>CM049795.1:33639241-34313076 GCA_027422405.1 Ptychobarbus kaznakovi | reverse complement strand
ACATTAAATATGTGTAATTGTAGAAAAGCATGTTAACTTCTTATCATCCTCTGTATATAGACATGATGAGCAGTGTGTGTAGACAGTTCTGTGATGTACTTAATGCTGTTTTTATCTAGATGTTCTACTCAAGATGAATGCTCAGATACTTCATGGGTTTCCATCCCAAAAAACTCTCTTCAGACACAGCTGTTTTCTTTTCAGATGACAGAGAATTCTACTAAGGTAGACATCAATGTCTAAAAGTATTTTTAATTATCATTTAGAAAACATTTACAAGACTACTCTTTACTAGCCATTGCCCTCTCCTACACAGATTACTCTACATCTGTCCTTGAGTCTGGAGAGCACAGGAAATCCTGCTTTCTCGTGCGCCTTCACTAAAGAAAGTGTGAAGCTGTGTGACGGCTCTGATCCGCCGGCAGTTTTCCCAAACTGTTCCTGTAGTTTCTTTGACGAGATGCTCTATGCTGGAGGTTGGTTCTCCTTCAAAGAACTTGTATATTTACTAACATACAGTGCATTTATGTAGTCGGAATCTGATTATTTATGATCATAAACATCTGTTCAGGTTTAAAAGTTTCTGCTACTGTTACTATTGAGGATCAGAAGATCACAGAGATGCTGACGCTGAGAAACTGCTCCAGTATCACAGAAAATTCACCAAATGCTTCTTATACACAGTGAGAAAATCACAGTCTAAAATAGTTTTGAAAGACTTCTTCAAACTTTTATTTCAAAAATATTAAAAATTATGAATTAAATGCAGGTGTGTTCAGTGTATCTCATCTGGGTGTCACTGGTCCTCTTCTTCCCAGCGATGTGATTGGACACCTGGACCTGGAGCACAGTTAAACATACAGGTGAGGAGACGTGTTACCTATAATGCAGGGATTCAGTATATGTGTATTGGGAAATAGCGTACCTTCATAAATTGATAGTAATTCATAGTTGACAGCTGAATTATCATTGTGTTGACTGAAGTGAACTCAGGAAGTACATGAACTGCTCTTTCTCTCTTTAGGATGCATGTAAACATCTACTCTCTGAGATGGTCTACGATGTAAGTGTCATTCTGATTATGTGTGCAACTTCACAAAATAGGGATATTGTTTTTTCTGTATGTTCCTATTTCAAAAGAATATGACTTTACAAGAGGCAGAGGATTTGTTTCCCCATTTGAGGAACAATCTGTCATAATCCTCATTCTTTTTCAATTATGTATAATATATGTGAGCCTGGATACACAAAACTGTCTAAGACTGGTTTGTAAACTACTGTAAATACATCAAAACTTAATTTATGATTAGTAATATGCATTGCTAAGAACTTCATTTCGACAAATTTAAAGGTGATTTTCTGACTTTTTTGCCCCCTCAGATTCCAGATTTTCAAATAGTTGTATCTCGGCCAAATATTGTCCGATCATAACAAACCTTACATCACTGGAAAGTTTTGTGATTCAGGGTCACATATTATTTATGATATTTACAATATATTTAATCAATGTGTATTTATTGTGGTTATGTGGATAATAATCATAATTATTATTATTTAATTATTATTTATTAAATTATGTTATTAAATGCATTGTAACTTCAGATATTTTTTATATATAATATATATATATATATATATATATATATAGTAACTGAGTGCAACCTTTGGTGTTTTGCAGAAGCCGAGAATCTCTCTGGAGCCGAACAAGGTTTTTGTTCCATGGCAGAAACAATGTTTTATTAAGAGGAAAGAACCTGAATCTGTCACTAAAATCCGTAATCGAGGGGATCTGGAGTGCATTCTTAAAGAGTGAGGCTTTATTGTTTTTGTTGTTTGTTTAGTCAGGACTGTATATGAATGTGTGTAGATTCAGATAAATGATACTTTATATCTGTGCATGAATGTTTCTCTTCAGATCTCCAGTGCTGGATCGCTCCAGTGACACTTTAAGGTTCCACATTCCTCCCAGTGGAACTAAAGGAACAGTGAAAGTGTGTGTTGTTACTCCTGACGACCGTTGTCATGGTAACAGCATCATCACTTACAGTTCTCAGCCCAGCTGCACTGGAATACAGCCATCAGTCAGCTGGAGCAGGTCAGACATTTCAGACCACTGTCAGATCAGCTTCCACACACATGCAGTAGGCCTACATGTTTGTTTTAAGTTACAAATCTAAAGTCTGCTTTTGATTCAATTGGGTTTCATAACTTTTAATTTAGTGGTGGAAGGAAGATTCATCTTCGGGGCAGCAATATGGAATTAGTGGAGTCAGTTACTGTCCTTCCCTCTAATAAAGTGCTGAAAACACAATACAACACAAGCTCAGGGGTAAGATGTGTTTATTACTTCTGCAGTACCTACAATTTGGTGTTAACCTCAAACAGTAAACAGTCCAGCAGCTCAGAGCACTTTATCATAATTAATATGAGTTCTCATTTGTCAGATTTGATCATTACTTTGCTCATATAATTGTTATATTCATACTGATATTTAATTAAGTGTAACAAAACATTATTTATGGCTAACATCATGTAGCTTTCTGAGCATGTCAGATTTATTTATGTCCTATTTTCATTGTCTCTGTTTCTCAGGATGTGTGGTTTCTCTCACCCCGCTATGATGGCAGTGGTCAGTTTAGATTGTTGTTGAATGTTGGAACTTCACTATGGACTGTGTGGATTATTTGTCCTACATGCCTGATCCAGAGATCATCCGATTTACTACCTATCTAGTGGGCAATGATCTACAGGTGAACATTCAGGTAAAGAGTGACTAAATTGGACTTCCTGTCTGAAGCAGGCACGTGCAGAGGGGGGGGAGGGTGCTTTTCCCCTTGATGCCCAAATTGCCCTTTTTTTTTTATATATATTAAACGCCCTTTTGTGAAGGCCTGCCCAATCTAACTATTAGTAAAATTAATTCATAATAGTTTAGCCATAAATTAAATTATCCACATGATGACCTTTCACCTGACGATCTCATCAGGGGCACGTTCAAGTTCACACTGGTGCCCAACGTTTTGCTACGGTTTCTGGGTTAAACGGCATGTTTCCTGGAAACGGTGTGCAACAGGGTTTGAGACATTTTCTCTTGTTTGGTGGGTGTGTCAAAAATGTCAGCCCAATCAACAGCAACGTGTATATTAAAAGAGACCGCTCGCACAATCGGTCCAAGTGAAGTCATTTAATATGTGTCCGCTGCAGCTCGGTATACGCAACAGCTGAAGATATTAGAAAACATGTTTGTCGTAAGAGTTTTATAGTAACTTAGCATATCAACATGATGATGATGAATTTATAAGTAAATGTAATTAACATCAAAATAAATTCACAAGAGCAAGTATATTGTTTGCACATGTTTATTTACATAAAAGGCAAAATAACTGAAATAAAAAGAGAACAAGTATAGATCTGGAACTTCTTTAAGTCTGTCTAAATATTATGTAGTAATTGTCTTCTGGCCATTCTTGTAATGCGCAGAGAAGAGCAATTAATTGCACAACGTTTTAACATGAAGAGGTGCTCTTTGGTTTTCAACTGCAATAACAAATATTCTCCCTAACAAAATCAATTTCTCACAAATTCTCACTCGCATTCACAAAAGACACTGGCTTCTGCGTTTTATATATAATATTTCCCGTTATGAATTATGATACCGCTTGGTTTGTTGGGTCGGATTGCTTTCTCACCACCTCTTAGGAGGTCTCGGTACGCTTGTTTGGTCCACTTTTGGTGCGCACCCCAGAGCGATTACTGCATTCACGCCTGCCCAAACGAACCGCACCATGAGGGACATCGAACTCTAGTGCGATTCAACCGAACTAAAGAGGCAGGTGTGAAAGCACCCTTACTTTAATTTAATTTCGTTATGCTGTAGCTTGCAATGCTTTAAAACTGTTGTTAGTTGTTATCGTTTGAGTACAACAGCTGAAATAAACTTGTATTTTTGGACTAATCATTTTTCATCTATCCTTGTGTGATTGTTCTTAAATTATTAGGTTTAGGCTATATTTACAAAATGAATAGGAATCGAAGACCACACATACACACACACACGCATGAAAGGGTTCATTTTTTAATAAGAACAATTTTGGATTAAGCACTATGCATCATTAAAGTTTCACTTTCACCACGTAAAGCCGGTAAATGTGGTGTTTACATGTAATAATCGTAATATGAGTTTACCTTATGGTACGAGCCCAGAGTCTCCGCATCAGTAAATGATAAAACGAGCATGTTCCATTCGAAGCCTTGTGTCGCATTTCGGGACAAAGCAAAAAAAAAAAAAAACATTGTCGAACAACAATATAAAATGCGGGAAACTATTCATTGGTTATTCTAAAATGAATTGTATTGCAAATTATACTACTACTGGAAAATACTGTAAGTTGATCAACTGTTTGGCGTGATGACGTTGAATGTCTCCGACAGCGCCTGTAGTCCCATTTAGCAACTTGTTAGCAACCGTCTTTTTAAAGAAACGGAACAGCTTAAAAAATCACGAGTGTGGTGTAACTGGTGTGTTTTATGTCGTAGAATAAAATGTGAAAGTATCTTGAGCTTGTGTGAACCACGGACCTTATTTAAGGGAAATAACCAAAATCCCATTCAAAAAGTCCATTGACTCTGGGAAGATGGAACCGGAAGTGCTAAAATGCTAACTCGCTTCCGGGTTTTCGCCTACAAAGTGACATCATAGTTCCACCACTCTATAGCTGTGCGAGTTTGTCCATATTAGGGATTTCCTGTATTGTCTGCACGAGAGCGCCCTCTGGCTTCGAGTACGAATGAGACATGCACTGCAAGAGTGTTCAGCTCTCCTGATATTCACATCTCCTCATTTTGGATATGAATAAAATGTCAGGTCATGTCTCTTTTAATTTAAATCTAGATTTAAATCTAAAAACCTCTATGTGAAAACACCTGCTCGAGCTCGAATAAAGTGCGGGGGACGACTTTACATTTTATTAAAATTAATATTATATAAAAAATGCAGATGTAGTTCTACACACAGCAATAAAAACAAAAGTGCTTGTTCTCTTTCGTTCTTTCTGTTTAATTGGGAAAAGTTTAAAGCGCGTCGAGGTGTCGTGTATTTTTTATGGTATCTGACTAAAAACTATTCATACTTAGAACTATTATTATTACAGTATTTATTTAAAAAACATAGAATGCCTTAAAAATAATGATCACAACACTGGTAAAACAGACTTATACTGATTTTCTCGTCCTCCGAATTATTCTTATCAATCCTGTTTTTATAATTATTATAATTCAAAATTAAAAAAATACAGAAGCATCCATTTTGATACATATATCAGCAAGGAGCACAGCCCTATTAAAAGCCGTGTTCCATGTGCCCCTTTAATACTTTGAGCACCTGTCCCTCCAAAGGTCTCTACATGGCCCTGGTTTGAAGTTCTACCCCTTTCGTGCTATTTAATAAAATATGTGGTGCACATTAGTAGGTCATTGGTTTATGGTTTTGACGTATTTGTTTCTTAAACAGATCGATAATAAAATGTAATGGCCATACCTTTGAAAATAAAGTTGGATATTCCAATCCATTTATTGTCCATGTCTTGGATCAAAGGTAACAAAAGCAAACAACAAAATAAACCCTTTATTCAAGTCCGTCACGGTCAAAAAAGTTTGTTTTAACCTATTAGACGCACACCCTTGAGTTGATTTGAGAGAAAAAAAATATTATACACCTAGTGGCGTGGAAGAAAATTACAACCAAAAAATGGCTCCTACAAAATATATAGGAAAAATAATTAAAGAACTTGATCTGGCAGCTGTGTGCAGAGATAGCTCCAATTGTTTTCTCTGTTTCTCAGAAAAGGGCAGATATGCTGGATTTGAGTATGAATGAGGTGACTGTAACGGGTCTACATGGAGATCAGCAGTATCAGTGTGTTTTGCAGATTATTGCGTCTAATACAATTATCTGTCAGATTAAAAGAGAACCAGGAACCGTCACTGAAGTGGACTCACTCACTGTAAGTCTGTTTTATTTTCTTATCGCAACTGTAATGTTGAATCTCAAAAGATTATGGGAAGGAGAAGTCTACAGTTTGACTTGATAATTGCTGCTAAATCTTAGTCAACTTTATGCATAGGA
The DNA here is from genome assembly GCA_027422405.1 of Ptychobarbus kaznakovi. Taxonomy (NCBI): domain Eukaryota; kingdom Metazoa; phylum Chordata; class Actinopteri; order Cypriniformes; family Cyprinidae; genus Ptychobarbus; species Ptychobarbus kaznakovi. The sequence continues at coordinate 34,306,952 of CM049795.1, read as the reverse complement.
CATGTTTTTCACTGTCTTTTCAGATTGGCATTGGGCATTATGTTCTCAGGTTGGGAGAAAGTACAAACGATTTCTGCATCAATCCACAGAAAGCATCTGGCCTAGTATGAAGGAGCAATAAAACACCCAGCAGGAAAAAAAATCCCAGTTTCTCACTGCAAAAATTTGAAAAAAGGCTGGGAAAGCATGATTTGCTAAAACTAGGCAGTTCTATAACTTTTATATCTATGTATTGTCATAAAGATGAGCAAGGGTTTTTCTACAGTACAAAGACCCCTGTGGTGAAAATCAAGTTTTTAACGTTGTTTAAATGTCTATCTGGTGTTTTCAATATGCCTCAAAACAAACCATGTGCAAATTCATCAGTCAACACCACAGCACTTTCTCCTTAAAACTGCAGAACACAGTCTTAAAAACTCTACTTAAAAACTGCCCGTTTCCTTCTGTCACAAACGAATCCAATCAACATGCAGGATGGGGCTTTTATGATTAGCAAAACATTTCTACCCAAGGATGTTGATTTTTAGAAGGTAGCTGTCTGAGAAGGTGAACAGGAACATGGTTTGTTTAACAGCAACACATTATCATCTGTTTAATAACATACAGTAGTCAAGCCAAAGACTAATGAAATCAATTACTGTCATGTGTCTAATGCTTTGAAGCAATACATACAATTCTTTATTCTGATATTTCAAATTGTAGACGACCTTGTTTTCTTTTTCTTTGGAATCAGTTTCTGGTTTAAACCTATATGGCTGAATTATTTCAAATAGTGATACTTGCCATTCTGTAGCGTTGTATACTTCATTTGAGTGAAAGTGGAGCAGGAAGTCCTATCTGGCTGAGTGGGGGCAGGGACTAATTTATATATTCATAATCCATATACTAAATGAAGTATGGGTGTAAAGATATATTCAAGCCATTTCAGGGCATGAATATATTTTCATGGGTTTAAATGATTAAGACATTAATTATCAAAGATGAGTTTTAAGGGCAAGTTAGTTTCTGCAGGGGACTTTAATTGCATATTCATATTCATGTCATTCTTATTCTTGTACACAGTATACTTACAAATAAACATACCAAAAACATGAAATCTATTGGAAAGAGTCTGGTCTATACTTAAAAGTCTTTAAAAATCTATTAAGCTATCAACCATTTCAGACATGTTTTAAAATATTAAATATTATTGGCATGAACAGATAATAAAACATCATATCAGTCTTAGTTATCCCTAAAATGGGAGCTTGGGTTTAAGGCCATTTTATCTGTAAGAAATAGTTCACTCAAAAATTAAAATGATGTCTTCATTTACTCGCCTTCAAGTTGTTCCAAAGATTTATGAATTTATTTCTTCTGTTGAACACAAAATAATGAATTGAATTGAAGAATATGGGTAGCCAAACGGCTGATTTATCCCATTTAATTCCATAGTATGGAAAAATATAATAAAAATACTACAGAAAAAATCACCTGTTGGGTTACATACTTTCTTCAATATCTTATTTTGCCTTCAACTGAAGAAATAAATTCATACAGGTTTGGAACAACATGAGGGCAAGTAAATGCTGACAGAATTTTAGTTTTTGGGTGAGCTATCCCTTAAGCGCTAAAAGTACTACTTGTGCATTTATTAACACAAATATATATTTAAATATATTTATATATAAGGCACTAAAAAGGCTTTAAAGTTTGACATACAGATCAGAATATATGTATCAGATATAACACCTTGTTTGCCATATTTTTATCAAACACAGAATGCTTACCACTTTTTTTCTGTGTGATATGATATTTCCTGCATATGCACAGTGGTTAATGCAGCAGCCAAATTTTACCAATATTTATAGTGGTTACTGTGCATATAGCTGTAATATTTTATATTAGTGTCATTAGTTTGATACCACAGATACGAAGCATGAGAACATAAACCAGCTTAGAATCTACATCTATACCCAAACTTCCTGTACCAAATACTTTTTCAGTGCTGTAAGCAACAATCAATATTTACCAATGTTTGTGAGGCTAACAATCCTTTAGACAGTGATAAAAATAAAAGTATGTTTTAAAAAAAAAATAAAAGAATGCTATTTATAGCCATGCATTTTTGCCATGTGTTACATGAACTGAATCATATAATCATATAATTCATATAAAATCATCAATAAATGAAGTAGTAGTATGTGGCAGATTTTATGGTATTTGCATCAGAACAAAAAGCAATACGAATATTATTATTTAACAAGTTGATCTACAAACTTTGTACTCTGTAACAATCTCATTCCCCGTGATGTCATAATTTACATTTTTAAATGTTTAGGCATACTTTTTCATTTTTATTTTGTGTATTTTATTAGTATTATTATTATTAATGTTTTTTATTTTAACGTTCACTCAAGTAACTGTTTGGAAAGTTTGTCTTCATTTTAGAAATCAAAATGTCTCTGTTGTTGCTAGACCTCCGCCCTCATCTCACAGAGCTATACTTCACATCCACCCACTTCACCCTTACACTCATCTGAGCGCAGCTGATCTCTGTGACAAGATCGAGTCATCAAATACACTAGTAAGCCTATCCAACTGCTCATTTACTTATTAAATAAGATGGGGAGATACTTACTTGGAATACTTTTACTTTTGAAATACTGCATTTGCGGTGATGTGCAGGACTTTGATGGAGACATCAAGGACTTTGTAGTTGGTAACAGTAAGTTGTTTGTTCTTACTGAACATCGACTACATCAGATGAGACACGATCTGCATGAGGAGAAAAGGAAAGACATCACTAGAGTTAATATTCTGGTGCCTTTTGACGCGAACGGCACCCTGATAACGTGTGGGACTTTTGAAGATGGATATTGTGAAGTTCTTGATATAAATGACATTACAAACAGTATTCATTATGAAAGTAATATACTGGTAGGGCTGCGACAGAATGGGAAATCTGTTGCCTTCATAGCCGGTAGGTACCTTTTGGTTGGAAAAAAGGATGAAGATGCAAAACCTCAAGATTCTCTGTTTTCTGTTGTTACCTTGTGGAACACTTTACAGTCTCAACCAGGAGGGATTTTCTCAAGAACAGCAGAAATATCAGATGCCATCATTCAGAGCACAGTGAGAGATGTGGAGTTTGTTGATGGATTCCAGAGAGTTTCGCCCTCAGAATCCTATTTATTTCTCAACGCAAGACTGACTCCGAGAGGAAAGTGCTCGTCTTGTGGATGAACAGCTCTAAGGAAAAAAAGCTAGACATAATCAAATCTCTACAGGCTGTAACGATACGATGCTGCAGTGATAAAGTTCGTCCAGTGCTCGTCGCCTCCACCGTTATTCCCTCAGATAACGGTGTTATTTGGGCAGGTGTGTTCAGTGCACAGAATCAGCAGGATCCGGAGAACAGCGCGCTGGCTCTGTACGACATCAGTCACGTTCAAGGCCAAGTGAAGGGCTTCTGTGCTAATGGTGAAAAGCCATGTGGATCTGAGGTTGGAAATTTCTTATATACTTTTTAATCAGTATTTTTTCCTTACAGAGACTTGACAAACATTTGTAAAAGAATGCATGTTTCATGATACACGTAATTCCCTATAGTCTATACCAGGGTTCCTCAAATCTTTCCCTGGAGGTCCAATCTGCTGCAGAGTTTAGCTCCAACCCTGATCAAACTCACCTACCTGTGATTTTCTAATGATCTTGAAGACACTGATTAGCATGCTCAGGTGTGTTTGATTAGGGTTAGAGCTAAACTCTGCAGGAGTGGGCCAGATTTGAGGATGACTGGTCTACACTGTAAAAAAAATCATGTGAAATCTACAGTAATTTACTGTGTTTGTGCACAGGAAATTACTGCATGATAGTTCACATTAGAATACTGTAGTTTTAGTCAAAATTGCAGTATTGTAAGAAGTACTGTGAGTGTCACGTTTAACCAACAATGTGCTGTAAAAGAAAATGATCAGAAGGTTATCAAAATTGTATTGTTTTCAACACATCTAGCAATAAGTAAAGAATTATTTATGAAGCTTGTTATAATGATGAGCAGTTAACTGTGATTGTTGATAAATGAATAATTATATTTAAATCATGCAACATGCATTATTCATTTTTATTTTTTATTTTTGGGGGCTAAATCAATATAACTGAACAGCAATGGAATCTGTCGGTACCGATAGTCTAGTGGTTAGCGCACTGACATATAGTGCAACTGTCTCTGGCGCCCCGAGTTTGATTCTTGGCTTAAGGTCCTTTGCCAATCGCATTCCCCTTTCCACCTCACACCAATCGCTACACTGTCCTGTGTAATAAGCACAAAAAGGCAACAAAAAAATATATAAATAAAAGTTGCACTTGCAAATTAGTGAGTTTTACTTTACAGTTACATGGTTGATACTGTAAATGAAAACAGCGAAAATATGGTTATTTCTTCTACAGTAAGTTACAGTGTCACTTGCTGCCGGTTAATTACTGTGAATTTCACAGTGTACTAGACTAAAATCTAAGTCTTAACTTTTTCAACTGAAATAAACTTGCACTGATCTTAAAATATATCAGTGCCTTTGTTTTTGTCTCAACATCCATGTTTTTTTTCTAAGCATGTTTATAAAAATTACTTAAATGTCCTAATTGAACTATGTTCTCATCCTGGCTTAGTCTAAGCCCCGTCGAAACCAGGCCTATAGTCGCTATAGGATTCACTAATGTTGTTTGTGTTGCAGACTGGTAGTGAACTTCAGCCGCTCTCTGTAGTGTTCAAGTACAGCTCAATGTCAGCAGTGTCAGCAACTAGAACTGGATCCTGGATTGTGCTGTTCATAGGAACCAGTGATGGACAACTCATAAAGGTCTGCTACTTATCTTATTTTTCACTAGTTTCTTAAATGTTATCATCTCTAGTTAGAAAACATTGAGGGTATAAGTAGGTTGCGTTCCACTTGTGAATTTATGGGGCCTAAATTATACAATTATAAGGCTTATGCATCATGAAGTATTGTTAAATACAGTAAGCATCTTAAAAACAAATATTTTCTCTGACTTATTTTCTGCATTTCCGCTTTTGTGGAATCTGTGAATAATATGTACTTGATATCCCAGAAATGAACAGCGAAAAATAATAAAATGCATGGATAACGTGAATAACGCTAAAATTTGTATAATGATGCTGTTTGTTTTTCTAGCTTGTGTTGGATGAGAAATTCACACCAGGCTGTCCAATAATGCTGTACAAATCTGATGATGAACGCGCAGTGCTTCCCAGAATGCACTTTGATCCAGTAGATTTCAAACATATCTACATCGCTCTCAAAAAACAGGTGAGATTTACAAATGTACAGTCAGTAAAAAGTGTCAACACTGAAAACACTGCTTACTCACTAAACTAAAAGCTGTACTTGAGGCACATTCAGTGAAATCATTCATTCATATACTGAATCTTCAGACCAAGTTTGAAAAAACTCAGTGTTTTGAGAAACAAATACATTTTTCACCCTTGCATTTCTGTTTCCAGTCCTTTGTAAATACATATCGAATATTCATACAGGTCAAGTTACCTTCATTTCTACACTCCGGAAAAAGGTAAAAAAGCAGTCACTGTGGCAGTACCTTTTTTAAAAGGTACATTACTTTTTATACTTTTAAATACGGACATTTTAAGTACAAAGGTGTACCTATTGAAAAGTGACAGCTTTTGTACCTTCTTTTCTGAGAGTGTGTAACGATTCCTACAATAGAGATTGTTTCAAAGCAGCAGAAACGAATTCAATTTGACAAACTCCTGGTCACTCCACTGCACACTGAACAAGCAAAGGACACAAGATCGTAGTGTTTTACATGTATCATATATCCGTCTGCTCGTCGTGTATATGGCTAATCATTTGATGTTTGTATGTAGAGTTACTGTGCAAAAACTATTTTAATGAGTTTAAATAGTTTTAAAGAAGTATTTGCTTTTGCAAGAGATCATTTTTAATTTAAAGCATGTTGTTTCTTTATGCTTGAAGCATAACAGCCTACTATCAACCTGCATTTTCACAATTATTAACAATTATCATAAGTCTAATATGCAATGTATAAAATCTGAGTGCTTTTCTTTCTTTCTTTGTAAATGTGTGCAACATAGCTTGTGTTATATTACCCTGGCATCTAATGATATATAAACTATTCTGTAACACTGATGCAATGTGGTTTAATAGAGCTGCAGAAGGAATGACTGTAGTTTTGACATCTTTGTTTTCTGACTGATCTCTCTGTTTTCTGTAAATTATTCCTTATTTTGAAAAGTTGTGCGAACTTTGTTGTTGTTCTTTTGCTTTCTGCTTATGTTTCTGATGTAGTTGAGAAGGGTGTCTGTGGTTCCGTGTGCTAAATACAGCACTCTGAAAGACTGCAGATCTGCTCTGGATCATCTCTGCGGCTGGTGTGTGAACACACAGAGGTTAGATTAGTATCTGTTACACTTACAAGTAAAAAAAAGAGTATGATATGCTAGCTCAGTGGTTCTCAACCTTTTTTTCCGAAAGTTGATGCAGTAAGTCCAGCACTCTCTTCACCGCTGATACTGAGACTATTCTTGTTTGAATGCGTTCCTTCGCTGGCATTTTCCACATTTAATTTTCTCCCTTAACAAATGTGTCCATTCTGATGCTCAATTCTACAGAACTAATGGCTGCTGATGACTATTTGAATTTAATTCTGCCAAAGTGCGCACTTGTAAGTGTTCGTTAAATGCATAACATTAATTACGTGAGTACATAGGTCTGCTCATGTCTGAAAATAATATATGAAAAACTAAATTATTGTACATAACCAAAACATTATAGCTTATATTTGTTTAGTAATTTTTTTAATTAATGTAAAACCTAAAATGAATTGTAAAACTGAAAGTAATTTTTTTATTGTTTTCAGCACACAGACTGTAACATTCAGCATGGTGGGCCACATTTGGATTAATGACGGGCCGCATGTGGCCCGTGGGTTGAGAACCACTGCTAGCTAGTTTAAAAAATCAATAGCATATCCAGCCTGGCATAACGACTCCAAATGTTATATTTCTGATTGTCTAGATGCTCCACCGAAGATGAATGTTCGAAATCTTCATGGGTGTACACCCCAAACGACTCCCTTCAGAAACTACTGTTTTCCTTTCAGGTTTGGGCAGAGAAGTCTTCCAGCAAGGTAATATTATATTAACCTCAAATAAGACCATTTTCCATTGCATTGAAAATATATTTGCAATTTCTACTGACACTCCTACACAGATTACTCTACATCTTTCCTTGAGTCTGGAGAGCACAGGAAATCCCACATTCTCATGCATCTTCACCACAGGAAGTGTGAAGCTGTGTGACGGGTCTGATCTGGATGCAGTTTTCCCAAACTGCTACTGTAGTTTTTCTGACCAGCTACTATCTACTGGAGGTTGGTTCTCTGACAGTGCAGCGGATTGGTATTGTGTGCTTTGTATTCAATGTGCACACGTACCACATTAAAAGCAAGATTGTATTGTCCTCAATACACTCTAAATTTAAATATCTAAATATTCTATTTACAAATATAATATGAGTGCATTGATGGCTATCAATTTTATTGAGAAATTTCTTACCATTTCATTAAATGCAGCTATAGTGTGCATGCGGTGACATGCATAACCGCAGCATTTCAATGGAAAAAGATCACAGTCTTACATGGCTCTGACACCACATGCATATTTACACAGACAGAGCAAGGTCTGCCATGGCATTAATAGACAGAGAAACATCATCAGACGATAAGCAGTCATTCACTACTAACAAGGCCAAATTCCATAAATAAGCCTTAAAAAAATGCTAACAGTAATTCCCAAAATCTATAAGACTCTTGAAGAAACAATTGTTTAAGTCAACGTATAAGTGAACTTGACAACTCTGCTGCTCTTACATTAAAAATAATGGGAAGGAAATTTGTTCAAGTGATTGCTAAATAGCTAAATAAGCTAAAACAGAAAGTGTAAATACCCAACAGAGAACTCATAAATCAGAAATACATAACTTATGATGACAATATGTAAAGTTTTTGCCGATTTCACACTTACACACGGGGACCTGTAACATTGATTCAATATTATGTGTGTGTCTGTATGTTGTAGGGAGGAAATTATTTATAAATTCTGTGACCGCAGAGCATATCTACATATCTTAGTGTTATTTCCTTTCACTCTCTCAGCAACCGTAACCATGTAAACCTCATGACACATCTGAAACCAATACATTTTACAGTTAAGTTTCTCATGAGCTGAGAAACTTTTATTTTTCAAGTATCTCCTAAAAAGAAATACAAGCAAAATAAAGGAGACTAGTTGTATGCAATGTAAGCCACTTTGGATGTCTGCTAAATGCAGTATCGATGTGAGAAGTCCTGATCAGCCTGTCTGGTCTATTCTGCAGTATTGACTATCTGTACCCAGAAAATATTTTAAAAGATGTTGTTATCTTTACTTTTTGATAATCCATTCAGGTTTAAACATCTCAGCTGAAGTGGCTCTTGGGCGTCAGAAAATCACAGAGAGGCTGGTGCTGAAAGACTGCCTGAATATCAAAGATAATTCCCCAAGTGCTTCTTATACACAGTAAGAAACGCAGAGCCTAAAAGAGTTTTGAAATAAATTATTAATTAAAAAAATGACATGTTTTGGTTTAACACATTTCAGGTGTGTGTTGGCATCACAATGTAACATTAAATATTTGCAGGTGTGTTCAGTGTATCTCATCCGGGTGTCACTGGTCCTCTTACTCTCAGCGTTGTGAATGGACACCTGGACCTGGAGCACAGTTAAACATACAGGTGAGACACTGTGTAACCTACAATACACTAATTCAGTATATGCCTACTGGGAAATAGCATAACCTTCATAAAGATTCGAGATGTTTAATTTATTGTTGATATCTAAAATATCATTGCACTGGCTGAAGAAGACGTAGGAAGTAAACAAACCACTCTGTCTTTCTCCTCTCTTTAGGATGCATGTAATGATGTGCTCTATGAGACGAAATATGAAGTAAGTGTCAAACTGAGTACTGATGATTGCTTTTATGAGGACCAAAGGTCATGTTAAATGCCCTTTTAAATACTTTTTGCTGCATCTTACATATTCACCAATTGGTGTCCTGTAGGAACCGGAGATTCTCTCTCTGGAGCCGAACAAGGTTTCGTTCCATGGCAGAAACAATGTTTTATTAAGAGGAAAGAACCTGGAATCTGTCACTAAAATCCGTATTCGAGGGGATCTGGAGTGCATTCCTAAAGAGTGAGGCTGTTTGTTTGTGTTTAGTCATGGACTGTATATGAATGTGTGTAGATTCAGATAAATGATACTGTATATCTGTGCATGAATGTTTCTCTTCAGATCTCCAGTGCTGGATCGCTCCAGTGACACTTTAAGGTTCCACATTCCTCCCAGTGGAACTAAAGGAACAGTGAAAGTGTGTGTTGTTACTCCTGACGACCGTTGTCATGGTAACAGCATCATCACTTACAGTTCTCAGCCCAGCTGCACTGGAATACAGCCATCAGTCAGCTGGAGCAGGTCAGACATTTCAGACCACTGTCAGATCAGCTTCCACACACATGCATGTGCTTGTCTATAATTGCTGGGACTTTTTTTCATGATTGTTTTGGTAAATCTGATAATATATATATATTATTTTATGGCATATATTACTGATTTGGCTCCTCCCTGATTCTGATGTCTGCTTTTTGATTAAATTGTCTTAAATGTCTCTTCAGTGGTGGAAGGAAGATTCATGTTCAGGGCAGTAATCTGGAATTTGTGGAATCAGTTACTGTCAATTCCAATTCTAAACAATGTGATCTGAAAACACAATACAACACAAGCTCAGGGGTAAGACGTGTGCTTATTACTCCTGCTTTAGGCTAAAAATGAGCTTTACCCTAAAGTGGATCCAGTCTAGCAGTTTACAGTACTGAATATGACACATGGAGATCAACAGTCAAAACAGCCCATATTCACATGCAGATTGTTTAATTACTTTGCTAGTATAATTGTTAAATGTACTTCATTGACTGTCAATATGTATTAATTCAAATAAAATATTATTTATTCTATTCAAAGCTTACATGTAGCTTCACTCTGCACATGTCACATGTCTTAGTTATATTTTCTCTTTCTCAGGACATGTGGTTTCACTCCCCCAAATGCTATTATTATGATAAACGTGGTTCTTTAAGCCTGCATGTTGGGAACTCCACTGTGGACTGTGGCTATTTGTCCTATGAGTATAATCCAGGATTAATTGGATTCAACATCTTACAGGTGGCTAATGATCTACAGGTTAACATTAAGGTGAGTTTAACATCAGTGCATATAGTGGCATACATAGGTATTTAAAACAAATTCAGTAGGCCTAAATATTATTATTGTGAACAGTCAAGGTTTTTGCACATCGGCATGTAAAACTCACAACCTACAAACTCTCTGTTTCTCAGAAAAGAGCAGATATGCTGGATTTGAGTATGAATGAGGTGACTGTGACGGGTCTACATGGAGATCAGCAGTATCAGTGTGTTCTGGAGAAGATTGAGTCCAATGCCATGTCATCTGTAAGATTAAAGGAGAATCAGGAGCCGTCCCAGCAGTGGACTCATTTAATGTAAGTGTGTTTTGATATTTTATTACAAATGGTAAATGTAATGCTGTCTCTCAATAGATTATGGGAGGAAGAATCTCTACACTGTTAACAACTTTATGAGATATTTTATAAGTAGGACATTTCTTTCATTGTCATTTCAGATCAGTGTTGGGGATTTTTATACTATCCTAAGTGGAGAAAGACCAAAGTATTTGTATTTTTTTTCTATAGTATTTTCTTTAGTATTCGTATTCTTTTTTCTTATCTTTTGTAATTTGCTATTTATTTTTCGGATTTAATATAACAGCCAATCTGTTCTCCAGACAGCAGGTGGCGCCTTATACTTACAGATTATGATATGCTGCAAAAACACAGCCATTCAAGGTCTTACAGAGGACTGGTCTGTTATCACTGTAGTACGATTATTTTGCATTAGAAGGCTTTGATTGTATCTCTTTCATTGTTCTCGTATTAGCCTACTATTTTGATGTTATCAGTATACTGTTAAACCAAGTATAATTAAATAAATATTTTTCCATGCTCATTTCAAAGGCATATTTAGATTATTAGGCTACTATATACATGATTTAACTCAGCTATTAACCCTTTCAGACATATTACATTTTATACTTTATAGTTGCACAATTATTGTGATATATTTGTATTCTGTAACATGCAAAAATGTACCTAGTTCAGCAGAAAAACTACATCTACACCAGAAGCAGAACAAAGAAAAACACCAAAACCCAATGCCTGCTCTGAATGTTACTAGCACATGATTCATTTGATGTTAGACACAGTTTCTCTAGTATTCTGCTAATAGAGTCACTGCAAATTACCTTTGAAAAGAAGAACTGCTTCAAAGAACTCAATTTACCATAATCATTCTAGCAGAAAAGCATCACTAGTGCACTGATGATAGAGCCCACAAATACACAAAGATACACACTCATGCAATTACAGCTCATGCTTGAGATGCAATCCATCAGACAGCAATAAAAATAAAGGTATGGAGAGACTGATATCGCTATAGCAACAAGACGAGCCGCATTCCCGAGTTCTTCGCTTGTGGAAGGATCAATAGCACATTATCCACTCCTTCTAATGTTCCAGGAAACCTGAAGCATTTTCCAATAGGCAGAACCACTTCTTCTTAATTATGCATTTTGACACAGATCCTTAGTCTGAGGGGGTACATTTTTATTTCACCCGTAGTTTCTATTAAGATTATTGTTTTTAAAAGAAATCTCTTATGCTCACCAAGGCTGCATTTATTTAATTAAAAACAGTACCGTTTTAAAATGTAATGTATTCCTGTGATGGCATTTTCATCAGTCATTACACTAGTCTTCAGTGTCACACGATCCTTCAGAAATCATTCTAATATGCTGATTTGGTGCGCAGTTATCAATTATTATTGGTGCTCAATTATTAATAATGGTTCTTATTATTATCAATGTTGAAAACTGTTTTTTTCTTCTTTAATATTTTTGTGCAATTTTCTTTCAGAAATCTTTGAAGAATTGAAGGTTCAATAAACAGCATTTATTTTAAATCGAAATCTTCTGTAACATTCTGTCATATTTGATCTTGCGGAATAAAAGTATTTATTTCTTTCTTTCATTTAAATCTTACTTACCCCCAACTCTTGAATGGTGGTTAATCACAGTTCTAAAAATATATATTAAGCAGCACATCCATTTTACCCATTTATAATAATAAAAATTTTTTGAGCTCCAAATCAACATTTTAGAATGATTTCCCAAAAACTAACGTGACACTGGAGACAGGAGTAATGGCTGCTGAAAATTCATTTTTTTCATGCCAAGAACTTTACAACTTTTAAATATAACTTTTTAATAGAAAACATAAGAGACATTTTTACTGGTGGCATATATGTACAGTCATGGCCAAAAATATTAGCACCCTTGGTAAATATGATCAAAGAAGGCTGTGAAAATGAATCTGCATTGTTAATCTTTTTGATCTTTTATTTTTAAAAATCTAACCTTTCTTTGGATAATACGAATTTAAAATGGGGGGAAATATCATAATGAAATATATGTTTTTCTCTAATACACATTGGCCACAATTAACGGCACCCTTTTATTCAATACTTTTTGAAACCTCCATTTGCCAGTTTAACAACTCAGCTCTAAATTGTCTCCTATAACGCCTAATGAGGTCAGAGAACACCTGACAAGAGATCAGAGACCATTCCTTCATCCAGAATCACTCCAGACCTTTATATTCACAGCCCTATGTTGTGCTTCTTCTCTTCAGTTCACCGCACTCGTGTTCTACAGGGTTCAGGTCAGAGGACTGGAATGGCCAAAGCAGAAGCTCGGTTTTGTGCTCAGTGACCCATTTTTGTGTTGTCTTTGAGGTTTGTGTTTGGATTATTGTACGGTTGGAAGATCCAAACATGGCCCGTTATAAGATTTCTAACTGAGTCAGTCACTTGTTGATTTGTATCTGTTGGTATTTGATAGAATCCATGATGCCATGTGTCTAAACAAGATGTCGAGGACCTCTAGCAGAAATATAGGCCCACAACATCAAAAATACAGCAGTATATTTCATTGTACACATGGGGTACTTTTTATCTCTGTGTTCACCAAACCCATCTTAAAAAAAAATTCTGTTTCATCTGACCATAGAAGACAGTCCCAGTTGAAGTTCCAGTCGTGTCTGACAACTGAAACTGAATATGTTTTTGGATGAGCTAGGATAATTTTTCTTGAAACCCTCCCAAACAACATGTGGTGATGTAGGTGCTGTTAAGGTTTTCTGACCCGAGACTCAACTATTTTCTGCAATTCTCCAGCTGTGGTCCTTGGAGAGTCTTTAGCCACTCAAACTCTCCTCCTCATCGTGCATTAGGACGATATAGACACACGTCCTCTTCCAGGAAGTTTCGTAACATTTTATGTTGATTGGAAATTCTTAATTATTGCCCTGATGGTGGAAATGGGAAATTTCACTGCTCTAGCTCTTCTTAAAGCCACTTCACTAATTTGTGAAGCTCAATTATCTTTTGCTGCACATCAGAAATATATTCTTTGTTTTTTCTCATTGTGATGGATGATTAAGGGAATTTGGGCTTTGTTTTCCCTCCTATTTATATTTCTGTGAAACAGCAATCCATGGCTGGATAATTTCATGTTCATAATCACGCTGGAGAGCTCAACATTGTGAATATGAATGGGAATATACTTCAAAGATATTTTACTCATAAAAATTTCTAGGGGTGCCAATAATTGTGTCCAACGTGTATTTGAGAAAAACATTTATTTCACAATGATATTTCCCCCCATTTTAAATTCTTCTTATCCAATGAAAGGTTAGATTTTTGTGATAAAAAAAAGGATTAACAATGCAGATAAATTTTCACAGCCTTTGATCATATTTACCAAGGGTGCCGATATTTTTGGCCATGACTGTATATGATTACATGAATTGACTGATTCAGCTTTCACATCAGCAAAAGAAACGCATCAGTTGGTGAGCCCTTCAAGGAACTCGTGCATCATTCACAGAAAAATCACTACGCTCACACACACATAAACACTCCCCTCGATCACAGCAGAGAAAGAAGCAGTCCTAAACTCTCAGAAATGAACCCTGCTGAGGCTTTTGGGAAAAGGGCATCTGCTTCCAATAAGCCCCGGTTAATACTTGTTATCTGCACATTCAGGAGTATATGGAGATTTCTCAGAATCCTCGTCTGAACCTCCCCTAACAGACACAGAACCACAGGCTGTCACCACGTCCCCGAGGAGACCCCAAGAGATTTATGTGCAGGAATAAATAGAAATATGGAAATGTTTATGAAACTGAAAAATAATTATGGAATGAGCGTGAATATTTTTCATAAGCCTAACAGAGGCATAGGACAAGGTGTTCTGTTTTTGTTGGAAGGACTGTGTTTTAATGAGCTTGTTTACCAAGAAAGAGATTTTATTAAAGTAATAATACTATTTTTAATACTAATTCTATCATCATGAAGAATTTCATGTGTTTTTATACTGAGCAAATACTATTTTTTATCTCCTATTTTTGAAGCTAAATGTCATATTGTGACCATTTTGCATTTGCATTTGTTTTTGTTTATTATTGCATTTATTATTGCAATGCATTAGGCTGTTTTCCACATGGGAACTCCACACAATGTAGGTGATTTCTGCTGGGACATTTGGTCCCCATAATAAGCTAAACCTGACACAAACACACATCTCACTTGTCAATTTATGTCTCCTTTGTGTGTGTGTGTGTGTGTGTGTGTGTGTGTGTGTGTGTGTGTGTGTGTGTGTGTGTGTGTGTGTGTGTGTGTGTGTGTGTGTGTGTGTGTGTGTGTGTGTGTGTGTGTGTGGTGTGTGTGTGTGTGTGTGTGTGTGTGTGAGTGTGAGTGTGAGTGGGTGTGTGAGTGTGAGTGTGAGTGTGAGTGTGTGTGTGTGTGTGTGTGTGTGTGTGAGTGTAGAGTGTGAGAGTTAGAGAGAAAGAAGGGTCATAAAATCTAACAACCTAAATAGTTCACACAGGTGGCCTATTCACCCTCTGGCTAACAAGACAGGTGACAGCTCTGTGCAAAGGTATTCTGTTCAACTCTTTATAACGCCCTTAAACAATCTGTGAGCAAACATTCTTGGAATCAAATGGTTCATTAAATATACAGTATATATATATAAACTTCTTGTCAAGTAATTTCTACAAAATTTCGACTGAACGATACTGCAGTGCTTCTGTTAAACTCAGTTCAGTGTTTAGAGTCAATTCCCTCTGCCTGACTAAATACAAGTGCCAAAAGCATGTAAAGACAGTAATCAGAGAGAGACTAAACTGCAAGGCAAACAAACCGGCTTCCCCACCACTAATTTAGACTCAATAAATCTCATGTGACGAGGTGAGCTGAAGCGGAAGACTGAAAGAGAGTGATAAACACAGACAGAAAGAGACAGTGGATCAGTTAAAACACTGACAAAAACGTGACATAACAACTGAAGTGTATCAAATGTTACGAATGGGGGAAAATGGTAGTGTAAAAAACGATTTTATTTACCCTGTCAAAATCAGCTCTGTTTTCAGCAAGTTGTTTTTTAGTCCATGTTGCTTTAAATCAGGGTTCCTCAAATCTTTCCATGTAGATCCAATCTGCTGCAGAGTTTAGCTCCAACCCTGATCAAACTCACCTACCTGTGATATTCTAATGATCTTGAAGACGCTGATTAGCATGCTCAGGTGTGTTTGATTAGGGTTAGAGCTAAACTCTGCAGGAGTGGGCCAGATTTGAAGATGCCTGCATTAAATGCTAATGAGCTCTGCTCGCCCCGCCCCTCTCTTCCATGGAGTGATGAGCAGTACTGTTTACTTTTGCTGCGAAACTGGCTAACTAGCACATTATTAGGAAAGGAAATGTGCAGATTCATAAAACCCTTATACTCACTTCTTCTGTAGGTGAGGCTGCATCACGAATGATTAGCGCAAACATAGACACATTGAGGCAGATCGGCACAGTCACTTCAAAGCGAAAGTAACGTTAATCCTCTGCGTCTTCAGCAGCTCAGATGTCAGGAGTAAATGACGACTGCTATATTCATTATTACATCCAACAACAAAACGCCTCAATCGCTTAATCGGTGACATTCTTGTTTTCCCCTGCACTGGAGTCGACACAATGGCGGACAACACACCGCTCCCTCAGGACAGGTCTAAGGTAAGACGGTCTTGACAACCAACTATCGGGGGAGGGGCCTGTGCAGAACTACGTCATTCTGACAGGAATCTCAGAACAGCCTGATTTGAGAAAGGGGATTTTATATTAGGGATAAAAAAAAAACACTGGGTGGATTTTTATCATTATAGGATGGATGTGTAAACACACTTCCAACACATTTATGTTCAAACAACTTGGAAAAGTGAATTTTGCATCCGATGACCCCTTTAAGCCATAAGGCGGTGTGGTGTGTTAAAGGCGTTATGTAAGTCTGTCTGCTCACAATCCAACCTCCACTCCGTGTTCACTCCTTCACACACGCCGTTTCTGCACCTTTAGTTAAAAATAGCTGCTAAAGGTTAACCAGCGTGCATTATCACCGAGCCCAGTGCTGACCCACCGGTCTGCAGAATCAATGCAGGGTTGTTGCCTTCATCTCATATGCTGCGAGCCATGTGGATCTGCTCGCGTCGGCATAAATGTGTGGCTCAGGCCAGGCTCACTGAAATCTGGACATGCACTGTAAAAAAATCAAATTATTATTTAGTAACTAGTTCCACAGAAATTTTACGTTCAGTCAATTTCTGACTTTAAAGTGTTGCCTGAATTGTTATTTTTTAGTTGGCTCAAACTTTACTGAATTTTAAACATGTGTTTTTATTATTAGCATAGCTCATTGTTGACTGGATTTGAAAATAACCATTCATTCAATGTTTTTTTATATATATTTGTGTAGACTTCATACAATATGTCCTCTCAACTAAGGCCAAGCAATACAATTAGCTCAACTTAAATATTTGTATCCTTCCAATATTTTGTTAAATAGATTTTTTTACAGTGTATGGTGCTTTATTATCAGCTTGTGTTTGTGTGTTGCATGTCTGAACACACGGGTGTGGGAACACAGTGTCCAGTTGTGCTGCACTTAGTGTACTGAGAGCAAGAGAAATCTAATAAACAACTGTCAATCACAGAACGCACAAACAGATAAAAAGACAGTTTTTAGAGCTGCTTTAAGAACTAGTTTCTGCTTGACAGCAATGAGATTAAATATCGATAATATGATACATATGATCTATCTTATAAAAATTGTTATCTTTATCTCATTTACAGCATGAATTAACTCCTTCCTTCTGTAACTTCTGGACAATAGTTTGAGGAATGATCTATTACATTATATACAATATATATATAAATATTCATGTTATTAATATGGGTTTCTCAATAGTATTCTCAATAACATTTCTCAATAGTCAAGCCTATAGTATAGTGTAACTCAACATGGCATATCTGTAGCATTCAAATACCTGGATCAGCAAGATTGGAGCTGCTGTAAAACATGATTTATTATGCTGAATTACAGTATCCGAACAGCCATAATTGTAGGCCACTCTATAGACAAACAAAGAAACAGGCAGGATATGGAGAGACACCTCTCAGCCATGTCATTTGGGGGCAAGTTAGTGGCCAAACACACACACACACACACACACACACATTC
This sequence comes from Ptychobarbus kaznakovi, assembly GCA_027422405.1. Taxonomy (NCBI): domain Eukaryota; kingdom Metazoa; phylum Chordata; class Actinopteri; order Cypriniformes; family Cyprinidae; genus Ptychobarbus; species Ptychobarbus kaznakovi. The sequence goes on along the minus strand of CM049795.1, from coordinate 34,289,119 downwards.
ACACAATAACCAGAGATGTTGTGGCTTTGGGACACAGTCTCACGGGAATACACATCATTCCCTACACACAAACACCCAGAGCTCACAGTGGCCACATTGACCTCTAGCGTAAATGCTAAGTGTCTCTCTCACACAAACACACAGGCAAAGGATATGAACGTCGAGACCCCACCCGCTTATTACTGTGCAACCAAAACAACCACAGCTTAAGAATAACAGGATAATTGAAGGGAGGAATCAGAATCTGTGAACACGACTGTAAGGAAACAAAGGAGGTTCCACTGTCTGCACCAACACGGGAAAAATACATTTATTGAATTTATATTTAAAAAAAATGTATATATATTTTTTTGCACCCTCAGATTTCAGATTTTCAAATAGTTGCCAAATATTCTCCAATCCTAACAAACCATAAATCAATGGAAAGCTTATTTATTCAGCTTTCAGATCATGCATAAATCTCAATTCATGTATAAATCTCAATTTCGGAAAAAAAAAATCACTATTATGACTGGTTTTGTGGTCCAGGGTCACAAATATGTTTTTTGAATCATAAATGTCATGATGTTTTCTTACGTTAAAATAAAATATTTGCCAAGATAACTAACTACCCTGCCATCAATGCCATACAGGTAATCTAATATTTTAAAGACATGACCGTAATAGGGATTCACCAGCGGTCCTAGGTTGGGTCATTTTCTGTTTTATGATTTATAATCATAAAACAAATGCCACTTTTGGCAAAATGGCATTTTCGTTGTACCCCACCATATATAATATTTTTTTTAAACAAATTGCTTCAGTAATTATTTTTTTAAAGAAATAATTCTGATAAAATAAATTCTGCCAAATATTAAATATGCTTTTTTTACATAAAATGTAAGCCTTGTAATTAGGCTTTTTATTCTTTATGACAATTGTAAATGGTTTTACCAGATCGTTTGTAGCGTTATTGTAGCTTTATTCTTTTAAGTGATTTGTCTGTATGAATTTCACGTTTTATGTATTTTAAAATATATATATATATATATAGATTCAAACTTTATTACACCCACATTAATGGCCTTCCCAGTCCGGTCACATGGAAATAATATAAAGTACGGGAGTAAAGCTCAAAATACGATGAGATGAACTGAAGAGGACAAGGCCACATGATTGATAACATGCTTACAAAATGCATAGTTTAGTATTGCATCTATGATATACAAGTATGCATTTCCGAGAATCATCTCTGTCGTGTTTTAGGCTCAAAACAATGCCTACAATGCTCATAGCTTATGTATAGATCTCAAGAGGATTATTTTGTTGTTTAACACGCCACACTTGGCATACTCAAGAGGATTATTTTTGTTGTTTAACACGCCACACTTGGCATACCAGCTGATTGCATAATACATTATACTGTACTGTATGTTAGAGAAGTCCTGGTTTGCTGTATATTGGCATGCTTTATTGATATTTTAGCTCTGATAATGATTAGAATTTTTTGTCGATTCACAAAATAGATCATAACCAAATGACCCTTATGACTCAATCTGGTAGAAACAAAATTTTTCCTATTTTTTAACTACAGACATGCACGTCTCTCCACATCTTCCAATCAGATTGCCTTCTTTTACCACACAATCTCACAAAAACACAACATCCCTCTTAACCAGAGCTTTGTATGTCATTGAAACTGACATCTGTGCAAACACTGTGTGGCCTGAAACGCTATGCCGAACACAGGGGTGAGCTCATTTCCAGGGTAATGCACAGAGGCAGATGACTGGGGAACGGCAGTCTATAACTAAAGCTCAGACACAACTCTTTGTTCTTGCATTCATTCGCTGCAGCTGTTAGTCTAGCTTTAAGGCTATACGATCTAACAGAGCAGCATAATGTTGGACAAGCTGTGTCTGATCTTACTGGCAGTCCAGAAAGATTATAAGTAGCAGTGACATTGTTCTGTTGTTCTATTTAAAGAAATACAGTGGTATCAGTGTTAATACCATAGCGTGTTCATATATACAGTACAATGATGGGCTATTTTATATATTTACCTGCTACTACAGTGTAGACGTGACTTCAAATAAATACCTACATGTCCAGAAAACTTACTTTTTATAGATGGGGAAGATGCCCAAAGAACAATGTAGATTTACTTTTAAATTGTATGTGTAAGTTTATCATGTGCAGGGTGATGAAACATCAGTTGTTACTATAGGAAATAAATAGAAACATTTGCTAATTTAGTTGTTATAGCACAAAATGTAAAATATTAAAAGAGGGGTAAGATGACCCCTACCTGGGGTAAGAAGCCAGCCCAGATAAACCTTTATAGAATGTATAAATTATACTCTTATTACGATATTTATAGATTTTTAAAGTGACATTAGTGTAAAATCCTAGATCAGATATTGTATTTAAATTTGATGTTAACAATTTAATAACTGATGACAGGCAAAGCAGATTCCAGTAAATGAGATTCATCTGCACTGTAAAAAAAAGTTGAGTAAACTTAAAAGTTTAAGGAAACCAGCTTCAGCGGATTTTTGAGTTTTCTCAACTTGTTGTTTTCAGTTTATAGAACAAAAAGTTAAGTAAACTCAAAAATCTGCTGAAGCTGGTTGCCTTAAACTTTTAGGATTTCTCAACTCTTTATTTTTGTGTGGAAGGTAAAATTATTCTAAGACCACTGGCATATTTACATATTGAACGGCCCATATTTTAATTGAAGATATATCATAATAGCAACACTGTGAAATATGCATTGACAATGATTTAATTTACTTCATTTTACTGACGTTTTCAGGACTCACAATGGTATTGTTGGCAAACATGTGCTGTGTAAATGTAACCGTACTAGACAATGGTCATGTAATGCAAAGCGAGAGTCACGTCTCGTGTGTTTTGGTAACTCACAGAGACGGAGATATACACTGTGTGTCACCCGAAGAAGGTTCTAGATGCAGTTGCTGTCTCCAAGTGAAGCTTAAGGTTGGTTATGGACTTGTTATGGACGTCACGGTCAAATTTACTTTAGTCGTTGACAATACGGTCACAAATAATTTTCACACCTAATGTAAAAATAAAAAGTACATCATTTATAATGGTTTGAATGCTGTAGCCCACCTATTTGCTGTTGAATAAACAGGACAGTTTGCGTTGTTCGAGTTGGAATGAATGACTCTTTTGAATCAGCGTTTTTCCCCAATTAATCAATTAAATTGGTCTAAATCGTCGGAAGTCAGTCCGTGTTCACACAAGATGCACATGGACACAGTGAAAAATGACGACGTCACTCTTGCACCTTTTCAAAAATACAATTAATTCATCATATCACAAATATTGATAAATGCAAAATATAAAAATATACAATCCTGCAAAACCTGCAGTTGTTCCTGTTCTTTTAATTAAGTAGCCTATCCAGGCAACAGTAAGGCAGTGGTACGAAAAGTGTGATATGAATTAAGCATTGCTAATTTAATGTGGATAAGCAAGAGACCCATTTTGTGGTTGGTTCCAACGTTCCAGTGTTCCAAAGATTGTATTCACATACTTTCGAACATCATCCACTGAGATGAATAACAGGAGGATTTCTCCAGGTAGCCTATTATGGAAACCTGGAAAAACTACAAGGTGATTGGGACCCATAATATCTTAAAACAAGTTATCTGAAAAATAAACATCATCAGCTAAACTTAACATTTTGCATTAAACCTGGTAGAAGAGTTTTTCTCATGTTATGGGAACACAGTGTTGATCCATTACAAAGAGATACGACTTCTTCAGAAGGTCACTTGAGGATGCTATAGACTGTGATCCAGACAACAGAAGAGAGACTTTGACCTTAATCAGTCAACGTTTTTCATCATTCATGAATAGACCATTGAGCCATGCCAACACAGGATCAGGAAACGATAAGAGAGGTATCCGGATTTGAAGGTGTGGAGCTGTGATGGTTTGCTCTGATAAAGTCTCCCCTTTGCATTTACTGTACACAGTTGACTAGAGATGGATGTTGCACAGGTTTAAATGTTCTTCCTGACCTCTTAATTTCACTATTATCTCACATTTAATTTACTGCTGAAGTCTCTGACCTCCGGCGCCTTCACTAGGAAGTGCTCAGTCTTTCCTTTACGTACAACCTTCAGCACTTCCACATATTCAATTTCAAACATTCAAGTCAAGGGCTTTGTGAATGACTAAATACTGCTTTCTAGAACCTGTGAAAAGAGCTGTGTTTTTATCTTGTGTTGATGTATTTTCTATTGAAACAAGAAGTTTGGGTCGGGTATAGAAGCTCCTTTTTTAAGTAGCTTTTAGTTTACATCACAGATGTAAACCATGATTGGTTAACTATGATTGTGAACTCTCAGAGGCAACTGGTATTAAGGGTAAGGATGTTGTCATTCTGAAGGGTATTTGATTAGACAAAAATGTATATGCGTCCCATCATCAATGCTTATTTTTAAATGTATAAAAAGAGCAATGTATAACAGCTAAAAGTCAATTTGGTTTGCTTTTATGTTTAACGTACTCTGCCTGTTTTCACCTCACAGTAAATAAATAAACTTTTGCAACTTCATCTCACAAATTATCTTGTTATTATTTCTTGTATATTTGCAATTTTATATCTTGTAATTGTGACTTTATATCACGCAGTTGACTTTTTTCTCATAACTGCGAGTTTAAATCTCAGAATGTAACTTTATATCTCATAACTGTTCTTTATATCTCATTCATTATATATCACATATGGTGCCTTAGTTTCTTGTAATTACACTATGTCTCACAAAGTGACTTCATATTGCCAATGTGACTTTGATTCTTGTATATGTGAGACTTCATCTCACAATTACAAATTTGTTTCTCATAATTACGGCTTTACAGCAGATCTCACAAAATGACTTGTAACTTTGATGACTTTTGTCACTATTGATATCTTTACAGTATATTTTACAAGTGACTTTATAAAGTGGCTTTATATCTTGTACTTGAAACTGCAACTCTATATCTCAAAAGTGTGACTTTACACTTTTTACGGCATCAATATACTGTATTCAAACTTTATCTTATGTTTATTACCCTAAAGGGCTTCTCTGTAGCTCAAACAATAGAACATGGTCCTATAAAGCCAAAGTCATGGGTTTGACTCCCAGGGACAGAAGACAGAAACTGATTAAAAAAAAAAGTCTACCCTGAATGCAGTGAAAGTTGCTTTGCATAAAATCGTCTGCCAAATGCATAAATGTACTGTAAATGTAGACAGCAATGGACTTCCATAAAGCATATACATGACCTCAAGGCTAACTAACATGCACTACACCTTTTCACTCACATCTTGTTCCAGCAGGTAAAGAAAACACCAGGAACTGGTATATAAATTACAGCTAATTATCACCCATGTCACTAAATGAGTTAAACTGCTAACAACTGCTATTCAAATAAAACAATGCAGGATAAAGATAATTGCATTTTATGTCATAACTCAGCATCAGGATAAAAAACTTTCCTGTCTTAGCCTTCCTATCCAGACATCCATTTGCAGAAACCAAAAGAGGAACAGATACGCAGACCAACCCATCAAGAGCCCGCAGGGTATAGAATGCCACACCATCCAAAAGCGTTTTCCACGGCAACCTGAGCCGAAAAGCCTGCCACAGCATTTACAGCAACCCTCAAATATATATTTCCTCCAGATTTCAGGGAAGGTGGCGGGTGACCACCGCTATAATTCAATGCAGTAAGACATGTCGCTCGCTGAAGAGCTGCTTTAAAGCTTTGCCTTTGCCCACTTTTAAATCTAGAACAAACACGCTCTAAGCACATGGAGGCATTTTTATCTGCGGAGATGCTTTTATGGCGCTGATGTGTTTTTTGGCCACACGTGATTTTTCTGAACCACTAGACCGCACACACATCATTTTATGGGTATGAATTCAACCGTACCAATTGAAGGCTGCGATTACAATACCCTGCACATTTCTGAGAAACACCAGAACAAAAAACGTACGCTAAGCTGAATTTCTAACGCTTCCCTGGAATTAGGGAACTCAGAGGACAGAGGGCCTGTGTCAGATAGCTCTGTGTTTGTGCACATTTAACGAGACAATAGTCAGTTATTCAGAAACGAAAAACGCCACAGGGGATGTATGTACATTGCTTTATCAATGTTTCTCATCAGAAGATCACAACCCATTAGTTTAATACCACAAAAAGTCATCTGTGATTTCTTAGACATGACATTATTGGATCACCTCAGGACATCTCAACTGACAATGAAAGCACAACCCCCTGGCTGTTGATGACTTTACTTTATAACGAAATACAGTTGAAACTATTTATACATTTATATTTAACCAGGCAAGTCAATTATACATGTGTATATGAAAGCAATTTTTAGTAAACTTTCTTTCACGCTCAAATAAAATTCTCTCTTTCTCTCTATCTATTATGATTTTTATTTATATTCTAATTTTAAATATGGGTGTTTTTCAAAGTTGTTAGCATGAATAATATGCAAAAATCAAATGTTGATGAACTCATTGTCTTCTACAATCATTTAACCCACCATGTGGCATTGCAAACTGGGAGACTGTCAAACTTTTATAAGCTACACTTTCGAAAAATGTGTCTTAATTTTCGTTTTTTGGGGCCTCTCCCTCTGCCAAGCGTGAGATATACTGAATAACAGTTCACAGGAGAAACTGATTGGTTGACCCGAAACAGGACGCTCTCTGTACATGCGCTTCAAGGCACACACGCAGACTGTTTACGAATGATGGCATGTATTACGCACACACACACTCCCGGAACTGAGACTTATGTCTGCCTCATAAGTGAGATTTATATTAACCAGATTATACATCAATGTAAACTCTTTCACGAAATGTCTCATTTACCAACAAAGTGAAAACAAAAGCGTCATAACCACAGGAGAAACTACAAAATGTTTACAATGATGGCATGATCGCACACACACACTTGATAAATAGAGATTGATGACCAGTATATTACAAACACATGATCTTTAAATATTGATTACGCTTTGAGTAACAGCAGCACTGAATAAAAACAGCAAGTGACAGATGGAGAGAAAAACAATAGAGCAGACCAGATGTAGTAGCCTGAGATTATGCTGAAAACAGTATCTCAACAAACACGTGTCATACAAAATGGTATTTTTTTTGTATATAATTATTATACATGCAGTTGAGCTTGTAATAACTTTTATTTACTAAAATATAAGTGAACTGGGTCAAACTTTATTTTAACAAACCATTCACTACCACTTTTGCCCTAATAAACTACTAATTTGCTGCTTATTAATAGTTAGGTAGTTGTTAAGTTTAGGTATTGGGTAGGACTAGGGATGTAGAATATGGTCATGCAGAATGTGTGCTTTATAAGTACTAATAAACAGCCAATATGCATGCCAATAAATAGTGAGAATGGATCCCTATACTAAAGTGTTACTGTGAACGGCATAGAAATAGTGTTTTAAAAGTATGAAAAAAGAATTGGTAACCAGTCCGAGAACATAAATCCCATGTGGGCGCATCAGAGTGTTATTACTGGGTGGAATCAGTGGGCAGAACAGCTTGTTTATGAATAAGAAAGGAAAAGTATGATCCCACGAAGAACGTCACATGTATCAGCAAGCAGCTGGTAAATAGTTTCAAATAAAAATAGCATAAAGTGTCTTAACTCATCTCACCTCACCTCATCAAGGACACACGTTATCTGGGACAGGAAACAGTGTTTACCAAAAACATTATAAAACAGTGTTTTCTCATTAATAAACATGAAAGTATTGTACAAATACAGAAACAAACGACTTAGTTCACCATTGGCTGTAGCAAGGCAATATCTGCATTACAAAAATAGGTGTAAAACATTAAGGGTAATTTCTGTGGCAAATCAAACTAAAATGTTGAAAGTTAAGGGTAATACAAAAGATATTTCGGAAGCATAGTTAAGATTTTTTTTATATTAAAAGGCATATATATAAAAACCGTATCAATTTCATAATTGTTCTAACCATATTAAAAGCATTATGGAGTTTCAGTACATTCCTGAAACAGAATACAAAAAGTCACACAAGGACACTCTGTTTCTCTTCCTCTGGTGTCTTTCATGTGTTTTCCACAGCTCAAAAGCAGTATGAAGTCCAGAAAAACACGACTTATGTCACACAAACACCTGTTGAAGGACAGATGGCGGGATGTCTGCGGCCTGTAGGCTCTGGAGCAGTCGCCGCACTGTGGCTTCTCTTCCGTTCCTCTGCGTCCACATCACCAGCCCAGCGAGCGCCTGGCTCTGAACCGCGAGGGGGTGGTCGGCGCAGCACCGGTACAGATCCGCAGAGGACAGGCCCAGGTCCAGCAGCACAGACTTCCACTCTGAACTGAGACAAGCGACCAAGCGGTTCAGATGCTGCGTGGTTGGAACAGTCGGAAGGATGTGGTCAGGAACACCACACTGAACTGAAAACAAAGAAACAACGTATGCTTTCAGAAGTACAGTAAGGTGTTACACAAGCACATCTCATTGAAATACTTACAGCACAAAACCAAACAACTGTTCTTTGCCATGAGGTGCCATGTTGAACTTCCAGTGACCAGTATGAGAGAGTGAGAGCGATAACACCAAATTTAACACACCTGCTCCCCATTCACACCTGAGACCTTGTAACACTTACAAGTCACATGACACCGGGGAGAGAAAATGGCTAATTGGGCCCAATTTGGGCATTTTCACTTAGGGGTGCACTCACTTTTGTGGCCAGCGGTTTAGACATTAATGGCTGTGTGTTGAGTTATTTTGAGGCAACAGCAAATTTACACTGTTATACAAGCTGTACACTCACTACATTACATTGTAGCAAAGTGTCATTTCTTCAGTGTTGTCACATGAAAAGATAGAATAAATTATTTACAAAAATGTGAGGGGTGTACTCACTTCTGTGAGATACAGTGTGTGTGTGTGTTTGTTTTGACTATGATTTTTTTATTGTTTTGGCTGAATCAGAACAATCAATTTTACAAATACAGTTCCATGAAAATAAGAAATAAACACTGAAAACAAAAGAATGTAAGGGAATGCTGTACATCATGTTTTATTCATATATGCTTCACAGTTATAATGCACTCAGGCTACCACTAAACGGCTTGAGATGACAAGCCATGCATGTGTAATTCTGACCTCAATAACAGAAGTTTGAGGGGGTCAGGGGACAAAAAACATCTCTAATGGGTAAGGATATTTATTTGAATAATGCACTTGAGTGGAACAGCTTAAACTGCAGAATAACATTTAATAAAAGCAGTGATAAGTCTTTATGTCTCTACATGAAGCATCAGTAAGTCAAAACATATTTACTGGACTGACTGAGAATTTACATATAAGACATACATTTATTTAAATTAAAATGATACATACACATAAAAAAGCAAACACCATAAGACATAAATTAATTTAAAATTAAAATGATACATACACATAAAAAGAAGAAAGACTAGGAAAAATATTTAACCATTCAAAATCAATTTCTAGGTGGCAACATCAACATCCAATCTTTCTGTCCCTGTCCAATAAATACACGTCATTGTTTTCGTCCCAAGAGAATAGAGATGTGTTTTATTTGAGCAGTGGGGATGAATGGAGCAAAGGTCGGTTTGAGAGTTTGTTTTGAGTGTTCCCAAATTCTTCACAAAATCAAGGACGTTCATTGATTTCTGTCGTCAAGAGACAGGAGTGGCCACACCAGGCCATGAGAATAACAACTCTCTATCTCTAAGGCAGGACATTTGAATAACTTCTGAGCAGAATCTAACACTCTTGCCACGGACATTTCATACATTCTTTCCTATAATCTTCTACAGAGGATTCAGATTGTTCACAAACACATTTAAAAACAGCCATTATTTTTGCAATCACACTTGGTGACACTAACAGGTGTAGAAATTGCTTTAAGGGAGCAGAAAAGATTCGATTCAGTTCCTCTTCACTGTTATAAGAGCTCAAATAACCAAATGCAGTAATTCTCCACCATGGATTTGGACACTTTTCTGTAGTTATTCACAGCTTTAAAGCTTCTAGACCCTGAGACAAAGATTAGTGTGTTGATGTGGCCCAACCATCAGCAATAAACACCACAAAGAGGATTTCACACAGCAAGTGCTGGTTTAGTAAACAGGGGTGAGCTGGTAAAGATCCAACAGAGCCATAACATGTCTGTGGCAATACTTTATCTGATTAATGGCACACGGTGGTGGAGGTGCACAAAGTAAAAGCAGAAAAAAGACAGTCAGCGACAAAGAGAATAAAGACAAAGTGCAGAAAAGACATTGGGAGTGAGCATAGAAATAGGGTGTCAGGGAAAGTACAAATCAATCCATAATAGTGGTAAAAAAATGGCCAGTGATTTTTATAATTTTATGTATTAAAATAAACGTTTTTGAATATTAATAGCGTAATATATTATTACATTAATGTTATTATTGCATAAAAATATAAAATATTAATACTATTATTTTTTTATATTAGCATAAATTCATGAACTCATAAATTCATTGAACAATTAGTAGTAATGGTTTTGAATTAACTAACAAAAAAATCTTAATTCTGACAAGGAAATGACAGATTTCACAGATTTCATCTTGCTGTTCAATAAGCGAGTCTGATTTATTAACCACTCTGATGAACTCGTTCAGTTCATTCAGTAAAGGGACACTTTAGATGGATTGTTTGTGACTCATCAAACTTCTGTGGTCACATTCTGTGTTTGTTTTTGGATACAGTTTTGCCATTGTACTCAATATATTCGCAGGCATATGTATCACCCCCCCCCCCCCCTTTTATTTTAGTTTGATGACAAAAATTGCTGAGAAAAAAGTAGCATTTCAGTGACATTTTTAGAATCAGCCTGATGATTAAAATGGTTAAAAAATGGTTTAAAAAAGTGCAGTTATGTTACGACAAACTATAGCGATCACGATTAAAATTGAGGAAAACAAAGAAGAAAAAATTGGTAAAGTTAAATGGGATTTTACTTGAATTTTTTAATCAAAATGAATACATTAGATCAATGTTAAATGGATAAAAATATAGTGTAGAAAGAAAGAACGAGAGAGAGAGAGAGAGAGAGAGAGAGAGAGAGAGAGAGAGAGAGAGAGAGAGAGAGAGAGAGAGGCTGCTCTGCAAAGAACATTGCCTGAGTTTCAGCGAAATGCTTAACTTTTCTGAGAATTGTTTCTTTTTTATAGGATGGAGCATTCCTGCTTCAATTGCCATGTGTACATGTGGACACTTAACTCCAGATTTCTGGAGGGAACAGATTGTCCACTTTAAGAACGTAAAGTATGCAGAAGCCTTGATCTGAGGGGACCGTTACAGTACCTTAGTCTTAAGAGGCCGCAAGGAGACACGTGTAGCTCTGATGTACAATATATATATAGCCTATCCATCTCGTTTTTGTTATAAGAAGAGTCCGTGAGTTCGTTCATAACAGCAGAAAGTGTTTACATAATTAATTAAACATCCCTGTGAGAGGATGCAGTAAATTTGAAGGACTAGGAATATGTTTTTTTAAAGGCAATAAAAATACAGATCTAAGCCAGCGTGCATGTGTGTGTGAGTTTGAATTTCCTAAAACAGGTCACTCTGTCTCTCTAGGAAAAGTGAATTCGTTAATTTTGGGCCGGGTGATAGTGAACCGCCCACACACAGCCTCTAGGGAACAGCAAGCTGTGTCGTATCTCTGGAAAATTCCACGAAATCTCACAATAAACCCTGCTTTTCAACAAGCGTGACGTCGCAGGACTGGGCTTGTTTATCTGAAGTTAAAAAGAGGGAAAGTCACAGGCGTATAAATCACCACAATATACAATATAAACCAGAGAATTTCACATCTAACCTCACATTAACCTGCAGGATACCATCACAATGTGACATTAATGTTCCTGTTTCCTCTTGAAGAGAGATGGAGAGAGTAAAGGAGGGTTCACTGAGGACATTTAGGCCCAATACAGGTGCTTGTGAAGACTGATCATGTGAAGATTGATCATGATGACCCAGAACAAACATGATCATGCTAACAAGCCACACATTATTTCAAATTAGCCTCAAATTAAATATAAGCACAATTTTTGATCATTCAAATAGATTTTTTTAATTCAAATGGCCTGACTTTGGTGGTTTGATGTGATTAGCTTCCTCTGAGGTTGTACATTTCATACATTCAAATGTGATTTCAGTACATTCCCGTTTTTATCAGACTTGAAATGTTTCATCTCATTCCTTATGACCGCAATTCTGCTGCCTAAGGAAGGAATTCCAGTTGGATTACTGGATGTACTGCACACTGAAAGATAAGATTACACCTCTTTCCAATGGAAAGTCCGGTCAAAAATATGTGGCTTATGTTTGTACATCTACAGAAAAAAGAATAGAATGAATAAGTTTACGCATGAAAATACATCCTTTGTGGAAATACACACTGACACAAGGACTATCAGACCAGAGCTGTTAATGTGAATTAAAAACATGATAATTATTATTATTTTTTTATAATTGAAATTAAAACAGTTAATAATAAAAATAATTGTTTTATTAAAAAACATATCAATGTACATAATATAATATAATTTACATTTATATACTTATGTATATAAAACAAAAATATTACATTAGTACATGCATGTAAAGATTATATATCAAATTAAATGTGTGTGTGTGTGTGTGTGTGTGTGCGTGCGTGCGTGCGTGCGTGCGTGCGTGCGTGTGTGCGTGTGTGTGTGCGTGTGTGTGTGTGTGTGTGTGTGTGTGTGTGTGTGTGTATATGTAGATAAATACACACACACACACACACACACACACACACACACATATAAATTCTATTTGATATATAATTTATTTTATTTATATAGAATAATGTATTCTATTTTATATCATTATTATTATTTTACATATTAAAAAAATATTACAATAATTAAAAAATGTAATAATTGATTATGTTTTTGGTTGGCTCTGGCCTGACAACTTTGTTGTCAGAAATCAGGGCTACTTTTCCCAAAAGCATCGTAAGCCTAAGTACATCGTAGACCCACTGCCACCACTGCATCTACGATCAACTTCGGCTTATGATGCTTTTGGGAATCACAGCCCAGTATCCCTTCCACAAAGAATATATTTATTTGGGTAAAATTATATGTTTGCCATTTATAACTTAGGTTATTATTTAACCCTTTTAAGTAAGTAAAAAATGACATTCTGAAAAAAACTAAATCATGTTGTGTTTTGTATCGTATTTCTCAGTATATGAGCAGGGAAAGTACAAATCTGAACTGACTGGGCCAGCACAAGCCCTTACTGTGGTTTGTTATTTTCCAGATGACTGACACAATCAGTTGAAGTCATTAATCCAGCTCCATATAAATCAGAATGGCAGCAATGCATGCAGACACAAAATCTCTCTGTTGTCGAACTATAAAGATTTGCCCAGACAAGCAACTTGAAACGGGTGGTTTCGTGTTATGGTTCAAAATGTTCTATGGAGCATAAATCTAAGACCTATTAATTGTTCTTAATAGACCCCATGTGTAAGCCTTAGCTTTGGGCACATGAACTAATAACAATCTTGTGTGGCTAAACAGGCTGTGGACGCTCAACATCTGATCTCGATAAACCTCCTAATCATCTCCAAACTGCATCAATATGAGAGTGCCGTCTCTGTTCGTCAATACAAAACATTCCTAACAGACGCAGCACATCAAAGAGTCAGTCCAGCTGGAACGGCCGAGCGCTGCAGCCCGCTTCCACATTCTGACAGGAAGACTCTCCTCAAGCCACCGTTCCTGGAAATCAGACTGTACTAGAGATGGGTGGAGGGAACGGAGGAGGAGAGTCAATGTGATGTTCCAACAAAAACAAGTGAACAGCACTGTGCTGGCTTGTTTCAAAAGCAAATTATGAAAAGTGCCTTCCTGCGTTCGTCCGTGGGCGAGGCAGAGAGGCGACAAGTCGGACGAGGAGAAGAGTCAGGCTTAGCTGACACTAATGTGATTGTTACTAGGAACAATCTTGCTTGCTATTAGAAATTACCTTGCTTATACGTCTTATATGCGTCAAGCGTTCGGTTAAGCTTGTTTTCCTAAAATAATGACCCACTCGTTGAATCAATTTTTTGCTATGTAGCTGCCCTGATCCTTTCAGTTAGCTCACTTAACTATATCAAAAATGGCTTTGAAAAGCCAAGATCTTAGAGATCGATCCCGCATGTTATGATGGCTTCACTGTTACTACATCTTAGAATGATGCAGGTGAAAATGGTGTAGCTTTATATGCATAAGAAATTAGAAATGAATACTTTTATTCAGCAAAGATACTTTAAATTAATCAAAAGTGGTATTTATGTAATAATACATTTCTATTTCATTTAAATATTACATTGATTTCTGAAAGATAAGTTGACACTGAACACTAGAGTAATGGCGGATGAAAATTCAGCTTCGCCATCACAAGAATAAGAGAAAACTGTTATTTTACAATATTATTGTTTTTACTGTATTTGTAATCGAATAAATGTAGCATTGGTGAGCATAAAAGACTTCTTTCAAAAACATAAAAATACTAAAAGACCTTAAAGTTTAGAAAGGTGTTAGTGTATATTGTTGGAACCGATCAGGAGCTCTAAAAATATATATAACTTTTTTTGGTCCTTTTTGGAGCTTGACATCACCTACTCACTATGAACTCCGGAGGATAGTTCACCCAAAAATGAACATTCTGTCATTAAAATGATTCTCGTAGCTGCATAACGTTATGGTTGAACCACTGATGTCACATGGACTATTTAATCGATATTCGTACTACCTTTCTGGGCCTTGAACGTGTCCATTGCCTTGCTGTCTATGCAGGGTCAGAAAGAAAAAATATCTTAATTGTGTTCAGAAGATGAACAAAGGTCCTGGAATGACATGTAGGTGGTGAGTAATTAATGACACATTTTTAAAAACTAAAAATGTGAACTAAACTTTAAATTCTTCAGAAAGAAATTTAATTATGTCCACTTGAGAGAAAAAAAACACCTTATAGGTTTGAAATTACAGATTTTTCCTTTTGGTTGCACTATATTGTCCAGCAGCCACATAGCACACAAAAAAAAACTCAATTCTGTGCTTCGGTTATACAGAAACAGGATTGTATGTGAATGTTTTACCATATGTATGCCATATGCCGTCATATAATATTATGTGCTGGATATCTACTTTAGTTCTCAAGCTTTTTTATACTCTTTGTGGGCGACACTGGCATGCACTGTAAAAGTAAACACATACAGAACGGTGCAAAAGCTCTTGATATGAATCGACAGCTGCTGGGTATTATAACGTATAAGGGATTGACCTGAAGATATAAGACACACGCAAGTGCAGCTGTGCAAATAACAGATACTACAGTCATCGTGATGTGATGACTGGTAGCACCAGTCTGGCGGACACATGTTACTGATCATGTAGAGCAGTGTTTGTCAACTTCCTAGACATTCTGTTCTGATAGGGAATGCAAAAACAATGCCAAATGAAAACAATGAAAAAGCAACTAAGCTTGAAAAACTAGTGTAGCATATGGTCTTGCAGAATGTGCTTTATAAGTAATAATAAACAGCCAATATATTAATAAGCCTGCTAATAAGCAACTAGTTAATAGTGAGAATTAGACCCCATACTAAAGTGTTACCATTAGTTTGAATACATTTCCATTTTTGACAGTTCTTTGGCTAAAACTGGAAAATTAAAAAACAAAACAACTACAAAAATATGGCCTTTTGTCTGATCAAGGTCTCATACAAGCCACTTTGGAAAAGAAAGCTCCCAAAGTGACTCACAACTGCACTAACAAGCAGTCACCAAGGGTTTTGCACGCTAACTTCTGCTATAATGGAAGCCAGTTGCGATAAATTTGTCTAGAGGCCTACCACAGAACATTTAGCCTTGTAAACAACTTAAAATTCAAAAGCTTACAGCATCAGGTACGATAATTCCCAGAACCTGTAAGTGAAGGCTTAAGGAACCATTTGCATAATGTTCCTTAAAGCGAGCATCTCATAAACACATGCAAATACGCATGACTCTCAGGTGTGCAAATGGACTTTAACACGAGGATATTGTGTCCCCACCTGACTGACCTAGGTTTAAAAGTAGGCAATACGATCATAAGGATCGTGCTTTGTTAAATTCAGCCACATGCATCTCATTTATTAATGTGTCCGTGCTGATTCAGAGTCTGTCACAACGATGGAGAACGAAAGCGAGTTGAATGAAAAACACGTTCCCATGCCAACAGAATGACATCATTGGTGTCAAGATCCAAATTCATAGTGGCATGAATATTAATAATATGAGCAGTGGATGACAATAAAAGTGGGAAAGGAAGAACAAAGCACCACAACCGTTTGTGTCCCTGAACGGCCCCTGATGACTCAAACCTATTAAGCTAAGAAGAGCTTAAAATTAAAGCGAGTACTTAAGTGTGAAGAATGCTTGCTCAGAGTAGCGCTCGTCCTCGACTTCCAAGAAATCTGCAAGCACGCTTGTTTTTTTCCCTTCGTTTCTTTTATGCTTTCTCTCGAACCCCACCCCATCCCCCAATTTATTACCATCTGAACCACAGTAAGTCAATAAAATCTTCAGCTCAGTAACTGGAGACAGGAGGGAGAGGGAGCGCAGCCAACAAACGACTTTGATTATATTTTTCCTAGAAAGGAGGATGCTCGGCGAGAGTGCTGGGCCACAGCGCTAGTGCCAGGAATTAATGCAGCTTTCATGGAAAACCAGGGCAGCGCACCAAGCAGGCCTGGCCTTGAGAGACTCAAAGCACTCAGAGACTCTTTTTTTTTTTTTATACCTCGCTCTCCTTCTGTTTTTCTTTTTACGTCTTGTTTTTCTAGGAGGGAAGGGGTTGGGTTGGGTTCTTTCAAAGGTGTTCTGGGGTTCGGTTAACTGGTTAAAAACGGGGATGCGGAGTGGTTTTTAATGGGTGGTCTGTTCTCACACGGGAAGACAACAGAAAGCCGTCTTTTAGCGAAACAGCAGGTGAAATATATGA
Source organism: Ptychobarbus kaznakovi (assembly GCA_027422405.1). Classification (NCBI taxonomy): domain Eukaryota; kingdom Metazoa; phylum Chordata; class Actinopteri; order Cypriniformes; family Cyprinidae; genus Ptychobarbus; species Ptychobarbus kaznakovi. Next base: position 34,272,028 of record CM049795.1, on the reverse strand, counting down.
GGTGCACGCAGAGAATTTCTTTGTTTTTAAAAACGTCTGAAACCAGACTGGTGTGGATGTAAATAAGGCATCTCACAGATTTTAAATACGCAAAAACATTAGTTTTCAAATCAGATGGAAATCTGCAATGCTTTAAGTGCATTTGCTGTAGGTTTTCTGCTAGAATTAGTAACAGACGGTTTAGTGTTAGGGATTAGAGCAAGGGCAATTAAAGCACTTGTTATTTAACACTCCGGTCAGAAACGGGAGATGTAATAGCTTGACCTCTGTAATAGCTTACATAACCTCATCTCAATTAAAAAAAATGAATAGTCTCATTATGAGACAGAGAGTGAAATCAGGTGAAACTGGGGATATATATATATGAAATACGAGGGAACAGAAACATCGGACAATAAAATGCTTTTTTAGTGCAACTGGTGCCTTGAAATGGCTTAGAATAATATTTCATATTTTTATTTTATTCATATATTATTATTTATATATAGTATTTTTATTAAAAGCTATACAATACGACTATAACAATATTAATATCTATTCTATTTTATTCAAATAAAATGGTGAAATTGTATTTTTATATTATATATTTATTATCTTTAAACATTTGAGACATGCCTGCCTCAGTGTCTGGAGACATTTGTTCAAACAGCGTAGGTTTACGTATCCACCTTAAATTTCAAGACATAAGTAAAGTAAACTATTTTCTGTGATTATGTGAGACTTAATTAAGAGCTACAGTGTAGATAAATAACTAGAAGATAGTAAAGTGCAGTAGACTATATGGTAAAACAATTTGCACTACAAATGAATGTTTTTATGATTACGATAATAAAATAATGTGATAAATACTAGTTTGCAATAGCAAGACTGTTTTTTGTAGAACAACGTAAAAAACAAGACTGACACTGGAAGCCTTGCACATTTACAGTAAGTTACAAATGGCCACACCCACTCTTATGTAAACAATAAGGTTCACACACATGTGTGTGTGTGTGTGTGTGTGTGTGTGTGTGTGTGTGTGTGTGTGTGTGTGTGTGTGTGTGTGTGTGTGTGTGTGTGTGTGTGTGTGTGTGTGTGTGTGTGTGTGTGTGTGTGTGTGTGTGTGTGTGTGTGTGTGCGCGCCTGGTATTTTCTATGTTATGAGGACCAAATATCCCCACAAGTATAGTAATACCAGTCAAATTTAAAATGAGCTTATAAATTATACATAATAGGCTATTCTTTTCTGAAAATCTACAAATGCCGAAAGTTTTGTGTGAGGGAAATTACAGTTCACACAATATAAAAACAATTATGCCTATGGAATGTCCCCCAAAAAATGGAAACCAGTTTGAGTGTTTGTGTGTGTGTAGTCATTGTGAGGATTGAGTTTAGTTAGTTAGTGAGATAAATATGTTTTCTATTCCCTAAACCTCATTTAATTACATTTTTTGGGGACATACACTTAGCTATCCAAATGAGGACATTTATGGCATTTGTCCATACTTTCCTTTTGTTCATATTATTTATGAATCACTTTTCCCCCATTAAAGATAGCGCAAAGGGATGTTCTGTCAGATGTGGCTCAAACGACAGCCAAGCAACTTCCACCCACGCAGGACTCACCTGTGAAGGACGGAGGAGACTCGTTGTCTTCAGCGCACAGTCGCAGTAATTTGTCTTTGATCCAGGGAAAATCTTTCTCTAATGACTGAATAAAGTGATGGAAGGCGCGCGGACCCCGCGTGGGCAGAATATACAGCAGCTTTAGCGTTTTCTCCCTATTAGACGACTCAGAGCGAATCTCGTCTAAATGGCTCTCCGTCAAGATCTCCTCCTGGTATAAATACTGTATGATCATGTCGTCCACTAAAAGCTCCTCGACCAGAAAAAGCCGCTGAGATCGGAGAAGTTTTTTGTGTTTTGGGTCCATGTTTGAACCCGGTGACCCAGTAAAAAGCAGTCTACGGAAAAAACCCTGATTCTAAACCACAACAACTGACTGAACTATCAAGAGTTACTACAGCAGCCGGGAAACGTCGGCGAATTCTTCGTTACCCTATCAATAATTGTTGGTAAATGCACATAAAGGGGTGTCTGTCAATATATCACATAAATATCATAAGTTTGCGCTGTTTTGTGTAATACATTGTGTGTTACGCATGACTTTTCCGCGGAGTGTCGCATTTATTTCTACCGGCTGGAAACGTGGAGCAGGAGGAACTAATGGCATCATTGTTGTTCCCGCATTTGTATAATGTTGTGTGTACATAAATTGGGTAATTTAGGCTAATCATTGTGCAGAAATAATGATCCCAATCAGAAAATACCCTGAGAAATTGTATTATATAACCTAACATAATAAAGCTGTTTGTATCCCTTTTTTTCAGACACGGAGACACCCATCCAGAATACAAAGCTGGATTTTCTAGGTAATACATTCAAACATAAACAAGCGTTCTGTATTATTAATGCAACACATCTTTAGAATATGTAATGTCTTTACTTTCAAAGACATAGCCTATATAGTTTATTGTGGTAACAAAACTAGAGCAACTCTGATATTTTAGCTTAAAGTTACCACAGGAAGGATTATAATTAAAATCCCTTTTTTCTGTCTCTCTTTCTCTCTCTTCTTTTCACGTGATGTAGAGCAAATTATATTATTGAGTGATGCTCTTGTCTTTCTAGTTTTTCCTGTGATGACTCTTACAAAAACATTGTATATAAAGCTGCCTATTGCTGACATTGTCCCCTGATAAGGGAAGTTCTGTATATATTTTCTTGTCCTCATGACGTTCGGTTAAACCACTTGTTTGAAACGCTAAGCTTTCTTTTGCCCTTAAAGTGGCTTTAGTCTTTCAAACACTGGTTATGATTTTGTAGAGCAACAGTTGTTCCAGGAAGAGCGGATTATTTACATATCATGGCATTTATGAGCTGCAAGAAGTTGGATGTAGCTATGTAAATCCTATTATTTGTATAATCCCGAGGGTCCATACCATCATTGCCTTTTGTAGCGCTGAACCCCGTGTCCTCACACAAATAATGCCCTATATGTTCAATTCATTACAAGTATATGGCTCTTTTTACAACCATACATAAGGCCTGCTTTATCAACAAGCATGCTTTACACTAAGCCTTTTAAAATCTGTTAGAAGGGATTTTCCCTTCAGAGAATCCATTATTTTTGAGGCTTAAGGATTTTAAAGCTAATTGGAAGCATCTACCGGGCCAAATAAAGACATGGATATTTGTGTAAAACTATACAGGCATGTTTCAAACATTGTATTTAGTTATTAATCTTATCCATTTAATCTAATGTTTTATCTTTCTGATGTTAATAATCTATTTAATATTATCACCTATAACTCTGAATGATGTTCCATATGTTGTTTCTGAACATGGCACCTGCCTCAAATTTGAATGAACAGTTTGATATCATCATCATCTGATCTTGATAATGGCATAATGAAACAAAAGGTGTCACATGCGCTTTAGCGAAGCGTGCTTTGCATGGCAAAGGCTGTGTTTTTATCAGATGTACAGTACAACATGAAGACAAATTTGAGCTGATGTAATTGTTTTGTGCATGTGATATGAGGTGAGAGTTCATTAGCCCTCGCCCCTGAACTGACCTTTTAAATCCTGTTTACTTGACCGCATGAGCCGTTAAGACATTCACCAAGCCAGTGTCAGGTCCGGTCATGTAAAGAGATGTGAGCTCCAGAATATTCCTCACTGGGTTAGTTCAGGCCCTCTTGCCCTCAACCATTGATAAGTTTCAGGTCAACATAGTTGTGCATCTTTCTACATTTAATTACTTATTTCCTGTCACTTGGAAGATTTCTTTTGAAATCCCATCCAACTACCTTTAAATTAACGTTTTGTCTGATGAAAAATGACTAATTATGGATATTAATAAAATATAAATGATAAAATATGCAAACTGTATTATTGTCATTGGCCCTATATGATCACCGATCCAAAATAACTAATACTGCTTCCCTTAAAAACGATATTATATTTCATATTGCTTGGAAGCTTTCTTGTGAAACTGCATCCAACTTTAATTTCATGTGGTGTCTTCAGAAGTAGTATATATATTAAAAATAAAATAATAAAATATAAATATGAAAATACATTAAATTTATCATAATCATTGGTCTTATTCATTATCACAAACATAAAAATTATACTGTAATTTATGAAACTTGCCATGGTAACAATAAGGTTAAAATATCATAAATAAAGTTTGTCAAATAATGTCAAAATATTTGAGATAAAATTACTTTTTATGAATTATGTATTCTAGGTTACACATTATAATATATTTATAAATTATACCATAATTTAGGTACGGCATTTAAAAAACGAAGTCCTGCAAGGAGTCATTAAAGTACACACACACACACACACACACACACACACACACACACACACACACACACACACACACACACACACACACACACACACACACACACACACACACACACACACACACACACACACACACACACACACACACACACACATATATAATGTACAAATGTATATGTATGTATGTATATAGGATGTCAAGTTTTGTTGGTGTATCTTTAAACATTAAGTGACTTTTAGTAGTAATTTGGATAGGATGACACTGTTCTTCTAAAATGCTGAAGCCAACACTTAAATGTGTTTGTGACTGCAGAAACTGTGACGGTGCACTCGTGGGGTCAATTACATCCGATTTCCATGTAAAATCCAATGAAGTTTAGATTACCTGGAAAACAGTGCTATCTCCACGTTATCTTTGACTAAACAACTCTTTTGTGCTGTGACAAGGAGAAATCCTGCTTTTAGCAGCACTTTCTTGGGAACGGTGTCAATATTTAACAGAGAAATAGTCACTTTCTTGCACTGATCGGTTGCCTCTCGAGGAAACGTCTGCAAATATACAGCCTTTGTACACACAGTTCACTCTAAAAATCCCTGGAAAATATGGAGTGACTCAAATTGTTGCTCAGAATTTCCATGCTTTGGTGCAAGCTAAGAAAACAAAAAACATGGAGGGGACAAGGAAAGCTGTAGAAATGGAAAATGAACTGGGCAATTTGGGGGTGAAACTTTCCAAATCAGGTGGCAAAGACAAAACACTTACAAAAAAATTTGTAAATGTACACAACAAAAAATCTTAGCAATTCAATATTATGAAGTGCTAGCATACATGAAACCATACAAAATTCTTGCAAACACTGTTGGATTAAAAAGTGAATCTTCCAAACAACCAAACAAACGATTTCCATACAACCACCAAATAAACAGAGAACACATTTCACTGCTGGTTATACTCTGTATAATTGTGTATGTAACACATAAAGCTCATCTGAACTTCATTTAGGAAGTGGGTTTACTAAAGGTTTGAGAGGTTGCCAGGATGTGGGTGTGTGACCTTGATGATGGGTGTTATTATCTGTTCTGTATATGATTGGCTAATTTAGGGGCAGAAATAAAAGTGTAAAATAATATTTTTTTTTCACTAAAATGAAATAATATTTCCCAAGTCCTCTATCAGACATTATACCAAAAAACAAAAACACACACAAAGAACAGGAATTAAATATATGCTTGCTTTTATTTCGCACTTTTGGGGAAACAATCCATTCACCCCTGATGCAGGACAATGTTGTAAAATGATATTAGTGGAATTTTGTAGTGGCAAAGAGATCATACCATACTTACTACCCTAGATATACCATGTCCTCAAGGAAGACAGTGAATAATATTGACAATAGTATACTGGATCTTAGAGATGTTGGCATAATTACCTTTTATGCTGATCTGAGATCAGCTTCCCAATGATTTAAGAATTTCTGATAGATTGGTTTATTAAATTAAGTCACATTAAATAAGAAACTTCTTAATTTAAAAATAATGGCAAAATCAAGCCACCAATCTGTAATCATTTTTAGCACAATGCATTTAAGGTAATACTATTCGAATGCTTTAACTGAAAGAGTAAGCGTAGATAGAAAATGCAGGAATTTAGCACCCAAGCACAATGGTGAATAGAATACATTGAGCGACCCATTCTTGAAGGGATACAATTATGTATGTTTCATTAAACCAAAATAGAAAGGTCAGATTAGTGAGGAACATAATCCAATTTTTCTTATAATCTCTCCACAAATAGCAGTGAGGAGAGTATAAGAAGCTTCTGACCTCATCTAGTACGTCTTTCTTTTTTTTTTGGTCTGTGTCAATATTTATGATTCAGTATAGAATCAAAATATTTTCCAAATACGACCAATCAGCATGCAGGTTTATCACGACGCCCTCCTGAGGTAGGGTTAACACAGGCCAATACTTCTTGACCATATGCAACAAAAGCTGAAACAAACCATGCTGCTAAATTACCTCTTGGTTCAGAATGTGCAATAAAATACTAAGTCGGTGGTATATTTTATCTGCAAAGTACGCACCGTTAAATGTTGGGGAATGGCGAGGACTCGTTTAAGCAAGTTTGAGCTTTTAAGTTTTTGTATATATACACTGGCATTCAAAATGTTGTATGTTAGGGGTTAGTATGTTTTCCCGATATTTTTGAAAGTCTCTTATGCTCAGGAAGGCTGCACTGATTTTGATCAAAAATAGAGCAAAAAAGTCGTGAAATTTCAAACTATTTTCTATTTGATAATATGTCAAAAAGTAATTTATTCCTGTGATGAGGAGAATTTTCAGCAGCCATTTCTCCAGTCATCAGTGTCACATAATCCTTCAGAAATCACTGTTCTGCTTAATATGTTTGATGAAACTGCGCTACATTTAGTTCAGGATTCTTCAAAGTTCAAAAGAACAGAATTTACCTGTAACGGAAATCTTTCTAACATTATTAATATCTTCACTGACACTTTAGTTCAATTCAATGTGTCCTTGCTGAATTAAAGTATTAAAAAAAATCTAACCCCAAACTTTCAAATGGTAGTGTATATGTTTTATACATTTTTGGTTTCAAATTGACTTTAAAAGGGCTATTTTGTCATGTAATTTTTCAGTAGGTATTACGTTATCATGATGACATGTATTGGGATATACAGTAAATCATATCGCAAGGTACTTGCCAGTTCTCTTCTCAGCAGTTCCTTGGGCAACCATGACATCAAATGATCATCTATGACTACAGTACAAAAATATAACATGAATAATGAGCAAATAAAACATAGTCAGAAAGCATACAGTTTCAAACTCCTATGTCTCAGACACCTGCTGCAATAAAAGCATAGCTCCCCCAAAAATGAAAATTCTGTCATCCTTTACTCGTGTTACCCTCATGTTGTTCCAAACTCATATGGTTTGCTTTCTTCTGTGGAACATAAAAGAAAATAGTTCAAACATCAGTTAACATCCCAATGAGGTTTGACATCAGTGGATGTTTGTGCCACCATAGTTAATGTGGTCTGCGTTTGTGTGCTTTGATCAGTGATTGGAGTGTAAATGATCCTTATTTAGAATATGCCAGATGAGTCGTATGGATTTATTTCATGTTAAAAATAGAAGAACCTTTAACATCCATGGAACCTTTTCAGTTCTTTATAGTGGAAAAATTGTCTAATTAAAATGAAAACATAAATAGTTCTTTGAAAGGTTCTTTGGGGAACCAAAAATGGTTCCTTTATGGAATCACTGCAAAACTCCTTTTGGAACCTATACTTTTAAAAGTGTACTTTTTGAACACCGCTGACTTCAATATATGGACAAAGACTCAAATTTATTTTGATACATTTTGATTCTTCAAAATATCTTCTTTTATGCTCTACAGAATAAAGAATATTGAGTTTAAGGTTGAGCTATTCATTTTTGGGTGAACTCTTCCTTTAAAAGAGACGCATGGTCACACCGTGAGGCGTCCTGTATATCTGATGTGCGTATTACAGGTAGAAACCCACAGATGTCAGTGTAAGCCAATGTTCCTCACAGATACTGCTCAGTCGCTCATTAGAAATGGACTGTAGAATATCTACAGGCCATAAACTTGTTAAGTGCGCAATGAAGGACACTTAACATTGTTATGATTATTGATGCGTATTAATGGGATAGTTCAGCCAGAAATGTACATTCTGTCATTATTTACTCACCAAATCTGGAAATGGAATATGTTTTGGAAAATGCTGATACAATGAAAGTCAATGGAGTAGTGTTCTTTTGGACCCCATTGACTTTCATTACATGGACAAAAATCTTCTCTTGTGTTCCAGAAGAAAGAAAGAATGTCAAAAAAGTTTGGAACATCACGAGGATGAGTAATTAATGACAGATTCTAACTTTTTTGGAGGGTGAACTATCGTTTTAAAGTAGTCCTTGATCACAAGATGAGGGATCCCGCAGACAAATTATCCTAAACGGGACATCAGCACCCCATTATCACTGGGTCTATGATTCATAGTACCTCAGCACTTATGGTCATCATTGTCTATCTGGTTCTATACATGATAAGTGTAGTCTGTCAGGTAATCCTTCAGCCGGTTCGGCAAAGGCAGTTCTTGTACCCGCCGTGTGGTTTTGTTGATGGCAATACGACACAGATGCTGTAGAGACGGTGTGGCTGTGTACACCGGAGTCGTAAGCAGCAGCTGCACGGTGCCATTTGATGGGGCGAGAGGCGTAGTCCTGCCCTTACAAGACGTCCGGGACAGCTGCACATAGTGCTCCACGAGATGGACGACGCTGTCGAACTGCTTGAGTTTGGGTTTGACCAGCACGACGGAGTCCAGCTTGAACTTGCCGTCCTTGTATTCGATTCGCAGGTTGGTGGGTCCTGCAGATGTCATGGCAGAGATGGTGAAGAGGTAGTCCCTCTGAGAGCTGTCTCGGACCAGAAACGTCCCCTCCGACGTGTCCTGCAGGATCTCCTTGGCCTCATTGGCTGTCAGGCTGCCCCAATACCAGCCTGCTTCCAAGAAAAGAAGATACAGAGATGGTCAGACGTATCCTCTTCCACAGTAGCTGTTTTAGTCGCTTGTTTGTGTAACATGAGACCCATAACGTGTCCCTCTAAAAACACACTCACAAAAACCGTCACAGCTACAGTCATGGCTATATTCGGCTGTAGTTTAATCAGGCGTTTTCTGAGTCACTGCAGAGATTTTGGCTTTCAGAGGAGGACGCAATGCTCTTTCAACCTCTCAACTCTGCCCTGATTTAAAGAACTAATTCACTTCTGATAATGCAGCAGAAACCAAGCACTTCCGAAATGAGCAGTTAAATGAACGTTAATTGAAAACATTATGACAACTGTGGCGTAGCAAGACTAAACAAGACGGCAGAAATGTCAACATAAATTACATATTTTTCCTGAAAAACTGAACCGGACCATCTGACTATTCATCTTGGGAGTCTCTGACATTTTTGATGGCGGTTGCTTGACAGATGTTCCCAAAAGCTGCTCACCATCGCTGCAGCATCATAATGATTTTATGTTGTGTTTCTCTTTTATACAGTCAGTGCAGTGCTGGACTCAATTTGCTCATGCACTTTAAACCAGAAAGGGATGTGACAGAGACACAAAGCATTGAGGACAAATGTTCCTGCCAGACCAGGAAATATAACAAAAGCTTCATGATAATGCCACTCTTTTGTTGCACAAAAAGCAAACAGAAAATGTAAACAGTAAAAGCCTTGTCAGGAAATTCACATAGTTCCTACTTAAATTCACTTGCATGCTTCATATCGGGGTCAGAAAGGGGGGGTTGTTGGACAAATGCCACAGAAAGAGACAAAAATGCCCCCAGAATTCAATATGTGGTGGCAAAAAAAATGCAATTGCAAAAACGTTTGTATTTGTAATGTGTGATATAGTTCTCGATATTCTTTTCTAGTTGAGGTTGAATTCATTTTAAATACACTTCATACATAATATCTAATTTTTGGATTAATTAATGCATTAAATTCAGATACTGACATACAACAATGAAAAACTGTACAATTGAATCTATACATGGGGAAAATTGCCCCTTAATGTAAAAATGAATTACTGGATTTTTTTGTTGACATTCACTTCTCTGATATTTTCATTATTATCTTCTGCTCAAACAACAGCCCCGAAACAACACACCAGATGCAAAGCATGGCACACAAATGAATAAAACATTTACAGCAGTCCTGAAACAACATTTTCAACTATTTGACATTCATAAAATGAAATCATATCTACTTTGAATATATCAACAAACTCATGCCGAAAGGATGGTAGACATGCTGCTAGTTTGATTTATGAGATTAAAGTACTTAAAACGACCTTTAAACATTTTATTGACATTTTATATAAAATGTTAATATTTTTCAAATCGACTGTTGTCACCTTTAACATCAAATTGAACGCATTATGATAATAATTTTTGCAACAGTGTTGCAACATTACTTCAGCGAGTTACCGGAGCAGATGAAGAGAATGTGTGAGTGAAACGAGCAGTAAACGTTTACCAGTGTTTTTAAGGTCTCTCATGGCAGTGGAAATGCGACTCTGTTCAGACTCCGCGGCTTGGGTTTCTGTTTGCGATCTCCTTTCATTCTCGATGCTTTCCGTGGAGTCGGATGAGTGGCAGGTCATTGGAGAACGGCGTTCTGCATCCAGTCAATGTCTATAATTTCCCTTTAAAGTCGACTGGCTCTTACAATCGACCCAAACATGTGAGAAGTCTTCCACAGCGTCCGTGGATTTAGTCTGGCTGCGCCGATCTGAAAATACAAACATGATTTTTAACCCTAGTTTTGTTTCACGCTTTTTGTGTAATTTTTTTATGCTGATATGATATTTCCATATTTGCCTGGTGCAAATTTGTTGATGTTTAAAAACGACTGTGTACCCATGTGTCAATTTATATCAAGTACAAGGTGTGCTGGTGCTACAATCTTCCACATTACCCAAGTGTAAGACTAATGGAAAACGTGGACATGCATGCATTTATGGTAATCACATTTACTTCTTCAAAATAATTATGTCACCCTCGTTTCATTTTAATCATTTAATTCAATAAGTTCACCCTATAGGAAACGTTAAAAGGCGTTTAAAATAACATAAGCAAGAAACAAATATGCAAATGCACGAAACAGCTAAACGAAAGAGTGTGTGTAAGTCACGCACTCTCACACACACACACACACACACACACACACACACACACACACACACACACACACACACACACACACACACACACACACACACACACACACACACACACACACACATTACTGTGGTAAGCGTAGCAACACTGTTTTGTTCAATATTTGTGTCACCAGCAGAATGGAAAAATGTCCGTATTCAGACATGGTATTTATAGTTTTTAACACGTAAATGAAAAGCTTGTGTGAACGTTAAAGAGCTATCACAACAAACAATAATGATACCAGTTCTGTCGTTAAACATTCATTATGATCGGAAATGATTATGAAATCATAACATGAAATGCACATATGAAATCATTCATTTTTTTCGTCTTACCTTAAAATAGTTTTTGTCCTGTAAATCCTTAATATTTTTACAGTCATAAATCCTCTGTCACCTCGGGAGGGTGGTGCTCACATATGATAGTCATTTCACCCCCGTAGCTCATTTCTAACTTATTTGAAATACTCTCATAAAGTAATAAATGAAAGTGGCCATTTCGTGTTAATCTCCATTGAATAATCCAAAGGTCAGCTACTGTTATTTTTTCTGCTGTTGGTTTTTAATTGGATAACAGCGAAATGACAATCCTCATAAGAGTCATTAACATTATAAACGTCCGTGTTCTGTGTGAATGGCTCATTGCGCACGTGCACGAGGAATAAAAACAAAGGCTGCCTTTGAGAGACGGCAAAATACGCAGAACCGCCTTTACTAGGAAACTGCATTGACAGCTCCTGGTAATGATAGTGTGACAAATAAGATAACGTCTGTATTTTCTCCTGAACGTGTAGACTAAATGAAGATACCTCTAATTTAATTGCACGAATCATTTGATGTAGCTACTATCGGAGACGCAACGAATCAGAGGAAATAAAGCAGAATGTATTTTAAACATAAACTTGAGCCTGAAAGGTGACAGTCGGAGAAAGCGCACAGCACTTACCTTTTGTCTAAGTGAAAGCAGTGAGCAATCAAGTCCAGCGCGTTTCACGTTACAGACTATTCAATGGTTTAAATCCATCATTTATTATTAATAGGAAACACCGATCGGCTCACTTTCAAACGACCAGCATCCCCTGATGCTCAGCAGATCGGGACGCGTTTTTCCGTGTTTTTGTGTGATTCTTTCGGGAGCGACACTGTATGTCTCGCGCTGTCTGCAAGCGCACCGCGCGTCCAGACGCGTTAAACGCGCGCCAAGCGAGCAGGACACATATAATTACTCTCTCCAGCAGTTTAGTGATATTCCAACGATTTTTTTTTCTCTCTGTGTGTGTGTATGTGTGTACGCTCGTCGTTAACTACTTAATCCTCATTTAAAAAGACTGGTATACAAAAGACTAATTTCCAGGAACTTTCCAGGAATCGTATCACGTGGTCAGATGTGCGCGCGCTCTCTTAAGGTCGTGCCAACTGGATATTTCGTTGTTGTTGTTTGTTTATTTGTTTGTTTTGTTGAGATCTGTCAGACACGTATTATCATTTATAATTTGTATTTGTATTTATTTATTTAGTTTGTTTGTTTTTACATTGAGGTTTTACATTGATGGTATTCATTATAGAGGCTTAACTATTTGTAATTTATTTACTTCAACAAGGCCTATTACAACTAGCAATGAAATGCAAGGGATAGACTAAATATACTGCCATACGTTCAATATAGCACATCCCAAATCTACTGGGGACGTTTTTATAGAACGTGTTATAGAATCTGTACAGTTTTTAAAATAAATGTACAGTTGTTGCGTATTTGAGATCTCTGTGTTACAGAACTGTGTCTCTGTTATATTCATCTGAGCCACAGTCACAGCATGACAAGTGCCACCTTAAACCAGGAATGTATTGCCTACATATGACAAAACAAAATATAAGAAGCTGTATAATTTTGGGTTTTGTCTGTGTGTAAAAACCACAATAAACGACCTGAACATCCACAACACAGATGACAGACCGACAGACAGACAGACAGACAGACAGACAGACAGACAGACAGACAGACAGACAGACAGACAGACAGACAGACAGACAGACAGACAGACAGACAGACAGGACGGACGGACGACAGACAGGACAGACAGAGACAGACAGACAGACAGACAGACGACAGACAGGACAGACAGACAGACAGACGGAGAGACGGACGGACGGACAGACAGACAGACAGACAGACAGACAGATAGACAGGACGGACGGACGGACGGACGGACAGACAGACGGACGGACGGACAGACAGACAGACAGACGGACAGACAGACAGACGGACAGACAGTCAGACAGACAGACGGACGGACAGACAGACAGACAGACAGACAGACAGACAGACAGACGGACGGACGGACGGACAGACGGACGGACGGACGGACAGATAGACGGACGGACGGACGGACAGACAGACAGACAGACGGACGGACGGACACGGACAGACAGACAGACAGATAGATGCAGTTTAAAATTCATTACATTAAGAATGCCTATAAATAATATTAGCAGACCCTTCCCAGATTAATTTTTGAAACATACAAATCCTTGTCTAAAGACTGCAGTGATTTAAAGGGTAATAGTTCACCCGAAAATGAAATTTATGTAATTTACTACTCACCATCATGTTGTTCCAAACCTGTGTGAGTTTATTTCTTTTGTTGAACACTGAATGTTGGTAACCGAACAGTTGGTAGTAGTCATAGTATTTATTTCTATACTATGGAAGTCAATGGCTATACTGTCAACTGCTTGCACTATCCCTTTAACACAGCGCTCAGAGCTGACTGTAAGTCTGGGGCCTCAGATGACCTTGCTCACACTCTTATGAAAACAATTGATATGCTTGTTAGTTTTATAGACGAGGTCATGCTACTTGTGTTTATAAACCAATTAGTTGCTCCTTTAAAACAAATAAAATTGTGGTCGAGCATCCTCTTCTTAGATAAAATTAGGAGGACCTGGGAGGAAGCTCTTGGCAGATCAGCCTCAGATGTCACGGGACTGAGTCCTCAAGCGGCTTCAACCATCATCAATGTGTGCTTGGCACTCATTTCAATTTAAAGTAGTAAATAAGGCTTATACTTCAAAAGTCAAATGAGCCCAAACTTACCTATGCGTAATAGCTGTCAATGTGATAAGGGCTCACTAGTTCACATGTTCTGGACTCTTGGTGGTCTGTATTTAAGCCTCATTCAGCAGTTCTCCGCCGCAGGTGACCAGATCCTCTTGTAGCATTAGTGTTTTCCCAGAAGACTCATAGTTATCAGCATCAGTGGGTAAAGTCCTTGCTTTTTCTTCCTTGTTAGAATGCAGAGCAATACTACTAAAGTTCCACCCATAACATCCAGTGGATCAGAGATATAATGTCTTGCCTCCACCTTGCAGAAGATCAGATCAGATAGACAACTCGTAAAGAGGATTTGCTTTTATTTTTGTTAAAGATCTGGCACCCCTTTATTAATTATTTAGATTGTTCTGTTAAGCCCTAAACGGATGTAAAACCAGTTTATTTATTGGCGTGTGTACATTTACATAAGTGAATGTATGTGTATATATATTCATATGCATTGATTTTTTTAATTATCTTATGAAAATGGTCAGCATTGAAGTAATCATAGGCAATATTAGGTCAGGGATTGTGTTGATTTTTTGTAATACATGTTGTAATGTATGTGCTATTGAGGATCAGTGTTTTGTGATAAGCCTGCCCTCTAGTGGTGATATATATATATATATATATATATATATATATATGTATTGACATACTAATTGGAGTTAACAAGTTCAATAAAAGACAACGGGCGTTAGCACGACACCATTGTCTGCGGTGTATCATTCATCTGCCAGCATACACAATACATGTAAAGACCAATAATAATAAAAACTTTTAAAACAAAATTAATGGAAATGCTATGAAATATAATGATTCAATAATCCTAATATTTTGTACTGTACTGTTCGCTTTTGTCTTGGTTGTACATTTCTGGGGGTCAAACAGATTTTTTTTGTCTGTCTGCGTTATAGCGACCTCTTCTGGATTGTGTAAAGTTTAGTTTTCCCGCTAGAAAATAAATAAATAAATTCTTATGAAGTGCAAATAATTGTTACTGTTGTTTTATTTGTTTAGTTTTTTTAATAAACCGTCTTCGTTAAATTGTCTGACCACCTTATGTGAGCTCTTTCTGTATTTCTCTTACTATGCAATATATATAAAAAATAAAGCATATCCCAATGAAGGCCATATTAGTATAGTTACCTGTGGTCTTCCTGAGCGTTGACTCTTTCACTCACAGACGATACTCCTCCAAGCCAGCAGAGGGCAGCGGTGTGACCATGTGTGACGTCACGCACGCGGCAAAAACAAAAATAACGAACGCACGGAATTTCCGCAAAGAGTAGATTTCATTTGTTTTTTTGTACAATTTAGTGACAGAAGCTGTATATTTTTCGAAATACACAAGCAAGATATTGTACTTATCCAGCAACCGTTGCTTATTCGCACACAAAAGGTGAGTTTATTGATATTTATATAAGATCGTCGCGCTGGAGATTCAGTGCTGTAAAACCGGTAACTTACGGCTGTTTAAACGGTTTAAATTAAATGTAAGTTAACTTGCAGTTTAACAGTGATCCCGAGTGGTTATATAAACACTTTATATTTAATGGTCAATATTCATATACAGATCTATTTATTATGCGTGTATTTACTAGACAGCTAACGTTAGCAAATCTCCTGTTTACACTCACTGTGTGATTCAGTAACATATACATTGTTGTTTCTTTCAGATGTATAACGTTATTGGGTTTTTGTTTGTCTTTACAGTACATGAGTTACAGGAGTTCCATAGTAAAACATCTTATTAAAGCAAAGACAACATGCCATATGCGAACATAATTGTCAAAATAAGCAGTTTTGTCTTAAATAATTCTTAATATATTTAGTGGATGGAAATGATTGAATGATAAATAATTTGAAATATTATTTGCAGGGTATTTTGGAAATATATGGTCATGGATTCTGCAGATACGAGATATGCCCATCTGCTGCAGCCCCTGCGAGACCTCACCAAGAACTGGGACATTGACCTGGCCAGTCAGCTTGGAGAGTATCTCGAGGAGGTGAGAAAACACGGACAAACTGATCAAGAGCCACCTTAATTCATTTGAAGGTTCATTTTCTAGCCTAAGTATCATGTTGTTGCTGTTGTCTGTGTTGACAGCTGGACCAGATGACCATTTCATTTGATGGTGGGAAAACCATGATGAACTTTGCAGAGGCTGCACTTTTAATTCAAGGATCAACATCCATCTATGGCAGAAAGGTAAAGTATTTGATGCTGTATGTGTGTTACGGTGATTCATTTCACTGAAATGTAGATTTAGTGATTTTCAATAAAGTAAAAAGTGTAGCTTAGTAGTGCAAGGAAATGTTTTAAGTATTGTCATTTTATTTATTTAATTGGTTTTATTTACTTTATTTAGTTAATTTAACAAAGTTTTATGTGTCAGAAAGAAATTAGATTATATTTCATATTAGTGTTTTATTTTTTTACTACATTAAAGGAATAGTTCACCCAAAAAACAAAAAAGGTTCGGAAAATGTACACACCCTTAGGCCATCCAAGGTGTAGGTGAGAGTATTTCTTCATTGGAACAGATTTGGAGAAATGTACATCACGTTGCATCACTTGATCACGACTGGATCGCCTGCAGTGAATGGGTGCCGTCAGAATGAGAGTCCAAACAGCTGTCACAATAATCCACACGACTACAGTCCATCAGTTAACATCTTGAGACACAAAAAGCTGCATGTTTGTAAGAAACAAATCCATCAAGACATTTTTTGACTTAAATGGGTTGCTCTGACAGAGATGTTATAGATAGTCTTCTGTACATTATATTGCTTTCTCCATTGAAAAAGTTGTCTCATCCTAATCAGGAGAGAAATATGCACAGATCAAGAGATGGTTTCGCTGGAGTAAGGATTATTTTTAATTATGGACTAGTATTTTAGCCATTAGCAACAGTTTAACATAAAACGCCTTAATGGTGGATTTATTTCTAACAAACATGCAGCTTTTCTCTTATATAAGCATTCATTGATGGACTGGAGTCATGTAGATTACTTGTGGATTATTGTGATGCTTTTATCAGCAGTTTGGACTCTCTTTCTGATGGCACCCATTCACTAAAAAGGATCCATTGGATTCACTAAAAAGGATCCCAGCAAGTGATGATTTTTCTAAATCCTCTAGATGAAGAAACAACCTCACCTACATCTTGTCTGGTCTGAGGGTGAATACATTTTCAGCAAATTTTCATTTTTGTGGGAACTAGTCATTTAATATGTCAAAAAGCTACATTTAACAAAGACTTTTCTTAACAAAACGATCTGTTCTAAATATTTAGGTGGAGCTCCTTCACACTCTGGTGTTTCAAACATTGGACTACATCTCTAACAAAAACAAGAAGTAAGTGTTATTATCCCGGACCTCCAGTTTCTGTTTATTCTGTTGAATCGGCAGTTGTTATGTCGTCTGTTTTTGTCTTTATTTCAACAGACGTGACAAACAAGGTTCTTCGTCAGATGGTAACCAAGAAAAATCCCCTTCAGGCAATGAAGGCGATGATTCTGAGGTGCGTAAATGAGCAATAGTGGTTCTGAATTTAAACAAAAGTTAAAGTTTTTATATATCTGTGTGAGTAATTGTGTATTTTGGATGCAGTTTGATGAGATTGATCAGGATGAGAGTGTCAACTCGCAGAATATAACAATGAAAGATCCAACAGAGGTGAGTTCGGTTTCACCCCGTCAAAGTTTTTGTTTCTACAACTTAATGTTTC
This sequence comes from Ptychobarbus kaznakovi, assembly GCA_027422405.1. Lineage (NCBI taxonomy): Eukaryota > Metazoa > Chordata > Actinopteri > Cypriniformes > Cyprinidae > Ptychobarbus > Ptychobarbus kaznakovi. Next base: position 34,254,072 of record CM049795.1, on the reverse strand, counting down.
TACTGGACATCCAAACATCCATTTCTTTTGACTGGGCAAACTTTTTTGTGTACATTTTATGAGTAAAGTTCATATGCTTTTTATATTATATATTAGTTTTTATGTTCTGCGGATTAAATTGTTGATTTGCTTAACTTCCATTACAATTAAAGTGAGATTTGTTGTTTTTTGTGAGACTAATTCTTGCGTATTCTTTTTTAGCCAGTTAAGATTATCCGTCTCCCTCCTGAATCTCTCATTCCTGTAGAATCTCTTGAGAAACAGAAGTACCCCCTTCTCAGGTAAAGACACTCAACACTCTCCCACACTAACAGAGAAAACGATAGTAAAGATAGTTCCATCTTATTGGTCCTAACAGTACCATCTAGTCCTCTGGCTCTTCAGGAGAATATTGTCTCAACAAGTCACTCAGTTGCTGGAAATGAAGTGCATACTTGCAAAGAGCTGAAAATGTTTGTTAACTGTTATCCTCTAGTCTTAAAGGGGAGCTTCTTGGCAGCTGTAAGGATTTTCGAATTAATAATTTCACCATGGACGAATTCGGATTGATGCGTCTGGGCTCTTCCCACACTCACTTCCTCAAGGAGGTCGCAGAAATCCAGTACAGCTTCTCTGTACATGAACCTGTGCCCTTAGACAATGGTGAGAACACAGACTTCTCATGTGACAATCTATACATATGTTTTTATTTTTTATGTTTCGTGACTGGGAACTTACACTAGTGTTTAAAAGTTTGAGATCAGATGATCAAAACTGATTAAAGTCACTTTATTGTCATCAAAGAATCCTGAAAAAAATAGAAAACACTTATTTTAAGTTGTAACAATATCTCATAATATTATTTATAGTTTTAATATAGTTATAGTTAATATAGATAGATTACCAATCTGTCTGATTGTTGTCATCGGGTGTCCAGAAGGTAAAGCTGAGGTTAACGGTGGTTATGATGATGAAGATGGTGGCGCAGAGGTTCTTCCTCCACTGGAAGATCATGGGATGGACGTGGAGTCTGAAGAATGGATGGAAAGGCATCAGGTACCAAAACAGTTTGTGTGATTAAAATATTGATATATTTGGCTGTTGGGAAAAGATCTGTTGAATGTTTCCCTTTTAAATTGTTCTAGGCCCCTAGTGAGGGGAGGATGTTAAGACCGAGGCCAATACAGCCGATTCCAGAAGAACCCAAGCAGCTCAAGGTATAGAGCAGTGCAATGACACAAAATTGCCATTTTTTGCACTAAATCACTGAAGTAACCACATTCATGTACATTTAATGACATGTAGTACTTTAAATGATCAATGTGACTTTTGTATGTTATGTTGGGATTCAGTAATACGTGTTGCATTATCACGTCCTTACAAAAGTAATCAAGTGCATATTGCAGGAAATTGTGGACCCTTGGAAATGGCATGATTCATATGCTGCATTTGGGGAGGACAAACCTCTCAAAACAGGTGTGTGCTCAATCGATGTTCTTCAGTATATGTGTCTTGATGTTTTTCCTTTAAAATAACTATTCTTTTCAATTATGGCCTTTTTCTGTTGGACTTTTATTGTGTTCTCGGCTCTCTAGGGAAGTGTTATAAAGTGCCAGCAGGTCTTGAGGAGTCTGGAAAGAGGAAGAGGAAGGGTCCTTCAAAACTGCAGGAGTTTGGGAGCTGGTACTCTAAAGCCTGTAAGTTGTTATCAGGCTGTTATTTGTAAAGGAATGAATGACACTGTTTGGATGACTGAGACAAGTTGTTTTTTTCTTTTACAGTTGAGACTACGGATCGTAAGCTTAAGAACGGACCTACTTATCCTGGTAATACTTTTAGACCTTGTGCTATATAAAATAACTTTTTCTCTAAGAAGTTTTTTATACATAATCTGTTTTTTTCTTATTGTAGACCTTAATTACATCTTTGTGAGTAAAATGGGTCAGCGTTTGAAAGCACAGAAGCAGATACTCAGGAAAAGGGTAAGTACAATTTTGAGTGTGTGTGTGTGTGTGTGTGTGTGTGTGTGTGTGTGTGTGTGTGTGTGTGTGTGTGTGTGTGTGTGATAATTATCGCTCAACTTTTGGCTTCTTTTGACAGCGAGAGTGAATTGAATTGATCTGAAATGACAGTAAAGACATTAATGTTACAAAAGATTTCTATTTCAAGTAAATGCTGTTTTTTTAACCTTCTGTTTATTAAACAGTCCAGTTTTTTTCTATTCATTAAACAAATCAGCATATTAAAAGGATCTGAAGGATCAAGTTACACTGAAGACTGGAGTAATGGGTGATAAAAATGTAGCTTTGCCATCATAGGAATAAATTGCACTTTAAAATATATTAAATTATTTTAAATGATCAAATATCACTGTTTTTACTGTATTTTTTATATCGAATAAATGCCTAGCTGAGTATAAGAGACTTCAAAACATAAATCTTACTGAGCCTAAACTTTGAACAGTAGTGTATTTGTGATGTGTCATGCAACTCAAGGTATTTTCTGTTTCAGGGTGTTTTTGTCTCCGATAAGGAGTTAAAGAAAACTTACTTGGAACCAGAGAATATCGAGGATCAGGTCGAGGTTGTCCGGCATCCAGACGAAGAGGGTGAGATGCACACACTAAAAATCCTCCTCCTTCCCCTTCACCATTAATTGGCATTATTTGCCTAGAACCATTGTTTAAAATGCACCATGCTTAAACATTTTGTGGTGTTCCCTCAATTTTATTCAGGTGGGGACTTCTCAGAAGAGGAACATGACAACTTGGTTGATGATCTGGAACCTGTGGAGCACCTTGGTGAACAGGAGCAAATTTTCCATGACTTGCATATGAGCCGGATAAGTTATGAAGACCTCGTCAAGAAGAGTGTGGTATGAAAGCTCGATTTCCAGGAAAATAATGTTTCATGTATTGGACAGTGGTAGTTTATTCTTTCCGATTTCTCTGTATGTAGGACCTGTTTCTGGTGAACTCTCAGAAGTATGCGCAGGAGACTGCGTTGTCTCGAAGAGTCAAAGAGTGGGAAGATGGAATCAACCCTCATCTTGCTGCTCAGGTAATGTGGGATGATTCTTGCAAGGTTGTTGTAACAGATTGTAATGTTTCTAAAATGTTCAGCATAAAAAAATAAATACAGTGAACTATTGGTTGCAGTTTAACCCCATTAAATGAGTGTTTAACATTTTGTGTACAGGAGACCCGTCCAGCTTTTGACATCCATGAGTATGGGGACCGAATTGTCCAATCACTCTCTAGCGTGGGAGTGAAAAAATCATTTGCCTTTGTCGTCAAAGGCAAGCAGAACACAGAAGCCTGCAGATACATGCTGGCTGCACTACAGCTGGTGGGTACAAAAAGCAATGCTAGTACTGTTTAGTACCTGAGGCTAAAAGTCTAGTTATGCATTTCCAGTTAGGTTGTCTATGCGGTTTGGGCATCTTGTATTTTTTTGACTGAGATTTGTATTGGTAACGCTACTTTTGTATTACAGGCCAATGATTACACAGTGGAGATTGACAAGAGAGATGGACTTGAAGACAGCGTAGATACTATGGAGCTCACGTTACTGACTACACAGAGGGCTCATGAACGTCTCAAAACCTACAACGCACCCTCTGCTACAGAAATGGCTTGACCATTATCTCTTACCTTTGGCCTTAAAAACAAGCTATTTAGCACTGACAGAGTCAAAGAGCTAAAATCCACACAATCACTTTCTATGCTTTTCTATTCAAGGTCTTTTTTTTGTCTGGTAATTCCTGAATTCTGAGATCCAGCACTGCACTTAGATTTCAGTTTGGTCTTTAAATATGCTTGGATGAATCTGAGTCCTGAGATGAAGAAATGTCAGGTATTTGAGACCTGCTTTGCATTTAAAGCTAATTTGTCATTTCATTGGCTACAATTATGAAAGTCTGTAAAATGGTCAAAAAGGTCTGTTTCTATGCATTTTCTCAGATTTTAAGATGATGGAAACTTTTCCCCCTATTTTCATCTCTAAGTAAACTGCATGTATGTACAGTTTCTAAGCCATTTTTATAGAATTATAGAAGACACATAAAAAATTAAATAGCGCTGCACTATTTAAAAAGTCATTTTTGTGTGTGAGTAAATAGCAGGTGCAACTTACATTTTGTGTATGAGAACTGTATCTGATTTTTATAGTTATAGTTTGGATAAATAATAGTCTTTGGTTGGTGTTATATGTAACACGTTTTAATTGACTGCACAACCTGAGTTTATAAATCAGAAGTAGAGTATCCCCCTTCCAATCTTTTAATAAAAAGGCATTTTAAAGATTGGTATTTTAGTCAGCTTTATATGCTATTATAGAATTTATGAATATTTTGAATTAGATTTTTATATTTTCATTTTAGTAATTTTATATGATTTGTCACTAAAATATTATATTTGAGTTTTAATTGTAGTAATTTGACATTTCATTTAGATGACATTTCAAATTTTTCAAGTTTAAGATTGTCCATTTAATATGTATTTTGTTTCATCTTTATTTCAGTTACAAAAATAGTTGTAATTGTACTTAATTAACAACACTAATAATTATGCACATAAGGAATTAAGATGTGGTTGATCAGCATTTTGAAATAGAGCTTTATTGTGCAAACACATTTTCCCACTAATTACATTAATCTGGAAATAATTGAACATGGTTTTTCATGTGATTATGTATACTCTTGGCAATCTGTACATCGTTTTTCATTCTATTGTAGTAGTCCAGAAAGAGTCCATCTGGGTTAACCAGGTAGATGATTATGGTGTGGTCCACGATATAATCTCCATCCTCATCTTTAGGCCCAGCGCTGGCGTAGACCCTATAATCACGTCCTGCCTGCTTCACTTCCTCCGCAGTACCCGTCAATCCAATCAGCCGGGGGTGAAAATCTTTCACGTACTTTGCCACAGCAGCCACATCATCTCTCTCAGGGTCAACGGTGATAAAAAGTGGCTGGATAGGGGGCAGGCTGGGGTCTTTATCAAGAATATGCACCACACTGGTCATTTTATCCAGCTCATCTGGGCAGATATCCGGGCAGTGGGTGAAGCCGAAATATAAGAGTACCCAACGGCCCAGGAAGTCACGCTTGGTCCTTCGCTGTCCTGTTTGATCCAACAGACTGAAGTCTCCCTGTCCAACAGCCACTTTTCTCAACTGCTCTATTCTTTGCATCTGGATCTTCTTTTGCTTCTCCTGATAAACATACCACCAGGTACCAATAATACCACCTCCGAAAAGCAGCGTCACCACCAAGCGTGTACGCAGTTTGATCCCTGCTGATGAGCCTGGGTTTGGCGTTTTAGAGGAGTTTTGAGAGTAAAAAGCTCTTTGTTCTCCAAGTAACCATGGTAGACGGCTGTGTGGTGGAGGAAAACCTGGAGCTGATGTTCTAATATGGGACATATGTATCTTTTTGAGAGATCTGCATGGGGGGAATGTGGCTTTTAGGATATGATGTGAAAGGTTATTTGTTTCTCTCGTTGTTGACCGTAGTATGAGCGTCCATGATGCCACATGCCAGTCCAGTCCTCTGAGGCAGCCGAGTCTCAACATCCTCAGAATAACTGATGGAGACAAAAAAGAACGGAGCAATCAAGTTCAAATGCTTTTGATTAACTACAGTCTGAATCAAGGGTTTGAATCCTGGAGATCTGTCTTCATGCAGATGGGCATATTTTAATTTACAAGTGAAAAGACCTTGATAATCTAGTTCATCTGGTGTGTTATTCAGGGTTTGAGTTTAACTCCGCAGGCAGATCTCCAGAAACAGGATCACAATCCGTTTATACATAAAATATATTCATAATAAATTATACAGATCTACAAAAGAAAAGAAGACTATTTGAAAACAAATAAATCGTTAGTTTATAAATATTCAATATATAATCATCAGTAATAAAGTATATAAATAACACTATAAAGTCAATGTTTTTCTGATACTGTTCATTTTGCCTTGATTGTTTGGATTTTTGTTATATTGAAAATTATTAAACAAACAAATAAATTAAGACATATAAGGGATTTTAAACGGACACTACATATGCATGTATTCCATCCCATAAGTTACTTTACGGTATGAAGTACAGGCTTCTGTGGCAGGTAAATGACAATATTAGCAAAGCTAGCTCTTCGAAAAAATGTGTTTATACTACTATCGTTGGTCAGTGCAAATACAGGATTTGTAAAACGAACACAAAATTACAGTTACAACACGTTTAAATGTTACTAACCCTGAGGTTACAGTCGTCAGTCCTTCTCGATATAAATTTGAGCTCCACACGTAACATGCACAACCGTCAGGCGGTGTCTGCCTAGAGTTTCGATGGCGCAGATTCGTCGTTTAGAACTGTCGTGATTTTAAATAATATAATTTAAATGAATTGAAAATATTTATAATTTCATATTAATTAGTATTATACATTACTAAGTACTATGTATACATATTTGCAGCAATACACATCTTGCGGTAGATTCGTCATTACTGAAAGGGCAGTAGATGGCAGGTTGGTCAAGATAAACAGTTGGGTGGAAATCTGTAAAATTGGCAAGGTTTAAAGTTGTCAGTTTTCATTTATTATATTTTGGAAATGGTATTGCATATGCTTATGCTTTACATCTAACAGAAAAAAAGAAGAAGAAGAAGATTGACATGGGACACACGCACGCGCACGATCGTGCCATAAAAAGAGTGCGCGCGTCATATCCATAACAACGGAGTCAAACACAAAGTGCCTCTCACGCGCTGTTTCAATTATGGACCCTGCACCAGCGTCCTATTACGGACCCCTGGACAAAAACAACCCCGTCCTGTCAGCTTTTCAAAGTGACCTGAAAGTCTTTAAAGCGTTTATAAAGAAGCTTTCAGGCTCACCGAACTACGACTCCCAATCCTACTCTAGAGGGTAAGAGTTAAACTCGAATTTCATTGATGTTTTGTTGTGCTTTGTGTTTTATATTACTTTATTGATGTTGAAGTATGCTTAATTACTATACAAAACAATTGTGTTGACTGACAGGTCCATTAAACTGTTTGAAACATGGAACAAGTATAAATCTCGCCTTCCGCCGTCTTATTTCGAAGAGCACCTGTTGCAAACAGCAGATTTCCTCCTTGACTCCAAGGTAAATAAAACTGCATTTACCCTTTTTAACCACAACTATAGGCTACCAGTTGGTTATAGGCTACCAAATATATTTTGCTAATGCACTCAATCTTCATCCATTGATATACGTAACCCAGAACCACAAAACCAGTCAAAAGGGTCTTTTTTTAAAATTGAGATTTATACATCATCTGAAAGCTGAATAAATAATCTATGGTTTGTTAGGATAGGACAATATATGGCTGAGACAATTATTTGAATATCTGGAATCTGAGGATGCAAAAAAAATGAAAATAAAATATATATTGGATAAAAGCGTCTGCTAAATGACTAAATAAAAAAAAAATATATATATATATTTAAATATTGAGAAAATCGCCTTTAGAGTTGTCCAAATTAAGTTCTTAGCAATGCATATTACTAATAAAAGATTAAGTTTTTATGTATTTACGGTAGGAAATTTACTAAATATCTTCATGGAACATGATCTTTACTTAATATTCTAATGATTTTTGGCATAAAAAGAAAAATCGATAATTTTGACCCTGGCTATTGCTATACATGTGCTAAATATGACTGGTTTTGGGGTCTAGGGTCACATATAATAATATTTCCTTTTATATAAATATTTTTCATCATGTCCTATAAGCTTTACAGGCTTGCTCTCTGGCAAGGATACAAACTCTATCTGCAGCAGTTTTGCACACCAAGCCTAGAAAGCATACGAGACGTGGAGCACTTCAAGCAGTCTTTCTTCTCAGACGGCTTTGATTCAAAAAGAGCCCGACTTACGGTTAGGAATCCTGCCGGAAATACATGTCTCATTTTTGGTTTCAATATCAATTTCAATGACCTTTGAACTATGTATTTGTAGTTCCGTGCTCTTCAAGGAGAATGCCAGTGCATCTTCTATTTGGAGAGAGAGAGAGGTGCACTGCCAGACCAGAGTGGGGTTCAAAAGCTGCTGAGCATCCTGGGATTTGTGCGCATTCTCATGCAGGCTGTTCTGGCTGATGAAAGTTTATGCTGGATCCTCTACAATGGTACCTTTAGTAAGACCTCTGGATGTAGTATATCACACTGACAATAAATGGTGACTGTGACTTGTTTTCTGTGTCTCCTCAGGCTCGTTACACATGTACAACATATGCAGATTCCTGATGTCAGCAGGCCATGCTTCACAGGTTCGCAAAAACATGCCTTTATCTATGATGTTTTGTAACACTTTTCAAAATAAACAATTATAATAATAATATTCATATAGCGCCTTTCAAATACCCAAGAACAATACTGTTCACTATTGGGGTCAGTATATATTTTTTTACTCATCAAAAGTGACATAAAAATACAAGGATTTAAAATAAATTATTTTTTATTTATAAGAGAATCCTGAAAAAAATCTACCCAAATTTAACTGACACCTGTTGTAATGGCTGCTGAAAATTCAGTTTGGCTATGACAGGAATAAGTTACTTTTAAAAATATATACAAATATAAAACTGTTATTCTAAATTCTAATAATATTGTAGTGTTTTTGATCAAATAAATGCAGCCTTGGCGAGCATAAGAAGCTTATTTAAAAAAAATCAAGCAACTCCAAACGTTTGAACGTTAGTGTACTTTATTTTATCTATCAACTGTTATATTCCCATGTCCCCCTGCCTCGGGATGTTATACAGTACAAATATACTTAAATATAGAAAAACGTAAAAGAGGTGAAAAGAGAATTATGCAAATAATAATAGCAATAGTAAATATGTTGGTAGATACATAAAATAACAATATAAGTGCTTAAAATATAACTATCAACGTATTACATTTCTATGAATTTAATTCCTTCATGTTTTGTGCAAGTACTCTATATATTTATGTATTTATTTTAGTGCTGTCAAACGATTAATCATGTTTTTGTTTACATAATATATGTGTGTGTACTGTGTATATTTATTATTTATATATAAATACACACTCACACATCACACATTATATATTTAAATGATATTTTGTATATATTTATATTTATATATAATATATATATATATACATATATATATACATATATACATACATATATACAAAAACACTTTATTCAACATTTTTAGCAATTTTTGTCACAAAACATCTTTTGTATATTTTGGTTTGTTTTAAAGTCTTTTTATGTCTTTGTTCAGGTTTTAGAGTACTTACTATGGGCATGCACATGCCTAGAGACCTCTGTTCCTCTGTTGACTGCCAACTTCCTGCCATGGAGGGCCACACTTTACTGTGCTGTGTGCGAATGTTATTTTCATGACTGTGCTTCAGTTCAGGCAGAGGTGAGTTCACATCAAAACGCTTAATCAACTTAGCTTTATTACTCAAGAGCCCATAGACAATCTGTCCTTCTTGCCTCTTGTTGTGCAATACTGTAGGTGTTTGCTCGCCGAGCCCTTGGGAAGATCAGTGAACTGGCCAAGCTGGAGGAGATGACTGGCTCCCAAGTGTCATTGGAGACCCAACAAGCTTATAAGGAGGCCACAATAAAAGTGAGGAAATGCTGCCTAAATGAAACATGTTGTTGTTTTTATCATTCTTGTATTATAGCTACCGTATTTATTACTGTTATTGTTCCATTAACGGAGAGAAGCTTGCAGTGATGGTGTTTAAGCGCTCAGTGTATGAGCCCCGAAGGAAACCGAAAGGCCTCTTCAGACCCAAACAGAAGAGTAATTTGAAAGAGCTTCAGCTAGTGAGTATTCACTTTAATAATGTAGACAGAATACATCTTTTTTTTAGTTCTTCTCTACTATTTTCTTTTTTACTCTTATCTCTCCCTTTATATCTCTCGGTAGACCCCGTGGCCGCGCACACCAACCGAGCGTATCCTGATGGAGATGTTCAAGGGCAATGCTGCTCGGTTTCTGGCTGTGCTGGAAGCTCTACAGGACAGCTCTGTCAGGCCTCTGCAGACCGGCATGCCTGAAGAATTCGAGATCCAGGATGTGGTGCTGGAGCTCATTTCGGCTGGGACTAGCTTGTTGTCTGGTACACTTTTTCGTCCTTTCTGCCTCAGTGCAACTAAAGTAACTTTTAAGGCTTGTTCACACTAAGGACGATAACTATAATGATCACAATAACTATAAAGTTTTAATAATCTTTCTAATTCTATGAGAACAATGGAGTCCGCACCACAACTATAACAATAACAAAACAGCTGAACAATAGCATTGTTATTACTTTCAGAACATTTGTTGAATTTAAAGGGATAGTTCACCCAAAAATGAAAATTCTGTTATTAATTACTCACCCTCATGTCGTTCCAAACCTAAGACCTTCGTTCATCTTCGGAACACAAATGAAGATATTTTTAATGGAATCTAAGAGCTCTCCATAGACAACAAGGATCCTAACACGATCAAGGCTCAGAAACATAGCAAGGACATAAAATAATCCACGTAACATCAGTAGTCAATGTGCAAAAGAAAACTTATAACAATTTAGCAGTAAAAATTTACTATGTCCTCTGAAAATAACTCAACATACAGCCATTATTGGCAGTCAATTTAAAAGCTGTCAATATTTTAGAGTAGTCAATGTGCAACTGAGTACTGTCACCCTAAGTGAAAACAGCTATACATCGTTTAACCATGCAAATCCACGTCCTATTCATCATGTTCATGTTTTTGCCTACTTGATTTTCGTGTATCTTGTTTTAGAGCAGTTAGAATTTGGTTCTTTGAGTACAATTCTCTCATACTGGTCACTGGATGTTCAACATGGCACCTCATATCAAAAAACTCTCTGAGGATTTGAGAATTAGAATTGTTGCTCTCCACAAAGATGGCCTAGGCTATAAGAAGTTCGGTAACAGCCTGGAACTGAGTTACAGTACAGTGGCCAGGGTCATACAGAGGTTTTCCAAGACGGGTTTCACTCAGAACAGGCATCGCAAGGGTCGATCAAAGAAGTTGAGTCCTTGTGCTGTGTGTCAGGTGCAGAAGCTGGCTTCAAAAAACAGATGCATGAGTGCTGCCAGCATTGCTTTAGAGGTTGCAGAAGTGGAAGGTCAGCTTGTCAGTGCTCAGAGCATACGCCACACACTACAACAAGTCGGTTTGCATGGCCGTTGTCCCAGAAGGAAGCCTCTTCTGAAGCTGGCTCACAATAAAAGCCTGCAAACAGTTTGCTGAAGACAACCTGGCCAAGAGCATGAATTACTGGAACCATGTCCTGTGGTCTGATGAGTCCTAGGTAAACCTGTTTGGCTCAGATGGTGTCCAGCATGTGTGGCGACGCCCTGGTGAGGAGTACCAAGAAAATTGTGCCTTGCCTACAGTCAAGCATGGTGGTGGTAGCATCATGGTCTTGGGCTGCATGACTACTGCTGGTAATTGGGGAAGCTGCAGTTCATTGAGGGAAACATGGATTCCAACATGTACTGTGACATTCTGAAGCAGAAGATGATGCCCTCCCTTCAGAAACTGTTTTCCAACATAACCACCCCAAACACACCGCCGAGATGACAACTGCCTTGCTGCTGAAGGTGAAGGTGATGGAGTGGCCAAGTATGTCTCTAGACCTGAACCCTATTGAGCACATGTGGGGCATCCTCAAGTGGAAGGTGGAGAAGCAACACGTGTCTAACATCCAGCAGCGCCGTGATGTCATTATGGAGGAGTGGAAGAGGATGCCAGCAACAACATGTGCAGCTCTGGTGAATTCCATGCCCAGGAGGATTAAGGCAGTGCTAGATAACAATGGTGCCCCTACTAAATATTGACACTTTGGACACAGTTTTGACATGTTCACTTAGGGTGTACTCATTTTTGTTGCCTGTTATTTGGACAATAATGGTTATATGTTGAGTTATATTTAGAGGACAGTAAATTTGTACTTCTATGCAAGCTGCACGTTGACTACTATAAAATATATCTACTATAATATAGATACAATAAAGTTTCATTTGAGCAGGATTGTCCCTTGAGAAATTGTACTAAAATTAATGCTGAAATGTGAGGGGTGTACTCACTTTTGTAAGATATTGTATGTGATACTCTCCAAAACTGGGCTATAGGGTGACTGGGAGGAGATGAATTGTTGAATAACGTCGTCATTTTTGTTTTCTTTGCGCATAAAGGTCTTACGGGTTTGGAACAACATGAGCGTGAGTAATTAATGACAGAATTTAAATTTTTGGGTGAACTATCCCTTTAAGCATTTGAATGAATGAATGAATGATGCACTTATATAGTCTCCGTCACTATACTGGGGCATTAGGACCCACACAGACTGCAGGGTGAGCACCCCCTGCTGGTCTCACTAACACCCCTTCCAACAGCAACCTAGTTTTCCAGGAGGTCTCCCATCCAGGTACTGACCAGCTCAACCCTGCTTAGCTTCAGTGGGCAACCAGTATTGGGCTGCAGGGTGATATGGCTGTGGCTTTAAGCATTTAAAGTGAAAGACCACAAAACTGCTGTGTGTTTATGATGAATAGAGCATTATTGTGGATTGGTGTCAAGCTAATATATTTATTGTTGTAAACTGGCCTTTAGGGCTTAAATATCCTTTCTTTTGCAGGTTTTGGTGATTCTGACCACAGTTTTAATGAGAGCCTGCCTCCCTCTGTAAATGCAGTCACTCCTACCTCCTCTCTCTTTGACACAGCTGTTGCTGGTGAGTGCTTGCATTTAACTTGCCATTTTTTTCACTCTTATTTGTGTTAATGCGTTATATGTTTAGGGTCTTTGTTTTGTGTCTCTCAGGAAAGAGTAAGATTGCAGTAGATGCTGCAGTGAAGTTTGTGAAGCAGCTCTTCAGATATGAACAGTGGAGCACGTTCAGCTCACTCTCCACGGCACTTATGTCAGCACTAGCTGTGAGTACATCTGCGATATGGTTTAAAATGTCAGCCAGACTGCTATCTAGTTCTATTTTCTTGTACTGTTCACAGAACATGGAAGGCCGCATGTTTAGGAAGTATGAGCTGGAACTGAGGATTTTAGAGGCTGCAGAGCGTTTGATGTCCACTCAAAGAGTTAAATTCATCATGAAAGATGCTGCTTTTGATGGTCAAGCCGGTACTAATCACATAATTTTATTCACTCATAGAAAAAGACAAGCAAATGATACAAAATTTTGTAAACAAAGTTCACTCAAGATTTATTTATTTATATTTTTTGGGTTATGTAAAATTCTTAAACCCAAGATAAACATCATCCCTCTTTTATTGTTTTATTCCCTTACAGACAAGAACAATGTGGCAGCAATCATTACTGAAGAATTGTTCAATCTTATTCAGACACTTCATGCTAGTGTCTGCAGGACAGACAAGGTCAGGTCTTTCTCTTGCTGTCTCTGAAGAGCTCATGGAGCTGTCATAGGTAACCTGACAATGTGTATGTTTGTCCAAATAGGATATCCAGCCAGATGCAGACTTGGTGTTGGACATTGTGCTCTTCTTTTGGGCTAAATGCAAAACTGTTTTTCAAAGAGCACAGTCGAGACACTATGAACCTGTGCGCTACCTGGGAAGGACTGCAAACCAAGACCAGGTTATTATTTAAAAAAAAACAGTAAATCTAAAATGCTTATTATGAGAGACTTTGTCATTCTTTAAAGCAATCATGGTGCAACTAATGCTGCTTTATAACATTAGTTGCTGAATCCATGTTTTGTTTTGTTTAATAGTGGGCGGAGACCCTCCTTTTGCTGTGTGAAGTGGCCCATGAGCACCAGCTGGCTGAAGTGGACTTCTTATTAGTGACTGAAATGACTTTGAGACTAGCCATGGTGCTGGAAAGCAGCGCAGACGTCCCACCACAGTCTGGGAGAAAGACAGGTACCAAGGTTCAAGGTTCAAGGTTTTTTTTTATTCGTCACATACTCAATTATACAGGATATAATCAGTAGTGAAATGTAAGTCAGGTCAGGTCCGCTCAATGGACAGTGCAAAATATGTAACACAACACAAGAGAATATATATAAATATAGGTAACAAAAATAAAAATAAGACGAAATAATAAAAAGTAAAATGTGCAATAAAATAAAATGTGCAATACAGTATACTGTGGACTTAATAAATAATAATATAAGCAGGGATGTGCAAGAAGAATGTGCAAACAGGTTGTACCGGGTATATACATAGCAGCAATACGGATGATGGAGAATAGTGAATATTTTACAGTTTATTAAATTGAGACTTGTAAATGTTATTAGACCGAGTTTGAGTTTAGGAGCCTGATGGCCTGTGGGAAGAAGCTCCTCCTAAGTCTCTCAGTATTTGCCATCATGCTCCGGTAGCACTTGCCAGATGGCAGCAAAATGAAAACCATGTGCCTCAAAGACGAGATTTCACACAGCAAACAGTCTATATACAAATGATTGAACTACTACAACAGATGCTATAAACATGACTCATTATAGATTACTTAAAACATTTATCATGGTTTCCACAAACATATTACACAACACAACTGTTTTCAACACTGATAATAATTAATATTTCTTGAGATCCACTTGAGCATATTCAAATGATTTCTGAAGGATCGTGTGACGCTAAAGACTGGAGTGATGCTGAAAATTCAGCTTTGCCAGCACAGGACATTTTAAAATATATTACAATAGAAAACAATTATTGTAATTGTAATTTCACAGTATTACTGTTTTTACTGTTTTTGAATCATAATTAATCCAGCTTTTTTGAGCATAAGATTTTTTTTTTAAATCTTACCCGTCCCAAACTTTTAAACAATAGATATTTTGCACTTTTAGTTATATATTTATTTTTTATTGTCATTTTTCTTTGTGTTTTTCTTTCTGTAGCCACCACTGAAGATGGCAGTGAAGAGTTCATCCCTGTTCGAAAATCTGCAAGCTCCCTGTTTATGGTGTGTTGTCCCATGAGTAAAAATATTAAAATAAACCCCTACTAAAAGTTCATGTTGTAGCATCATAAACAGTTCAGCAGCATCAGATTCAACATATAGATTTTAAACAAGTAACATTACTTTAGAATTTGAGATTGCATTCAAACCAACAAAATCTAATGCAGTTTTATGGAATTGTGTCAGGGCTTAACCACAATAAAACTATATTTTTAACATGTGTAGAGGTCCAGAACTGAACAGCTGCAGACTGCGTTGGATGTGGTGGAAAGAGGTGTGGAATGTGTGTCCAGAGGAAGGGCCAGGTCACTTTATGGGGGTTCTGCTGTCTTTGATGAGGTGTTCACACAGGCACGAACATACCAAGTTTTACTTACTGCAACACAAGCTCTGTTACCTCGTGTTACTGTTGATACAATAAGCATGCTTTATAAGATGTCACATTTCTCTTAATCACAGAATTTTTGTGATACGAAGAGTACCAAGAGGAACCGAGTCCCAGAAAGCAGCAGTACCTCTGACCTTGCTGCCCTTTCCATGGATTTACACCTGGAGTTGCTGGTCTTCCAGCACAGACTTGCTCTCAAACTATCTGATTCCTGGTCAGGTCAGAGAGGCATGCAACCTTTCAACATATTAGTGAAACACATTTTTATGCATGTCACTTAATCTGTCATATTTGTTCTGCTCAGATGAGTTGAGTTTGATGGAGTTTAAGAAGTCACATGATATTCAAGCACAGGCCTCAGAAACAAATAGACCTACTGGAGGTGAGTTTCAAAACAATTTAATGTTAACATATTAGCACCAAAACAGGTAGTCAGTTTGACACAGGTTTTCTCTTTAACAGACTCTGCGGTACTTGAAAAAATCGAGAAGAACAAGATCTCTAAGTGTGTTTTCCTAGTGCAGAAGGCCCTGTTGGCATTCAGGAAAAACCAAATGAGTCGAGAGACCAAGAAAATACTTGAGGTCAGTATTTCAATTGGTGTCACATCACAGCAGCATAACATGATGTAAATTCTGTTTTCATCTCTCCAGGAGGCCATAACGCTAATGGAGAAAGCTGAACTTGAAGAGAGGAAACTGGTTAGTTGTGCTTATCCTTCAGAGAACAATTTAGTAATGGCAGAGAAGAGACAGCCACCACCAGCCCCAATACTCCTCTCACGCTCCAACCTCTCCATGACCTTCAAACCAGCACCATACGCCCTGGAGGAGGAGGTTGTCACATCTTCTCTATAAGCATTACTTTGATATGTGTTGATTACCCTTTGAATTTATTCCTTGATGTTCAGTGTAAATCCTGAAGAACACAATTTACTTTTATCCTGATCTAGGTTAGCTGGTACTGTATTTATGGAAGAGAGGCAGAGGGTGTCAACCGAAAAGTACGACTTAAAGACTGCTCCTTGTGTGGGACTGGAGATATGGTAGGGTTAATGGCGTTTTGAAATATCAGATCATGAATTTACCTTGCTTACTTTTTTAATGTCTTTATTGTTTATTCATACTCGGTACCTGAAATGAAATTTGTGTTTCAACCAGATTCCTGCCAGAGGTGAACGTTTACTTCATGTAGATGGGTTGGAACCTAATAAGAAGTACATTTTTGCAGTGGCTGCTTTTAATGCTCAAGGCAAAATTGTGGGGGGTGCCATTGGAGAAACCACCAGGCCTCTACTAGCCTCCCTGCCTCTACCACTACTAACAGCCTGGGCCCACATAGCTCAGGTAAATGGATCAAACTTTATTTTGTGCCACATAAAATAACCATCCACTTAATGTTACGTTTATATTGTTTAGGTGGCTTATCAGACAGGACTCTACTCTCTTGCTAAAAGAGCTTGTAATGAGCTTTGGAGCCACTTTACTCTTCCACCAAACTCAAGTCCTGAGGGTCCAGAGCTAGAACAAGAAGCCCGTCTTGAAGGACTGGCTCAAACAAGGTTTAATTCAATACAATGTAATATAGTATAATATAACGTAAGATCATGTGTCTTATCAAATATCTGTTCTGTTTGTTATCTATTTCTATTTCATGTAGACTCCACCCAGAGACCCTGCAGCTTTCTTCTCCTCTCCTCCAGCAGCTGTTTTTTTTCACCATCTTCATTCAGACAGATATTCACATTCAAGAGGGGGCACTATTCTGTGACAGTCTCTGTGATGGAGGGCCTTTGATCTGGGGCCAGGTTAGTGAACAAAGTGAATTAGATGAAATCAGCTTTATGGTGGGTTGTATACTGTATTTAAGCACAGCTCATTATAATACAGCTCAGTCTTTCTCAAGTAATTCATCCTTGTAAAGCTGATCCGTCTGCACATCCATCGCAGGAGGCCAGGCTTGTAGAGTGTGAACGGATGCTGGTGGCCACTGATCTTGCTCTGCACCTCAATGACAGCGGTGGTGCCCTGCAGGCTGTAGTGAGCTGTTACGGCCTTCTCACTCCATTAATCTTCAACCAGATCCCTTCTGAGCCTGTCAAAGAGGTGGCTATTTTTATAAATGTGCTTGATAACAATAAAATATCAGGAGTTCCATAATTTCATGATTAAATCAGCTGTTTGTATGATGGCTTTGCCATAGCATGCCATGCTTCAATGCATCTGTGTGCTTCAGGTGCTGCTAAAGTGCTTTACGGTGCTGTTGGAGATTCCAGACGTCCTCAAGCAGAAACGGCCAGTTGCCACCACAGAGTCCCTGCAACACATGGTCGCCTGTATTACATATTATTTAGCCAAGGTAGTAATTACATATACTGCTCACCTGTTAAGAAAGAATATGTAAGGAAGAAGTCTTTTGTATAATTCTAAATATCTTTTAATGTGTCCTTGCTGAATAAAAAAAGATTAATAAAAAAAAAAAACGTATTGACCTCAAACTTTGATCAATTTCTGTGTGCTTTTAGAGCTTGAACTCCACTCAGGAGAGTCGTATGGCATCAACTGTGTTTGAGCTGGGAATGAAGCTTCTTCAGGAGATCAATGAGCCCCCACAGCAACCTGCCAAAAAAACATCATCAGTGGAGCTGGACGGGGTGTGTGATGTCTTGCGGGGCGTGATGTGGGGTCTTGTTTATCATAGACCCTCTGTGCTGCTTTAATAAGTATTAATGTCAGTGCATGTGTGTTTGATTTCCAGAAGAAGGCAGCTTCCATCCATGATGTGGGGCCAAGCGAGCAACTAAATGTTTTAGAGGCCATTGTCATGAAAACCATGCGTACAGAAACATTAGGAAACCATGATGTCACTTCCTGCAACAAAACAGGTCCTTCTTTTATCTAATATATTAATCAGGAAGCCAGTTTTTAAACAGAAATACCGTAAACAATCAGTACAAAGCATGTTATATGGCCTTTGTTGCAGGGTCAGATGGATGTGAGCTTACTGGACAGGAAGACCCTGTTGTACTCTACATGGTGATTGAAAACAGCCCCCTCCAGCATGCATTTAAAGAGGGTATAACAAAAAAAAAAACATATAGAAGAAATCTGATTCACTGAAAGATGTATCATACACTCATTTTGTATGTTTGCATGTGTGTGTGATTGATCTAGTGATGATGTTCAAGCAGAAGTCTTGTTTTCTGGAGTTTGTTGCGCATTTGCTCCAGAAAGCCCTGCTAGAAGATGAGCTGGATCTTGTGTTGCAGTGGGAGCAGAACATCTTGAACTGGCTTAGCAGGTGTGTTTTTGTGTAGTCATGCTTGCAATGAGTGTGTAGGTGTTTTGAGTGACATTTCTTTGCTTTCTGTAATATTTCTAGACGTGATGAGGCTTTGTTCGGGCTAAAGAAGAACTCTGGTCTACCGGGGGAGGATTTTAAAGACTTCACAACCTCTGTGATTGAGTACAATACCAAAGTAAGCTTTTGTTTCGTAAAACGTGTTAACATATTGTGACACATTTGAACACATTTTCACAAATTAAATGCATGTTCTCTTTCAGTTTATAAATACTCTCTTAAATCTTTGTTTCAGAAACAAAAAGATGGCACATTTTGTGATGGCAGGAAGTTGCTACAGAAGAAAATTCTGATTGCATTGAAGAGACAAAACTCTAAAAAGTAAAACCATATTCAGCCCAGCTTGCATCATCTTTAAAATTGGTTTTTAATGTGCAGTCGTGTACACTAACATTCAATATTTTGGATGCTGTACGTTTTTTTTTTAGGTTTTTGAAATGTATGCATTTATTTGATCAGAAATACATAAAAAAACTAATATTGTGAAATATTATTATAATAAGAATTGTTTTCTATTTTAACATATTTTAAAATGTAATTTATTCCTATTATAGTAAAGCTGAATTTTCACCAGCCGTTACTCTAATCTTCAGTGTCACATGATCCTTTAGAAATAGTATTATGTTTGAACGTGATAGTATACGTGATTATATCTTTAAAACTTTATCTGTATTTGCTGTTATGCCCCTCAGAGAGATCAGAGCTGTGGGTGTCCTGCTAAGTAAACTGGCTACTCTTATCAGAAGACATCAGCGCCGCCGGAAGCTGAGGCAGATGCGCTCTGAGGATTCACTGTGGCGTTGCCATGTTAATCTGAGTCTGGCTTGTGCCCACCTTGGCCTGTTGAGGAGGAACCTGGGACCAACAAAGCTCTGGTACGTAGATCCAACAGCAAAACTGAAAACCGAATAATGCCAAATTATACATTTTAATGTCAGTTTGGGTCTTCAACCTCAAGCTCATCTTAATATCAAGACTTTATTTCTGTTCTGTTAATACATCTTGATTATTGTTTTCTCTGGACCTGTTCGATTGAAACTTGAGCTTTTTCTATCCTTTCCAGTTTCAGCCATCTTTCGCAGCCTTTCTTTTCTCTGGCTCACTGTGGAATGCTGATTATGTGGAAGAACGTTCCACAGCACATAAGGCCACCCGAACTGACTCTTCCACATCCCAAAGCTGTACGCCGTGCTAGCAAAAAGGAAGTGAAGCTCAAAGTTAAATATTCTAATCAAGGTAGATACACTGTTGTTCGCTGTTATCTCCAGTGTCACACAATCCTTCAGAAATCATTATAATATGCTGATTTGGTGCTCAAGAAACATTTCTAATTATTATCATTGTTGAATGCAGTTTTTAAGGATTCTTACCGACCCCAACCTTTAAATGGTAGTGTAGATCATTACATGTAGATGCAGTATATTATTGTCCTAATTTACACTACATCCTCAGAAGAACCAAATAGCAGTGACGAGGAGTTCAGCTCTGCAGAAAGTGACGTTGAAGGTGAAGTGGACTTTGAGCACACCCATGACCCTAAAGCTGAAGGCACTCCTGTTTATCAAACCACGTCTCAGTTACTGGACACACTTAACAAAGCCTCTGTACACATGCGCAGAGCTATGGTAAGTGCAGTTTTATTTTAATAGCCCTAATGTGCCATGCTCTTTATCTTGTGAGCATCTCCCATTTTTTCCACTAGGTGCTGGCACATCGCTGGGGTCACTGGACAACTTTACAATGGGCGTGTCGGACACTCTGGGACCAATCCAGCACACTGGCCCTGATGTTAGAGCGAACCCAAAGCCCTGATGCCAATGCCAGATGGCTGACGATAGAGCAGCTGTATACAGTGATCACTCCCCTACTAGCACTGGCCTCAGATCTTCTCATGGACATGATGGAGAAGCTGAAGGTTAACCCACATCACTACTAGAGCAGTTGTTCTCAAACTTATTGACTTGAAGGTCCACTGTCAAACACATTGTTCAAAGGCCCTCTAAATAATACAACATTTTAATTGATTTGAATTTAATTTAATAATTCAAAATGATTAATATTAATTATTTTGTTAAATTAATTAAATATTATTTTAAAAGATTCAGTCATCCTACAGCTCTCTTAAAAGTTACTTGATAATGATTGGTCATTTGCACCATTCTGCAATCAAATATTTGTATTTTTAAGATATCTTTCATATTTGTTTTCTTTTTATTCTGTAGCTGTGGAATGTTTATGATGATCAAGATGTAGAGCTTGAGGCCAGCCTGTGCTTCTCTGGCCCAATGGATGACGGGACAGTTATAGATTTGCGCTGGCTGAGGACTCTGGTTCTGCACACATTAGAGCTTCTGTACTATCAGGCCAAGTGGGAGAATCTCGCCCACCTCGCCCTACTTTTCAATGCATATACTCGGTATGCTGATATCCCACTGATGCTGGTGTAGCATTAATTTGTTTACTTGCTGAAATTAAACAAGTAATCGAAATGTTCATGAATATAATTTCTATCACAAAAGTATAGCTATTGAAATGCAATGCATCATGGGTTTCAGGGAGCGTTACTCTCACATGGTAACACCTGTTCTGGTGCATGCGCAGAGGAGGTTGTTGGACAGGATCAGCTGTTTCGGGGGACCTCCAGCCCCTCAACCTCACTTCACCTGCACTGAGATGATCTCTGGAGAGAAGGTAGACAGAAATGATCACATACACATCATTTTGATTAACTTTGACAAGAGCTGCTTAACATTTTGAGTTCACAGCCTGTTCAGTGCAAACCTTTATAATGGATATTCCAGTTGTGCATCCATTAGAGTTGGAAAAATGTCTACATTTTGTACCTGGCCTCCATAGGTGACATGCAGGAATTATGCAAGCAGACAGTTATTGTTTCCCTGTGGAGGAGGTCAGATTATGATCACTGACCCAGAGCCCAAGAAACTTGCAGGTACAAAAAAGGATTGCCAGGTCCCATTTATTTTCTGATTAATTTACCATTTTGTGCATTTTGCAAGTCATATTTGGCTCATGTATAATGTAATAATATAATCTATTTTTTAAAAAGACCATAATTAAGTCTTACATGTATGCTTTATAATTTACTGCAGATGTGAAGAGAGCCATGTGTCTGGTGTGTGTACCGTTGGATGTTGAGGACACACTGCAGTGTTTCAGAGAAACTCTGGAGAAAAGACATCACACACTGCTGACCTTTCAGCACAGCCGTACTCTACTCCTGCTGCTACTGGCGGACACACAGCACTGTAAGTCTTACACACAGCATAAGTTTGGGATCAGTACTTTTTTTTCTTGAAATAACTTAATTGTTATATTTAGCAAGAACGCATTCAATTGATCAAAAGCGACAGTAAAGCCATTTGTCATTTATTTTCCTCAAAGAATCTTGAAAAAGTGAATCATGGTTTCCACAAAAATATCAAGAAAGTGTTTTCAACATTGATAATAATCATGATGAGCACCAAATTGGCATATTATATTTTTGATCAAATCATAAGCCTTGGTGAGCATAAGAGACTTTAAAAAATAATCTTGCAAAACCACAAACTTATTTAATGAAACATATGTTAAATATAACAAAGTGTTTTGTTTTTAGGCCTTGTCGTGCCTCTGGAATTTCTAATAGTTTTTTAGAATGGTGGTTTTCAATTTGTGAGCAAAAGAAGGTCTGTGGTGAACATTACTTGAAGAGAGTTTCATATTAAATTATACATAAATTAGAAAAAGTTAGAACCACAAACCTTATTTTACTTCTATTTTGAAAACCATTTTGGGAGATCATGGCATTGAAAGTCTCTTCTGTGTTTAGGGCTTCAAACTATACTATACAAGCATATAACTCCACTTTGTTTACACTTTCAATCACACCCTTTATATGTGGCCTCAGCATATGTTGAGGTGCCATTCTCTAAAGAGAACAGCGGCATTCTGCAGGGAAAAGTGGAATTCAGCATGGCAGCCAGCACCCCGCCAGGCATCAGCCCTCTAGACCTGTCTGCAGAGGACTTCAGCTCTCTGGGCTCCATCTACAGCACCACCCTGCCACTAACACAGCTCCAGACTGTTTTCTCTTCCTACAACAATTCTATTAGTGAGACCCCATCTGAACTTTGACATCTTACAAGCAGAATTTGTTCTAGAACAAGGTTTTGCAGTACAGATATGTTTTTTTGTTGTTTTATGCAGAATATCTTCAAGCAAATAAGTACAACTCCCTCCAGGTGCAAGCACTCCATGACCTTGGAAACCTGCATTTCTACAATGGAAATCGAAAGTATGATGTGTTCACTGCATTATTTTGCTGCTTTGATTATTGTTTGTGGTTGCTAAGATCTTTTAATGTTTGTGAAAGGAGTCTCATATGCTCACCAAGGTTGCATTTATTTGATCAAAAATACCTTAAAATTAAGCAATATTGTAAAACTATCATTGGTCAAATAACTTTTCTATTTGAATATATGTTAAAATGCCATTTATTTATGTGATGGCAAAGCTGAATTTCAGCAGCCATTACTTTTCATTAGTCTTCAGTGCCACATGATTCTTCTGAAATTGTGCTGCTTAATATTTTTGTGCATCCATTTCAGAATTCTTTGATGAATAGAAAGTTCAAAAGAACAGTTTTTTTAATAGAAATCTTTTGTGACATTATATATTGCTGTACTGTTATTTTTGGTCAATTTAATGCATCCTTAATTTCTGTGAAATTTTTTGAACGGCAGTGTAGATAATCAGATGTTTTGATTTCACACCCTATAAGGATAAAAAGCATTTTTTATTAATATGTGTTTATGTTTGTGTCTAGATCTGCACACTCATTCTGGAGTAAGGCTTTGGACTGTGCTCTGCAAAGCTCTGGAGTTCTGGAATCTTGGGATGGTGACTCATGGGGCAGCAGCTCCTCTCAGGAAACCCTGCGGCATGCTGGGATATGGGGCTGTCTTCAGGGAGCTTTGCTTTCAGCCAAGATTGCACAGTAAGTGAGAAACCATAAGGTGTATTTGTGACTGTGCTTCATTACAGCTGTATGATTTCTCCTCTAATGACAGGCACATTCTGACTTCCAACATCGATCAGCGCACAAAGTGCTGCCTTCTCTCTGGCAAACTCTTCAAGGTGAGAGTTGAGTCACTTTTCGTAGAGTTGAAAAAGTACTCTGTTTTGGACTCAGCTCATGAGGAAATTTTGATGTCAACACTCAGAGTTTAATAAGGTCAAATGCTCCGCAGTGCCTACTGATGGCCTCTAAACCCCATCCGATGACGGACCTGTCCTACTCCACGTACTCTGTGGAGACGGAGCTGATCCCAGGAATCGACCTCTTCTCTGAACCGGATCGGGGGAATCTTGGCACCACAGTTGCCAGTTTGTCTTTTCTCTGCCACTGGCTGTATACCTCAGGACACCTGCTCAAGGTACCAGAGCAACACTCCTTGACACTTATATTAAGATGGTTTGTACATTTGTGCATTTTACAGTTGTCTGATCCATCTTAATATCCAGCACATCGATCTGCTTTTTCAGCTTCTTCCTGTACTGGCTCTGTACCTGTATATTGCCAGAACAGTGTGTCGGGATCTACACCTCACTGTCAAATGCAGATTACTGAAGGTTTGAAAGACATCGCTGTCTGTTCTTGTAAATCTGTGTTTGATTGAATGTATTTGTCTATTTAAGACTTAAGGGTTTATATTAAGTTTCTTTGTGTATACAGGTAAAGTTATTGACAGAGTTGGGGGCCTTCACTCAGGCGTTTAAAGAACTCAGCAGTCTCACAATTGGCAGGGAAATCCCTGTACCTCATGCAGGCCACCACAGAGTGGAGAAGCCATCTTGGGTAAAGCAGCATAAACAATAAATAAA
This sequence comes from Ptychobarbus kaznakovi, assembly GCA_027422405.1. Taxonomy (NCBI): domain Eukaryota; kingdom Metazoa; phylum Chordata; class Actinopteri; order Cypriniformes; family Cyprinidae; genus Ptychobarbus; species Ptychobarbus kaznakovi. The sequence continues at coordinate 34,229,474 of CM049795.1, read as the reverse complement.
TACCCAGTTGACAAAAGCAATACATGCAATTATTTTCTTTACAGTAAAGTGAAGAGTTGATATGTTTCTTCAGCACCAAATCAGCATATTAGAATGATTTCTGAAGTATCATGTGACTTCTGAGTAATGACTGGAGTAATGGCTGCTAAAAAATTCACATTGAATCCCACAGGCAAAGGAAATATTTAATGAAGGGAAACGGCTGTTGGATCCTTCCAATCTTCGAGTAAGTTTACGTGTTTTTACACATGTACATCAAGTCATTGACAACATACTGCACTGTTTGTAAAAAGCATAATGCTTTGTGTGATCATTTTCTCAGGTTATGGAGGAAGTGGTTAATAGGAGGCCATGTAAAGACATTGTGACTCTTTATGGCTCAAAATTGACCAAGCAGCTCCTGATGGCCAGAGTTCATCTCATCTTGGCTGTATGTAGCACTATACATGACCTGCCTGAGCCACTGACTCCAGGTATCATTTCAGTACTATCTTATAATGGACAATTAAAGATTATAAATCTCCTTAACAAATGACTGAATTATTTTCTTTAACCCACAGAGTTATCCGAATCTCAGGAGAAATGCTCCAGCACTTCCTGTTTGCCTGATGTCTCCAGCTTTGACGAGTCCAAGGGTCTCCGGCTCAGTGCCAGGAAACTCACATTAGGAGAAGTCAAGGTGCTCCATTTTACCGTTAAAGCTGTCCAACTTTTATTTCTGTTAAATTGTTCTTCCAGATCTAGGCCTATAAAATCGTTTTAATATTATTTGACCCTATAGCATTAATAGCTGTAAAGTATAAAGTTATAAACAAAAATATAAATGCATCTACCGAATGCCAAGAACATTAAGCACAAAGTGAACACAATGTCTCTTTATTGCCCCTTTCAGGCCATACTTTTAAAAGAAGCACATGCTCTGCTTAGTCCAGAGCTCTTCACCCCACATCCTCTGAGCACCGATCCTGAAGAAATGGAGCTGGCAGTGGAGATCAGACTGTTAATGTCCAACATCAACATGCAACAGGGCAGAATGTCTGCCAGGTAGTACAGAATCTTAAATCATGAGGAAAAAGACATGATTGTGAAGTTGTGTGGGTGTCTATATGAACACTACTGTTACAAAGCTTTAGAAACTAGTAGTTTTATTCAGCAAGGATGCCTTAATTTGTTCATAAATTATGATTAAAGACTTGTAGAATAGTCCAAGTAAATGCTGTTCTTTTAAACTTTAAATTTACTGAAGAATCCTGAAAAAATGTTATCACTATTTTTACAAAAATGTGAAGCAGTAGGAGTAATGACAGCTAAAAATCCAGCTTTGCCATCACAGGAATAAATTACATATTAAAATAGAAAGCAGTTATTTTAAATTGTAATAATATTTATCAATATTACTTTGTTTTTGATCAAAATAAATGCAGTCTCGGTGGGCATATTAAACTTTCAAAAATGTTCAAAAACATAACTTTTTATGGTATTGTATGTTGCTGGGCATGCATGCTTGTCTTCATGTTTGAATCCATTGTAAATCTAAACATCTTTCCTCTCTATTGTAGTGCAGATCTGTCAGTGTCTGCTTTGAGACTCCTCCAGAGGTCTCCTGTGTTTCAAAGTGATTTCCGCCCGCTGCCTCCTCGCGGACCACCCTCCTCTGCTCTCAGACGACCCAGAGCCAAAGCACATCAGGTAATAATCAACCTCTGATTTACTTAAATTCAGTGCTTAATTCAGATCTTGCATCTGTTTCATTAGACTTTTATCTCTGTCTTTTTCTCTGCAGACAAGCTCCCGGGACGCAAAGTCTGTTCTCGATCTCCATAGCGGAGATGTTCCAGAAGAAGTGGAAGCAAGAGAACGTTTGGATCTATTTTTCTGGCTACGCTGTAGGCTGGCGGTAGTTCGCTCCCTCGTAGGCCATATCCCTGGAACTGCAATCTGCTCTGGTTCGCAGCTTTGCAAAGTTTAATGTGGTGTAAATGTTGTTGGATGTAATTGGTATTTTTTGACCACTTGCGCTTGTTTGTGCAGGTGCGGACAGCAGTGCAGAAGCGCTTCGACTGCTGAAAGAGGGTCTGGAGGAGGCCGAGGCCTGGGGAGACCCTGACACTAAAGCCCTGCTGCTCCTACAAGGCGTCCAACTCAACACACACCGTGGCAGACCCAGAGAAGACAATACGTCCATGCTACAGGTCAGTAGTTTATTATGACAGTTGATTTTGATTTAGTGCTATTTGACTGTTTCTGTTGGGTGATGACGTGTGTCTGTTTAGGAGATTGTGAGCTTGTTATCCGGGCGCAGTGCTCTATCTCTGCGCTCTCAAATGACTCTAGCTGAGGCTGTATTACTTCTTAGTGAGCTGAGAGGAACGGGAAGCCAGACTTTTCACCTGCTCACACAGAAACTACTGCAGCAACAGGTTTTGGATTTTATCATGCTCAAAATGTTTGTTGAAGCATGAAACAAGTAGATATTCATGTGAACTTGACCTTTGTTGTTATCTAAAATGTGATAAGACAGTAAAGATCTGATGTATAGCTCCCAGATTAGGTCATTTTGAACATATACGAACAACAATATTACATTTATGTTTTACATTTTTACAGTGGTAACATTGTTTTTTGTTTTCAGCTCTGTGCCTTTGGAGAGTCCATAGGTCTCAAAAAAGGAGGCGAGGTGGAACTACTAGCTGGCCTAAAGAATATTTATCTTCCACAGCTTCCCCTGCTGGCAAAGACAACCATGCGGATTGGTATGACAAGAGCAAAAAGGCAGAACTATATAGATATTCCGCTAACATTCTGATCAGGTTTTTTTTTTTACATAACTCTAAGTATTAAACTTATGCAGTTAATTCAGCTACTTAACATATAGAAACTTTGTTTTGTAAGTAGCCTTGGGTGTGCTATTTGTTTTATTTGGGTTATATTTTGTTTGCTTCATTTAGGTTTTTGTTAGTTCTTTTTATGCTTTGCTTTGCATTGTTTCATTTTGTTTTTGTTGGTTTGTTTGTTGGTTTGTTGTAGATTAATGCATGGAATTCTCCTATTGACTTACACTGAAATAATATTCAGAATAGAAAATGTTTTTATTATATCTTTATTACATCATTTTGCACACTGAGTTGTCATTGGTCTTGTCTTACATGTATTAAAGCATGACATCTACACATAATCAAATGTCAGACCAAAACAATTATTTTGCTGAACCATGGCTATTTCTTTCTAAAACAAATGGCTCAAGCAGATGCCGTTATGATGGATATTGATTCTGTCTGTTCTAGGTCACTCTTTGACATTGCAGGCTTTGTCAAATTCCTCTGAGGGAGGTGAGGACCCCTGGAAGCCCTTAATATCTGCTCAGGAAGTTCTGCAGTGTGCACTCAGCATCTCTCAGGCCTCGGCCAACAGAGACCGTCAGCTGGAGGCTGATGTCCTGTACTGCTCAGGTGACCAATAGGAAATAATATTTATATCTTGTCTTGTGAACCAGTACTAACAGTAGATAATTGATCATTTGTGTTTGCAGGAATGGTAGGCAGACATCTCATTTCCATGCAAAAATCTGATCCCCAGAAAGTCCTAGAGGCCTTTTTTGGGTGTTTAACCACATTTAACCATACTCTTAGCCAAAGCTTGCGGTCAGTAAGTTGTTTTACTAAAGTTCTCCTCTAATTCTGTTTAAACATGACTCACATTTTTATGCATGTGCGTATTTCAGGTTGGCACATAGTTGCTACCTGGAAATGGCATTGATATACTTGCAAGAGTGTGAGCAGATAATCTCACCCTCTGAAAATTTGACTCCAGCACCTGACGAGACCAGAAAGGTGCTATGAAATGTGACATAATTTGAGAATAACAGTAGAGTACTTCTGTAATATTTATGTGTTGTTTCATTAGGAAACAGTCAGAGAGACCTGCCTTCTGCTCTGCTGGATTTGTTTGAGGATAGCTTTAAAGGTCTTTAAGGACATCATCCACACATCTGTATGAATTGTGTTCAATATAAATGATTTATCCTTGTTTTATCCTTTTGTTTTCTAGACATCAAAAGTTATTGGCAAATGTGGCTATTTGCATGGACTCACTGGAGTTACTGAAGGCCCCGTAGCACTTTCCTCAATAAAAGCCCTGCCTGACTTTGCATTGAATGATCTCTTCCACCCCTGTGGTAAACTTTAACCCCAAATCACTGCACAGTGTACACATTGCAAAAATTCAGTATTTAGTTTTGCATTAGACATAGGATTTCAAGTCTTGTTTTGGATTCAAATTGGTGTTATTTTAAATCAATTCTTTAATGCATATTTGCTGAATAAAGATATTATTTCTAAATATGTGCTGATCGCGTTGGCAGGGGGGCTAGAAAATGCTGAGAACTGTATCACCAGTCCTGAGGCATTCATGGATGCTGAGCATGAGATAAACGGCAGGAAATGCTCTGAGCTGACCTGGGTTCATATGTCCCGCTACTACATGCACTTAATCAACCTGCTACAGGTCTCTTCACAACCAGGTACAGGAAAAATAACTATTAAACTAGGCTTTTTAATTCAGTTCATTCAACAATTATTAAATCTAAACTCTGAAAACCTTTGTACTGTATATATGTTTTTATGTAATTATGTAATGGTGGCTGTGTTATTCAGGAGCAGTGCAGAGTGTTGATGGGCTGTTGTCCATGTCCGGTGATCCTAAACTTGCTCTCAGACTCTCTCAGTTACACACCTTCTTTAGCCATCACCAACCCTCTTACAGAGAGCAGTGGGCCATTCCTGATCCCCCTGCAGCTGTAATACTGAGGCATCAGAGAATACAGGTTTCTATTCACACATGCATTACCTTATCACCAAATGATAATAGAAAAAATTAAATCATTATTGTTGTCTCTCTCTTAACTCCTGCCAGCATGACCTGCCATTGTCAGATCTGTACCCCTGGGCCAGCACTGACATGCAGGAACTGAGCATCCAGTGGTACAGACCCATGTCAGAGGACAACACGGTAATCAGACCTTCGATTTTTACAAATGATGTGAATTATGTATCTGTCCTTTATTTAAATTGAATGGTTCTCTCTGTAATAAATATCGGTTCCTGAGCAGAGTTGTATTTGATCTCTTCAGATTCTGCTTCTCTTCGCTGTAAATAATGTTCCTCTATCAGCAATGAGCCCTATTGCAGACGCAGTGGCAGCGCTACAGGCTGGACAGAGAGCGATCTGTTTGGACAGGTACATTTTATCCAAAGACGAACCTTTATTTTGTGTTGGATACACATACACTGTTTTTACAGAGTGCATTATTGTCAGCAAGGGGACTGTGGTTTAGATTGACCCCTCTCTTTTTGTCTGTTTGATTTAAGTGGTAGTTAATTGAGTTTTGTTTACTCTTATTGCCCCATGCAGGCTGAAAGCTGTTCATGCACTGCTGAACACAGTATGTGTAGAGGTTGATGGGCATGTTTCCCAATCCACCAGCTCAGCCTCCTCCTTCAGCCCAAAAGAAGAAAAGGAGCAGAGCAGAACGGCTACACCCACCCCTCACCGACAGGTGTCTCTGAGTCCTAAATCACCATGTTGTACTTTTGCACTAACCCTAAATGTAGAGCACACTGAATTGACTGCTCTTTTCTTTCATCTACAATGGTTTCTTCTAGGAAATGCTTTTGGAGAAAACTACACACATCTGCTCTGAGATCAGGAATTTACTGAAGTCTGACTTCAATTTAGCGCCCATCACAGAGGTACACTGTCATTTATTTTCTAAATAGTGTTTATTTTAATTGATTTACTAATATGGTATTTAATATTTTTCATTTTAGTTTAATTTTGTGCTTTCTTATTGTTTTTTTTATACATTTCTATTTAGCTTTGAATTTATTTTGATTTCCGTTTTAGTAATTTAAAACTTCAATTTAAACATTCAGTTAGATACCAAGGCAACATTTCTAATTATTAGTTGTTTAGGTTTAAGTTTTTCATCTAATATTAATATTTAATTTTATTTCAGTTTACTTTCAACTAAACATTTTAATAACACACATATTCTAAACATGTATTTATGACATTAACATTTATTACAGACATGTGTGTGTATGATTTTGTCACAAATATGTGATTGTACCCATGCAGATGCCCTTTGACCCAAGCATGCAGACTCTTCTGAACCTGGAACACTGCTTTAATCCTGCAACAGGTGGCACACTGAAAGATACAGCCCTCATAACATGGCTCCTCTCTCTTCTGAGATAAAACCCACAGCCTTGATCTGCTCTAGCTTGATGAGATAAAACAAAATACCCCAACTACACATATTTAATGTTATAAAAAATTTATTTATTTAACACCAAATAAAGAGGACAGCACTAAAACATGGATTAATTTATTTGTTTCTGCTGAAAGAATGTCAGCAAAAGCTTCTTTTTTTTACATCAACATGCTCTTCATATTTCCCTTCAGTTCACTTTAAATACGGTAGCTCAGCTGATGTAGGATATTTCATTCAGTCATATCTGAAGTATAACAGGTGTTTTAGTGCTTGGTAATGCTTTGTTAGATTTATGATTGGTTGAGCCACGCTGAACGGAGGTTGAGAAGGATCTGCACGTCACTGGGGGCCAGCTTATAGACTCCCAGCTCATTGAGTGCTGACTCTGGACTGGGCTGGTGATGGTTCAGAAGACCATCATCTTCCTCTGACTGCTTCAACACATCACACAACAGCAGCGCCGGCCCAACCTTAAGAGCCAGGATGAGGCAGGCCTCCTTCACACTGAGACGAGGAAACAGAGAAATTAGAATCAGGTTTTTCTAAATATTAGCTCTGGTTAAATACACTTACTGTTTGAAGAAGTTTTCAGGTCTCTTGCAGTAGTGTCCAAACAGCGGGAAGAGGTTTCTGGACATATCGTATTGAAGCTGTGCCGCCCCGCCTTCATTGAAATGGTTATACAGGATCAGCTAAGAGTGAGAGCAAAAAACAGATCAACAACACACTCTCCAACAAACTACTACATGCAGACTTCAAATACAGCTCATCCTGACTAAAATATGAAAGATTTTTCTTTCTTTAACCATTCTACAATTTGAAGTTAGATTTTGAGGCTTTTAAAGATACACTACCATTAAAAAGTTTGGGGTCTGTAAGACAAAAAAAGAAATTCATACTTTTATTCAACAAGGAAACTTTTGATCATGTAAAAGCAGCCTTGTTGAGTATAGGAGACTGATTTGAAAAACCGTACCGAACCAGCATTAGCTAATCCACATTAGCTTATAATAAATTAAGGTTTAACAGTGAAAAAGTTAAAGCAAGAGACTGACGTCTTCGTAGATGAAGCTGTCGAGCCTCTCGGCGAGGCCCTGCCAGAACATCTGAAACAGAGGAAGACACAACATCTGCTGCAGCTGGAGCAGGTGATCCCTCAGACAAAGCATCATGGGACATGCAGAACTGGATAATGACATAGTGGCTTGGTCGCTCTGTGATGGCAAGGAGATCCACCTGAAATAATCCAGATTCACTTTAGACACTTACACTTCAAAACCTGGTACAGAAAGAGCCCTGAAATAAATCCACTATGCTCCCAACTACCCAGAGATCACTGCTAAGATTAAAACCATCCTAACTAATTTTCTAGTTTCCATATTTCGGTTTAGCCATTTAGCAGCTCTTGAGGCCTAAAACTAAACATGGACAAAACGCACATCCTCATATGGCATCTATTAAATTTACTGTTAACACATCTGTTTTTAAGTTATTCCCACCCGTACCTGTCCTTGCAGTATGGCTGTGCCTTCTCTTTGACGTCTCTCATGACTGCATCCAGTAATCGTCCCAGCATGTCTCCTCGTAGCCTTTCCAGCAGGGCCAACAGGGCCTCAAACAAAGATTGCTCCAGAGAGGCCAGACGTCCCGTCTCTGTGGCCCCAAGAGGACCTAGAATATCCTCGCCAACTGACACTGCAGCCTGCTGCAACTGTAAGAAGAACTGAGAGAAGACACAAGGAAAGTGATTTTGTGCATGTATGTGCTTCTGTTCTCAATCAATAAAATAACAAAACTAAAATAAGGAATAATCTTTAAAAAAGTCTTAGAAATGAACTATTTGTATTCATGTAGGTTTGATGCTTTTATTTATTTTGATAATTTTAAAGAAATTATTAATTTAATGCTAAAAAAGTGGTTTGCTAAAAAATTATTTTTCTAAAAAATTGTAAATTAAATTAGTTGCGCACCACATGACGTACAACCTGAACTAAACTTTCCTGTCATAAAAAGGTCAAAATATCTGATATTTTAAGATACTGACCTGGAGACAGAGTCATGTTAGTTGACTTAGGAAATTTGGTAGACAAGACTTCTTCAAATATTGAATAAGCAGTTTTGTACAAAAACTAATTCTAGGAAATGATCATAAAAAAGCTAAATGACTGCTACTACAAAAATACGCAACATGTCCCTCATTACCCTCAAAGAGGTGTCCAATCCTGCTCCTGGAAGACCAGTATCCTGCAGTTTTTAGCTCAAACCAGGTCCAACTCACTTGCCTGGAAGTTTCTAGTGAATCTGAAGACCTTGATTACTTTGGTTCAGGTGTGTTTATTTAGTGTTGGAGCTAAACTCTACAGGACAGTGACCCTCCAGGAACAGGTTTAGACACACTTGCCCTCATTCAAATGCCTGTTAGCCTCAGTGTGACTTAAAATCACTTACAACATTGTCCCCCCAGTCACTTAGAACAGTGGAGATGTAGTTGGCAGCATTGAGGATGGCGCAGTAGCGAGGGCTCAGCGGCTGTCGGGACTCCTCTTTCATGACCTGCGTGAGGCGGATACGGAAATCATCCACCAGCTCCTTCTGCAAAGCCAGGAAACTGAGCTGAGCCCGCGGACACGGCAGAGAGCGGTATCGTTCTAAGAGACGGATGGTGGAGAGATTTAGAAACAAGTTTTAACTTTAAGAATCAAAAATTAGGATTTTTTTTTTATTGATACCTGTAATGACCAGCAGAAGGGTCATGAAGGTCTCAGCACAATCTGGTGCTTTGAGCTCATCCATATCAGTGATGTCTTTGTACTGAGAGCTCCAGGCTCCCTCTGCAGACAGCATAGCGTCCACTTTTTCAACCGCCACTAGAGAGCAACATACAAAATTACATTTTTCATAGAAACTGAAAATTTGATATTCAAATTCATAGCATTTACTCTCACTCTTTCTCTCCACACTGAGCCATTTCTGGAGCACGGTCTCCTCCAGTAGTATGTGCAAGACGCCGGGGTAGGCTCGCGGGTAACTGTGGGTGCTGCGGAGCTCTTTTTCGAACTGCAGCACCTCGTCCACTAGGTGGCAGAAGAGAGCATCGTCGTAGAGCAATCGAGGAGCGTCATGGGCGAGCTTCTCCTGCGCAAGAGTCAAGAGTCCTCTGCACAGCTCTACCTGGAGGACAGATTTTACAAGACTTTAAGGCCTACAGATGGCTTTTATGCACTAAAACGGAATTAGCTACAGATCTTGTCATTCATATTGTGATGTACATTTAAGTGAAATGTATAATAGAAAAAAATGGTTCTATCAATATGTTGTTGATTGGATTGAGGCCGATCTGAATGCAAGCTTGCACTCAATTGTAAGAAAGGGATGGGGATTTGAGAAAAAATTGACTGAAGAAATTTTGATTAAAAAAGTACAAGGTGAAATTTAAAAAAAGCAATAATATGCATTTAGAATAATTGATGCAATGATGAACACACCCTTGCGTTAACTTTGGCTCCAGCACGATCCAATATAGGCTGAATCTTCTCATCCATAAAGTTGGAGCTGTTTCCCATCCAAATGAGGACTTGGGTCAAAAACCACTCTGGCTGTAAAGGTGAAAGATGCAAGTTAATATCATATAATTGATGTACATGTGATAATTTATCAATAGTTTGCCTACTCACACAATTGTGTAATCGCTAACCTTGTTTAAGTTGTTGGTCTGGCGGTTTCCAGTGAAGTGATATCTGAACCTCTTACCGAGGGGAAGCAGCATGATCTGAATGGGCAATGAGAGTGGAGGAGTCTGGGACGGCCCAGGATGAGACGGTGTTTCTTTCTCTGATATAAGATCATCGCTTCAACACCTGTTAAGGAAAATTACCAGCTTTACACCTTAAAAAAAAAAAAGAAATAAACAAATAAAATAATAACCTAAGTAAATTTCAGAATAAGTAAAATATACTGTAAATAATACTTAACAGTATCTTGTGTAGTTTATCTCACACTTTAAGCAAGTCATTGTGGCCCCAGATCAAACAATCCAGTAGAGTTTATTGAGAAAATTAATCTGTATTTAATAAACAAAAATAATAATAAATATATATATATTATAAAAATATATACAAATTTAATACACTGTATAAATTTAAATAATTAGTCTTAACAGCCTCTGGTGTAGTTCGTCTCACACTTTAAGAAAATCTTTGTATAAAATAAATGATCAGCTTTGTATCTTTAAAAACAGAAAAATAATTTATAATAAATTAATAATATTGTAAATAAAATAAAACAGCATCTCATGTAGTTTGTCTCACACTTTAAAGTTCACCCCGCATGATCTTTGTTCATCTTCGGAACACAAATTAATATAGTTTTGATGAAATCCGAGAGCTTTCTGGCCCTGCATAGACAGCAACGCAACTGACGCGTTTAAGACCCAGAAAGGTAGTAAGGACATCGTTAAAATAGTCCATGTGCTATACTCTCACGAAGGCAACACGGAAGAGAAGAAATTGTTGAATAAAGTCATTATTTTTGTTTTCTTTGCACACAAAAAGTTTTCTTGTAGCTTCATAACATTTCATTTGAACCACTGATATCACAGGGACTATTTTATTGATGTCTTTACTACCTTTCTGGCCCTTTAATGTGTCACTTTCATTGCTGTCTATGCAGGTCAGAAAGCTCTAAAATTGTATCAAAAAGATATCTTAATTTGTGCTCCGAAGGTCTTACGGGTTTGGAACGACATGAGGGTGAGTAATTAATGACATAATTTTCATTTTGGATGAACCATCCCATTAAGGATATTGTTGTGACCCCAAATCAATCAATCCCATCTGGTTATGGACACCGAAACAATCCAGTAGCATGTATTGAGAAAATGAATCTATATTAAAATGGATTTTATTGCAGAAGATTAAGGATACGAGGTCTGGAGAGAGAGAAGTTGGGAGACCAGTAGCTCCAGCTGGCTGTTGAGCTCCTGCGCGTTGGCCGGGGGAGAGAGGGTCTGTGTTGGGGGTGAGATGAACGGCCAGTGGAACTGCGTCAGGACTTCCTCAAAATCACTGAAACAGAACCAAACATTTAGTGTGAACTTTTAAATATTTATTCATTTAAACATACAATTCTAAATAAGTCTAATACCTGGCCAGCTTGTCTTTAAGGATCTTGTGCCAAAAGCGAAGTGTTTCTCTGAGGAAAGCCTGCAAGTGGCTACAGCCTGACTCCCTCAAACCCAGATCCAGAGAGGCCATCCTGTCTATTGCAGCGACCGCATCCCACACGCTATTGGTCATCAGATACTGCTGGATGCTGTCGCTAATGCAAGACAAAAGAATTGAAGTGGAACCCAGTGTAAAACCTTCAGTGCCCTCCAAAATATCTGAACACACAGTTTAGAGGTCAACCCTTACCTGAGCTCCTCGATACGAGCCAGACATTGAAGGTACTTCATATGCCTCTCTAATGTGTCTAGCTGACCCAAGACCTGCCCGATGCTGTCGGCCCAGACCTGTGCGCCCTGCAGATGCTGCTGCAAAGTGTTGGACAAAAGTCTCTCCTTCTCAAGTAAAGACTCCAGCTTCACTCGGGACTCCTCTGCCGCGGACAGGGCAGCCGACACGCGCAACGGCACTGACGAGGACACAGTCTGCACCTGCACGCACACACAAATACTGGTTCACAAATAAATACAAGCATTCCTAAAATAAGTGAATACACAAAAATCATAACTTCTATAATTTAATAAATAACACCAAGATACTAAAATAATAATTAAGAACAGAAGAACTATAAATATATAAAACAAAAATAAAAAATACAGAAAAATATAACGTAAATTATACATATAAGGGTCGAAGATTAAAAGGGGTTATCAGGCATCAATAAAACGACTTGCATTTTTTGTGTACATAATATTATTTTGTTTAATTTATGACTATCATACATTTTTACCATGACCAGCAGACACTTACTAAAATGTAATTCAGTGTAACAACTGTTTTTATTCACAAAAAAAATCTTATTTAGATATAGCCATATTTATAACAAGAAATATTGAATGACTGTATTTAAGGATCGAAGTGCAGCCCCAAAAACTAATTAATTGTCATATTAAATATTTACCAATATCCTTCTAACTGCTAGAATTTTTCATTTAAAACGTAATAAAAATGTGTATGATCAATTTTTTCTATTATATATTTTATTAAGTACAGGTCAGAATAAGTATGCGTTTCATTTTTACATAAATATCTATCCGTCACGCTGAATGACGATGGAACATAATTTCACCAATATATTGACATTTTATTTTCACAAGTTATTTAAATCATTAAAGTAGACCATTCACTTGCATTTAATATGCTTTCAGCGTATGCAAAATCACTTTTGTAGAAATTAATTTCATGCAGTCACAAATAACAGAAATGCTAACTAACTAAAGAAATAATCAAGCAAGTGGTGTAGTTTGTCTCACATTTTAAGCCAATCGTAACACATAAATAAAATGCACGTGTAATAACATTTACAACAGGCGTTGTAAGGGAGTCTGTGGCTTTATTTACCTGCTCCTCCAGCTGCTTGTTTTCTAATGTCAAGTTCTCCAAAAGCCCTGACACCTTCTTTAGCGACTTAAGATCGCCACCTATCTCTTTCTGAACAAGTGCAACTACACCATCTGTAAAGTGTCCATCCTCTGAAGGAGACTCAGAGTTCGCGCTGTCTGTACGGTGTAGATGAGAAAGCTCATTGCTGCTGAGGTTGTTGTGCTCCATCATGTGCGCTGCCATGTTGCTCGACACGTCACCAGTGGATTTGTGTCCGCTGCTCCCTCTAGTGGCAGAAAGTACTCCAAAATGTGTTTTGTTTTAAAACTTTTCATTTTTTTAATCATTGTTTTAAATCTTGTACCTCTGCTAAAATTATAACAAAATGCTTTTTCACATTTTTAATTGACAGAAACTAGGGCTACCAATTAGCATTAATCGCATTATTATTATGATAATAATCAGGATAAAATAACGAATCATGGGTTAAAATCGTGGTTTTAAGACACTGTAAACTTTTTAGAGAAAAAAAGCAGCAAAGCTGTTCTTACTCTGCATTCGACAAACGTTGACCTTGACATATACGCCTATATTTAACATATATACTATTTTATTTATTAAATGAATCTAACGTAACGTAATTTACTTCAAATATATATATTTTTAAATGTTTTAAATGTAAATATTTAAACCGTAAAAAAAAGTTTTGACTCATGAATATTAATATGCGTGATTACGTAACTCAACACTAAAGGCACGTAATCAAAACCGTTTGCGTAATCAAATTAACGAGCTCAATCTTCGACGATGCTGTTTGTAGCGTTTCCAGTTTTTCTTCCTGGCAGGCATGGATAAATCAAATACATACATTGATGTCGTAACAAAACGACATGCATGTGTTTAGAAACAAGTTTATGCTAACGTATCACAACAAGAATGTAAGACAACGTAAGTTAGACGCAACAGCTTTAAGACTCTAGTCATCAAACAGACGTAAACAATGGACAATTCTCACTTGAAAGGTCCGTTTTTAGTAAACAACCGTAAAATATAAATATCGTGGCATAGGTGCCTCTATATTTACATTTTAATCGAAAAGTTTCCAAATATTTTCCAAACGCATGCTTTGTTTGTGCGTTCCTGCATTGATAACATGTTTGGCTTGCGTGCCATGAACGGAGACACTACTGTCACCACGTTTAGTGCTGTAAAAGCAGTTATACAGTATTTCATGTCATTTCCCAGTATTGTGGTCGTGCAAAAGACATAAATCGGCCAAAAATGTTATTTCTTGGCTCATTTAGTTGCAGGAGGCGCTGGCGTAAGTGCCTGCAGGCCTCTGGTTTGAGGTTTCCTGACCTGACTCTGACAGGACTCTGCTTGCCTTGGATGGCAGAAAGGACAAAAGTTGTTAAGGATCTTGAGGTTTGAGAGTGTTTGCCAAAGTCACTTCTGGCCTGAGCAGCAGCTGTGTGAAGTTTCTTAAACTAGCACCTTACACCAGTCCAGCTTCAGCATGGCAGTCAGCATCACACAGTGCCTTCAAGTTTATGTATAGCACCCTGAAAACTGGACCCCTTCTTTTGTAACAGTACCCAGATGAATACTGGTGAGTCTGTTGTGTGTTTTGTGCTTTATTTATTATTTTAAAGTGCACACACAAACACATATACACAAATAATATTATAGCAATTAATATAAATACAATTATACAAATAATTACATTAATTACAATAAACACATTTATGCATATAATTATATTATCAATAATACTGTAGGTATAAAAATATATATCACATTTGTAAAATGTATAAAATTGTATAAAACATTTGTATAATTATTTATAATATTAATAATAAAATAATATTATAAACTATACATGTATAACTTAAATGCATATTATTATTATTGTGTGTATGTGTTTTTAAAGAATTACATATTCATTTTAAATTTAAAATATGTATGTTTTAAAATATAAGTAATAATGTTTATTTGTGTATATACTGTATGTAAATGTATATATTCATATATGTGTGTATTTAAATATAATATTTAAAATACTTAAATATTTATTAAAAATAAATAAATATATGTATTATTTATTTAATAATTGTATTTTATTTATTTTTGTAGATGTTATTTTTTAAACAGCCTCTGAATACTACAAAAAGCTTTGGTTAAACATTTTCTCTTCCCTTGTAAAGCCTGTTTGTAAGTCTATTCCTGTTTTATCTATGCACAATTGCATGTTTTTTTTTAATTCCGCTCGTTTTCTTTCTTACTAGGTCATGACCTGCCAGTTGAAGCATCAGCACCCTAAAGGTATTTGTAACATATCTGCATTTTCAAGCTGTCAGAAGAAAATGAAAAATGAGTCAGCCAAGTGTACTGCAGCCAGACAGTGTTATCGTTAGGGGAGGGGGCGATCGAGAACTTTGTCCCGGGACTGTTGATGAGCATAGCCTACTCATTTGGCCCCAGGGGAGAGGCGGGCCACCCATCAAAATTTGGTTCCAGGCCCTGAGCATTTTAGCGATGACAACGGCAGAGTGACAACCTTGAGCTCCAGTCTGAGTCAGAGAGTGAAGCCAGGCAGTACTGACAGCCCAGGAAAATATGAATCGACGGGAGACGGGACTGTTTAGGGAAGCGTTTGCACCATCCCAACCAACTCGGCTCCTTTTGTACAATTCATACCAAAATCAATATAAGTACCCCCCCCCCCCAAAAAAAAAAAAAAAAGTTTGTTACTGCGCTGGTGCTATCTAATGTAAAAAAAAATGTGGGTGGCCAAGATTCAGAGTTATCTGAGCGTGATATATCACTATGTCTGTCACATTCCTTGCTTAAACAAGATCTCACTGTAAGATAAAGGTCTAACGTTCTTTTATTGTTTTGTTTTTGTCACGTGTACCCATTGATACATATCTCATGAATTTTTTGTTTTGTTTAAACAGGTCTAGTATGCATGATATGGATCTATATGCACCATCATAAGGTACAGTAATCTTTTTTCACTATAGGACAAAGGTCATATTGCTACAAACATCCAGCAGCACTCCATAATCCCACATTGCAGTCTGTCTGTGAAGTATCAAGAGTCCTTCTGAATGCTTCAAAGTGGCAGTGGGTGACCAGTGAAGTTATTGCTATTCAAAACAGAACTGGGAGCATGTTTTTCCCACATTCCTTACCCAGCTGTTTGCGTGTGAATAGAGGGGCTGCACAAGTTTGCGTGCGAGAGAGAGAGAGTGAGAGAGTGTGTGTGTGTGTGTGTGTGTGTGTGTGTGTGTGTGTGTGTGTGTGTGTGTGTGTGTGTGTGTGTGTGTGTGTGTGTGTGTGTGTGTGTGTGTGAGTGTGTGTGTGTGTGTGTGTGTGTGTGGTGTGTGTGTGTGTGTGTGTGTGTGTCCCCGTAAACCAATGTCCTTGTGTGTCTGTTTTCCTGTATCATAGTTTGGCATGCAAATGTCACTGATTTAAGAAAATGTTAAGTTCTGTAATATCTCAATACATTTTTAACCCTCAGAGACACAATGTAGCATCACAGTCCAATCAAATAATGCCTATTTTCACTAAATAATATAGCTCAGTCTCTGAAATACATATCAAAATACGTAATAAAATAGAAAAAAGTCTCATTTATACACTTTTTTTGGAGAGAGGGACTTTTGCAATAATAATAATTTATATAATAAAATAACTTATTATTAATGTGCACTTTGCAATTAAATAATACTATTAAGTTAAGGTTAGTTAGTTTTTTTTAGGGGGGGGGGGTTAGTTGATTACAACCCATAAACATAGGTTGTAATTAGATATATTATACGAGTTACATGCAATAATTTATAAATTAATGTATATATTTATATAAATATATTTATATGCACAGGAATGCACACCAGACATCGCTGTTGTTGCTTGTGACATATAATAATAATAATAATTTGTTACATGTATATAGTGCTTTTCTAGGCACTCAAAGCACTTTACATATAGTAAGGGGGTATCTCCTCGTCCTCATCCACCTGGATGATGTGACGGCAGCCATAGGGAGCTAGAACGCCCACCACACACCAGCTCACTGGTGGAGAGGAGACAGTGATGAAGCCAATCAGTGTATGGGGATGATTAGGAGGCCATGATGGTCAGAGGCCAGTGGGCGAATTTGGCCAGAATGCCGGGGATGTAGGCTGTCAACACTGAATGTGACAAAGCACCTGTTGCAAACAATTTGTCCTTTGTGTCAGTACATCAAATAGAACGAGGCATCAGTTCTGTCAGTGATACATTGCGCAGCATACTGTTTATAATATATTATACTTACAAACTTAAAAGTTTAATGAGATAAGAATACATTTTTGACTTAAGTTGTGTCATAAATCTGTATACCCTTTTTTATAAATATGCTAAAAATATTTTTATGTCAATTAACAGAGGAAAGTTAAGGTATGGAAGCCTGTTTCCGCCACAAAAAAAAAGGTTATTGCGACTTTTTATCTCACAATTCAGACTTTTTCACAGAATTGTGCGATAAGAACTTGCAATTCCGAGTTATAACAGAATAGATCAAACTCGCAATACTGACTTTTTTCTCGCAATTGCAAATTTATATCTCGCAATTCTGACTTTTTCTCGCAATTTTTATATAAACTTGCAATTGTGAGTTATAAAGTCAGAATTTACGATTTATAAAGTCAGAATTGCGTGATATAAACCCGCAATTGGTTTTGAGGAGGGAAAAAAGACCATTCTCAGAATTGCGAATTGATATCACGCAATTATGAGAAAAAATTCAGAATTGTGAGATATTAAGTCACAATTAACTTTTAAATTTGTTATTTAGTGGCAGAAACAGGCTTCCATAGTAAGGTGTTGAGGTCTCAAGAAAGCTAAAAAAAAATTACTTGTACACTTAAAGGGATAGTTCACCCAAAAATGAAAATTGCCCCATGATTTACTCACCCTCAACAGATTCTAGGTGTATATGACTTTCTTCTTTCAGACGAATACAATCGGAGTTATATTGAAAATGTCCTGTCTCTTCCAAGATTTTTAATGGCAGTGAGATTTTGAAGCAAACTAAAGTTCATCCATCCATCATAAAACATGCTCCACACCGGGGGTTAATAAAGGCCTTCTGAACCGAATCAATGCGTTTGTGCAAGAAAAATATCCATGTTTAAAACTTTATAAACCTAGCTTCCGCTAACTGTCTTACACTCGTTCACGAGAAAGTGGCGTTCCATAGGATGACGTAGGACAGGATCCTTAAATCTGGCCCACGAGATCCACTTTCCTGCAGAATCACAGGTAGGTGAGTTCGATCAGGGTTGGAGCTAAACTCTGCAGTGCATTGGCCCACCAGGGCAAGATTTGGGGAACCCTGACGTAGGTGTAGCGAAAGCTCCAATGAGAAGTGACAAACGTGTAAGTGCAGGTGAGAGAACAAAACAACAGGTGCGCAGATGGCACGGGGGGGCATGACCCCCCCAGATTCATAGTGACCCGATCCGTCCCCCTTACTGTCTCCGAAAGGCAACATCGGTAAACGGAGGATTAATCAGGGTTTCCACTATGTACATTAGCCTAAGTAGTGGCGGCCCAGCTGGCTGCTCCTTAAACATGCACAAAGAAAAACGCTTTGACCGCAGTGTCTGACCGAGTCCCAAAACACACTTGTAGCCAATCAGCAGTAAGGGGGCGTGTCTTGTACTGATAGCGAGAAGAGAGCATTTGAGTGCACAGGACTGATATTAGCAGATCGACTATAGAGAGAGAGATGGCAGATAATAAAAGAGGAAAATATCAGAGAAACAAAACATTAAAAAGAAGGTTTATGATCAGGCAAGAGATTGGATGCGCGTAAATATCGGAGCATCTTTCCAGCGGTGGAGAGAACTCAAGGAGTGGGAAGGGCTCGAATCAGACGCTGAGGTTGTGTTGTTTCTTTTTGATAGTATATTTTCTCCCATCTGCTACCCCTGCATCTGCGCCCCTGCAAACAAAAGCATTGAAAAACTAAAAAGAAGTCAAGAGGAGACTGGTTTTCCTTTGCTGTAAACAAAACTTGGTTCTCGAGAGATTAGAATATTCTCACCGGAGCTTACGCTATGCCTGCGTCCTACGTCATCCGCTGGAGCGCCACTCTCTCGTGAACGAGCGTATGACAGAAGCTAGAGATTACGGTTAATAAAGCGTTTTGTATATTTTTCTTACACAAAAGCATTGAATTCAGAAGGTCTTTATGAACCTCCTGGAGCTGTGTGGAGTACTTTTTATGATGGATGAATGCACTTTTTTGGGCTTCAAAATCTCAAACACCATTTACTACTATTGTAAAGCTTGGAAGAGCCAGGATATTTTTTAAATATAACTGATTGTATTCGTCTGAAGAAAGAAAGTTAGGAAGGCTACCTAGGAAGGCTTGAGGGTGAGTAAATCATGATTTAATTGTAATTTTTGGGTGAACTATCCCTTTAATTATAACTAGCGATGTTTTGCAACATTGAAGACTACATTTTTTCTTCACAAACTTACTGCAAAACAAAATATGCTTTAAAACCAATTACTAAAAACACTATCAATCTGAATGTCTCTGAGGATTGAGAAGTAACGGGGTCGTTATTCCTGGTATGTTTGTGTATGTGCTGGGGTATCGTGTGGAATGTCTGTACATGTGTGTGTGTGACTGGAGAATTCACTTTTGGGGGCAACAGTCGCACAGATCTTTATGAGTCAGAGGCTCTCCTGTGGACAGGGAAAAAGAAGACTGTAAAGATCTCTAATAGTGTGGCCTTTTGATCTAGTGCTGCTTTGACATTCCACTTCAGTTAATAAACAGCCCAACAAATCATCATGAAAGCTGAAACGTCACAAAATCAACAGTAAACCATTTTTTTTGGTAATTATAGCCTTTATTGATGGAAAAAGACACTTTTTATTGGCTTGAATCACGAAGGTGATGATGCCTCCTTTGTTTGTGGCTGTTTTAATGAACGTATCAATGGAATTTCTTTAAGAGTACAAAGTATTCAGTTAGCCCTTGGATGGTTACGAGGTATTCTGCTATGTATATGTGTATGTGTGAAGCCCGGGCCGTTTTTCTCCTCTTGCTCCCGGGAGCTTGTTTTCCCAGATTTGGGTGTTGCAGGTGCAGCGTCCAGCTGCAGCTCCGCTGCGCGCGCCAACAGCATGAATCATTTTCCCTCCTTTCAGAGCAGTGAAATCAAAGCATATGGAGGACGTAAAAGAAGGGGGGGGGGCATGTTTTATCTGGATCTTTACCATCTTTACCAAGCCGAGTGTGGAAAAAAAGAGAAGATCCTGTGTGTATTTGCATGTTTGTGGGCTGCTTTCAGATAGGGAGTGAAGGGCAGTGAAAATCAAGCTCTCACAGTCGAGTTCAAAGCCCTGGCTTGATTGTTTTTCTTGTCTTGGCTCATCTTAGGCCGTGAGTGTTGTCATATTGTCCATGCATGGAGGCACACAAGCCTCTGAGAGAAACAGAGAGGGACCACACATGGAGAGCGAAGCCCCAGGGCGTATCTGGCCTGTGTGGAGTGCTTTGCCAGGACCCAAGTCGCGTCGCTTCGCTGCTTGTCATTGGATCTCAGATCTGCTGATAAAATTTGCCCCCCTCCTCTTTTAAAGTGATGAAATGTCTCTCATTACCCAGCCCACCTGGGTGTAGGTGAAGAGGTCCAATAAGTCCCTCTGAGTAAGTGTGGTCTGCAGTTGAAAGCACGCTCATAAATGAGGTCATGTGGTCTGAAGATGTCAGACTAGATGCATCCACCACCTCTATTACCACTCAAGTGCATTTTTTTTTCTTCTGCTGGTTTCGCCTTGATGTGGTGGCCAGCTTCATTTGAAATAAAATGTATATTTTTTTCAGACACTGATAGAACTGGAGTCTTTATATAATAAGAGTGTACATCATTTTTAACTAGACTTCTAGAAGTACAGAATATCAAAACCGTATCTGTTATTTGCTGAAATTAGAGTTTTGGTATTGTTTCTTGTTATTGGGCAATATTCTCAATGTTATTTAAGCATAATATATGTATTATTATAGTATGTTTTAGTATTTTTAATTAGCTTTTATTTAAAAAAATTAAGTTTAAGTTTATTGTATAATAATTTATTTCAACTTTATTTTCATTAAAAAAGCCATTTTAATTGTTTTAGTTTAAGACAACATTAAAAACAGTAAATTTAATGATGCTCAAAAATGCTAATTTCCCCTGTTTTTTACATTTAGATCACATTTGCTGTCATTTAACACAGCTTAAAGGTGTCATGATGCGATTTCAGGTTTTCCTTTCTCTTTGGAGTGTTACAAGCTGATTGTGCATAGATAAGATGAAGTTGCTAAGACTAAAGTCTCAAAACCAAAGAGATATTCTTTATAAAAGTTAAGACTTGTCCAACCCCCCCTAAAACGGCTCATTCAAACACGCCCCCACATGTCTACGTCACGATGTGGAAATATTTTCTTAATGTCGCCCAAATGTTCACGCAAAGAAAGAAGGCGTGGTTTCAGTAACCGCAGTAGTGTTGATGCAGCCGTGTCAGGGAGAAGCTATGTGTTTCTAGGCTAAAGCAAAAGCACTTTATTTGGCCTTTCGAAAGTAGATGCATTTATGAATCATTAAGATTACTTACAACAGAACAGCACAACCCAGATGTTATCACAATGCATTTTAAGGATGACAGTTTCTTGAACCTAGGAGAGGAGGTAATTCTTACTTTGCTATGACAATCTGGCGCTTCTGAATCAGTGACTTTAAGTATGTTTTGTTATTAGTTTAAGTATTTGCTATTGACTGTTCAAATGCGGAGTTTTGCGCGTTGTGTGTGTGTGTGTGTGTGTGTCGTGTGTGTGCGACGTGTGTGTGAGAGAGGGAGACACGGTCACAACCGCGGCTTGTGTGCAAACACATACGAGCTTCATTATTGTGTTTGTCACGCGACTCTGTTCCCCTTTCGGGCTTGAACTGATGCTAAAACTAAGGACATTATTAACTTTTTTTCCTTTTTATTTTGAAAGCTAAAGCTCGCGATTATGGAAAGGGGCGTTACATTTCCGACGCAGCTTGTGGTGTTCGGCCAATCACAATGCACTGTGACAGTTGGCAAATCAGAGCAGACTGTGCTTGTCAGAAGGAGGAACTTTGTATAAAACGAAGCGTTTGAGAGAGGCGGGGCATAGAGGACCTACAATAATGTACAGTATTTGAAAAAGAATGTGTTTTTTGAACATTAAAGCATGCCAACTTATGCTGTTACACAAATACACAAAATAATGATCATTTAAAAAGCATCATATGACCCCTTTAAGTTACTCTTTACACTTTTACACGTTACACTTTTCAATGTAATCTTCAATGAATCTCACATTGAATATCTATTTATTATACTGTGCATTCTAATGTTGTGATGCCTAAATTCACCCATTTTTTATATTTTGTTTCATTTTTTTAGTTTTGTGATTTATTAAGACAAAGTTGTTGTTGTTGTTGTTAATAATGAAAATAATTATTTATATAATAATAATACTTAATACTGTCTGTAGTTATTGGTTATGATCCAAAATGTGAAAATAATTATCAGCTTTTTTTGCATTGTCCAGAATTTTTTTTCTGTTAATTACTTAATTAATTACTGTTTTTCTTTGTGTAAAGTTTAAAATAAGGGTTACAATACTAACGCACACCTTGTCATGTTAACATCAAGTTCAATCAGTGGTGTAAGTTTGGAGTGTGGGATTTCCTGTTTATCCGAATCATTTTTGAAAAACTTTGTATGGTTTTTGTTGTATGGTTTACACGCTGAAACTTTAATACGTAGCTGTAAAACTTAAGGCCCTTCTGTATCACACACTCATTCATTGTGTTTCAGGAGTCTTCTAGGATTATGTATAGTCGAGTGAATAAGACAGACCTGTGAAATCACTCCCAGCCTCTCTGATTGCTTTACAATGCCTGAACCATTATAAAGCTCTGTGAGTGACAGTTGCAGTCATTTATAATGCCCATATGTTTCTCTCTTCTCAATTATAAACGCAATGGTTTTTGACCCACAGTGCAATGCTTTTACCATCAGGTTAACTGCAGTGATTTCTGGCACCCGAGTTTGGAGTTATTTTAAAAAAGGGCTTGATTTAACAAAAGGGCGAATGACTGAATCAAAGAAGGCTGTAAATATTTGTGACACACCACCAGACTACATGGCACCTGGTGATGCCTGATAAGCCATTGCAAGTTGATTTCAACTGTTGTTAACGCATTGTTTTGTTTGTCATTGCTGTGGCTGTTATGTCTGGTGTACTTTTTGGCCTAGAAGATAAAAGTAATGTAACTATGACCAAATCTCATTTCAAGCAGCACTTAATCAGCTCCATTAGTCATCGGTACCTTTTAAATGTAAGATTAGCAGTCTTATCCAGGCTTATTAACTTTTGTGTTTATGTTTGCACTTACGTCTCTCTCTTCAAGTGCCCTCATCGGCTCGTGCTGCTCAAGACGTCCTGGGACAATGGTACTCTAAAGAACGTGTGGCTGTCTGTCATCAGCGGGCGTCGCTTGGCTCTATCTGGGTCTTTCAGGCCGGTCACGTCTCTCAGCATGCTGTTTGTCTTCCTTTTAATAACCCTCCACACACGCCGAGGTAAGACGTTCTTACCTTGAGTCTGCAGTGTGTTGTGTCTGCTGGCATCCAATCAGCCAATCAGATGCGTTTTTCCAAACCATGATAAAACAGTAATTATTCACCAGAACTGTTTACAGTGATTTCTGTAGCCGAGGGACCTTTGGCACAGTAACAAGCCTTAAAATCTCCCACTTGCTTCCTTTAAAGCTAAACAAATCCCTTTTTGTGAGAAAAATTAGCTTGTACCAAATGTATTTCTGTGGTTTTTAGAAGGTATAACAGCTCATTTCTCTTACATTTGGTTTCCAGAGCTGCAAATGAAGCCACAACAACATCTCCAATCACCGTCACCTGTGAATTCTGGGGCTGATGAAAAAAAGTAAACTTATCCTTGGAAGCTGGAAGAGAGTCTGGCATAGCCATTGCCTTGATGCACCTGTTGGTAAGCATTTGCATTAGGTTCGGTATAAGGCTGTCAACTGGTGAGTCACAGTGCAACGGCTGCTGCTGATAATGTCTGACATAATATAAGAATATTGATGTACATTAAATAATATCAATTTTAGCATATAGATTATATAAATTAATTATCAGATTTTATTAAAAGTTTGTTTTAAATAGTTTTAGAACAAATATCAAGAGATCGAATTTAGTAGTAATAAAATATATATTTAATAATATATAGTATATTTATATAATACAATATATTGTAATATATTATTTATATCAGTAACATTTAATATTTAACAACTTTTTTTAAATAAATATTTATACACTACCGTTCAAAGTTATGTGGCTGGCTATTTTTTTTTTTTTGAGAAGAAATCTATGCTCACCAAGGCTGCATTTATTTAATCAAGAATACAGTAAAACAGTAATATTGTGAATTTTTAATTTTTTTTAATACTACTCCAGTCTTCAGTGTCACATGATCATTCAGAAATCTTTCTAATATGCTGATTTGGTGCTCAAGAAATATTTCTTATTATCATTGTTGGAAACATTTTTGTAGAAGCCCTTTTTAAGATTCTGTTATGAATAGAAAATTCAAAAGAAAAGCATTTATTTGAAGTAGAAATCTTTTGTAAGAGTACAATTTTAGCAGTTTATTGCCTTCTTGCCAAACAACAACAAAAAATCTTACTGAGCCCAAACTTTTAAACAGTTATGTACTCTATGTGCAGTCAGTGGTACTCCAATAAAAGCTCAGTTAGTGTAAAGTTAATGCATGCTAGTAGAGTTTGATCTGCGTAACCACTTGAGAAGGAAATGTGACATGTAGAATTTGATGACCATGCACAGCAGTTATATCAAGGTCAGCATCCAGGAATCTCATCCACCGGTGTTTTGTAATCACAATCTGTTATGAGAGTTAATTAAATGCATGCCATTGTGACAAGCAAGGATGTTTTTTTTTTTTGCTCCTGTAGTAATAACTAGCTAAACTAAAGAGAAAGGAGACGTCTGAGGAACATTTTCCAAAGTGATTTATGAAGGTCAAGAAAGTGTTTCTCTCCTTAGTTCAGTATCTGGTGAAATAATGCAGTTAAAACCCATGGGTGATGTCATGCAGACAAATGTTTTGTAGATTGAAAATCCATCAGTCCTGTGAAAAACAGGAAAGAAAGAAAAATAGTGCGTTCAATATGTTTTCGCTTATAGGATTTGACAGGTTTGAGGCGAGGAGAAAGAGAGGAGGAGGAACGCACTAAAAAAAGTTGGCAGGGAAGAACCGCGAGCGCGTGGCAAAAAGATTCAAGTGCAACCGAGGTGGGTGAAGGGCTGATAATGGGGGGAGCTTGTACAAGAGCTGCTTTTTCAATTAACCCCTGCCTACCTCTTTACTTTGCTTTGATTCAAGGAAATGCTAGGCTTTGGAACAAAGACTTTGAACGTTAAAGATGATAAATGCTTTGGCTCAGGCTATAATTTAATCTTTGGCTGGCAGGTGATTTGAAGGTCTGCATGAATTTGATGTCTTAGTCTGGTTTGACCCTTTTTTCAAAGTCCTTGAAAAATCCTGATGATTTTGTTCTGTATGATTTGAGATGATATGGGTGAAAAGGATCTTAAGTTTGGAAGCAAAAACCTTTAACCAACTGTACAAACTGACCACTGTTATTGTGTTTTTTATTCCATGTCATAACATTTCTTTGTTTTGGAATTTTTCAAAATGCAAAAACTTTCTATTTATTTCCAGATTTAAATTCAATTTTGAATCCCAGATAATGTCTCAGGCATTTGGAAGCAACTGTTTTTTTTTCTTTTCTATATTTGTTTTTAAAAGTTTGTAATCGTGGGCCATCTTGGATTTCGTGGATCTGTTTTGGTAACTGATGCTGACTGTACTGTCCAACCTGTATTATTGAAGAAAAATGTATCCGACAGACATTTTGCAAACTGTCTCTCTGGTTTGCTGATGTTTTGATTAGAGACCACAGGTGTTGTCTGCTAACTGGGTCTTGAGGAGCTTTAGTTAGATGGGAAGTGATGTGACACCAAGATGAACTGCAAATTGACTCCACACAGTCAGTCCAAAAAGAGAGCATTATTGTCCTTTCTTCTTCATCCCCTTAAGGGAAACAGACCGTGTACATCCATCAAAATCACATATTCCTACCATGAGAATTTCAGTTTTGGAAATCCAGCTCCTCGTCCAAGCAAAGTAGCCAAGTCTAGGTCAGAAAGCCAAAATCATATTGACTGATTCTGGCATGGGCCCATTTTTCTGCTTTACTGTGGATTGGCTCGTGAGAGTGGACGAGTTTATGATAAGCCATTTTTGTGGAACTGTGAAGGACGTTTTGACTGTTAAGTCAAGCAAATGAAATTTCAGATAATGGTCATTTATTGGTGTTCTGAGATTCCTTTACATGTGGAGGGCAGGTCTTTGTTTACCTGTTGAACCTGGCTGGTTAAACACTTTGCCACTCTTAAAGTATCTCCAAACAGATGTTTATTTCCCTCCCTGGTGCAGTTAATGTACATTTGAAGAGCGTAATATAATTTAATAGTTGGGTCATTGACAAAAAATGTCAAGTACACAACCTTAAAATAGTTATTTGTGGTAATGAGATAATGTGCTTGAGAAACAGTTTAGAGGAGAAATCAATCTAAATATAAAATGCTGGACACAAATTATTGGTCACTTTCGAAATAATAAAAGTATCTACACACCTACTAATTACTATATATAAATAAATCAGTTTTTACCGATGCTAATGTTAGAAACAATGCATTGTGGTATAAATGGCAACTTGTATCCGAATCACACTTTTTTAAAATCGATGCATCACATCGTTAACTTTTATGCCGATGCACCGATGTGAATCTTACCATCCCTAAATAAAAATAATTCAAATCAGTGTCATTTGGCCCAAACAACATATGGACACCTTACAGGACCCATCATAACGATGTGTTATGCACAATAAGTCCCTTAAAATATCAGACACATTGGCCTTTTTATGACATGGAAAGGTTAGATCAGGATATAAAATGTCATATGGTACAACCACTCCAATTTTTTTAATTTGTACAAACAAAAAATATTTCTATATTTTTACCTTGAAAATATATTTTAAAACTTTATGGAAAATAATTACACTTGATGATTACAAAATAAACACGACAATTTTCACAATTGAATGACTCCAAAATTGTCATGATAGCTATTCTTAACCACATGGAACCAACATAAACATAAATTACATTGCTTAAGCTTGTCATGTTTTTTAAATTAGAATTTTAAACATTTACTTTAGTTTATCTTGGACTCTCTTATTTGTCATTGACCCAATTATCAATGCTCCCCTTTCAAATGAAACTACATTAGGGAAGTGTATTTAAGCTCCCTGTTCTGTCAGAACATTGCATGTTGGCATCAGATGTTTATTAGGCTGTAGGGTGTATGAAGCCTTCCTTTTTATTGCATTTCTTTTATTTAACACATTTCATAAAATTTTGCTCTCACCGTAAAATCTTTGAAAAAGGCTCGTTGGGACTCAGTCACATACTTGGAAGCAGGACACTATTTATTCAGTTTGTAAATTATGATGTAACAGTGAAAAAAGCATTCCCTCATTGCATATATATATATCCATGCCTCTCTCGACTGTCCATTTATAATCTTGAGTGGCTCGCTAAGGAATAACAAATTGGAAACGTGAAGGAGAACGTTTACCGTACTAAATAACACCAAGGTCAGTTTAGCGAACATTAGATTTGTTTTTCTTAGTGTTTGGAGGGAAAAGCTGAAATGGAGAGCACTGCCTTTCATCCTGCTGTGCTCTTCATCTTGTCTTACACAGATTCAGACAAAAAAGCCCAGGCTTTTTTGGCCGAATCAAAGAGGGCTGCAGGACTCAAAACATCACTATGAAAATACATGACAGAGTATGAAACCTGATTCTGTTCTAGGCCCTCAGTCTAAATCAGCTTTAGTTATGGAGAGGGCTGGCAGGGAGCTTTGGTTCCACAGTTCACGCCAGGCCTCTTGACACGCAAGCTCTTGAGGAGCGCTTGCCAGTGTCCTCGTCTGAACTAGCCTGCTGATTAATTTGCACTGAGCTTCCAGCCGCCCCTCTCCCCAGCCTCAGCAGGTGGTGAGTGTTTGTGACTTGAGCCAGGGAGCTATCAGGTTACATTAATTTCTTTAAAATATCATTGATAAATATGGTGGAATAGCTCAGACGCATCCAACCTCATTTGTTTTACACAGTCATAATCTCATTCTGGAAAAATAGTATGTAGCTGTGAAAACAGATGTAGGAAATTATCGTTTGTAACCCCAGATATTAATTTTTTTAATAAATAGTTCACCCAAAAACACAATTATGTTGTTCTGAAACCTTATGACTTTTTTTTTCTGTGGAAAACAAAAAAATGTGTTTTGGAAATCTCAGGTTTTTTTTTTTTGCAACCAATTTAGTGGACCATTTTATCCAAACTGAATTACAAATGAGGAATACAAAAGTTAACAGGGTCAAAATGTTTCAGTCTTTTAATTTCAAAGTTGATTTCTTTGAACTTTGATTTTACTTCTTCACCCCCAAAACTAAAGTTTTTTTTTCATGTTTCCATGAAAAAATGTAACATTGCACAAATGGTTCTTCACAAAAAATACATAAACAAACATCAAACTTTCTCTTAAGAACTGTTTACTGAAAGGTTCTTCCCAGAACCCCAAACGATACTTCAAAAGCATCACTCTGAATATAATCATCATGGAACTTTTGTTTCCATTGAACAGTCTAGAACCTTTCCATTAAACAAAAAGTTCTTTATAATTACTCTTAAAAATAAAGGTTCCAAAAAGGGGGGAGGGGGGGGGTTGTAGTGATGCCATAGAATAACCATTTTTGGCTCCTCAAAGAACCTTTCAGTGAAAAGATCTTAAAATAAAAAATGTCTTAGTGTAGAACATTTTAAAAACCTAAATAACTTTTTCCACTATAAAGAACCATGAAGTGTTCCATGTATGTTAAAGGATCTTCATGGAACCATCAATGCCAATAAAGAAGCTTTATTTTTTTGGAGTGATAGTAAAGGGTTCTTTTAAGAACTGTTCACTGAAAGGTTCTTTGGGGAACCCAAAATAATTTTTCTATGGCTTCACCATGAAACCCCCTTTTTGGAAACCATTTTCTTAAGAGTGTTGTGTGAGCTATACTTTAAAAAAAGCTAAATATCATTAGCACCACTGGCTGACGATTCGTCAATAGTTTACATACAGTTTTTGTAATTGTGACAAGGTCATTTAGGCTGATTTATGCACTTGCACTAGATTGTTCTTGTCTTGGAGAATTTATCATTTGAAAATGCGGAAAACTCATGAATATTTCCAGCACTCTGAAATGCTAATAGACTTCAAACTTCATTACGATTGAGAGCAAAATCATTTATTTGTGAACTTCAGAGCAGATGCACCTGCGCAGTGTGGTTTTTGGAGGGATTCCTTGAGGGTGAAGCATCAGGCTATTGGAACGTTTTATGGTTTCGGGAAGCTGCGCATCGGAGGCCTGTGGAGGGAGGTGTGATTTTTAAAAGTCGCCTCTTTCATTCAGAAAAATGTCCGGCGGCTGGCCAGGTTCAAACACTTGTACAAACACACCATCTCCTGCTCGTTTCCAGCTCTGTCAGGCCTTCCTGCTGGGTTCAGTTTCCACTGAAGAAGCCCAGTCACATCCAGAGCGCCTTTTGACACTGGTATTTGTCTAGTAAGCTATTTGTTTAGTCTACAGTCTAAAGGAACTGTTTTGTTGCCAGCTGCTGGGATCGTGATTGTGCCGTAACTAAGCTGCGATCTCAGGGGCGTGCGTGCGCACCTTGGTGTGAGGTAGTGACTTTATGGCCGGGTGTGTTTTGTGTGACTGACTTGGAAGCAGACCTCAACGGCCCTCGCACCTGTTGCTGCTGTTTTACTGCCATTTAAATCCAGCTGTGTGTTTTAAGGCTAATTAAAACTAACAGGTACCCTCTCCAAACCGTGACTCGAACCTCGTGGCCGCACACCACCTGACAGGCGTCCAATTAAACTAAGCGGTTTTCCACAGAAACTGCTTCTGTGTAATATCAGCGAAACAAATTCTGTCTGGTTCTTAACAAAGAGAAGGTGAATCCAAAAGTGTGGATTTGATGAAATGCAAAAGCACTGGGCCAAGCTTGTCACTTTTGTGAGTTTTGTGATTGCCACAAGGGAGCGCTTATGCTACATTGAATCATCTGATATGATTCACTAAAACGCATGCACAGTTTGATCCACTTTAAACTCTGTTTATTAATTAATCTGAGGTATTTTAATGTGGCCTAAATGACAAGTAAAATTTCATTTTGCAGATGACACCAGTAAATGTTGTTGGGCTGCTTTAGGGAGAGTTGGCATACACAATTAGCACTAATAATATGTGTGTGTGAGATATGAAAATATTATAAGAATAGTGCCGTGTGGAAGGGTTGTAGTTTTGCTTTTATTTACTTATATATTAATATGCCTCAAGCATAAGCAGGGTGAGATCGGTGCCTCAGCTCTTCTGGGAAGGGTGGTGCCATCTGGAGTGAAGGGGTGTAGCATGTTTCTCTTGTGGGAAACTGTGTGAGTGTTTTGTTACTTTTGGACATCTGTGAGCAGTGGACTGTCTTGTCTTTTAGTGGGCCTGCCATATCTGACCTTTGACCTGTAGACAACCGTTAACATACACAGCTGTGGAGAACACACCTAGAAGACACAACCCATATCTCATAAAAACAAATATAAAAATAAACATTTAACATTTTCCATAAAAATACAATAGTGAGCAGAAGTCTCAGACTATAGTTATTTTTAAATTAAACCCCCACAATTTTTTTTCTAATAATCTGAAATTCAAATAAATATTTTTATTTTCAAATGTACTTTTTTTCTTTCTTATTTACTTTGTCCATACAAAGAAAATCAAATTAATTTAGCAAACCATTTTATCCAAACTGAGAAATACAGAAGTCAATGGGGGTCAAATTGTTTCACTATTTTAATTTCAAAGTATATCCTTTTGTATTTTGATTTTACTACTTCACCAAACATTTTTCATAAAAATGCAATAGGGAGCAAAATACTGACATTTAAATCTGAAAAAAAGTTAGTTTTTTTCATTATTCTTAAATTTATTTTAATATATTTTCAAATAAATATGTGACCATCTCTGTGAAAACCCAGCTAAAGTCCTTTTTTTATTAGCTTTTTTCTACAACAAATCATGCTTCATATGGTAAAGAACATTCTGTGAAAATGTAACCTTTATATCTTTAATTTTGACTGAGTAAGGTCATGTCAAAGTTTGAAATTATAGTGAAATTAATGGTAGAAATCAATTTTGATGCTTGTTTTCTCATAATTAGATTTTGAGACTTTAGCCTGGATTTCACCAAGAGGGTCACATATATTTATTTGCAAATTAATTTTTTCTCAACTTTTTTTAAATGTAAACTATAATGGTAATTTGTAATTAATCAATTTTAATCATTAGGAAATTGCTAAATACCACATAAGCTTTTTTTCTATTGGTCAAGTATTTTGGGACCACTGTATATATTGTTTGTCTTTAAACTACTTGTTTTTGGTCCATGTGTCTGTGCAATAGTAAAATGACCAAAAGCATTTCATTTTAGTGATGTGTTGCAAATATAGAAGCTTTAAAGTTTTTGAGTTCTTTAAAGTACTTTATAATGCAGTGCTTCATTTTTGTGTGCATAGAGATCAGTTATTTAACACTAGCTGCGGTTAGTGTGGTCACTGAGTTTTTCCACATAAGCAGAATCATGTGCAAAAATATTGATAAATCACATGTATTTCACAGCAGTTATTCCGCACACTTGTTTTTTGCACTATAAATAAAAAAGACAGAACTCTAATTTGAATTCTTCTGACATCTAAATCTCTGCTATCTGCTAAACACATTTGACTGGGCATGTATAATGGGCCCTTACTGACCGGTGAAGCTGGACAGACTTAGTCATAGTTACTAAAGGAATCCCTTAACTCGAAAACACCCCCTCCCCCACCAGACGAACCTCTCTACAGTGCCTGCGCAGAATCAGAGCTCTTTAATCGGTCTAATTATTCAGTTTTCTCATAGAATGGCTCTTGGCCTGCTTGGAACAGATTCTGTCTGGGTTTTTTAATTGAATTGGCCACGCTGGACTGAATTGGCTTTGAGCAAGAGGTGCAGGAAACATAAAGGGCCTATCCTCTGAATAACACACTGAGCCGCTCTGCGCAGACAGAGAGCTCTCAAAGTGCTGCCTAAAACATCCCACCCCTGTTATGACATTTACGCTAATGAGAGGAGATAAAGCTATGAATTACGTACGCCTCCTCCAAGCCTTTTGTAGTATGCTGAATGCAAAAGGAAGAAAGAAAATTTGCCAAAGTAAAAAGCATGAAATAGTTTTTGTCAAAACTGAGAATGACACGGATTAAAAATTACCTCTGAATATATTTACAATCCGATTTAAGGATGATTACATACTTACATTACACACTTAACTTAAAAGAGTTGTTTTTTGTACACATCCCGGTAATTATATAACTATGCAATAAGGTATGCTTATAAAGGCAAGGAATGCGATCTATACATTGAAAAGAAAAGCAGAATCTGTTTCTGTCTGAGTGGATTTTAAAAATAAACTGCTTCCTGAAAATGAATGTCCTGGAACAACATTTTTTTGCCTCTTTCATTTTATATTACATTTTACATTTAGCAGATGCTTTTATCCAAAGCGACTTACAATTGAGAAATACAATAAGCAAAACATTATAAAGAGGCAAACGGACACAGGAAGTTCTAGGCATTGTTCAGAGCAAATACTAGCTAGACGGAGAGGTTAAGGGAAAGAGAGCAAAGTTAAGGAACGAGAGCGAAGGTTTTTTTTTATTATTATTATTTAACGTATATTAACGTAGCATAGAACATTTCACCCCACTAATGTAGCACAGTAGGTGGGGCAGTGACCGATATCATAGGTGTTACTCAAGATAACGCTTTTTTTTTTCTGCCAGGAGAGCACCTCAGCTCATTTAGCACGTGCACACTTGCTAAACTTTAAACAGGAACGTATAGGAGTCTGCGATTTATACCACTTTGATCTTTAAAGAAAAACATGGGATTTACGTGAATTGAACCTGGCTGTATTAAGGCGTCTATTGTTTCAGACCACGTCTTATTATTGGCATTTATTATACGGGGCTGTGACATCCGCTCTCTGTGGCCACATTCATTAACAGTGTTTTGGTGTCTCGTTTCACGCGTCTCTCCGCGAATGGGCAAAACAGGAAATGAACTCTGTAAAATAGGTCAAATTGAAGTTCCTGTTTCACCTCACTCAGCTCTGTCTGGTTTGTGTTTGCTGCTCAGGGGCCAATGAAATGCCCAAGTGAAGCTTTAATGTTCTGCATGTGAATTCAATTATATCTGCTATAGCTTTAATAAACACAGAGCAGACTTTGTTAAAAGCTAGTTCACCAAGAAAATAAATATTCTGTCATCATTTACTCATCCACATGTCATTTCAAACAAGTTTGCATTTCTCTTTTGATGATATTTTGGAAAATACTTGTGTTTTAGTACATACAATAAACCATAAAGCGTTACCCCATGCATGGAGCATCGTTTAGTGGACAAAGCAAACTTCAAAATGTCTTCTTTTGTGTTCCTCAGATGAAAGAAAGCAGGTTTAGAACGACATGAGCGTGAGAAATTGATGACATTTATATTTTAGATTGAACTTCCCATTTAAAAGCACATTAGTTTTTAGGTGGTGCCAACGTGACCTATAAATCAGTGGATTATATACATGGTTTCACTTCTTTTTGTATGCCGTTTGACTTGAATAGCAAAACCTGTTTACTAATCTGAGGATTAAAACTAATTTGGATCATGCACAAAGAAGCGCTTTTTTTAATGCAAGCAGGTTGACGTTCCTCCCCTGACTGCAAGGCCTTTGTTAAAGGTTAGTTTACCCAAAAATGAAAATCATGTCATTATTTACTCAACCTGATGTCGTTCCAAACCCTGTAAGCCCTTCGTTCATCGTCGGAACACAAATTAAGATGTTTTTGTTTGAATCTGAGAGCTTTCAGACCCTCCATAGACAGCAACACAACTGAAATGTTCCCATGTCCAGAAATTTAGCAAGGAGATCGGTAAAATAATCCTTGTAACATCAGGGGTTCAACTGTAATTTTACGAAGCCACGAGAATACTTTTTGCTCAAAGAAAACAAAAATAAAGATTTTATTCAACATATTCGTCTCCACTGTTTCTCTAGTGGACGTGCATTCACGACAGTACATGACGAAAGCGCGTGGTGGCGCAAGCGCTAATCCAGATCCAGCGTGATGATGTTGAACACATGCCTTGTGTGTCATGTACTGGAACGACATCAGGGTGAGTACTTAATGACATAATTTAAATTTTGGGGTGAACTAACCCTTTAAACACTCTGGACTTGTGGTTAGTGTAAAGCTCATAGTAAAAAAGTGTATGATGACCTTGTAACCTCTCCCCAGATAAACAGAAGATGACTTCTTTGTACACATGCTAGTCTTCCTTAGAAAGTACTTGGCGCTAGAGTAAAATCTGCAAGGCGACACTGCACATTGCCTAATCCAAACTTGTGCATATGATCTCATGAAAAGGCTGTAAATATAGCCTTGCGTGCATACAGCACATGTACACAACAGACACGTGTACCATGAAAAGTAAACATACCGGCTAGGAATGAGACCCACCCATGCACTCTTGTGGCCTAACGTGCTGAAGCCACAAAGTACATGGAGAACAGTAGGATTCATGTGTTTTTGTACAAAAAGGGGTGTTTCCTGAGCGATCGTGTTTGTTTGGGGAAGTGTGGTTGGTGCAGTATAGTTGACCTAGATATAGTTTTGAACATGCAACCGTGTCTGTTCCTCCCCCAGCTGAGCTCTGCAGGTGCTACGAGTCAAAAAGTCTTTGCCTGGATGTGCTCCAACTCTGTGACTTGGAAAGAGACTCTTAGGTCTCGGTGTAGAGGGGCATTAAATGTTTGAACGGTGCTAACAGCCTGCTCAAGTATCTGAGTGGTCTCTGTGGTTATTCAAATGTTTCCATGGTTACTTTTCACCCAATCGGATGACTTTGAATCCACTCTGTACCTCTGAGCTGTGGGCTGAAGGTTCCTGTTTGCAGAGCAGGTTTGATTCCTACCCCCTGGGGTAGAAGTTTTCGGCTATGGCCTTGGATCGGTTATTTAGTGCAGTTTTAACCTTCCTCCTGCACCCATTTTAATTAAAGCATTTGTCAACAGAACAATAAAACTTGTTCTCTATTGTTTGTTAGGCAGCTGAAGATCCAGCATGGGGAGATTATGAGGTCTGTTTAAGTTCATTCCAGCACCTATAACATTTTATTTGGAGACAAAATAAGCTAGGCTAATATTCCTGTAAACATCTCTCTGAACTTTTCCTCTTTTTCTCTGAAGTGCCATGCCCCATATCACCCATTGATTCGATATCAGTAGTCGTCAAAACGACTGAACCAAAACCAAAACGTAACACTCCCACGGTCATCTGACTTCACATCTGTTGTGTCTGATTAAACCGCAGCGCCTTTGATCAGTTGTTTATGACAGACTTGAAAGAGACTGGAGAGCAAGGGAAAAAGGAACAACTCTCAAATTCAGTATGAAACTGATTCAAAGTACATACAGATCAGAGGACGAAAAAAGGCAGTACAGCAGCTCCCAATTTAATAAACACTGTTAGGTCTGAATTGAGGCTTCTCTGACAAATATTGTCTTTGGAAGAGCTCCAGCTTTTTTCCTTAGATGAATCCATGCCAAACTCCTCCAGCCCAGAGTATTCTCTAGAGCCCTGAGTGTTGTTATGGAAAGTGGTGTGGGGAAGAATGCCCTCGCCGTACCCTGTTGAGGTGGATACTATAATTAATTTTCTGCAAAACCAGCATTAAAAGACAGATAAAAGAACACTTTGTTTGACAGGGATTTAAACTTCTTGAGCCAACTTGTAAACAGAAACAGAGCCTGCTGCCTGGATTTCTCTGTCATGGAAACTCAACCTGCTTGTCAACCCTCTAGTGTCGCTAAATAGTTATTAGAATAAATGTGCGTGTTATTGCAGTGATAATATCGACAGTGGTTGTTCACCTCTTTAGGCCTTTTGTCCTTCAATCCTGCTAAGAAATATAATTCTGATATCAGGAGCTAAAAATCTGGTTTTGATCAGAAAGGCATGTAATAACTGAGATTTTGGGATTAGATTGGTGGTAAGTTTTTTTTCTATAATGTTTTGTTTTGTTTTCCACTGTTTGGCCTATGCCCTTTGATAAGGGTGAAGAAGTGTGCTTTCTACCAAGCAAATGTAGCATGTGCAATGCCATCATATTTGGGTGTTGTCATTTAGCATCACAAAACACGTAAGTTACTAACTCAAGCATAGCATAGCATGCATTTCTGCATGCTCCATGTTTGTGCAGCTGCCTGCAAGACAAAAGACAAGATGGAAAAATTGCATCCGTTTCAATTTTCCTGTCTGTGCCATCTGGTAGCTGAGGTGAGGTTCTGGTTTATGGGTAGCCTCATGCACCATTTAGGGGCTGTTTGGAAGAGAAGAGGAGGAAGAGAGCATGCTTCAGTGAAAGGACCATGTCCACCCTGCCTTTAACTCGGTCATTACCAGCATATGGCTAGTGGCTGTTTTCACCGCTCTGTGTCCACATGCTCCCTGCCATCTATTATGAATGCAGCCATTATGAGTGATTGTGAAGGCCAGGCAACCCAGCTGGAGCTAGACTGTCGTTCAAGATCTGTAATTTATTGGCTTGAAAATCCTGCAGTTAATTCCACTGGATGAGAATTTTGGAATGTTTGGATGGGAAAACAGATATCCACTTGGTGGGAATGAAGAGCATTTATGGTTCAGTGGACCTGATGATCCACTTGCAAACTTTATCTCCAGTTTAACCTGCTGTAGGATGCAAACCACCAATAATTCAATCATCTTGAATCCCTGTAGTCAAGTCAGTCTAAGTACATTGATTAAACTTAGCGAGACATCCTGTTGCTGAATTTTGGCATTTAAAATTGTGATAAGAGCATGGACGCCGCTGTCCCAGTCCACTGCTGGACAGTGAAATGTGGTCTTACCTTATATTCTAGTATTTTAGATGAACCAGACATTCAGGAGACCTTAGTGACCCAGCTTCATTCATGCATCTATCATAGCAAGACAACCTTCATCCCCAAAACTAACAAAATTTTCCCCTCACTGATTCAGCCACCTTCTATAAGAAAGCGCTATATAAATTAAACATTATTATTATTATAAGGTAGAAAGAGATGCTAAAAGAAAGGAGCTTGCCAAACTTTGGTGGATCTAGCAGGCTAAGCGATCCAATGTGATCCATCTATGCATCAATTTGTCAGTCCATCAAAGCAGGATGTTATAGAGAAGATGCACCGAGCTTCTTGACAATATCCCCAAGACAAACCTAATTTCCGCTCATTGAATTAGCCATCTTCTCTAAAGTAGTCCAATTTTATCCAACCTTCCATCCATCCATCAGTCCATCAAAGCAGGATGTTAAGGAGAAGAACCCATTGTGCTTTATAATGACATCCTTAAAACAAATGTAGTTTTCAAGCAACATTTCCATCCATCTGCAGGCAATACTAGAAGAAAGGAGCTTGACGACTGGATCTAGCAGGCCTCACAGACTTGACCTTACACCAGACCAATATAACATAATAAATGGGCAGTAGGAACAGGACAATACAAAAGTCTTATGCTTGGATGCAAAAACTCCTTAATGATAATGAAAACAGGAACCAGTATTCACAAAGATCTCAGATCTGCTGGGTTCCTTTCTGCAGAAACATTGAACTCCAACATGCCTGTAATGTGAATGTCAGCTGTAGGATTGTAGAATGAAAAGATAACAGTAATATTGTACAATGTGAAAGCATCCGTCCTGCTGTCAGTCTGAACAAAATAAATTAATTTGAGGTTTTGCTTGGAATATAGCAATTAATGGAGATGGGAGAATGAAGTTGTGAGAAAAAGTGGGAGAGCAAAGGCATCTGTCCTGAGGTCTTGTGGTAAACCATTCCACACCAGCACTCAACAGCACTCTAGCTGCTGGGCTGGACAATAGAAGATCGCGTTACAAGCCAAGCTTGATGCTCATGAAATCTTTAGCTGAGGCTGCTGTAGTGCACGCAAGCCACGTGTTTCAGAGTGTATTAATAAATCCGTTTATTGCCATGATGGGTGTCGTGGCTTTGTTTGTAAGGGTGTTTACACCTTCTCATAAACCGCAGTATCACTCATTGGCTCACAAGCAAGTCGTAAGTTTCACAACTGGTTGAGTAAGGTGTAAAGAGCTTAAAAGAAAAAGCAGGACTTTCAGTTTTCATTTACTCCCAGCTGGTTTCCCCTCTCACAGTTTGACCTAGCATCTCTTGAGTCAAGTCTTCCATTGTTATAGAAGCTGAATTTAGGATTGAAACATCAGAGTGAGAATTAATGTGCTTGTTAAAAGGAACCTGGCCCTGTGTGCACTGGTCCATAGACCAAGTCCCTGCTCTCCAAAAAGGGAGGTGTTTTTGTTTGTTGACAGTACAGTGTTTAACTAGTTGTTCTAGAAGAATGTCAAGACGTGCTTCAATCTATGAACCAATGATTCTCTTTCAGAAAGTGGTGCAACAGCTTATAGTGCAACATAAAAAGCTTATAGTGCTTTTTAGTGCAACATAAAAAACGTTGACTGCTCGATTATATTTTTGTAGTTCTGCTAAAATGGTCCAGTGTCTCATTTCAACACAAAGTAAGTTTATTAAGAGAGAAAAGGGTTAAGGCCTCTGAATTTAAAAAACACACATGGCTTTCAGTTTCATCAAGCCATTAGAGATTTGTAGAGGTGGTGAGATTAAATCTTGAACATGTGATATTTCTTGCAGAAAAAAATTTCTTGGCCTGTTGTGGTTTGTCACGCAGATACACTTTGAGGTCTAGCAGTAATATTGCCACCTTGCCTTGCCAATACCTGATCAACAGCAATGCCTTGTGAACACATTTCAAAATGAAAGCAGTGAATAGAGTAGAGTATAATATTCAATTAGGGCTGTACACTTTTGCTCCTGGGTGTGGATTTGCCATCCTTCATATGTTTGAGAAAGATGTTCTCAGGGTACTTGTTGACCGAACGTTGAGAGTGAAGGATGTGCTTGCTTTCTCCGTTACACCTGCGTGGCGCATTGGCTGCAGTTTCATGTAATTTCTCTAATTTCTCTGTTAAATCCTTTTGAGGGGGTTAAATCCTCTGTTTAAGATTTTAGTGTGTATTAAGGGAGCATTTAACATTTTTACATGCTAGCACAACAAATGAAGGTAATTACTTATTAACAAAAATGGCCAGGGTCAATTCCAAATGATAGGCACGATATACTTATTTTTGTTTTGTTACCCACCATGGGTTTGCAATGCTCAGAAAACATACACGCCCACTCAGGGCATGTCTGAACTTGTTGTGGTACTAGTTTCGTCCAGGCAGGCAGGAGGGGGCAGTGTTGACTCTCTGGCCCTCTGAGCTCAAACGGAGAAGACGAAGTTAGCAGGGATGGAGTTATATCTCAAGATATGCAGAGTTTCCCCATACAGCTTTGCATGTCTGTCATTGACCAGTCTATGAGAGGAAAAAAATTATATCCCGTAAGGATTTAAAACCCCAAATCACCATTACCAAGGGTTTGTTGCACTCAGCTCTTGTTTAACAGAAGATTGCACTGACACCTGGTTCACTGTCATAAGCTCTTTGCCATGAGCCTTTATGCCTGTGTGTGTGTGTTTCTTTGTGCTCATGCAGAGAGATAAAGTGATGTGTTTTGTTCAGCTTAGTTTGAAATGAGGGATGAATCTCAGTCATCCACAGCACCACTTGTAGTTTGATTGGCATTGTAAGAGCCCAGTAATGGAAATGATCATCTTTAGTAACATGGGGGCTCCACTCAAGGGATCAAATGGTTGTTGGTTTGAATCCCAGGTAGGATAATAATATATTTGGCCCTTAGGCAAGTCAGCTGCAGGTGCTGGTTGGTGTGCTTTGAGAAATACTTAGATTTTTGTATTTTTCTGAAGTAGTAGTAGTAGTTCTTTCCTCATTGCTGGGATGTTGTGGTTGTTCGGCAGGGCATATGCTGTTGCTAATGTGTTCTGTGCTATTTAGAATGTTAATATGGCATTGCCAGGGTTGTACAAAAAAATATATGAACTAAATGCACATTTCTCTCATTCTATTGCTTTATCTGTTGAGTTGTTGTTTTCTTTGCACAGCCTGTACACTTTTAAAACATTTTTGTAATCAATGATTTAAGCAAACATGACAAAATTTGCCGCCTTGTTAAATGAGCAGTTTTTTTTGCTTAAAGTATAATCTTTATTTATTTATTTGCACTGAAGTAATTTTTACTTGCTTATATTCAAATTAAAGTTGTAATTCTAGCCAGTTTACTACCTTAAATCTGTTCAAATTTCGGAACTGAATTTGGTTTTAAGAGACATTCAATTTAATTCTGAATGACACACAACCCTGGAGGTTTCTACAGTAGGTGTCCCCCCCCCCTGGCTTCTCCTCAAGCCACGTGATCTGAGGTAAAATTCATGTCTGTAACATTGAGGCTGGTTCAAATTCCAAACCATTTGTATGAACAATAGTATAAGTTCACCTTATCGAGCATCACTACTGATGAATACCCACACAAAGTGCTTAACCAACAGCTAAAGGTTAATAAAAATTTTGGGAAAAATGCAAAGCTTGTACACAGTCACTGTTTATTTATCTTTATTTATTTTATAATACTGCGTAGGTTTATCTCATGGGGAAGACATTAAGTGGCCCATGATCCCACACAAAAAATTCCAAGACGAGACAGAAAAAAGAAGAACGTGTTGGAAAGAGAGAGAGAGACCAGTGGCCCACCCATGAAAAGATGTCCCCAGAGCCCAGTATTGGAAAATTACAGTGTGTGAGACTGGCACTGTGGGGCCCAAGAGGTGGGCAGATGTAGTGTTTTGTGGGTGAGAATGTCCCACAGTCTCTTTACCACTGTTAAACTGTCAGACCAGGGCCGTCTAGCCGCCTCTGTGGCCTTTTGCCAGACTCTGACATGCATCAGATTAAAGAATGGATTCATTTAGTGTGTCACTGGTCATGCTTTTCCATGCCCTCAGATTTATCCTCTCATGTACTGAGCATGTACCAAAAGGGAAAAATGTGCGTTTACAAGCCTCAACGTGTGAGTCATGGCCTGGGCTGCATCAGGCTGGGTCTCCATGCAAACTGCAGCACCAATGTTTCCCCTCACAGGGATTTTAGATCCCCATCCCAGAAACCTAATCATTCATGGAGTTTTTACTCTGTCATTTGTATTTCACACTGACAGAGTGTTTTTATGGAATGCATATTTATGAATCAGATGCGGTATGATATTATCCATGGCTTAGTTTAATGTCGAAGCGTAATTTTTCAACCGATGGAGGGAGAGACAACCCAGAGCTCTCTGCTGCTGCTTGGCTTACTTCATATTAATACTAGAGAGGTAATCCAAGAGGTCTCAAAAAATAAAGAGGTGGAAAAGGCTTTAACGTGCCATGTAAACTTTGAAGAGAAGGAATTGAGTAATTATGTCTGTTCTCCTGCCGTTTTTCTGTTTAGAACTGAGAGGAAACCAAAGGCTTAGCCCTAATTGTGCGTTTAGTTTATTTTATTTGTGTTACTATGCTGCTCTTTCATGTTTCCGATTAGTTTCACTCTCTCTCTCGGTCTCTCTCTCAACACGCCACTTTTCTTAATATTTGCACATTTTGCTTCTAGCAAAAAGAGACACTTCTTGGCTTCCATTATGGTATTTTGATGTTTAAAAGTAATAATGAAAAGCACTAGAAGGGCCTCTCCCTCCATAAATTCAGCATGGGATCCGTATGTTATGTCAGCATCACACTCTCTACTCCATATTGTTTTTGACTGCGCTCCAGAGTGCTTCAGCGCCCGCGGCCCGGGGCTCCTGCAGTGTTCTTGACGAATTAGGCAGAAATGTGGTGTGATGTAGCTCAAGGTCTGGGTCGTGCTGACACACTCACCTGCACGGACTCCGTTTCACTGTGCCATAATGGTGTGAGGCTTCCTGTAGCTGATGGATGCTGGGTGGATCCTACTTTTATATGGAGGGATTTTGGTGAAGCCATTAAGATGACTTTTTATTACCAAATGGACTTGATGAGAGACTAAATTTGGGCATGGCTAAGTTGACGCATCGCTGAGCCCTGCCTTAAAAATTAAACTGTGCTATGTTTAAATTTAATTGCACAGAAATTTTCCAAACATTGATTAAAATGCTGTTGCCAAAGCACTTGCACTCCTGTTTAACGGTCTTAACCCTCATGCACAAACAAAGGACATTGTTGAGTCAATAGTGAGAGTTCATAGTGAGTTTCTGTTTCTGTACAATAACGTTATCATGGAT
This sequence comes from Ptychobarbus kaznakovi, assembly GCA_027422405.1. Lineage (NCBI taxonomy): Eukaryota > Metazoa > Chordata > Actinopteri > Cypriniformes > Cyprinidae > Ptychobarbus > Ptychobarbus kaznakovi. Next base: position 34,186,958 of record CM049795.1, on the reverse strand, counting down.
ATCTCCTTTAAGAATTCAGGTTCACAGTTTCCATTTATATTTTTTGCTATACAATTTCTTCAAAGAAAGTGCCAGATAAAAATGGTTTGCAATGCAACACTACGTTCCAAAAATAACATTTGTTTAGTTTTAACCAATTTATGAGCAAATTGTCTTGAAAATTAGACTGTTCACAGAGAGCTCCAGTTTCTTCCTATGGGATATTATGTCAGGCATATGAAAAAGTGTCTGAGTGCATGCTGGGAGCCAAGACAGGACAGCAGTGGTATCCCACAATCCAGTGTGATGGTCACTGTGATTTTTATGGTGCAGTCAAGCAGCCTTCAGACAGTGGTTACCCTCCATGTATTAGTGTTTGCCTCTGTATCTAGTTTTGCAGATGCTGTGTATTCTGAAGTCACTGCTGACATATTACTAAATATTAGATCAAATAGTATGTAAAGCATTCTTTTTCTAAACAATACCATCAGTATTCTCCAAAATGCTACTGATATATATTGGATGAGTTGTGGTGGAGTCAGGGATCAGTTTTGGATGCCTGTCGGGCAGTTTGAGCGCTGGTTTTCGTTGCATTGTGCCCCAGTGGAGCGTGAATCACTTGCACTGAGTCAGCAGCAGACTTGTCTGCTGGGGAAAGTAAGCAGCTCAAGTTTCTTACTGCCTCTGTCTCTGTCTTGCTTCTTTTTTCACACTGTCTGTCCTTTTCTCACATACGCATCCCAAAGTGTCAAAGTGGACATGTGAAATTTTGGTGTTACATTTCAGCATTTAGCAGTCGCTTTTATCTAAAACGATTTAGAAAAGAGGAGCAAAAGAAATGCGTTAAACGGCCAACAATATTCGTAATGTGTAATTTCAGGTTTTTTAGATTAGGAAGCAAAGAACACTAAAGTAGGCAGCAAGCTTTTTGTAATAATCATTGTCATAATTATTAAACCCCTATTCAAGTCTCTTATTTGTATAGTGTGGTACAAAACTGTACAAACACAATTAAACCTTCAGAGACTAAAACAAAATTGAATAAGCTTGAGCTGTTACATATGCATATACTTAGCCAATGCATGTGCAAAGGTTCATTAGCAAATATGGCCAAGACAAAAGAGCCCTCAATAAAGCTATAGAGAAAAAAAAATGTATTACCTGTGGCTACAAGATTTCCAAAGCGCTAAAAGTTTCTAGAGACACGGCTGGCAGCCTTATTCATAAGTTTAAAAATGTGTTTCACCAGAAACCTTTTAGGGCGTTGAAGAAAGGGCACAATATCATCAAGGGAATAAAATGTTTGATCAGAGTAGCTGAGAAAAAAACCCTCAATTTACTGCCAAAGACTTGCAAGATGACCCAATGAAAGAAGTAAAAACATATTTCAATAAAGAGTATAAGAACATTAGAAAAGCATGGCCTTGGATGTCAGGACACCTCAATGAATGTCACTCTTGACCAAGAAGAACACAAAAGGCCAACTTGAATATGCTAAAATTTATTTGAATAGACTTTTTGAGTTCTGAAACAATGTTTTATGGAGTGATGTGACCAAACTGGGACTTTTTGGACTCGTGGATCAGCGTCTGATCAGCATCTTTTGTCTGGTTCAAAAAGGGCAAATCATATGAGAAGAAGAGCACCATATCCATGGTCAAACATGGAAGTAGACCATTCTGTTATGGGTGTGCTTTGCTGTTTCAGGAAGAGGACATTTAGACTATGTGAAAACCAATGATCATTAGTGATCTGGAAGCTTTTTCAAGTGTGGAATAGGCCAAGATTGCAGTGGAGAGGTGACAGAAGCTTCTAAACACTTGGAGGCTATAAAGCAGGAAAGTTTCTGCTCACAATTTAAATGACAAAATTTTGGTTTAATAATTTTGTACATGAACGTTTCGAGCCAATTACTTTTTCTTTTTTTTAATCAACTTTACTTTCTCAAAATCTCTCAAATGGCATTAATAAACTCTCTATAGTAGTTTACTGATGCTTTTGTTGAACTGTTTTCATAAAATTAGATTATCAGCCGCAAAATGTCTTGCAGGTCATTGAATATTTTGAATGAATGAATGAATGAGGCATTAATTAATTTGATTGCAACTGTATATATAAAATTGTTATTGTTAATAATAATAAAATATTATGAAATGAAATTATAATAGTTTATTCTTTGTATATTTGACAACACTTCACACAAAACGTAAATGCATTGTGATTTAGTTTCTTATATTTTTGTTTTGGTGGTTTAATGTGAGCAATTTTCCACACATGGGCCTGAGTTTTGCAAAAGAACAACACTTTAGACATCTTAGATGCGATTCTGATGGAAATTTTCCACTGGGGAAAAAAAAGCTGTAGAGGACGCACGAGTCACAACAGATGTTTTCTTTAGTAGACGATTTGCATGTCTTAGATTTGAATCACTGAGGTCACTTACATCACAGAGGAGCAGATAATCATTCTTCTAGTTTGATTGAATCTATGTATTAAGTTGCATTTCCTTATAAAGTTACACTATATAAAGCCAACTGGCAGGTAGTTCTGTTTTGTTTACATGCCAAACCCAATTTTATGCCAAACCCATGGCATGTTTACATGCCAAACCCAATTTTACATGCCAAACCCAGTTACAATTTTTTACTTAAGTTTTGCACATAGTGAGTCTTAATTTTGGACCCTGTGTAAGTGAGAAAGTGAGTCATAGTTTGTTTTCACCATATTTTTTTGTGTGTTTCTGTATCTGATTGTTTGTTGGTTTGTCCGACAGTGGGTGTGGAGACACAAATGCTCTACAGATGTGAACTGCCTCTCTATCTCTTTGTAAAAAAAAATATATATATATTTTTTGTAATGTTTCTGGCTCTTCCCCCTCCCTCTCATTCATCCACTACTGTTGGGCATTTCTCAACTGAAAGATCACAATACATGGAAAGAGGACATACTTCCCTTTGCTGTTAGTCATTAATGTCCTGCTTTGAAGTCGTCTCTGGGCTGGTTCAAACGAGCACGGCACTGTCTCTAGTGTACGAGGATCAAGGCAGTCGGATCAGAGCAGTCTTTGACCATGTCCCCCAACATAAAAAACAAATGTGGCTGAGGGTGAATGAAATAAGAGGAGAGCTTAAGTGCAAACACACGCTCGCGCAGCTTTGCGATGCTCAGGATGTCTGAGAGAAGGGCACATGCCAGAGCCCAGGAGGTCACTGCTATGCCACGTTTGAGAATCGGTTTACTACGTTCCACAGTTACTGCTGTTCTCTCAGTTGTACTTGGGGAATAAAGTTTACTCTCAAGTACAGAAACAGTCTAGATGAAATCATCAAAGAGCTCAGGTGGGTTTGGTTGCCATCATTTGAAAGAGAGGTGGTTTCCCTGAGGTCCACATATAATAAACTGTCATTTAGTTTATCATGACTTAATTTTTAGAACAGCCTTTTTTGCCACTGTGCCTTTTTAAATATTTCACTCCAGCGTTTGTATTGACTTCAGATGACTTGACTTGACAGGTTCATAAAACAATCCCAGCTTAAATGTTTTGCTCAAACTGTCAAGACTGAAATGATTTGGGTGATTGTTAACACTGAACTTTACCTGCTCTTTTCTGATGTTCAAATCCTTCAGAATGATGTGCAGTGCTGTCGGTCTATCATTATTCATGTTGCTCATGTCTAAATTTTGTGCTGTTAATCATACAAAGCTATTGTATGGCTTCAAAAGACTGGCAATATATTGCACAAGTCATATGGATTAATTTTATGGTGTTTTTGCACCTTTTTTCAAGCTCGTAATGGCATGAAAAGAGTGACCAGTACTTAAGTATAGCAGAAGTAGTGACAGATCTTTATAAGACAAAAATATATGTTGGGGACTTGGTTCAGTTCAAAGGGATTGAGTTTAAGCAGGCTAAATGAGAAATCTGGCACACCTGAGATAAATTTGACATTTTACAGAAGATTAAGTTTTGGCATTTTTAGTAACCCCCCCATCTAAAAAAGAGATAAACTAAAACTTTTGTGTTTAACTAAAAAGAGATCAGGGAGTTAGTTAATATCCTAACAATGAGTCTTTCATAAGAATATGCAGAGGTGTAGGTGCTACACATAATTGGGAATAGCATAAGTTTCGGCAGACTTTCGCATTGCACTCTAAATGTTTGTTGTTCTGAGATTTGGGAAATAATCTACAATATCCTACTTCCTCATCACCTCACTTTGACTCAGCAGACCAAGTTTCTCCAGCATACAGTGGGCGTTGCATTTTTGTATGAGTCAGTGGGTCACATTTGGCGGTTTGTTTCAATAAATGAAGAAAATCTGATAAGTCTTTTTGACTTAAGGCATGGTTTATGTGGAACATACAGGGGTTGACTCAGAGTACAGTAAACATTGTTAAATTGATGTGTTTTGGTGAGGATAAATTTAGTGTTAAACCTCTCAGAGCGAGTCAGGAGGCTCATAAAGGCCTACCGCCAGTCCACCACTCACTGCCTGCACTACAGCCTAGATACAGTAGATTCACATCTGTGGTATAAAAAGTACTGAGATGTTATGTACATTGTGCCTTTTGAGGGTTTTGGCAGTGATTTTTGTCTTGGTTTTCAAGCTTTTTGGCTCATTTTCCTGCCCTACCCTTGGTATTTTGATGCATGTCCTGCTATCCAGTTACAATAAACATTCTCCGTTTCCATTTAGCATTCGTCTACATCATACGCACTTGTCCCTCTGACACTAAACATTGTTGCCTCTGAGGAATGTGCAGTGGAATTTTTATCGAATGCTTTGGTGACATCATGCTGCTGTTTTCCGGTGACCTTAGAAGGACATTTTTTATAAATATTTTAAGCTTCTAGAACCTTTTGAAGTCAGAGAAGATGCAAAAGGCCATATGCATGACATGTACAATATTTTCGGCATCTTTGAAGAAAGCAAGCAAGCGTCTATGATCTTTGTGACAAAAGGCATGTTTAGATGACAAAAGCTCTCATGGAGACTTATATTTTCACTGATTGTCAGACTTTTCAACCTTGGTCAGCTGTCTAGCATTTGTTGGGCATATATCATTGCCCGCATCAGATACACATTGACATCTAGCAATGTCTTTTTGGTTTTGTAAACCAGCCTCTTTTAGTGTTTATTCACAGCAATATGTTACACATTAGTGATTTGTAAAAATACAACATTTTAAGGTTTACTTGTTGCTTGGTTGCCTGAAGTACTAGTATTGCTGTGTTTTAGCTGGTGTAACAAAATATTTATTTTTGCATTTAAACACAACTAGATGGAATGTGATGCTAATTGTTAAAGCTAATGCACTAGTCAACTTCCCATGGACTTGTTTATTGTTGTGTAACAATGGATGAGTCATTCATCCACATAGTTCTTCATAGTAGATGGCAGCATAAATTAATTTAAATCACTTGGACTTCATTTGAAAAATGCTTTCCCAAGACATGGGAGGAGAGAACAGGCATAGAGATTGAGGGATGCAGTTGGCCATTTAGGAAGCTTATTGTAGTCTAGAACGGCAGCAAACTATCCATTAATCTCACTGGCATTTCAACTACAGTCCTGCACATTGATCGCATCCTTCTTGGATCTACATGGGAATGTCTAGTCAGCACTTCCGTTTGACCTAATAACCTGATCTGGACTGAAGGAGGGGAGATACGTAGATGAAGTGAAAGCGTGAGAGGTACAAAACAAACATCCTTCTCATTCTCCTCCTGTCTTGCTGAGAGAGGTGGGTTGTGAGACAGGCCCTGAGGTGATCTTGTGGCTTCAATATTCTCCTCTCATGAAGCCGATGTCTGCGTGCCTCTTCTGTCTCGTCTCATCTGCTGGAATCCAATTTTCTTTTGCCAGTCTTTGTATGCTTCAAGTTATGACAACAATGTGCATAGGATCTGATCTGGATTAAGAAATACTTCAGTAAAAAATTATATTATGGAAATAAAGGTAACATTTTACAACCCAAATTCCGGAAATGTTGGGACATTTTAATAAAATGAAAACTAAAAGAATTTCAAAATCACATGAGCCAATATTTTATTTACAGTAGACCATGTATAATATGACATGTTTAAACTGAGAAATTTTACAATTTTATGAGCTCATTTCAAATGTAATGCCTGCTACGGGTCTCAAAATAGTTTGGACGGGGGCATGTTTACCATGGTGTAGCATCTCCTCTTCTTTTCAAAACGGCTTGAAGATGTCTGGGTATCGAGGTTATACGTTTCTGGAGTTTTGGTGTTGGAATTTGGTCCCATTCTTGCCTGAAATATGTTTCCAGCTGCTGAAGAATTCGTGGTCCTCTTTGACGTATTTTTCATTTAATGATGCTCCAAATATTCTCTATAGGTGAAAGATCTCTACTGCAGGCAGGCCAATTCAGCACCCAGACTCTTCTACTACGAAGACATGCTGTTGTAATAGCTGCAGTATGTGGTTTTGCATTGTCCTGCTGAAAAACACTAGGCCTTCCCTGAAATAAACGTCATATGGAGGGAAGCATATGTTGCTCTAAAACCTTTATATTCATAGGTTCCATGTGACGTCACAGTGTTTTATCGCCGCCATTTTTGTGTCTGATTCACAGCTGCACGACCTGTCAGTCTATGGTCACAGCAGCCACAACTACCAGAGGAAGATCAATGAAACACTCCCAGAAGGTTCACAAGGTTACAATATGCCCGGAATATGTTGTGCTGTAACAACAGTTGTCAGAAAAACCCAGAACTTCAATTTTTTTCGACCCCAAAGAGGTTAGATCGGCGGAATACATTGTTGGCTTCAATCAGAAGTCACCACTTGCAGCTAACTTACGGTCAGAAAAAGATAATAAGAGACCATTATGATTCTTTATAGGAGAATAAAGGACGCTAAAATGTTTGTATTTGTGTTCGTGTCTGCAGTTATATATATATATTATATATATATTTATTTACAGGTGCATAAAAATAATCACATTTGTTTTGCTAAACCTATTTATTAATCATATTATTGAATTTGTCATACAAAAAAAAACGTCCTAAGTAAATTACCTTTGTGAATTGTGACTGGCTGCACAGTTGTAATAATTTAGGACATAGCCTACATACATATATATGGCATACTTTTTGAGAGCATAACAACTGAAAATGTGAATCGTCAACAACAACGGCAACATTTTTTACTGAAATGTTATTGTAGCCTATGAATAAATGAAAACATATTTTTAATTAAAGAGAACTTGGTCTGGGCAGCTTTTGGTGCCTGGATTTGTGCTTCAATAATGAAATTCAGGTTTAAGAATACACTAGAAGTGAAAGACATCTTCCCTCAGGTAGATTGCATGTTCTCTTTCATAGGTAACTCAACGCTGCATAGCTTTACACAGTGGGAACACCCCCAGGTGTGACGATTGTCTGAAGCCCATATAGAATCACGCCTACCGCCCCTAGCTGTTAAGGAGCTTCGCAGGGCTACCGACTTGGCCCTTCGTGCTACTAAGCATACAGCGCGGGCTGTTGGGCGCAGTATGGCAGGTTTGGTGACTGCTGAGCACCACCTGTGGCTGAATTTGACAGAGATCAGGGAAAAGGAGAAGGCTTTCCTCCTCGACGCCCCGATCTCCAGCTCTGGCTTATTCGGCGACGCGGTTAACACCATCGTCGATAAGTTCATGCTACGATGTGCGCGCGAACCGGCCTCTGCCTCGTCCTCCAGGGAGCGCCCGGCCCACAGAAAGGAGCCAGTCGGTAGAGGGAACGATCCGATACATCCCCCACCGTACACGGTCTGGGGAGCCCGTGGTCGTTCCGCTTCTCGCCAGCGCCCCCGTAAGCGGGTAGATTTAAAACGCCCGAACAAGCCCCCAGCGGCGGCTTCTTCGGGTCGCTCCTGATACGCGTATCAGGAAGAGGAGAGCTTCCCCCGCCTCATTGGATTGCGACGGACCGCTAAAGCGTATCTGTCCATCTCTGAGATGCTCCCCTCCACCAACTGCGCCATCCTCGCAGCTGGGTGCGCCTCGAGGAGCGCAGACCACTTCACCTCTTCGGCGACTGTTTATGGTAAGAGACACTTCAGGTTTTCTCCCCTCAGAGTTGCTGCAGGTTGCAGATTTTGTACACGCGGGAAGGGATGCCCAGCGCTTTCCCCCCGCATCAGTATTTCCTGCCCTTGCCTTTACGGCCTCATTAGGTCATGCCTCCATGCACGAGGATGCTGTGAGTTCTCCTCTGCTTCGGCCGGATGCATGTCCCTCCCTTCAGGGGGACGTTCAGAGCGAGGACCCCGTGTTGGTACCCCCCTTGATATGTCTCACTCCGCTACCTCTGTCGGCCTTCCTCCATACCTGTAGGGACCTGCCGGTAGTTTCGCCCTGGGTTCTTCCTACGATCCAGTTCGGTTACACACTCCAATTTGCTCGCAACCCCCCCTGTTTCAACTGGGTTCTTCTTACTGCTGTGAACCGCGCCAACGAGGCTTCTGTTCTACAACAGGAAGTCTCTTCTCTTCTGCTCAAATGGGCAATAGAGGAGGTCTCCTCTTCGGATCTACACCGCGGCTTCTTCAGCCGGTATTTCTAGTCCCGTAGAAGGATGGGGGTTTGCGTCCTATACTAGATCTGCGCAGGCTGAATTACTCCCTCTACAGAGGAAAATTCAGGATGCTGACGCTCAAGAACATTCTTTCCCAGGTCCAAGAGGGGGACTAGTTTGTCACGGTCGACCTGAAGGATGCCTACTTCCACATCCAGGTGGTTCAGAGGCACAGGAAGTTCCTCAGGTTTGCCTTCGGGGGAAAGGCTTACCAATACAAGGTTCTTTCCTTTGGGCTAGCTCTGGCCCCAAGGACGTTCACCAAGAGTATGGCCACGTCCAGGGAGTTTTCCCTGGACAACTGGGTCTGTCTGGACTCAACCTCGATGCAGAACTGCGTGCCACTTCAGCCCAGCTCAACGTGGGGGTCTGTCTGGACCAACCTGCACAGCCCGTCGGCCCCTGTAGAAAGCATCCAATCGTGCTCGGCCCGCTTCAGGCTAGGTCTTCGCGTGTCAGCAGCTTCCCCATTTCTTCCCTTGGGGCTGCTCCATATGAGGCCATTCCTCTGGTGGATGAAGTCCCTGGGTATTCGCCCCTCTTGGCCGTCCATCCGCCTACTAAGAGTGTCAGGCACCTGTTTCCGCGCCATCTTAGTGTGGCGGGACCCCAATTTTCTCCAGAGAGGAGTGCGTATGGGGGTAGTCTGCCGTCGCCAAATAATAACGGCGGACGCTTCCCTCTCAGGGTGGGGGGCCCGGCTTGCACCTCGCCTGACACATAAACGGCCTGGAGTTGAGAGCGGTTCATCTAGCTCTCACCCAATTTCTTCCATTCCTGATGCACTCATGTCATCGTCAGGACAGACAACATGGCGGTGGTGTCTCACATCAATCGCCAAGGGGGCTCCCGGTTGCGCACCCTAAACAGACATGCGCGCCAGCTTCTTCTTTGAGCACAGGGCAAATGTTTGTTCCTGAGAGCGGTCCATGTCCCAGGGGTCCTGAACCTAGCGGCGGACTTTCTATCGAGACAGAAACTCAGGTCAGGGGAATGGATGCTGAACCGCCGGACGGTGAATCAGATTTGGGAACGATTCGGCGCGGCAGAGGTGGACCTCTTTGCGTCTCAGGAGTCGACCCAGTGCCCCCTTTGGTTCTCCCTCTCTCACCCAACCTCTCTGGGGATAGATGCGCTAGCGCACCCCTGGCCGGACATGAAGCTGTATGCTTTCCCTCTGGTCAAGCTCATCCCAGCGGTATTGTGCAGGGTGAAGACATGCAGAGTCCGCCTTCTCCTAGTAGCCCCGTTCTGGCCTTCCCAGACGTGGTTCTCGGAGTTGGTCTCCCTTCTGGAGGGCGATCCATGGGAGATTCCGGTCAGGAAAGACCTGCTATGTCAGCTTCAGGGTAAAATATGGCACCCATGTCCAGAGATCTGGAAGTTGTGGGTATGGCTGATCATATGTCGTCCTTAGCGTTTGATCTCTCAGATGGAGTCAGTGAGACCATTAATAGTGCCCTTCCCACTAATAGCCCTTTCCACTAAGAAGCTCTACTCATCCAAATGGAGGGTTTTCGAATCCTGCTGTTTGGTTCATGCTGTGTTCATAAGAGTGGACCTTGGTTCAGTGCCGCTGACCACCCTGAGAGTCCTTCAACATAAGTTTTCGGCTGATCGCTGCTCGAGTGGCCGCTCCACCCTGGGTAGACATCGTTTAGTGTCGGCTCGCTGCTCGATCCGGGACTCGGACGATGTCCCGCTGTCCTCCTAGTTTCCCTCCTTAGTTTACCTTCTCCTCTATCCGTTGTCCTGAAGGGGTTACGCTTGAGAGCTGGTTCGTCCTCCTAGTTTCCCTTCTTGGGACCTTTCTGTTGTCCTGAAGGGGTTTCTAGAGCCTCCTTTTGAACCTCTTGAGTCAGCTTCCGTGAGGATTCTGACACTAAATGTTACACTTTTGTTGGCATTGGCCTCATTTAAGCGTGTGGGAGATTTGCAGGCTCTGTCTGTCAGCGAGTCCTGCACCGAGTTTGCTCCTGGTCTGGTCAAGGCATTTTTAAGACCTAGGCCTGGTTATGACCCCAAAGTTCTCTCTACATCTTTTCGTTCATAGGTGGTAGTGCTGCAGGCTTTCTCTCCCTCCTCTTCAAGTGAGGGCGATTATCTTCATCTGCTCTGCCCTGTTAGAGCCCTGAAGATGTATTTGGACCGTTCCAGTCAATGGCGTCAGTCCCTACAGCTGTTGGTGTGTTTTGGTGATAATGTTTTAAAACAAAATGTTGTAAAACAATCAGACATATTGCAATAATGAAAAATTGGAATTGGGAAAATTTGAAATTGGGAAACTGAAATATATTTGTATCTACTGGTTTTTAAATTAAGTGTGACTAGATCATGAGACTGTTAGACTTGCACTGAGGTATAGAAACATCCTCTCATGGACGACCGGTTTGATTGTGAAGTGTGGATCAATTAAAGGCATGTTTACCATGACTTGCATGCAGGAGCAAGAGCCTCAGCCTGCCCACAGGATATGCGCAAATGAACCACAAGCGCCATCTTTTAGCTCACAAATGACAGCAGTTAGCTTCAGGACAAAACACTAAAGTTCAGATGAATTATATGTAATGTGTAGGGGGAAAAAATCACCAGCCCATTGAGCAATAGAACTGGTAGAAAGTTTACAATATAAGCATAGTGCTGCATGTGTGATGAATGCATCTGTGTGCATATCAGACAGATAGAGATATAGTGTTAATTTACAAGTATGTGTGTAAATTAGAAAGCACATGCGCTGGTTTTCTGTGACCTCATCAGCACTCCCCCTCTGTGCCCATACAGGTCCATTTCTGACTAAAGGTATATTAACAAGGTCAAGAAATTGCACGATTTGATAGCATATTTGATTAGGAGCCAGCAGTATCTCCCTCCCACTCCCGCTCATGTTTGCTGGACTTGGCAAGCACAGTAAGCCACGAGAGTTACACATTAACCCCTGCGGGATCCATGACATAATCAGAGGACAAACTCCGCACCAAAGCAGCCACATAGCACGTCCCACTCGCAGCCACACTGTCTGACTAAGACCCCATATCCTCAACAATGCTTCTTTATGGACGATCATAAATAAAGCCGGTTGATTTAGGCCCGTGTGTTTTTTTTTCACAGCCTAAAACAACTGCTCCGAGGCAAATGCATGGAGGGACTTTTGGCAGACCGAAGGCCTTATGCTTCAGCGGTTTTTATTCCAGTTCAAACCTGAATGAAAAGGTTATAAGTGTGAAGGAAGCCAGACTGGGTGAGATGAGAATAGCACAGTTTCATCAAGGTTTATGTGCATTTTTCAAATGTGTTGTCACATTACCCGAGGCGGCATTGACAAGTTATGCACTTACAATAAGGGGTTTGTCTGCTGACCCAGTGTCGAAATGTGTGTGTATATCTGTCAGGAAAATGTCTTTATCACTAAAAAAATTCATAAATTAAAATGCATTTTGGAATAACCTAAAATATACATGTGCAACAATAAATTAATAAACACTTTTACTACACTTCCAGAGTTTTTAGGGTTTTTCAGGGTTAATTTGTCATGCAGTGTTTTGCTTTTAGAAAAAAATCTTGTTTTAAAGATTTTTTAGATAAGTCTTCCAGTAAAAAAATATTTAAAGGGGTCAATATGACGTTGCTAAAAAAAACAATATTTCATGTATTTGGTGCAATGCGTTTATATGGTTTAATGTAAAAAAAGTCTCTGGTTACTCGCATAACCCTTGTTCTCTGAATAGGTCTGAAACCCGTATAGAATCACGCCAATGATGCGCAGATGCCGCCCTCGACGCACAAAAATGCACGGATGCCGCCCTCGACGTTCTCACGTCGTATCTTATACTGGCAAACGCGCCATCTGCTCCTCAGATTTCTCTGCCGAAAGGTCTCGTTCCTTATTCAGAGAAACAAGGGTTACGCGAGTAACCCGAGGCGTTCTCTTTCATAGGTTCACTCGACGTTGTCTAAAGCTTACACGCTTTGGGAACGATATACCAAACACGTCAAGCTAAGAACGCTGCCCTACCTGGCCCGTTTATGAACCAGACAGCATACACGGCCGGTTCAAACAGACTGAATCTGAGAACCCGGAGCCGTGTCAAGATCTAAGTTATAGAACCTGATAAAAGTGTGCGGAGAGAACCATCCTGCCGCTACACAAATATCCTCTAGGAGGACTCCTCTGAAAAGAGCTCTAGAGGAGGCCACGCTCCTAGTAGAGTGTGCCCGAACGCTGAGAGGTGAAGGAAGGCCACGCACCTCATAAGCCAGCGAAATAGCGTCCCTCACCCAGTGAGAAATTCTGTGTTTCGATGTGGCAAGTCCACGGCGGCCAGCACCAAAGCACACAAGCAAATGGGGAGATTTTCTCCAAAGTTTGGAGCGGTCCACATATATCTTCAAAGCTCGGACAGGACAGAGCATGTGAAGCCTCTCATCCTCACCTGAAGCAAAGGGAGGATGAAAATAGTGAAGTGTGACCACTTGAGAGCGAAACGATGCGGATAAAACCTTGGGACATAGCCAGGCCTAGGCCGCAGGGTCACCTTGACCAGACCCGGGGCGAAGTCCATACACATCTCGCTGACAGAGAGAACCTGCAAGTCCCCAACTCTCTTCAATGACGTGAGTGCCAACAAAAGAGTAACCTTGAGAGTCAGAATCTGTTCTGGAGCCAGTACACTACTAAAATTACTTCTGGAGTTCTTTATTGTAATTTTCAACCAGTCACTCTTAAAATTTCAACAAAACCATTACATTAGCCAGGTAGATATTGATACTTTTATGACTTTGCAACAACAATGCTCAGTACATCAAATTATGCAAAGCACAAAAAGACACATTCATAATCAGAGAATATTAAACACAGTCACAATGGCGCACTGGGTTGATGTTGCAAGTGAAACATACTTTTCTGGCCCCAGGCTGCTATACTCTGCTTATTCAGATCACTGTGAGATGATCTATGCAATCTTGAAACTTTTGTTTTCATTTTAGTTTTATTAATCAGCAGAAGAAAAAAAACGTAGTCACATTTAAGTCCCTTTAGAGCAGTCCCTTTAGAGAAATTGCATTGCCATCATAAACACGTGAGCTATTGTGGTTTATGATGTTGTAGTCAGCAAAACTTTGCATGTGCTTCACCTTGCCTTGTTTTTTTTAATTAGCCATTGTTGAGAACCCTAAGACTTGTGGAAAACATGAATGACGTGAATGCGCTGGGAAAAAGGGGAACTCCAAGATGAGTTAGAGAACTTAAAGTATCAATCATGATTAGGATATGGCATAGGTGACAGACATGGTGGTCAATGAGTCATTGCCTGTCACACTGCAGATGTGATCTTGAATGTTGTTTTCACTGTGGCTCATTTTTATTTTTCACTTAAATAAACCAAACAAATCTACATTTTGAACACACCACATGTTAATGTACAATCTTGCACTTGGTAGATTTTTTAGATCAAACTGATGGTGGACACACCAGACTGAAAGAACACATTTTTAGAAAACAAACCAATTCATAAGCACATATGGTATCTCTTGGGTCCTCTCCTAAAACCGGTGCTCTCCATTGCACATTTTTATGTTCCATAATTGAAAACATCAGAGAAAAAATATCCATTTATTGTTTCATTGTCCACTTAAAAACTAAAACATAAGTTTGCATTGTTTTATTCGGCAGAATTTGCGCTTTTGTCTTAATATTGGCAATGATTGTGGCTGCAGCAAATTGCTAGTTCAAGAAAGGTCATTTAGTCTAGAATCATATGAATCAGCCATTACCAGTGTTGGGGGTAACGCATTACAAGTAACGCAAGTTACGTAATAATATTACTTTTTTCAAGTAACTAGTAAAGTAACGCATTACTTTTTAATTTACTAGAAAATTTCTGAGTTACTTTTTTCCATTTATTGACTGACAGTGAGCTGTGTGAACATGATCTTACTGTAGTTCTAATCTAGACTAAATGTGAATGTGTATTAATTCATCCCACTCGCAAAAAACAGATTCAGTATTCATCAAAATTAATTAAAACAGTGAAATGCAAACTCAGAATATGACGCAAACCTGCAATAATTAAATATGTGAAACAACACAAATATATCTAATCTCATTTTATTAACCAATATGTTTGATGCTGACCTTTGAAGATCCAGTTCAACCATACAAGCAAAAATTACTTTAGATAAACTAACAATTGTGCTTCATTGTTTTTTTTTTTATTGCTGAAGAGCGTTGAACCTTCTTTTTCTGCGTTCTACTGTACAGACGTGAATTTACTTTTCCTTCAGCCTGAGGTTTATTCATTACACTTTTTGGTGTGAAAGGGCTTTTACATTTGCTATAAACAGAACTTATTGTATTAAAAACAAACAATCAAGCCCTGCTCATATTTAAAAAGTAACGCAATGCATTACTTTCCATAAAAAGTAACTAAGTAACCTAATTAGTTACTTTTTTAGGGAGTAACGCAATATTGTAATGCATTACTTTTAAAAGTAACTTTCCCCAACACTGGCCATTACTTATCTGAAGGCATTAATAGACAAGTTGAAGTTGCATGTACTACACTTGTTCCTTTTTTCCGCTCCGCATATACGCCCTTGCGTTAAGTGGGAAAACTCATTGTGCTAGAGAAGTTCTCGCTAGGGTAGGCAATTTTGTAGATGTTAACAATAGAAAGCTAGCTGTGAAAGCATAAGATCCCACTCTCCCTGCAAATCACTCTCCAAAGCCACGCCTCCTCCAAAACATGAACGTGCTCGGGCAGACCAGAGGCTAACCAGCGACACAATGACAGACGGTGTTGGTGGAGGTTTGAATGCAATGCTCGCAGATTACGTCCTGTCTCATTCACTGGTGGGAAAACATTACAGTACAAAGTATATAAAATTACAATATTAACATCTTCCATTTTCACTCGGTCTGCAGAGGTAACGGAGCATTCGCGTGATCATATTGGTGGGCCATTTTAAGTGATTAACAGCATGCATCAGTTGCTTTTCTTAGGGTTAGTACATGAAAAAGCCATACAATTTTGAAACCGCTATTTCCAGGTCTGGGAAAATAAATAAATAATGGAATTGTATTTCCCAAATCTCTGTAATAGTTATAATTAATCCTGTCCAGAATTTTGTGGGGGATTGTGTGTATATTGCATACTTTTACTCATTCCCGCAGCTTTAGAGTTTATAATGAGGAAAATTCCTGCAAACATTTATTGAATATAGCATGTAGGTTAGATGAGTAAATCAATCCACACAAACTAGCAGATTAAATCAGTCATCTGAAAACAAGTGAGTGATTCAGCTGAACCGTGTCTTCTCTCTTTCACTATCTCAAAGCGGCTTCACATCAGCGCATCTCACTACAATAAGCTGCTGCACGCTGTCGCTGATCCAAGACTTTCACTCACATCTCTGGGGCAGTTGACAGAATTGTCACTTACTTAATCGGGTCATCGTTGCATCGTCACAAAAATGTATAATTTGCAGGTCTTTTTACTCGCACGCTCCAGAGGCTGTTTCAGGCTGAGCGCTCAGTCACATCCAAAGCTGCCTATATAGCGAGTTTCATATTGAGTTATTTTTCCTAGTTTGTTGTTGAGCTTAAGTGGCCAAATACACACAAAATTACGCAAAAATGTCCGTCCTTGCGAGTATCTAGGTTTTTTCTTAAGTAAATATGAACTGATCTAAAACCCTGCCGTGCCACCACCACTTCACTCTCATAATTAAGTACAAAAAGATGCACGTGAAAGACTGAATTATTTATTTATTGATTCAACTGCATGAAAATAAAAGCAGACACGGGCATGTTTTCTGATTATTAATTTTTCCCCTACTGCAACGTAAAATAAATAAATAGGCCTAAATAATAATAATAATAAATAACCTCTATTACAGCTGCAAACGCAAATTAAGTGTACAAGCCTGAAGTGGCCATGGGAAGATTTAGGAGAATCCTCGGTGAGCAGTGCAAAACAGCTGGTGTAGTCAGGGCTTAATCTGAACAAACCCGGTCCGGATCAGCACCTCTGAATTCCAATCATCTCATTTGACGGATCCTCTTCCTCCAATAAAAGACGTTCGTGTCAGGGTTATTATAGTTTTGCATTTTTAAATTCCCTTTTATTTTAATATTGCTTTCAATTTTCGCTATAAATTTCAGTTTTGTTTTTATTTTTTAATAATTTGGTTGATTTTAGTTTATTTTTAATTTTGTGAACTGTTTTCTACCCTATACAGGTTAGTTTGCGTTTTAATTTGAGTTTTAGTAATTAAAGTTTAGCAGAATTAAAATAACACTTCCAGAGCACAGACCAAAGACATTTTAATTTAAGTTTATTGACGCAAACCACTAGCTACACTAAATTAAAGCATGCTGAGATTGATTAGAAAACTAATAATTATTTTTGATTATTTTATTTAGTTGCTGTTGGTTTCGTTTTGTTTTAGTTTTTCATTTATTTTGACATTTTTGAAATTCTCTTTCTTGCCTAAATGCCTTTATTTTCGTCAAATAAAGTTATTAATATACAACATATTTTACAGTTTAAACATGTATACAACATTTCTTATATTTAAACTCGTTTTTAAACTAAGCATTTTTAGAAGCAAAAATAAAACATTTCATAGTCGGAAAAAGACCGATGCGGCTCGTTTATGTGACTTGGTTTGCTTTGCATTAAATACAATGGTTCTATAAATTAAATGAAACACCTATATTTGACCAAAAAAAAGGCTATAATCTTACCTTTCAGAAGCGCGTGTCTGGCTTTAAAACTCATCGGACATCCCCAGCAGCGAAAGTCATTCATGTCTGGATAGTTTTAATCATTATGATGACATTTATGCATGTACATTATGATGTTTTGCATGTAGAGTAGCCTATTGACGGCGCTCAGTTGAGGGGTGGCGCAGGAGCGGCATTACTATGAAGCAAAGTTTATTTAGATTTAGAGTAACTAAGGGGTGATAACTTGTTGATATGAGTGCAATAATTCCAAACGAATGCCCAAAAGATAAACTAAAAATCTCTGTCCTTTTTGCCGCCCTGACTGACAGTTCGCCTATATGCACAAGTATCTATATGTACGTGCCGGCCCTGTAGGCTATTGATCCGTGCATTATGTCTTATGAGAGCAGAGCAGTTCACATGTTGCGTCTTTTGCGTGTTCAGGTTCTTTATTTCAAATGTGGATGTGCTGCAAGTGTGGTCATTATAGAGGATTTTTCATATATGAACACTATTGGTCAGCACAAACATCTTTTATTGGCACGTGAGGAGGGGGATCCAACAAAATGAGGTGCCGGATCGGATTTCGGAGGTTCTGGATTCGGCTTGTTCAGGCACAAATTAAGCCCTGAATTTTTGGCATAAAAGAAAAATCTAAAATGTTGACCCATACAGTGTATTGTTGGCTATTGCTACAGATATACCTGTGCTTATGACCTGTTTTGTAGTCCAGGGTCACTTGTTATGTCTGCATGAACAGGGGTGCATGGAGGTTTGCAAATATCATGGCCCTCGGACCGAGGGATATGATTGGACGGAAATTTTTGTTGTCCTACGCCTTCCACAGACAATATAAATACATTTAGATCACTTATATTAGTGATTGCTATTGAGATCTAAAGAGTTCCTATAACCAGCACAACAATTTTTTTTTAACCAAATCACCTACCCTGCCTTTAAAAAGTCTAATAAACACACATGCACAGTTTAGTTCTTCTGAACCATTTGGCTTTCCATCTTTTTTGTCGTTAAAATTCTACAACTGACAGTTAAGAGCAAAAAAAAAAGCATGTGTTGTGGGTGTGTTCGGATCAACCTGCTGATAGCAATCTCTAGTTCTAAGGTAGCGAGTTATCATCTTTTTCGTTTCCTGTTGGGTCTCACTTTGAACTTCCTGTGTGCAATGTGTACGTGCGGGCTTATTGCTTTTTTTCATCAGTGGACTTTCACTCTTCTCACGAGCTTCATCTCGATATGACTAGTGTTGAAAAATGCAAATTGACTTCTTCGGCCATTTAGATCTTTTATGGTTGCATGAAAGTCATGGGAGACAGTAGTTAAAAAGGCATGAAAGTTATCAAAAGTTACAACAAAGAAGCCTGAAAAAATGCATAGCTTTGACATCTAGGAACTGAGACTTGTTGCCATGAGACAGTAGAGAGGCCTTTCACAGGGTTGTCCATCTTTAAATAAACGGAGCCCGTCTGAAACCAGTAGCTGTGTCTCTAAAGGACTGCGAACTGGAGCCTCCTGTCTCTGACTTGACCACAAAGCCTAACCACTGCCCGTGCAGGATGACGCTGCCTCATGCTCCAACAACAATTAACTCCACTAAGCAGTGCATAAAAAGGAAAAAAAAGAACAAAATGAGCAAAATGGGCTTTATTTTCACAGATTGTGTTACAAAACAGTTGCAAAGGTTGATGGAAAAGTCACAATGGCTTCATCTGTTGAGGAAACCTCAAATGGCCTGTAGGATATGCAGACATTTATTGTGCATTCATATCAAATTATGGGTAATTTAATTTCTGTGAATATCTTTTACAACCATATGTAGTTATAATTTTTTGGATGAGTGTGACGTAGCACGTAACAACAAATACAAGTGCAACACTTGTTAAGACTGTGCTCTGACTTATTTCCTATATAGATGTACAGTGGGGCAAATAAGTATTTGATACACTGCCGATTTTTCAAATTTTCCCACTGACAAAGTGGAGAGATCTGTAATTTTCATCGTAGGTACACCTCAACTGTGAGAGACATAATCTAAAAAAAGAAAATCAAGAAAATTACGTTGTATGAGTTTTAAATAATTAATTTCTATTTTATTGCATGAAATAAGTATTTGATCACCTACCAACCAGCAAGAATTCTGGCTCTCACATACCTGTTAGTTTGTCTTTAAGAAGCCCTCCTATCCTCCACTCATTACCTGTATTAATTGCACCTCTTTGAACTCATTACCTGTATAAAAGACACCTTTTCACACAATCAATCAATCAGACTCCAACCTCTCCACTATGGGCAAGACCAAAGAGCTGTCTAAGGACAAAATTGTAGACCTGCACAAGGCTGGGATGGGAGTATCATGGGATGATACTCGTGGATCCTGAGAAAGGTGAGGGATCAGCCTAGAACTACACGGGAGGACCTGGTCAATGACCTGAAGAGAGCTGGGACTACAGTCTCAACGGTTACCATTAGTAACACACTACACAGTCATGGATCAAAATCCTGCAGCACGCGCAAGGTCCCCCTGCTCAAGCCAGCACATGTCCAGGCCTGTCTGAAGTTTGCCAAAGACTATATGGATGATCCAGAGGAGGCATGGGAGAAGGTCATGTGGTCAGATGAGACCAAAATATAACTTTTTGGTATAAACTCCACTCGCCGTGTTTGGAGGAAGAAGAAGGATGAGTACAATCCCAAGAACACCATCCCAACCGTGAAGCATGGGGGTGGAAACATCATGCTTTGGGGCTGCTTTTCTGCAAAGGGGTCAGGACGACTGCACCGTATTGAGGGGAGGATGGATGGGGCCATGTATCGCAAGATTTTGGCCAACAGCTTCCTTCCCTCAGTAAGAGCATTGAAGATGGGTCGTGGCTGGGTCTTCTAGCATGACAATGACCCAAAACACACAGCAAGGGCAACTAAGGAGTGGCTCCTTAAGAAGCATTTCAAGGTCCTGGAGTGGCCTAGCCAGTCTCCAGACCTGAACCCAATAGAAAATCTATGGAGGGAGCTGAAACTCCGTGTTGCCCAGCGACAGCACCAAAACCTGAAAGATCTGGAGAAGACCTGTATGGAGGAGTGGGCCAAAATCCCTGCTGCAGTGTGTGCAAACCTGGTCAAGAACTACATGAAACGTCTGACCTCTGTAATTGTAAACAAAGGTTTCTGTACCAAATATTAAGTTCTATTTTTCTATTGTATCAAATACTTATTTCATGCAATAAAATTGAAATTAATTATTTAAAAATCATACAATGTGATTTTCTGTTTTTTTTAGATTCTGTCTCAGTTGAGGTGTACCTACGATGAAAATTACAGATCTCTCCATTCTTTGTAAGTGGGAAATTTTCTGACCTTGGGGTCACCAAGGCTGGATTTATTTGATCAAGAATACAGTAAAAAAAATAATTTTAAAATGTATTCCTATAATGGCAAAGCTGAATTTTAAGCATTGTTAAACCATTCCTCAGAGTCACATGATCCTTTGGAAATTACTCTAATATGCTGTTCTTTTTCATAGGTTCACTCGACGCTGCGTAGCTATGACGTATTGGGAATGCACTCTGGGTGTGCCGATTGTCTGAAGCCCTTATAGAATCAAGCCAATTCCTTGGCTGATGGCGCGGATGCCGTCCTCGACGTTCTTACGTTGCCATCCTTATACTGGCGAATGCGCCATCTGCTCCTCAGATTTCTCTGCCTTCACGAAGTGGCCATATCAGCCCTTCTGTTGCAGTTTTTCTGGCTGGATATTCATACTCTTTTTCGCTGAGCTTCTTCATTTGCACTACAGCGACTGTGATAGTGGAACGATGTTCTCCTCGATGTTGTACACCGCGGCGTCCGACTCCGAGGATTTCGGGCCTGCTTCAGCCAACGCTTTCCCGCCTAGCAACCAGGAAGCATGGCCTACTCAGAGCTTATAGACGTGCTGGCGCACGCCTCAGGGAAGCTTTCTATTGATTGGCCCGACAAGCCTCACGAATCCCAGTTGTCTAAACTCGACGAGCGGTTTCTGAGCGGCCTAATTCGGCGTTTACAAATTACACACCGCTCGTTTTTGGTGCTTTATATTGCAAAAAAACAAACAACCAGGAGATTGGTCTGTCAACCCTGCCAGTGTTCCAGGGCGCAATGGTCTCCAGCGAGCGCTTCTTTCAGTCTCTTCCGCCCAGAAACGTAGTGGAACTGAGAGGCTCACCCCCCCTTCGGGGGTCTCTAGAGCAGCTGGTTCGGCCGTCTCCTGCTGGTCCTCTGCTCCAGGGCACCGAGCTAGCAGCTCTAAGCACTCCAGAGACCAGTTTCAAGAGACTGGTTCTCTTAGCAGACCATTGGCAGCCTGGAAACTACTGGCAGATGCGTCTCCATGGGTCCTGCGCACTGTAGAAGCAGTTCAGCGCTTCGTCGCCACTTTCATCTGGGTTTCTCCCATACTGTGGGCCCCGAGCAGGCTCTGGTAATCGAACAAGGGAGTTCCTGAAGTTTGCTTTGGGGGCAAAGCGTATCATTATCGTGTTCTTCCCTTCAAAACGGTCCCTGCAAGTGAAGCCTCCTCTCGTTACTGAGAGTTTTGGAGGCCTCTGCTTGCCAGAACTCTGTTAGGACAGTCTGTGAGTGGTAGGCCCTAGGTGAGCCTCCTTACAAGATCCCAGCATGTGGAGTGTCGTAAGCCTCCTCTCGATCTAGAGAGTCATCATGCTGAGGCCTCCACTCCTAGAGCCCGACCATTTTGGCGATCATTGTCAGGTCTCCTCTCGCTACAGAGAGTCTTTGAGGTCTCCGCTCGCCAGAGCTCCGCTAGGGTAGTTATGTGAGTGGTAGGTAACCTCCTCACAGAATGTCCAGTGTGTTGAGTGTAGTAGGCCTCCTCTCGATCTAGAGAGTCATCATGTTGAGGCCTCCGCTCCAAGAGTTCGACTGTTTCGGTGAGTGTCGTCGAGCCTCCTCTTGCTACAGAGAGTTTTCGAGGCCTCCGCTCACAGGAGCATGAGGAAACTGTATGCCCTGAAGTGGAAATTTAACTTCATGGTGCAAAGGTCACCATCTCGACCCAGTCACAACTACCCGATTGGTACAGTTCTGGCGTTATTGCAGCCTACCGTTCCTCTGGTGGCTAGTCAGTGGGCAGACACCCCCTTGTTACATGTTTCCTCCAGAGCTCCGCTGGGGCAGCTATGTGAGTGGTAGGTGAACCTCCTCACAGTATGTCCAGTGTATGGAGTGATGTAAGCCTTCTCTCAATCTAGAGAGTCATCATGCTGAGGCCTCCGCTCCAAGAGCTCGGCTGTCTCGGCGAGTGTCGTCAGGCCTCATCTCGCTACAGAGAGTTTTAGAGGCCTCCGCTCACCAGAGCTCTGCTGGGGCAGTTATGTGAGTGGTAGGGCCCTAGTGAGCCTCCTTACAAGATGTGCTAGGCTGTAGTAGGTCTCGGCGAGTCGAGGCCTCATGCTTCCAGAGTTTTAGACTATTCAGGCCTCCGCTCACCAGAGCTCTCTGGGGCAGTCCGCTATGTGAGTAGGGCCCTAGTGAGCCTCCTTACATGATGCCCAGTGTGTGGAGTATAGGCCTCTTGTGGTTTCCTTTCAAACTCCCTTTAGAGAAGTCCCCCCAATAAATAGCAGCAGGATGTTCCTCTCTGCTCACTTTTATCAGGATCTTGACAAGGCGGCGATTTAAACGTCAGGGATGCTATCTGGTTCATCTTCGGGCCAGATACAGAGAGTCAGCACTTTAGCTTGGTGTGTTTTGTATATTGTTCACAATCGTCATAGCTACGCAGCATCGAGTGAACCTATGAAAGAGAATGTCTCGGGTTACTCGCGTAACCCTTGTTCTCTGACATGCGTTTTGCCAGTATAGGCCTCTGGGGTTTTTGCAGAGAAATTTCAAATAAGGATGGCTCCCTTCGAGGATTCAAGTGAATTTTAAGCCAGGATTTAAGCCCCAAGATAGCTATCTTGACAATTACGCGGTACTTTGGTGCTGTATTCAATGTTTCAGCTGTGTATCTGAGTTTCTTGAGCTCAATTAATTTATGCCTAGCAAATCTGACAGCACTTTAGCTCTGAAAGTGTAAGATGATTTGCACAAACGATAGCCAGTAGACAGCAGAGTGGCCAATCTCACCTCATTCCCTGTGTAGAGCGTGTCTCGCTTGAATAGGAAAAGTATCCTGCGGCTTGAAGCACACAGTCGACAGTTGTTGTACGTGAACGTAAACAGTAAAATAAATATCAAATGTACATCAATATAACGGATCCATGCATTTCTTATGTAAATTATGTTAATAAAAAAGAGCAAAAGTAAAATAATTTGCTGTTTTAATAGCTTTAATGGATATTTGTGTTTATGTTCATGTTAATAAAGTAATTCGGTGTGAATGTGTGAATACAATAATAGGGGGCGGGGGGGGGTTGTGTTGGGGCGGCGCGAGTGAAATTATACAAACTTGGGGGGGGGGCGCATGTCCTAAAAGGTTGAAAACCCCTGGTATAATTCATACTTGTTGAACAAAAGTATTATAATATTTGTTTAATCTTACTGAACCTAAACTTCTGAACAGTAGTGTATTTGTTTTACTTATTTTATTTATTTATTTATTTGGCCAATAGGTTTCAGGTACATCAGAGGCATGATTTGTTGCTTATTAGTTTGTGATTGGTACTGTATTAGGCAGATATTCAAACTGACAGACATGGAATTATAGCCACCCAACTCATTGAATTTAAATGTGGTCTTAGAAAGAATCTAATTTTATTCTGTATTTTCCCTTGATGGGTGTGGAATCAGCTGATTCACTTCCTGCTTCCTCCTCCATCTTTGATACAGACTGCTTTAGTCACAGGCTACCAACTTTCAGACCCGTTTTGCACAACTTCACTGTTTACCTTTTCTGTTTTGATTGGGACTCTGCATAGAATGACATCACCTACCAAACACATATTCTGACATCCTGGACACTCAAAGAACGGAGGAGTTTGCACTACCACAGTATATTTACAGGGAGATGAGTTCATCGCTTTCCCTGTAATTGTTTGGAAACCTGAGTAGCTCTGCTGTCCACTTTGTGGCTTTGGTTACATTTCAGGGAGGGCCTTTGTGAAGAATTTGCACAGTTCTGTTTGTGTTTAGGTGTGTGTGTATAGTCAGCATGCGAAAGGGCGTGTGAGATTTAGAAATGTGTTGTGTATATGTACTTTACGTGACGAATGGGCGAGAGCAAATGCTGTCATCAGCTCCGAGTGACTCCACCAGTCGACTCACGTGCACGGGTTGTGCCATTTTGCCCATTAGCCGGTGACTAAACTCTCTCGTTGAAAATCCACTGCACTTTCCCTCTCACACCCTACCATATGTTACTGTCCAACTGACCAACATCATAAAGAAACAGCAGCGTTCTCACCGACGCTGGGCAGTTGCGCTCATTTCTACACTACATTGTTCACTCTGCACCTCTGTTGAACCTAGTTAGCAATATAGGCACTGTTCCAACATCTAATAGATGCAAGCTGTCAGCTGCCAGTAGAAAATTACCCATGAACGTATGGCTTAACTACGTCCGAGGCATGCTTGTGTTATTTTATTTTGCATAGCTGCGAATCATTAACTCAGTCTGGCAAAAGATTTAATTTGTGTCATGATAATTGCTTCATATGTGAATCTTGTCAAGCAATCCACTGGTTAAGTGTGTGTACAAACATACAAACGTGTACTGACATATGAATTTGATCAATTTAAAAAATATCTAAACATCCTTAAAGTAATATTCTGAAAGATATTAAAGTTTATGGCCAATAAGATTTTGTGAATGTTTTTGAAGGAAGCCTTATGCTCACCAAAGCTGCATTTATTTAATCAAACATAGTGAACTTGCTATTATTTCTTGAAATTCAATGTTGAAATCATGGCTTACAGATAATGAAAACCCAAAATTCAGTGTCTCAGAACGTGTTGAATAATCTCACATTTTTTGTCACTCATTTTAGAAAGTGAAACATATATTATATAGATTCATTACACATAGAGTGAAATATTTCAAACCTTTATTTCTTAAAATTCCAAAGATAATGAAAACCCAAAATTCAGTGTCTCAGAACGTTTGAATATTACATAAGATCAATAAAAAAAGGATATGTGTCAGGCTTCTGAAAAGTATGTTCATTTCTATGCACTCAATACTTGGTTGGGCCTCCTTTTGCATGAATTACTGCATCAATGCGGCGTGGCATGGAGGCAATCAGCCTGTGGCACTGCTCAGGTGTAATGGAAGCCCAGGTTGCTTTGATAGCGGCCTTCAGGTCATCTGCATTGTTGGGTCTGGGGTCTCTCATCTTCCTCTTTACAATACCCCATAGATTCTCTATGGTGTTCAGGTCAGGCGAGTTTGCTGGCCAATCAAGCACAGTAACACCATGGTCATTGAACCAGCTTTTGGTACCTTTTGGCAGTGTGGGCAGGTGCCAAGTCCATAAAGCTCGTCAGCAGAAGGAAGCATAGAGTGCTCTAAAATCTCCTGGTAGACGGCTGCATTGACTTTGGACTTAATAAAACACAATGGACCAACACCAGCAGACGTCATGTCACCCCAAATCATCCCTGACTTCCGAAACTTCACACTGGACTTCAAGCAACATGGATTCTGTGCCTCTCCACTCTTCCTCCAGACTCCAGACATTGATTTCCAAATGAAAAGCAAAATTTACTTTTATCTGAAAAGAGGAACTTTGAACCACTGAGCAACAGTCCAGTTCTTTTTCCTTAGCCCAGGTAAGATGCTTCTGACGATGTTTCTGTTTCAGAAGTGGCTTGGTAGCCCTTTTCCTGAAGATGTCTGAGCGTGGTGACTCTTGATGCACTGACTCCAGCTTCAGTTCACTCCTTGTGAAGCTCTCCCAAGTGTTTGAATCAGCTTTGCTTGACAGTATTCTCAAGCTTGCGGTCATCCCTGTTGCTTATGCACATTTTCCTACCCAATTTCTTCCTTTCAGTCAACTTTGCATTTAATATGCTTTGATAAAGCACTCATTGAACAGCCACCCCTTTCAGTAATGACCTTCTGTGACTTACCCTCTTTGTGGAGGGTGTCAATGATCGTCTTCTGGACCATTGCCAAGTCAGCAGTGTTCCGCATTATTGTGGTTTCAAAGAACAAGAGATACCCAGAATTGATACTGTATGGATGGTCATTTATTTAAACTCAAATGTAAATATTCTAATGTTTTGACTTTTTGACTTTCATTAGCTGTAAGCTCTAATCATCAAAATTAAAACAAAAAAACTTTTGAAGTGTTTTACTTTACATGTAATGAATCTAAAATATATGAAAGTTTCACTTTTTGAAATAAGTTACAAGACAAAATTTACTTTTTCACCATATTCAATGTTTTTTTTAGATACCTGTACCTGTATTTTAAAATGTAAGCTGAATTTTCATCAACCATTACTCCAGTCTCCAGAGTGTCACGTGATCCTTCAGAAATCATTCTGATATGCTGATTTAGTGCTCAAGAAACATTGGTGAAAATCGTTGTGCTGCTTTATATTTTGACCAAAACTATTATACAATAGACATTTGATGAATAGAAAGTTTAAAAGAACATAATTAATTTGATTTATTTAATGTCGCTACTTTCACTTTTGATAAATGTAATAAATTAGGCATTTCTTACCTCGTTGGCAAATATTTTTTGTTCCTAATTTAAGCATATATTTTAAACATTTTGTGTGTGTGTGTGTGTGTGTGTGTGTGTGTGTGTGTGTGTGTGTGTGTGTGTGTGTGTGTGTGTGTGTGTGTGTGTGTGTGTGTGTGTGTGTGTGTGTGTGTGTGTGTGTGTGTGTGTGTGTGTGTGTGTGTGTGTGTGTGTGTGTGTGTGTGTGTGTGTGTGTGTGTGTGTGTGTGTGTGTGTGTGTGTGTGTGTGTGTGTGTGTGTGTGTGTGTGTGTAAAATCAAAACCAAAAATATTTTTTTGAAGTTAAGATATACATGTTTTATCTTTTTGTTTTAATTTCACTGTTACACGTTTTATTTATTTATTTTTCATAATTGGTGACTGATACCTGAGATACCCTGATTTGTTGTTACTATAGCTACATTGTTTTGTGAGCAATATAAAAGCAATGACTTACAATGCTCTTTGCACAGAATTTTACACTGAGAAGTTGTAAATAAAAGATCCTTTGAGTAAGAATAGGCTTAATATATTCATATTATTTCCACTATTATAGTATTAGAAAGATTCAAACGAGTTGACCTTTGTACCACGGCAATTATTGAGCATTCAGAAAATGGACACTCATCATCTGGAAAAGGTGAGCCTCACCTCTAACGATTTCATTTGAAGGAATGAGGAATTAAAGAGATAAAGGAGGGTGTGGGAAATGCCAGAGCACCTTCATTATGTGTCCCTGCAGACTTTCTCTAATGGTAGATAAAGGCATCTGAAGCAGAAGGTAGAACCTCATTTTAGCACGTCACCGGGCTGGAAAGTCCAGTAGAGCAAGTCATTCAATTAACTAAGTCAAAACAGCAAAGGCAACGCCCAGAGAGCGCACCGTGCCAAGGGCACAGCCCAATCTCTCATTCATTTTGTAGCATTATGGGACTGGAAAGATTTGTTTATGAGGAATCAATGCTTTTCTTTTTTGCACACAAAGAAAACCTGAATCTATCAGGTGCTTCAAGTGTCTCCTGTCTGTCTGTAATTTATTTACTTTCATTTTCTTGTGCTGATAGCATTAGAGCAGAACTGAAACTTAAAATTCCAAAGAGGTGAAACTCATTTGTGGCAGGCAAATATAGTTACTTTATAGTCCTTTATCTAATCACAGTTTCTGCATTTATGTATGTAATTAAGTTTTAAGCATCGGTTTTATCAGCTATAGTTATGATAGCATAACAGCAAGGACGCCACTAAAGTTGAGTTTCGCTTCTGATATCACATGTGACATTTGTGTAAAAATGGCCACATGCTCCAAATACTGACAAGGCCTTAGACTGATCATCTGTAAGACACTTCGAGAAAAACTGCAAAGCCCCTCAAGCTCGCTGACAGAACTGGATGACTCTTGATTTCTCTTTTCACATTTTTTTTGCGCATACTTGTACCATGAAAACTTGGCGTCCAGCCCTGCTACGCTGTGTGCTAAGATCATTTGGGGTAAAGCAATGCTGACGGGTCGCTTGCTTCATCTTCGGTACCGAATGAAGGGATTGCCTGCAGCACGCTCTGCCTACACTTTCCCCCCTCTTTAATCGGGCATTACGTAGTGCCATAGTGTGGTCTGTGGTTTCAGCTCAGATTTAAAGCCTTAACTATTCTGTGGAAATAAAACACCCGGATTTGCCAGTGCTAAATATGTCTGGAAATAACCAAGGCTGGCTGAAAATAGAGTGGCTATGGTATCATTATCATTAATAAAGAATAAATCTGTCATCTGATAACATCTGAAAGCAGGCAGCAGTTTAGGGGTTCCAGTGACTTGCAGTGGTGTAATTGCAGAGTGAGCAGTGCTTCTGAATGAGCAGTCAGCTATTTTCAGCACTTAGGCCATGTGTTACTTTTAAGAGCTCTCTGGTTCTACTTTTTAACTGATGGTTTTGCAAGTGTTTTTTTTCTGATTTCCTTACACATGCTTTTAATATCTTGATATTGTGTCTATATCTTTTACTTTACATATACCAGTACAGGAACCTTAACTAAAATAAAAGTAGTCATTTATTTACCTACGTATTGTAACAACTTTATTTAGAAGCAGAAATTTTAACACAAAAACTGACATTTGTATTATCGGTTGCTGTTTTCTGTGTGGTTACAGTGAATGGGGACAGAGGTTTTCTAACTTCACGTGACTCAAAAGCACCATAAAGGTATTATAAAAAGGTCCATACGGCTTGCGAACAAGCTCCTGAAGATTGTGAGTTAAACTTATGAGTCAGATGAGTCTGATTCATGAACAAATCATTCAGATCTTTAGTACAGTGATATAACTTAATAGCTGTGGATCATAATAGACCTTGATTGTGTGCAATTTTATTGGACACTGCAACAAACTGGATGATGTCAAGTTCTAGGGCTTCAGGTTTCAATAAATAATAAACCAATTACTTGTATAGCTGTAAACATTTTTGTTTCCTTTTTGCTGTTTGAAAGCTTCACCGTTTGTGTTCCCACGAATGTCACTCATTCATATGGGTTTGGTACAACATGCGAGTGAGTAAATGATGACTAGAAGCAGCATTTGTGATATCTTTGGGCGTTGAGCCGTCTTTTGTACTTTGAGTAACAGGATTAACGAGTCCTCTTTTCTGAATTTCAAATCTGGAGTGGTTGCCATGGCATCTTGATGGCCAGTCAACAAACATAGTAGCCAATTTAGCCAATCTCCTTTTCTCATCTTTCTTTCTTTTTTTTTTGTTGTGGAAAGTTCCAACCGCTCTTTTATCCACCCTCCTCTAATGGCACCCTTGAGAAGATGGACACCCATAAAGGTCTTCCATGCGGTCAATTATTTTCAGAATCAAGGCACTGTGAAGACTGTCAATGGATCTCAGGTCATTATGGGATGTCCTCGCTGTCACATTTAAGTCATACTTGAACTTCTGATGTTCACCACCCACTTCATATGACTGCTTTTTGGTTTGAGGGCTGGAACATTAATGACTCATCGTTAGAAAAATCATGTAGGACTGTCTCTGTATTTAGACAGTATGGCTGTAAGTCAGACAAGAAATTCAACTATCATCTGATGTACTACCAGTACTATGTTGTTAATATATCCTGGTAAAGTCCCCAGACCCCAATCGGATCTTGAGTTTTGTGGATTTTAGTCAGTAAGCTTTACAAAATATATATTTTAAATCTATATCCTTTATATCTATTTCAAATGTACAGTCTTTACACATTTAAAATAATAAGAGTATTTCTCTTATTCTAGAATCTAGAATAAGTCTGTCCTGTCCTCATACCACCTTCTGATTAGAAATGGGAAGCAGCAAATTGAAGTTTGTGGCCATGGCATAAACTAAAGTGTGTTGCCTAAAAGGAAGGAGTCTGTGTAGTAAGGAACTACAATATTAGAATAATAAATCCAAGGATAGGACTATATATAACTTTACTGTATTCAACATTGAAAATAATTTCAAAAGAAAACCAGAATACAGTGCAATCCACAATAATCATATTTTACCCAGTATTTGTGGTATACATTTATGCATTTTATTATCATGCCATTACTTTAGCAACATGCAAATAACCAACTCTACTAGTGCAACAGCCGGTTTATTGAAGTTCTTGAAATCCCAATGATTGACTCATTTTGAGCGATAATTTACAGACCTTTAAAGACAGGCCTATTGTCAGCTGAGAGGTTCTATAATCAGCCCGTGTTCAGCTTATTTTTTAAAACGGTCATGTGCAACATCCGAATTGCTTGTGTAAAACAACATTACCCATGATTCTGACAAGAAATCCCCAATTAAAGAATCATGCCAAAAGAACACTTTAGGGAAAAATGCATATTTTGCAAATAATTTGAATCTTTAAATCAGCAGTTTTATATTTCTCTATTGTTTTTTGCAATTCTCCATGGGATTGTATTACTTTCCTTCATTAAAACTGTTAAGTACACAGTCTTTTTGTCCAGCTTTTTGAATACTTTTTGCTTCAGATCAAAGTTTGCAATGTTGTGATTCAACTCCAAGCTGGTTGATTTTGTTCATGGCTTGTAACTCTTAAACAAAGCCTTTTTAAAATTCCTATGGGAAAAATATTTCGTAAACCAAGGCTGTTTAAAGTTGCACTCTATTGAAAGCTATTTGTGTGGTGTGTGGAGTTGTTGCCTATGTAGAGCGTTCCAAAATGCTGCCTATGTAGACAGCGAGGCAGCTCTCAAGATTTTGGAACAGAGCTAATTTTTTCGGTGGTGAAGCAGCAGATAAAGTCCTAGTACTTAATGTATGGTTTACCTCACAAACTTTGGCTGTGTGCAGAGACTTGCCCTCATTTGCCCCGCACCGCTCTCAAGAGCAGTAATCTTATCTGGGCCTCTGGTCTCCTGTGGTCTGTTTGCACGCAGAGCGCGCCTGTGTCTGCTAAATGCACTTCCCCTAGTTTGGGGAAAATTCAGACTCCTCCAGTCAGCATTGCATGACTCCTAAGGTTTACTGTCTGTTATTTGCCTGGTTTAATGCAGGTGTGTGCTCCAAGTATAATCATAAAATCATTTAGAGTCTCCTCTCTGTCTGCAACCTTGGCCCAGACGGAAGAGTGTCATGATAACAGCCAGCAAATATTTTATGTCAGTTGTAAACTGGAATCATGTCGTTTTTCTGTTAATGGGTGCTATCCTCATTTTTAAATACGATAGGGAAAAACTTTATTTTTTCTTTGGGGCTGTAGGGGTCAGGGGAAACATTCTGAATCGATCCACTAATATTTGTTATTAATAATTCTGTTGAATGAACGCATGTACAGGACACGTGTAGAGTCCTGTAACTGTAGATTAGTGCTATGTAGAGTGCAGATTGCATATCTGCAGAGGAATATGTACCATAAAAAGATGTGCTTACACTGTGCAAACACAAACTCAGGAGCCTTCAGATGCGTTTACCACGCAAGGAAAGAAAGGCTCAATAAGCTTTATTTTCTTTATTTATCTTTAAGACAACACACAACCCACGTTCTGCATCAAAGCATAATCAAAGAGTATTCACACAGGGATCACAATGTAATACAGACTCAAAAGTTGATTATTTCCTCGCACGTTTACCAAAAAACAAGACATGCTTGGCTTTTTCTGTTATGTGCGTGAGTATTGGCTAATTCAGGTTTTATCACTTGCACAAACTGTCAGTGAACTGGCATGAGGCCAGTGTTTTATACATCTATATGCCATTAATGTGTTGTTCAAGTGATAAGGATTTTATGGCTACCCTGTGTGGAATGTACCCACTACAGGAACCATCCTGGTCCTTTGCCCAGTTTCTGTTCCAGTGACCATGTCAGCATAATATTTTTGCTTCTAGATATTATGAGATCTAATCTCTGTCACGTTTAATGGATCTGAGCAAGCATTCATGTTTGCAAAGGATCTCTTCAGAGAGACTTTTTGAAGCTGGTATTCTTCATAATAAGTATGCTGAAAGAATGAAATGCTTTTATACGGATATTGTTTTACAGTATTATCAGTCTGACGTAAGTGAAATAGATCTCATATCAGTACAAGCACATCAGATGTGATTGGGTAACGGTTTATTTTCCAGTTTTCATGATACATATGGCTGTC
Organism: Ptychobarbus kaznakovi; assembly: GCA_027422405.1. Lineage (NCBI taxonomy): Eukaryota > Metazoa > Chordata > Actinopteri > Cypriniformes > Cyprinidae > Ptychobarbus > Ptychobarbus kaznakovi. The sequence continues at coordinate 34,154,364 of CM049795.1, read as the reverse complement.
AATTTAAGGTGTTACGCAGAGCTCATAGCGTAAAGTGCTAAAAAACAGCGAGACCTGACACAGTAGACATTGTCACTGTTGTATAAGTGTTGCTAATGTAATAGACTTCTTGTGTCACGTCAGGTCAGGTATTATTACACTGTAAGTACAGCATACGGTAGTTTTATGGGGGAGTACCACGGGAAAAACAGATTTGAAGAAGTCAAAAGTTTGTTCTGAAGCGTGGCGGAAGCTTAAGGAGGAAGGAACAGTTTAATCAAAAAGTACTGCCTCAGGCGGTGTACCTACAATAAATCACTTTACTGTCACAGTGACAGTGACAGGTTTGCACCAGACTTCTGTGAACACCTACACTTTTCTCACGCAGCAACTGTGCAGCTATGTTTTTTTTTTTGTAAGAAATGCACCTTTCATGTGAAATGCACAATTATATGAGATGTACCTGTTGCACCCAGACACAAGGGTAATAAAAAAAATGTCTGGCAATGTTTGGCAATGAGAGAGAACCAGAACTAGAAAGCTAAAAAAAAAGTAGTAGACAGCAGGACCAAGTAATAAAAGTGGAGCCTTGTTTTAAAATCTGACAGCAATGATTTTATACTTAATATTATACTATAGTATTGTAAATGTCAGTGAGCAAATAATAATAAAATAAGCTACAGTTTTACACACAATAGATCATGCAATTAGGGTTGTAACGATATACCGGTATGACGATATACCACGATATAAACACGTACGATTAGCATACCGCGTACATTTGCTTATCTACGGTATTTGGAGAAAATAAAAGATGCAGTATCTCACCTGCGCCTAGGCAACAACTTTCCACTTAACTGTTCTCTTGCTCCACGACACGTGCAGCGGAGACAACATCATAGACAGAGGCCGTTATCTCTAATCTCTATCCCACGTCCAAATATAAATCAAAATTGGTAGTATGGGAATACTTTGGATATAGAAAAGACGAATTCTTATTTGTCCTCGAGGATAGACAGTTCACAAAAACTGGTCGCAAAGCAGCCGCAAAAAGAGGAAACACATCGAACATGTTTACCTATATTTCAGAACACCATCCCTCTGTGCAGATACAGTTATGTCCCATTTATAACTTAAGGTTAAAGCCTTATGATTTCCGTGATGCCGAGTGAATCCCAGAATCCAGTTATGACAATGAATTTACAATGCAGATGTCACATGAAAATGCATGGTTTGATGGATTGATGAATAAATCAAAAACAGAGCTGTCAAATCACTACAGGGTCTAGTGTCTGTGATTATTAAAGCGCAAAAACACTGCTATATAAAAATATAATCCATTTGTTTTGCGTAATCTCTCTGTGAATGAGCAATAAATAATAACAGGCGTTTTAAAGTCAATACAAATAAATATAAAATGTAAATAAAATAACAATAATTAAAACATAAGAAAAAAGATACTACATATACAATCAAGTATGCGCGCTGGTGCTTGATATGTTTTATTTATTCACAGATTAAAACATGGTACATATCTGTTTAACAGCGTCACAACCGCATGCTGTCTCACTATCTGAGGACAAACACTGAGAGCCTCACTGACAGGGGCGTGTCTAGAGGAGGGGCACGGGGTGGCACTGGCCCCCCTTGTGCCCCCCAACAGCGCAGACTGATCATAGTATAACATCTGCGGTGCGGGAGCAGTCTGGGTGCCTTTAAAATCTCACGCGCTACCGCTGATGTCATACATTAATCTGCAGCGTAGCGCTGCTTACATTTATTTATTTTTTGTTTAGTTTGCAATTTCCAAGAACAGCTTCACATTAAATTATCTTTTCTTTAATTAAAGGCACAATCACTTTCCCAACTAGATAACATATGCTAATATGGCTGTTAAATGTAAATAGTAAACTATTGAATAAACAAACGTTTTTGTAGTCTTATATTTATTTTTTGTTTATGATTAAGTTACATTAAATTATTTTTTCTTTAATCGTTATAATATGGCTGTTTTTTTTTTTACATAATTTTGTGTTAAAATTAAAAGGGTACAAAGTGAGGCACAGCAGCAATACATTCAAGGTTTCTTCAAGAAGTAACCATGTCAAAGACAGGAGATGCAGTAGAGTGCAGGTCAGAGCCAATCCACCAGGCAGGGGCAAGTAGGCCAGCAAATTAGCAGCCCTGAACCTGGCAGCACAGGTCAGAGCCAGCCAGAGAGGGCCAGTGAGGACCACACCAGCACCCATCTATCTGCAGCAACAGAACATTTACAAAAAAGTTCACTAGACACGCACACAAACACCGTCTGTTTGGACAATGAAAGAAGTTGAGAACAAGTATTGTCTCTGTTCAGTGGTTTTTATTTATAAAAAGAGAGATTATTTGTCCAGGCTCTTGTGCAGTGCCCTTTTTCAGTCATCCCACTTGTGTTGGGGCACATGACTTTTCCCATGGGCTCCCCCTGACTGGATCTTGGCCCCCCTGTGCCACCCCATTTAAAAAAATCCTAGAATCGCCCCTGCTCACTGACACTGAGAGAACAATTAATAATACTTTCATCATTTTATTTGAGAAAACCACTGTCAAATACACTGACACACAAAGCTCTTAACTATTACCGTCTTCTTCTTCTGTGATTTGCGGCAGCTTAGACGCTTCAAATGCGTATTACTGCACTCCTCAGTTCACTACTACCCATCAAAATAAAAGTATGCTTTTTAACTCCAAGAAATTGACAGAAATTACGATAGTACTATAATGTAGCCTACTTGTAAAATAATAATAATAATAAATAGAAACATTTAAGGAATATAATTTCCCCCTCATTTTTATTTAGTAAATCTGTTGTGCAGCCCTTTACAAAAGCATAAAATTATAAGTTATTTTCATTTGATTACATTTTAAAGCATTAATTAAATTGTTAAAGCTTTATACATTAATTTCGTTACCACCATTTTTGATAGTATATTTGTATTATGTCATAAAAGTACAGAATCCCGCTTTGATTGTTTAATACCGTATACCATGATACCGTGAAACCGTGATATTTTCTGAGACGATTATCATACCGTCAAAATCTCATACTGTTACAACCCTACATGCAATTTACAGCTTTTATATTGCATCTATAGATAAACTGCAGGTTCTAACCTCCTAGATTCTATATCATTGATGCCCTATGTAATTGGTTCTTGGTGGTCTTGTTACCAAAAGTGACATTTATATTCAAAATTGCACAAACGAGAGAAAGGACGTTTTCTTTGAATGGCAACTTACAGTCCATTTGGTTGCTTCAAATTTGGAATGGGTTATAAGTATTGCACACTTTGAATTAATCCTTTGAAAAGAGAGATCCTAAAGCATTTTATCTGAAAAACAGCAAAATAAAACACTCCCTCCCTGCCATTTTACTCAGTTTTTCCCTCTCTTCTTTGTTTTTCTCTGTGTTTGTATGTCTCTTCACGTGAGGCTCCTGTCAGCCTGCTGTAACGCAGCTTAATTGAAATAGTGGGAGTTTTATAAGCTGCTCTTGAGTCCTCTGAAAGAGACGCTCCATAAACAGGAACGCTGCCCTTTCATCTGATGCTTTTTTGGAATATTCTTGTCCACCATATCGCCCCGGGCTTTGGCCGGACCCTCAGCATAGAGTCTGCTGCCTGTCTCTAATTTAGCTTTCCAAAAAAACAGGGATAAAGCCAAGAGCAGCCAGAATCAGCTGTACGGGGAACGCAAATTCATCTGTTTGACTCAACACAATCCAGAAATCGAAAGGAGACAAGGCTTTGTTTTGGTTTTGATGGTTTGGTTCGGAGAGCTCTGCGGCGTGTTTGGCACCAAAGGGCCGCATCCCTGCTGACACAGAGAAAACCATGGCCATAAAATCAAAGCAGTCAAACAGGCCCTCTTCTGTTGTGTTTTTAAATGTTGTGTGATTTATTTTTCTTTGTAAGCAAGGCCTCTTTACTCCCCGCTTGTCTTTCACCCCGTCTACATTGCTCCAGTTATGTTTGTTTGCTTAGCGCCCTCCCTGTGAAGTCTTTTCAGCTGGTGTATTTTTGGGTTTCAAGCTCTGTTGGATTTTATTTTCAGGGGGTAACTGGGACATTTTTAGCTCCTCCCGCTCACAGTGCAACTTTAAATACACGGACAAGAGGTCGAGAGTAAAATAGTATCCATTCAAGGATTGCAGATCTGACTGCTCAGTTATGATCTTAATGCGATATCGCTCTACGTAGTAAAAGTCAGTTTAATTACATTTGCCCCGTAGGTATCATCAACCTTTATCTCACCCAGCTACTCTTTGTTGAGGCAGCACCCTTTAGTATAGTAAGCGACCACAAGCTTGCAGCAATATTTTTCACCATCGTTTTTAGAAAAGGAGGTTCTTAGTTCTTGGACACATTCTGTATTTTTCCACTCTAGATCCTCAACTGAACCCCGTGAGTGTAAAAGGGAAGCGTGTTGTCATATTGCATTTGCTGACATAAAACTGCACTTAGAAAATCTGGAGGAGAGATACATATTCGATCAAATCCCTTTTTTCCTCCACTGTTGCACTTAATACTGTACGTAAGATAAAAATGTCGGTCTTGATAAATAGTACCAGCTGTAATGGCCATTACTTTATTAGCCACTGGTCACATGACAAAGCTGAGCTACAGTAGCCTTCCCTGAGTCTGAATATGTCAACTTGCCTACAGTATAGTAGGCGGAAATCTGTAAGTAATATTTAAAAAATCCTCGTATTCATAAAACTGTTGGCGAAAAGCACCCGGATTATCTAGCCTACTACCTCTGTTGAAATTCTTTACTACCCCATGAGGCCATGGAAGAGCAGTTGCGAATGGCAATTAAATGACGCAAATGACAGCACAGCAGATTTTGTTTAATTTCGTTCAAGTTTAATTAGTAGACATATTTATACTATGTAGGACATATATTTTAATGTTTATGAAGTTTATTTCTTGTTGCTCAGACTGTGTGTAATTTTGCACCACCTATAATTTGTTATATAGTCTGTTATTTAGATTTCTCAAAAAATAGAATTGGTTCAATTTTTACAATTGGTACAAGAGTTACTACTTTAGGCCGACTGAAATCAAACTTTTAAAGCATATGCATCTTGCACATTTATTCAATTGGTAATACATTTAGGCTCATTTGGGCATGCTTTCAAAAGCCAATAAGGTTAAAGGGCCCTCACTTCTGTGTACCACATTGTAAATGTTGAAATGCATCCCTCCAGATTTCTCTCGTAAAATCGATCTATAATATGAAACAAAGTCTATAGAAGCCATCTGACTTGGTTGTAACCATCCATAGCAACCCTTTGGTGATTTATGGCTTTACACAAGAATGAGAAACAGTCACTGTATCAACAAGTAGTTATGTAGACTCTGTACACGCTTCATTGATTGAGAAGTGAATTTGGTTGCAGAATGCGTTTGTCACTCCTGTAAATAACCAACTTTGTGTTTACAGGATGAGTTAAGCTGAGTTAAGCCCTCAGAAAAAGAGTGACAACCGTATTTATCAGAAGTGAATAAAGTACATGGACTTTTGCACTTCAGTTGCACTTTCACTCTGCGGTATTTCAGCTCAGAAACAAGCAACAAGGAAATTTGCATCGTCGTGAAAATGTTGGATGAAGTATAATGATTTGATAAGTCTAATTTACACCAGCGCTTGGAAATATGACGGCACTTTTCCCTTTGGCTTTTAGAAGTAGAGAAAAACATTTGCAATTTTCTCTGGTGTGAAACATCCAAAGGAAACAATGGCCTCCCTGGGCGACAAGCCTCTTCAAAGGTCATGTGGTTCACCTCAGACTGCGACAGGATGAGAGGCTAAGGTAATTGGCCATCCATCACCCAGCCTTTCCGCCAGTCTCTCTGAACAAGTGCAAACATGTCCGTAAACAAAGGCAACAAAGCCCAGACTTGTCCAGCGTAGAGACCCTGGAGAGTTGATTGATCGCCTTCCTGTTTTAGTGTTGTTTGTGTAAGACCGAGGCATTTTTATGTGGTGTTTGTAATTATTAGTATCACTGATCGTCAGATCCAGTGTCACGATTTTGCGGTTCCAAATGATAATGATATTTAATTCGTAACCATAATAGTGGAGGTTAGACGTATCGGATGAAGCCTCCATGTGTTTCCTGAGGTCAAAATTCAGTTAAGTCAGAGAGAAACAAGAACTAAAGAAGGAACGGAGAGTTGGAGAGCGAGGTGAACTTCACTCTTTCATTCGATACGCTCAAGGTTTTTCTAGCACCGGAGTTTGATTTGATGCTGATGCTGTTTAGCCTGAGGGGATTTTTTCCTCTTCCTCTTTCTTTCTCCCTCTTTCTTTCATAATGAGTTTGCTTCTCTATTCGCCAATGCCAAGACATTCCACAAGCTGGTAGTATTTTTGTTCCTTTGGCAGCTAACCCCATGTTCTTCCACGCAATGAAAAGGGAGACTGTGGTTTCATATATCTGGTCTCTATTCAGGGACATTCATCTATTTACTCAGCCAGGCCGCAGAGAAAAAAAACCGCCACCTCTATTTGCTATGTGAATCCTGCGCTCAAGCCATGAATGAAATTAGCTGCACCACCCTGGGCTGAACCGTAATTACGACTTGATATCGCCCCAGCCCGCAGATAAGGTAGATTTCAGAGTGGAATGCCTTCGTCATTCTGACAGACACTACGGTTGCAGATCTCCTCTCGTCCTCTCCTCTCTCTCCTCTCTGATATTCCAAGGATGTTGTCAGGAATACAGTGCCCTGCACTTCCAAAAGAGGGCAGCACTCTGCACTGGAGATCGATCACAGCATCCGCTCAGGTCAAGAAATGTGAGAAAACACTTCTGACTTGAGTGCTTTGATGTTTGAAATCAGTAGGGTAAATTCCTGCACGCTGTTTAAAACAAAAATGAATTGATTAATGTGCCCAAATGCACTGGAAGTGTTTTCAAGAAGCAATCTCAAAGTCAATGTGTCTATGAATCATATAAAACTCGTTGCCGCAATGTTAAGCGATTACATTTTGTTATAAGGGTGTTGCAATGCGATTGCTAGGGTGTCTTGGATGGTTGCTGGTTTGTAGTCTACAATCTAGTTCAGGAGTCTCCAATCCTGCTCCTGGAGAGCTAACGTCCTACAGATTTCAGCTCCAACCCCAATCAACCACACCTGAACCAGCTAATCAAGGTCTTCAAGGCTACTTGTTCATTTCAGACAGGTGTGTTGGAGCAGGGTTGGAACTGAAATCTGCAGGACGCTAGCTCTCCAGGAGCAGGGTTGGAGATCCCTGATCTAGTTCTTTATTGTCATCAGTGGAAACTTTTGATTGCGCCGGAGGTTCTTTATAGTAGAACAAGTCAATTTCTGATTTATTCAATTCTCTTTATGCTAAGAAAAAATGGTTCTTGGGGAACCTAAAATTCTGAATTTCTGAACGTTTCTGTTAACATTTTTCTGACATTTCTGTGAGAAACATCCTTTTGGAATGTTTATTTTTAATCACTTTATAAAGTACATTTTTGAAGTATCTTTCATGACTTTTTCATGTTGTATTTTTAGTAAAGTGGCAAAGTGCAGTCGTCCTGGTAAGTTTCAGTTTTGGTTTCTGGAAATGCAAATATTTACAAAGTGAATATGCATTTAGAAAGCCTTGAAGACATTTGAAGTTAAACACACCACACCCAAAGCTGCAGGCCTGTTGTTTTATATCATTATCATGATATAGACTATAAAATGTCAAAGGTTATTTAGTTTGGCCTGTGTTTGAGTAGGATCCACTTTGCCTGAACACACATTCTCTCTCTCTCTTCTTCAAATAATTGTATTAGCAAATATGGTAGAGCAGGTCTAGTCAGTCTGATATGATGTCTTCCCATGAATATGCCGTGTGCCGTACACAAGCGCATCTTTCCCAACACTGTTGTTAGTGCCCTCTAAACATTTACATTTAGTCATTTTGCAGATGCTTTTATCCAAAGCGACTTACAATTGGGCATTTTCCACATCAAAGGTGAAATGACACTGGTATTTTAGCGATTTTTCGATTGAGAGAGAAATGTTACCAGTACACAGTGCTTTTATTCATTTTGAATGAATACGCTATGATGTTTTGATTGAGTTGTTGTTTGTTTTGTTGTAGTTTTTATGGCTTGTGTATTTAATTAAAATAACTAAACAGTTTAAACAATGTAATTTTACCATTGTCATTTATGTTTGCAAATGAATGTGCTTACTCACTTTTTTCAAGCATTTCATGCCATGAGTACCACGTAATTGCCATAATGCCACAAATGATGTAGATTGTTTCATTTGTATTCAAAACATTACTTTATAACTGTGCGTGTTGAGTTAAAAATGGTGCCACTTTTAAAAACATGTCTTGAGACTATTGCCTTTGTTTTTGAGCACAAGAATGCATGCAAATGCATCTAAGAAATGTTCTTTTGGTGTCAAGTGAACCTGCCGCCTGCCTAATTATATCAAACTTCCTTGAGGCCTAATAGTCTGCTAGTTGTTCAGTCTTACTTGCTGACTTTGAAAATGTGTAGTTTTGCACATTCATAGACAGTGATTATCCTTCCCATTTTTATCATTCAGCAACGACTGGCTGCCATGGGCCGTTGCACAGTGCTGGGCGTGACATTTGAGCTGTGGTTAAGCAGTGAGACAGACATCAGTGGTTTCTGTTAGATGTAGGTGTTTGCCAGGCTTTGCAGACTTTGTCTGCGGTTGCCGTAGGCAAAGGCCTTCTTTGGTGGGAGATGTGTCTGCATTTTAAAAGACACCCTGTGTGTTTGTGCAGCAAGCAGAGTAATCAGATAACCCAAGGCAAAGTTGTTATTTTTATGCCAATATGGTGCCAAATAGTCCTACTCTTTTCCCAATCCAACGTTGTGCTTTAAAGGCTTCAAACAAGATTTGAAGGTACAGGCGGCAGACTGAGCGGCTTCTGGGATGTGGGTCAATTCTAAACTAGTTGTTGAAACGGCAAACACAAATAAAGAGTTAAATAGTTTGACATTACTCATACCATTCCAAATCCATCAAAACACAAAGAATAAAAAGTGGTGACTAGAGACAGTCAAGCATAAACATAGTTCAGTGGAATTACTATTCAGTAAAAACTCCTTTGCCATTGCTCTGAATTCTTATTTATGCTCTTATTTATGCAATTTTAATATGAGAACCAAATAAATTGTACATCATTCAAATGTGTCACTTTGAGTCTATTATTAATAAAGAATATATTTGAATATTTGCAGATATGATGGCTGTAGCAGTATAGAGAAAATTGTTAGTAAATAATGACTTATGTTTTCAGGTAGCTTCGGTTCATTTTTTGGAGCTTGACAGCTGCCATTCACTTACATTGTATGTAAAATAGTAGCGTGGACATTTTGCTAAACATCACCAAAGTGTAAAAAAACCTTATGGGTTTGGAACGACATCGGTGTAAGTAAATGATTTTCTTTTTTGGGAGAACTATTCATTTAGCATCTTTATTCTACATCTCTATTTACTCCTACTTGTGGCATTTTACAGAGCTAGCATTCAGCGTTTCAGTTCACGCTGCGTGGGAGGTTGCAGTAAAGTGTTAAGTTAATTAGCACTTGTGCCGTTCAAACTAGAATCTGAGTCTTGAGCTGCTGAACTTGAGTTATTTGTAATTGCATGAAGGAGCAAGAGACCCAAAGTTTTTCTAATGGCTTCTAATTTGAGCACAGCTCTTAATTTGAGAGTCAGTGTGAGATGTAGGATGGATTTGACGCAAGAGTACGAAGCACTGATTCGAGTGTGTCATCAGGTGCTTGCATTTGGTAGTGACCTCTGATGTGGGTGTAGAGATCTGAGCCTGCAATAGTGGGTGTAAAAAAAAAGCTACTTTATTTAACCCCTACGCGTTTTCTTTTGATATTAATCAACTTCCCGTGGCGTGAGTAGATTAAAATACTCACTCAGTGAGTAAGGTCAGTGCAAGTTTATTTCAGTTGAAACAGCTCAGACATTTTAGTCTAGGACTAGGCTCAAGCCTTGTCTGTGAAACTGGGGGTAAATGTATTGGTGAGATTCGATGTGAAATCAGACTAGATCAGCTTGAGGATGAGAGGCTCTCTGTAGATAAAAAAATCTAACTGCTGCTTATTTTAGTGCTGTAGCCGCATAAACATTTATATATATATATATATGTTTATAAAGGGTATTATTATTATTAAGTATATAGTAAATTGTAATTTATTTGTTTGTTTACTTGGTTATAAAAGCTGTTAAGAGTATTTATTTATTTGAACAAAATCGATACAGCATGGCAACATTAATTAAAGCATAACTTTATTAGCAGCATATGTAATATCTTTTTTAAATTAAAAATTGTTGTAAACCTGCATGAAAGCAAAATCTTTTGTAATATTTAGTTATTTTTAGATGATTTAAAATTAGTCAAATGTAAAATGATTTGTGAAAGTGCAAACCAGTCAAGATTGCAACATACGCTTCCTCTAAACTTCTCTTGAGGGCTTTCTCCCGAGGGTTTTGAGTAAAAAGGATTAGAAAACATTTACCCTGTGGTGATTCACGCAGGTCAGATACACTCTGACCTCCAGGCACTTGTTTAGGCACTGCTTGTTAATTCCTACAAGAGAGAGGCAGCTTGACCCTTGAAGGGTTATTGACCTCTGAGATGTCCTCCAGCTGCACCGCTGAAACCGTATCTAACATGCTGCAATAACTCTGACTGGAAAGTAAAGTCAAACTGTGTGAAACCATAGATACACAGGTTTAAATTAGGATGCTTGACTTGACGGGCCTGTTATCTACATCATTGTCATCTGACCAGATGTTGTTTGTACTACTATGAGAAGTCATACCTCATGCATTAGATTCAGTTTGACGATTGGCTTTAATTTAGCTCGACTCATTTAGGATGTACTTGAGTTATTTTACACTGGGAGAATAATGTTTTGTGCTGCTCTAATCGGCTGCTCTGTGGTGAAAATGATCCTGACCTAAGACAGCACTGTGACATTCAGCAGTGAAATAGGAAATTGGTGCCTGAAATAACTTGAGAGGCTATGTAGTCACATCCAAACTAGTTTTTAATGAGGCAAGGTAAACAAAGGTGATTGTTACGGTATTTACAGTTTTAGCGTTTTCACACCTAGTTCGTTTGAGTCCTCCAAACGCTCTCAGAGCGGTTCAGCTCCTGTGTGTGAACAAACCAAGTGATCTCAGAACCCCTAAAAGGACCCCAAAGTGAGTCCATTTGTGGTTGATTTCCTCGTGATTTGTGAAAGCAATCAGGTCCTGGTCTGCTTTGTGTTTGTAATTTTTTTGGTATGGACCAACACAGTAATGCTTGAAGCTACAATACTGTTACAAGTTGTAGGCACTTGTGCAAAAATGCTGTAAAATGAGGATGCTGTCAAAAATAATGTCATAAATAGATTTTCTTTGCGTTTTCAGGGAGGTTTCTTGAAGCATCTTGGAGACGTTGCCACAGTTCTTCTGGATTTAGTCTGTCTCAGTTTGTTCTGTTTCTTCATGTTTCTCCAGACAGACTGGAGGATGATGAGATCAGATCTCTGGCTGTTGTCAGACTCCTTGTGCAAACAAAAATCTCACTGGATTATTACAATTAATGGCTAAATTTATGTTTGGAACTGTAAACTGATATTTCCTTCTGACACGCAAAAGATAGAAATAACTGACTTAAAGTTTTTATCTTATGAAAATACTAGTTCTAATAATTTTGGCCACTACTGTACCTGCGTGAGTATATATGAGTACACACACACACACACACACATCATATTTATTTTAAAAGAGTCAGTACTTATAATTTTTCTCTGTTACATCCTTTTTTGCCTGTAAAAAGATAGGATAAGATAAAAGAAATGAAAGGCAGTTGATCAGTACAGATAAAGCGAGTGAATGCACAAGGGAGGGGAAAATTTGGTTGACCCCACGAGTACAACACTGAGAGCAAACCAAAAACACACATGCATGTGAAGTTCACAGCACGACGTTGAGCTTCGAGAGCCAGAACACACACACACAAAAAAAACCCGCTGGCAAAGGTGACTGTTTACATCCTTCTTTTGGACACATTTTAGGCCAACTAAGACCGAATATCCGCCAGAGGTTGTTTCTCTGCCTGGCCGACACAGCCAAAACACATGACTGCTGGGCAAAGAGAGGCCGAGAAAAGGAAAAAAAAGCACACTGAGGCTCATAAAACTCACTCAAATTAATATCAATGCGAAACAGATGGTACGTCGCATTTCCAAAATAAGATTGAGATTCACAAAGGTTTCATTCCCAACGGGAAGTCCAAATATGAGGTCATGTGCGGAGCTGTGCACAATATCTATTAATAGGGCCAGCTGTAAACATTTTCTGATTTTACGATCCTTCTCCTCTCATTATCTGCAAGGTTGTTAAATTAGCCCTCAGCTCATTTTGTCCTGGAAATGTGGTGTTAGTTTGACAGGGCTGGAGGGAAGTTTGGCCGCTTTGTTGCAGCCGTTGAGATTTGAGATTGCGGCTCCGCACATATCTAAGAGCTGATCTCAGAGAGCGGGACTCTGTAATTAAGTGTAAGGGCAGCAAGTGTAAATAGAGGGAGCGAACCACCACTCAATCGTCAGCGGCCTACGGTGCGTGAGGTCATCTCTGGCATGTGTTAGTTTTGTGCCGTGATATCATCCTCCCCTCAAGGTCAGAAGTTGAGTGTAGCTGACCTCCTGCCTACAGTTGTTCTGTACCTTAAAACTGGTTGAATCATTGTAGTAATAAATATAAACGACACCCAAAAAGTATTTGGACACTTGAGAAATAATTACAAATATTTATAGCACAAGCACACTTCCATCACAAAATGACGTTTATTAGGTTTTAAAAAATGAAGCAATTGATAGATTGTTGAAAAGGAAGACAAAAAGTCTTGGACACTTTCTGGTTGTCAAATGTTGTGAAACATATTCATATGTTAACATGATGAACTATAGCATGAGGACACCTGTTGAAACTGACTATATATGCATCCATGAAAAATGATCTTGAGACCAATTTATTCAAAATAATAAAAAATGTAGCTAAGAAAAGTATGTATATATATTATTTCTATATTTGGGATATTTACAAGCTTCTTTGCAGTGAAGCTGTGAAGTGTTGTCTTGGTTGACATTCAAATGTGAAGGCCGTAAATAAAAATCAGAAAAGTGAAGTTAGTTCCGAGGCTCTTGCATAATTTGTTTGCAGATTTATTTATTGATTTTTTTTGGTAATGCCGTTTACTTTTTTAAATGTGACTGTGTACATTGCTTCATCATTCATTGTCCAAATACTTTTTTGAGCCATTGTATATAATAATAATAATATGAAGTTATATATTGTTAATGCCTTCTAATAACATATACATTTTTATATCTGATTTAGTTTTTCTTCCAGTCCAGCTGTATTGCTCAAGTGATGCCATGGCTGACATCTGAAATGTGAACGAGGTAAAGAAAAATCCCCTTTTCTTGTGGAAATGCAAGTAGATTAAATTAATCCTTTGATTTTTCAAATCGAACTTTATATTAAAAACACACTTTTATCTCTATAGTTACTGCATAGGCCAATCAAGGGTGTTGTCACTGGTGGTTTACAGCGGCACAAATGTGAAGCCCTCTGCTGTTTTTGAGTTATAATTACTGATTTCATCAGCCTGCTATTAGTGTTTACCAAGGCTCGTGTCATGGCAGGCTGCCAGTTCAAGAAGCGGCGCGTTGCTTAATCACTTATTGACCGGAGGAGTACAAACCTCTCAGAAAGAGGTTTTGAGCATATTGATTCATCTGATGAAGGGGTGTGTTGTCAGTTACAATAGTTTTTTCACTGATTTGACCAAAAGCCTGTTTGATTTTTCGTGGAAAGATGTTTAGGTAAAAAAAAAAATCACTTATAATAAGATTTTTTTCTTTAGTGTAAGAAGCTGTGCAGGTATCAATGATTTCCATCGTACAAGGCATTTTATTATAAATCTTAAGGATGATTATTTTATATCTTGAGACTTATTGTTTTTACTTTTTATTCTATCTAATCAATGAAAACTGTAAAATAACAGAAGTTAGGGAAGTCATGGAAACATGTAGTGACAAAATGCTCGACACACTCTCTTCATTTATTCACATCCTGGGATGTTTATTGCATTCTTCTGTATGCCAGACACTCCTAAATAATAATAAATAAATATATATATTTTTCTACAAAAGGTTTATTAGATCTTGTGTAACAAATCAAGTGAAGTGTGTAAAAACAGTGATTGGTAGTGTAGTGTATCTCTTGCACCGTGTATAAGGGATGTAGTTATAGTACATAGTAGGCAAACTATTTTATTTGTAGTCCAAAGTCAAATTAATCGTGCACTTAATTCAAAACGGGTTATTCTTAAATTCGAGTATTTGATTTTTCTCTAGACTAAGATGCCAGAAATTGCTAACAGTGCTAAAGCTGTTGGATACACAATAAAACTACAATAGCATCCAATAACCAGATTTTAATTGTACAATTTGTCTGGACAAGGATGTTATGACAATTTGTGTATTTTACTATTATTGTAACGCGTTACATATTTAATTTGATTATTTATATTATTTAATTTGATTATAGGCCTAATTTTCAATGGTTTGAATAATTGTTCTCTGCTGCCCCTTACATTTCTGCTGTCATTAATTGTTTTTATGTAACTTAATCTAACGTTTTTATATAACATACAGTTTATATAACTTCCACGGTTTATATGTATAAGTGTCTCATCGAGATAACATGCCCAGCTACAACTAGCCTCCCCTATATGTAGCTATATGACACAGTAACATGTTCACTCATGTTAAACATGCTAGTTATTGTTGGACAACTAATCGCTCGTGTAATTTGCGACCGCGGTGTGTTTCGTCATGTATGCAGTCGTGATTTCTGAGGACGGGGCTTTAGAAAGATCCTTGCGATTTATCCCTCGGGCCAAACTCACCTCTCCCTTCCCTTTCGCAAACATCAGCAGAAATATCAGTCTGACCAATGGCTCTTATCCTGGGTTGTGCTCGACGAGCAGAACACTCTGTACAAACACTCTTACTCCAGCCTCGGCGCGCGCAAAGCCGCTCTCAGTGGCTATAGTCAAGTGGTGTGTTTTTCTTAATAGTTGTCTGATTGGACAAACCGTGTGTCAGTATCTTGGCTTTTTTTTCCCCTCTGCTCGGGACGTGTCCTTTTTTTCTGAATCGAAGCAGGAGCTCCGCAGGTCGTGTGTTAGAAACGCAGCAGCTTTACGCACATACTTGTTGCACGTCGAGTTAGATAACCAAACCCTGCGCAAGCAGTTTAGTACGAGGATAATGTACGAGCAGAATCAGTTCACCGTGACCACGTACGTTATCTCTAATCGCGATAAATATTTGAGGTTGTGTGTCTTGACCTAACACTTTAAAGTCAAACAGCATTTGAATGTGACACAGCGGTTTGAGTAATATAGTTGGACCCATTGTGTTTATTAATATATTAAAACAGAACAAACTGCGGTTAGTTGTAGTATTTTGCAGTGCCAGGTTTTTTGTTTTTTTTATTTTTTAAAGGTGTGTGATTAAAAATTCAACACCGAGCTTCTTTGCTATTTACGTTTAATATGAAATATTACATGTAATATATTATTCGAAGATAATCTAAAAGGGATCTGAAATGTGGCAACAGTTTAATAGCGGGTTAATCATATCACATGTATTACACCTACATAAGAAAATCTATTTTTAAGCATTTTGTCTTGCCTTGTTCAATATTACAAAAAAGTGGGTGTAGTTGAAATTGAATAATTGTGCTTGTGTGTGTTGAAAACAAAACAAACAGTAAATTCCATAGGTTTCTTTCTGCCACATACCAGTTTAACACATGTATCAATTCTGTTATGATTTGTTTTAAAGGTATTTAGGTTTTTAGCACAGCTTAAGGTCAGTTTGAGGCTTTTGCTAATGCAGGGTGTGAGAAGTGTATTTAAGTTTCCCCTCAGAGTGTGTTTTCATTCCGAATTATTCCTGCACAATATAATGAAAAAGAGTCAGGTGAAGGTGTTCATGTCATTAGGGTTTAATCATCTCATTTATAAAGCAGTACACAATCCACATCAATTTTTTAATAGGCTCAGTTTGCAACCTTGCACAAATTTGTGGAGGGAAAAAAACTATAAAAAGAAGTACATACAGAAAATGCACAAATGCCACTTTGGATAGTCATAAACAACAAAAAGCTTGACATAAATAAGTTAATCTAATTTCCTCAGTGTTTTTTTCTGCTTCACAAAGCAGTACACAGGTACACTTTAATGTTTTACACACGTGCAGTGTAACGTCTTAATTTAATGTTTTACTGGTTTTTACTATTTTTTTATTGTTTTGTTTGTCATAGTGCCACGTCATGTTCAACAAAAGCTAAATATATTGTGACAAAGAAGTGGCTTCGTGGACTAACATTGTTCTTAATTGTATGGCCCAGTGTTAAAGAAAAAACGAAATATATATTTATATATAAATTATGCTACACAGCAATGAATAGAAAAAAAAAATTGACAAAAATAAGAAAATGAATTGGTCTCTACAATTGCACCTTTTTTATGTGTACTCAGTAGGATTTGTAGTTCATGGGAATTTGCATCTTTATGGCAAAAAAAAGCAATTAGTGGAATAACCCGCGGATTTAATAATACTGTAAAAGCATGAAAATCTTAATACCACACTAGCAGTCACAGTCCCTTCAGAGAAGAACACCACATGCCCAACGTGCTGTTCTTTGGCTGGTCAAATCAAGTACCAATAAACATGAACGGTATTAAATATCGAATCATTTTAATTTAGCCAGATCACAGAGGGTGAAAAAAATCTGTAATTCTTTTCAAACAGTGACATTTGTGCAACTGAAAAAAAAACCTAACCAAGGTTGTGCTGCTGCTGCTGAGTACAACACTGATACACATGAAGGTGTATTTCTGACTGTTAACATCCTGAGCCAGCCAAAACTGAGACAATGGGATTGTTAAACCTAATTAAAGGGAAATGGTGTGTGTGTGTGTGTGTGTGTGTGTGTGGGAGAGTCTGAGTGTGTCTGTTCATTTACTTTAAAAGGGTTCATTTTGGGGAGACGTTTTGAAAACTGCACAGCAATTCTTTAAGTCAAACGCACTTCATTTATAAATGATTGTTTTTTTAAATCTTAATATCACATTTAAATGTGCTACATGTAAAATGAAAGAGTATATACATAGGTAGTAAAAGAACAAACGAAACTCCATCTGCACACTGCTACATTGTCTGCTTTTGAGGCAAATATATTCTGTCGAGTGCCAAAACTTTAGTGTAAAAATTCAGTGCTTATACAGCCTCTCCAAGGCTCGATGTGTAATTCTCAACCGCTGTCCTTGTGTACTTCATAAAGCTCTTGAAGTATTTGATGGAGAAAATAGTCGTCTTCGTCTATCTCTGCAGGGAACAAGGGGGGAAAAAAAGTTGATTAGCAAAAGAAATAACGTCGAACGCGCTTGCCAAAACTTCACAACGACTCAATGCATGAAATAAACGACAGAAAAATACTGCAACAATATTTGCGCGTAAACGAACCCCCATCTCCACGACGCGTTTAAAACAGTGGCGATAGCGCGAATGGAAAGCGAGGAATTCTGCGCCTGCATTGTGACCCCAGACCCCCCCCCCCCCGCGCGCGCACACCCTACAAGAGACCTGCTGACGTGTTACTACAATGTTATGCATTTGAGTCTCGTTTGACTCGACTGTCACTTGCGCGGTGACAGAACGTCTAAACGAGCGTTTGTTTTAAAAGACCAAACCAAACGCGTTTTACAATGCGAACGCGTGGACAAGCACGCGTCAAGCAACGGGCCTTTTTAGCGTTTTAGTGTGCAACAATAAAACCGAGAGAACAATGAGATATATGTATATAACATTAGCCATACTTAATGCTAAAAAATATCGCATTCAATAACACGCGCTTGCATCAATGCATAAAATAAGTAATGCACCAGACCGCGTACGAAACTCACCTTGTTTACGTTTTGGGACCCGACTGGCTGGGCGCGTGCGAACTCGTCTCTGGACAGCAGTTCGCCTCGGTCGCTTGGATGTTGGCTCTTTTACTTTGGCTAGGAAGATCTATCGAAAGAATGAAGATGGTGTTAGAAAAGCGACTTCATTTGCGAACAAGACCGCGAAAGCAAGCCGTTTCAGCATTACGCACGAGGAGGGCAAACTGTTTGTCCCCCGAGGTCTGAGCGCAAATAACGCAAAAGCAGCGAGACTCCCAAAACATTTACCCTGATCCTCTGTCGACGGTCTTTTTCTCGGCGTGGTCAGCGCCGTGCGGGAATCCGAGCGACTCCCGTGCTCCGCGTTGTCAGAGTCCCCCTGTACGCTCGTAACGTTATTTAACAAATAGTCGTGGTTCCCGTTATGATCCACTGTCCCGGTCGGGGTATCCCGTTTTGCGTGAGGTGGTCTGGTGTAAAACTCCGGCACCTCTTCCGCGTCCACCTCCTGCCACTCGTAGTCGCCAGGCGCGAGCGGCTCGTTTTTGGCGAAGTCGTAATTCCATTTTTCCTTGGACGCTTTCTCCATCTCCAGCATTTGCTCCTTGACGTCCCTCGCGAACTCTTCGCGATCCACGGAGCCGAAGAGGTTTCTGCACACCGGCGGTCTGGCGTGATCCGTCTGCCTCGCGTCCACCCTCTCCAGCGTCGGGCTTCCATTGGAGACGCGCACTTTTGACATCTTGCACGTGAAAGTTCGTCCCGAGAATCGCAGTCGCAATCGAGCCAGACGCGGTCTAACTAAGAGCGATCCTTCTTGCAGAGAGAGTCGAGCGAGACGCAGAGCGCGCGCATAACAAACGCGTGCGGAAAGGCGAAGGCGCGCGGAAAACAAGTCATGTAAACAGCGCGCGACTCCGATGCCGTCTCGTAGTAATTCCGAAGAAAAACACACGAGTCATTCGAGTAGGCGAGCTCCCAATATGGCGATCTCAAGTAAACTGGCAGAGGGAAAAAGATTGACAGCGAAGGCTATTTAAACAGAAGACGCTTTTCATTGGCCGGCGGAGCGCGGGGCCCGCCCATCGGTGAAAAACGAGACTCGCGCTTCCCGTGTTGCCAGGTCCGCTTATTCTATGCCAGAGACACTCGTTTATGTGCGATTTGGTGTAAATGTTGTGAACTCTGCGGCCCTTGAGATGATCTAAAATGAGACAACACAGTCATTAAAATGTGTGAAAGTGAGGAGACGATTTAGTTATTTGAGCTTAATCCTTTAACTATTGTTTGTTTTGAAGAAGAAACCATTCTTTGGAGAAGGTGGCTTGATGTTAAAAGAGTGATTTGTAGACCAGCCAAATCACGGAAATGTTCTTGACATTTCTTTGAGGAAAAAAAAGCAAATGTATCAAGCTGTAAAATATTTCAGACGTCAGCTTTATTGCCAAGTATGTTTGCACACAAGGAATTTGTTTCAGGGTCACAAGCTTCCAGTATTCAGAGACAACAGCACAGATATAATGAAAACAAGATAAATGACAATCAAATGTATTTAGAAAAAAAAATTGTTTTGTACAGAAGTGCTATAGAATAAGATGTAGGGATGTACTAGAAACAAATAAATATAAGGTTATTGCACATATTCTTATCGCATAATGGGGAGAACATATAACTGTTTGTTAGGTTGCCTGGGGCAAGAAAGAAACTATTATTTCTTTAAATTGAAAATCCAGGAAACCATTAGATGAAAATCAAAACTTGTATGGCTTTTAAATATTATGGAAAGCGAGGGCCTTTGAGTGAAAAAGGTGGCAAATGTTTGAGTAAGTTTTGTTAAAGTATTGATCAACACACTTTGTCAAAAGATAATAGCCAACGTTATAATGTGATGCTAAAGTGTAAGGGAGGTTTATGTGGCATATTGTGGTAGGATTTGATGTGTTGAATAAACGCCCGAGAATAATTTTGCTTCTTTTGGGGGAAATTTTTAAAAAACAAACTGCATAACCACTGCTGGTCATTGTCTTGGGGGTGACCACAGTCATGGTCCCCCCTTCTTCAGGGGGTTTTACTGCACCTCACTGCTGTGTCTCCCTTCTTTGGTTGCCATTCCACTTGATCAGCCACATGCTCCTCCATCCAGTCTGCTGTTCCAGTCATGCTCCATCGCTGGTCCTGTCACCCAGGTCAAGTATTCCAGTCATCTCTGGTCCTGTCTCCAGTGGTCTCATCTCTGCTCCACCCTTGGTCTGGTCCTGTCAGCTGCTCCTCCATCATCTCTCTGGTTGGTCTCTCTCATCACTCTCTGGTCTGCTCTCATGGTCTGGTCTCCTCCATCATCTCTCTGGTCTGGTCCAGCTCCTCCACTGCAAATGATTCATTGTGGAGATCTGGCTGGATTTGAACCAGGGACCTCTGGCATTGTCTGCCAGTGCTCATACCGCTGAGCCACAGATCTCCAACTATGCATGTGCTGGAACTTATACTTCACTACTTACCTGTGGTTTTTGACACTAAGTCAGGTTTAGTCAGGCTCAACATAGGGCCGGAAGGATCGGGAGAGAGGCATGTCTGGAGGTGTGGTGTAGTGGTAGCATTTGCGTGCTCATGCTCACAACAGGTTTGCGCTCCAACAGCCGGTTTGAGACTCCCCTACATCAGACATTCATATAATCACTCTTTTATCTTTTCAGTCATCAAATAATCACAACCAATGACACAAACATACACATTTATTTTATACTTGCAACACAAGGCATTTGTAAAACTCATCACAGCAAATGATATGATTTTAATCAAAACATGTTCTGCTGCCTCCAGTTGTGCAAGACATAAATACAATACAAAAAAGGTTCATATTGTGTATCTGGCCAGATGGCTCACTGGTGTCCTGACTAAATCATTCTAGCATCATGAAGAGGACGTCTTCTGGACACTCTTTTTCCTCAGCACCTCGTTCTGAACCTCTTCTGGAAACTGCTGGAGGTGATCCCGCACACAGGGCAAACAAAAGCGCTTGGTGTAGAACAGACTGCAGTCCTGTCAGGAAAAACAAACACAAGCTTGTTGACATTGATTTCAATAAATATATATCATGATTCTGATGCTGCTGTATTGTTCTTCACTACATACAAGCATAAAAATATTGTTTCATCTATATCTTTAGCTTTTTCTACAATGGAGGATCATTTTTATACATTATTTCCTTCATTGAATCATTCCAAAAGGAGGGACATGGCCTATTGGAGAGCCATGTTTTTTAATCAAAGCTACACGCACCGTTCCCACACACACCGTCTTACTGCACAGACAGCACTTGGATCCTAAAACCAGAAACTTTCCTCTCTCTGGGCTGAAGGGATCCTTCATGCCGTAGCATTCCTCCAAGAGCCTGCAGGACAAACGACAAAAGCACATCACGCCATTGTTATTATAATGATATGAATCAATTATTTGATTATTTCAATCACAGTACAGAGTGTTAAACTCAGATATCAGAAGCCTACAAGTCAAATGGGAAAATAAAATGGGTGAAATAACATTCTATTGGCATTTAATTTACATTCAAATTAAACAGCATACTTATTCTAACCTGTACTTATTAAAATAAATAAAAGAAAAGTGAACACTACATTACATTTTTTACATTATTCAAATCGTCTTGCTGACAAATGAGTCAAATCTCGTGGTTTGAAGGATAGTGGCAAAGACTGAGAAACTCTTTAAATGTCTAATGATTCTTGTACTAAATATGCTTAATGTTTATTAATTATGTTTACAATATATTTCAAATATAGTTTCACTGAATGTTCAAGTGGGTGTCCCCTGTAAATCACCGTCAAATTGTATGATCATATATATTATGAAGCTACGATCAAAACTATTGCTTAATAAAAAGACACGGCTCTTCAATTAGGCTGGAATACACTACACGACTTTTCAAAAATGAACAGATTTTTGAAACACTAGGCATCATACACTCACCATTTATAAAGTCGCTAAGTGTGTGATGCCTAGTGTTTCAAAAACATGTTCAGATTTTAAAAGCTGTGTAGTGTATTCCAGCCTTAGCCTGGAATACACTATTGACGCTAGTTGAGGAAAGTCAGAGCCAGTCTGCAGATTATAACTGACAGATTCCACAGAAAATCTCGTACTGTATTATGGCCACAGACTCTGATTTTTTTAGCTTCAGATTTTGATTCTATCCAGTCAGAGGATATCAAACCTGTTTGATATTTTCAGCCGATTTTAGAACACATGTTTACATTTGTCATGCGTCTCCTAGCAACAAGGCGCACGTTTCTGCGTGAGTTCGCTGTGATCGGAACAACTTTAAAGTCTGGTAACGTTAGTGTATGATGCACAGTTTTCTATTTTGTCACTATTTACTAAAGCTATTGATTTTCCTCCTTTTGAATTATCACAATTCCCATTGCTTAATAAAAATAAGCGATCGTAGACCTTTCAATACGAAAGGTCTTGTGCTTTTACTACAATACCAACATTATTATTATTAAGAAAACAAACAAATACTATTATCAAACCCCTTTAGTGCTTTGTGATGTCTGTGAAGGGAATGATCAATATTTAGCTGCATGGTGTCATTGGAAGTCGACCGTCAAATCCCTTCATTATACGAGCACACAAGTCGCTAAATGACTTCATAAATAAAAAATCATCGCTCAAAGAGAAAACTCTTCACACTAATCACGGCACGTTACTTCATGAACGGGGTTATTTACAATAGCCCAGACCTTTAACGTTTACCAAACGTCACCCGAGTTACTCTGACAGAACACGAGTTTACAGTGTGTCATGCTCCCATTTATACTTTCACATTGTGTCCACATGGACTATTCGTTTATCATTTACTCGCCCTGATGCTGCAAATCTGTATAACGAATACAAAATACTATATTTTGAAGAATGTTGATAACCAACAGTCTTGGTAACCACTGACTTACGTTATATGAGATAGATAGATACATATATTATTTCGGTTGAGTGTTGTGAGGAAAGTCCGTACTTGCAGTGCTTTGTTACAATTTGTATTGTTAAAAGCGCTATATAAATAAAGGTGACTTGACTTGTCATTTTGCAGTTTGGCAGCCTGGTTCAGAAATATTGCAGGAATGTAATGTTCTATACTAACGTCACAGACGCTCTCTAGCACGTGAAGACCGCGCGCTGTTTGTACTTACACTATTGCTCTGGTGTTCGGCGGCTTCTGGCCGAAGAAGCTGTAGGGAGTGGACAGTTCACACAGCTCGCAGGTGAAGACGCCGAGCGCGGACCCTTCGTTCAAATCCATTATGTAACCGTAACCGTGCGATTCTCGTGCTGCACAACCGCTACGTCCCGTTCAAGCGCATCCTAAACCTGTTTGTTTTGAGTGAGCACGCGATCTGAGAGCGCGCCATGCTGCTGCGACGTCAGGACGGTGCGTCGAGAAGGACAGTCTCGGCGTTTCTGTTTTACACTTCACGCTTGCAGTACATCAGACTGGACAGAGGATGGCGCCAGAAATAAAACACGACCACGCCGCTCATTTCAGGTTCTGTAAAAACATTTCATCTTCATTACAAACTACAAACACCAGATGAGATCAGTCAGTAATTACGCACCCAAAAGCCACAACTAAATATGCCATGATTCATTAACAATTGCAACAGTCTTATGGATTGTCAATTACTAGATTTTGCTCAAAATGCTACGGAAATAAATTTTCCTTGAAAAAAAATACATCACTAAAACAATAATTTACCCATCAAATACACGTAATAAGTCAGAACACATTTGTACAATTAAATTACAGTTGGAGTGCTATACAGCATACAATAATATTTTTATACAAAAGATTTGACAAATGATGTTCAATGTAAGCATTTCAAATGAGGTAACACAATCTGATTTATATGGCTCTCTCTCTTTATACATTTCATTCTAGCATTAAAACATATGAAAAATCACCCTTATTCAGGATAGTCAACACAATATATTTTCCAGGTCCTAAATGTTTACTGCTGGTGCTTATTTGGCAGAGGCGGCTCCAGTTTAAAAGTGCAGAGGAAGGTCAACCGCTCGTTAGCCACGCCCCCTGTAACCTACAAAGCCCCGCCCTTCAAACTACATAGATGGAGAGCAGTAGCGCATCATCTCTGTGTGGCCACATTTGTCAAAAACAATTCAAGCCAACTGTGCTCTCGCACTATAAACAAATGCCTATGCAGCTAAATATGGTGCTTTAATGGTCTACGGCCAGTTTACAGTAAGCCAAGGCATATCTTTTCAGTGTCATCTATTTACTGCACCTGTAATCCACTTTTGGCACATTTATAAAAGCATCTACTGCACTTTTCTATGGGACAATAGGCGATGACCTTCTAAAGGTCTCTGTGCCCTATTAAAGGTTAGTGCTATATTTTTCAGCCTAGAATTACACTGGCTTTAACCTACAATGTCCCTGCTGCGTACTTGATCCCATCAGCAGGTGCACACCGTAAAGATGTTACCGCCAGGCTTCTTTCCCCCTCTGAGAGGAGCGTCCTTTATCTCCTGTCCCGAACTCAGAGGGATCTCTCGAGTATGCTGAGAACGGTGATGTTTCAAAGTCAGTACATGTCCCTGTAGATCTCCTGCAGAAGCGGGTGGAGTGAAGCGTCCTCCGTCTTGTTGATCTCCTGGACCAGCTCCGCGTGCTCCGTCACCAGCTGCCGCAGGTCGGCCAGTTTCTGCAGCAGCTTGGGAAAGAGTAAGGAGTTGTCGGGGTGGTTGGACAACAGGTGGAGCCGCAGGGCGTGGATGATGCTCTCCTGGATGCGCTCGATCTGCGACACGTCGTTCAGTCCGGGACGGTCTGTCGGTGGAGATCCAGAGAGAGAGAGGAAGAGACATGAGACACGCAAGAATAATGTAGAAATACTTGAAATTACTTAACCGATTCATGCAATTACTTTCAATCCTATTATTAATTTGTGACCCTGGACTACACAACCAGTCATAAGGGTCAATTTGTTGGACATTGAGAATTATACAAGCTGAATAAATAATCTTTCCAGTGATGTATGGTTTGTTATGATCAGACAATATTTGGCTGAGATTCAACTATTTGAACATCTGGAATCGGAGGGTGCAAATTGCCTTTAAAGTTGTCCAAATGAAGTGCTTACCAGTGCATACTACTAATCAGAAATTAAGTTTTAATATATTTATGGTAGTATATTTACTAAATATCTTCATGGAACTTGATCTATATTAAATATCCTTATTATTTTTGGCATAAAAGAACAATCAATAATTTTGACCCATACAATGTATTGTTGGCTATTTGCTACAAATACACCTGTGCTACTTATGACTGGTTTTGTGGTCCAGGGTCACATTTTGATATTACTACCGAACTTTTCAAATAAAGGACTTTGCTGTTCAATTGCTATGGTGCCAACATTTGTATTAAACATCATGACGTCACTGCACGACAAATTCTGAGTAGTAGACTGTCCATGGATGATGTATTTGTAGTTTTTGCTAACGCTGTATCTCTTTAGCATACATAGGTTGTAAGAAAACAGAGCAGCTCTCCAGGAAGCTGTGGTTTGTGGAAGCATCTGCTCTCGGGTCTCTGCCGTACGGCAGCAGTTCCTCGGGAACCGGCGGGAGAGGAAACTGTGGTTATTTTCACTTGCCCTCAAGAGAACTAAATCTCCATCTCACTTCCACCATTATTATTTAATGCCTTTCAAAAACTGCTGGCTGCGGGACTCCAGAGGTGACATAAAAACAACCTGAACCACAACTAACCTGCTTAGAGTTCAGCAAAGGAGATGACATTAAAGGGATAGTTCACCCAAAATGAACATTCATTAATAACTCGCCCTCATATCGTCCCGAACCTGCAAGACCTCAGATCTTCTTTGGAACACAAATCAAGATATTTTTGATGAAATCTGGGAGCTTTCTGACCCACCATAGACAGAAAAGCAACTGACACGTTCGAGGCCCAGAAAGATAGTAAGGACATCGTTAAAATAGTCCATGTGACATCAGTGGTTCAACCTAATGTTATGAAGATACGAGAATACATTTTGTGCGAAAAACAACAACTTTATTCAACAATTTCTTCTCTTCTTTCTTTGCGCACAAAAAGTATTCTAGTTTAAAATTAAGGTTGAACCGCTGAGTCACATGGACTATTTTAACAACATCCTTACTACGTTTAGTACATACAGGGTCTATACAGGGTCAGAAAGCACTCAGATTTCATCAAAAATATCTTAATCTGTGTTCTGAAGATGAACGAAGGTTTGGAATGTCATGAGGGTGAGTAATTAATGACAGATTGTCTTTTTTAGGGTGAACTATCCCTTTAATATGGAGTGAAACACAAGAGTACTTCAGGTTAAATAAAATATGCATGTATTTATTTATACATTTAAAGCCCCATTACTGTAGTAGTCTAATGGTCCTTTACATTTGCCTCCAAACATTGATGCAAAAGTCCCTAAATATAACCTTTATATAAAAATGATCCTGTATAATTACCCATTTATACTGTCAGAATAATAGTAAGTGTAAAAAATAGAATACGATTTTTTTTTCACTGTACTTGCAAGTCAAAACAATATAATCAAGCAATTTAAAATATTCCTTTTATTTTTTCTGCCTTCTACTACATTAATGATAATAGATGTATGAACATAGCATTTATCCATGCATAAATAAATAAATTACTTTCCCCATACTTAATAAATACCCTAAAATAACTTTTTAAAATGATATATGATAAATACTTACTTTAAAATAAAGTTTGACAAGCCCTAAAAATGAATATTTGGTCAAATATCGTTCTTCTTTAGCACCCCTGTATGACCCCCGACCCCAGATTCAACACCCCGGCTCTAGTTGGAGAACAGCGTGACATATCAATTTCATGTCAAGTATTTCATTCCTGAGTAAAGCCCATTTTCAAAAGCTGCTAGTCACTGTTAAGTAGCGTATCGTTTAGATAATGCGTTCCAAATGTTTCCAATACCGCCTCTATTTCACTTCCCATGCTCTCTCTGCATCTCACCTCCGCAGCAGATGATGGCGGCCACGAACAGCGCCAGGTCGCTGTCGTCGAGCTCTAGGGCGTTGAACCTCATGGCGAACTGAAATTTCGGCTCCATCATGTCGCTGAAGGGCTTGCGCAGGCTCTTCAGAAATTCGCGGGTGATGAAGCCTCCGCCGTGAGCCACCAGCAGCCCGTCTTTGTTCATGCAGGAGGCCAGCAGGGCGAAGAGCGCCTCGTACACGCCGTACTTCAGCAGAGTCACCTGGTCGTTGAGGTCCAGGGTGGCGAAGCCGGGCACGGCCTTGGCGAACTCCGTCACCTCCGTGACCGTCGCCACCGAGGCGTACTGGCAGAACAGGAAGAGCCGAGCCTCCACCTCTCTCTCCCGCACAGTGGACACGTCTCCGGACGCCACGTTGCCCAGCAGCTGGGTGAGTAGTTTCTGCTCGGCGTGCTGGAGAGTGTCCATGTCGTGGATGACGAAGGGCTTCCATAAAGGATGGAGAGAGGACAGTCAGAGAACAGGTGTGCGTTCAGACCGTGCAACTCAAAGTGTGCTGAATAGCTTGTGCAATTAGTGCTCACTGTTTTCTTCATTAGCAATTGACACCCTGTCACTCAGTTTCGGGGAAGCTACTTTGAAACCGCAGCTTGCCAAGCTACTTCATTTACAGTCATTCAAATACAGTCAACTATTTTTGACACTAGTACACTAAAATAAGTTTCTTCTGCTCACCAAGCCTGCATTTATTTGATACAAAGTACAGGAAAAACAGTTACATTTTGGAATATTTTTTCTATTTAAAATAACAGTTTTCTATTTGAATCTATTTTAAAATGTAATTTATTCCTGCGCTTTTAAAGCTGATTTTTTAGCATCCTTACTCCAGTCATATGATCCTTCAAAAATCATTCAAATATTCTGATTTGCTAATCAAAAACATTTATTATTATGTTGAAAACAGCTAACAAGAATTTTTTAACAATAATGTTTCTTTGATGAATAGAAAGTTCAGAAAAACAGCATTCATCTGAAACGGAAATCTTTTGTAACATTATAAAATGTCTTTTATTGCCAGTTTGGATCCATTTAAAGCATCCTCGCCAATTAAAATTATTAATTTCTATAACACCCCCCCCCCCCACACACACACACATTTTTTTTTAACATACAATTGCTCTGACTTTAAGCTCTTAAATAGGGTTTAATGTTACAAAAGCTTATTATTTCAGATAAATGCTGATCTTTGGATCTTTCTATGCATTAAAGAATCCTGAAAAATTTACTTAACCTTTTTAGATATTGATAATAATAATAATAAATGTTTCTTGAGCAGCAAATCAGCATATTAGAATGATTTCTGAAGAATCATGTGACACTGAAGACAGGAGTAATGATGATGCTAAACATTTTGCTTTTATCACAGGAATAAATTATAGTGAAAAAAAAAAAAAATAGAAAGCAGTTAAAATAGTAAGAAATATTTCACAATATTACTGCTTTTGCTGTATTTCGGATCAAATAAATGCCGGCTTGGTGAGCAGAAGAGAATACTGAAACTAACTTAAAGAGGTAATTCACCCCAAAATAAAACATTGTCATCATTTACTCGCCCTCATGCAGTTTCAAACATGTATGCATTTCCTTCTTCTGCTGAACACAAAACAACACATTTTGGCGAATGCTGATATTCACATAGTTTGTTTCCACCGACTTCCTTTGAATGGACAAAAAATACATTGGAATTCAACAGGAACCAAAACTGTTTAGTTAGCAAAAGTATTCTAAATATATTTTTTATGGTCCGCAGAAAAAACAAAAGCATACAGGTTTGGAGCGCATGTGTTATAAAATTGACTGAAATTCCAACAAATTTGATTTCAAATTTCAAGGGTTACTTCATGTAATTATTTTAGGTCAAAGGGGGTTCCACTGACAAAAACATTTGTGTCCTCTCTGCTATAATGGACAATGTTTAAGCATTGCATAATTTTGCTCCGCTTTAAAGTTGCATGAGCAGTACAACATAAATGATGAGTGAGAGAGCAAGTGAGTGAGTGAGTGAGTGAGTGAGAGAGCATGAGTGAGGGAGTGAGTGAGTGAGAGAGCAAGCAAGTGAGTGAGTGAGGGAGTGAGTGAGTGAGGTGAGAGAGCAAGAGTGAGTGATGAGTGAGTGAGTGAGAGAGCAAGCAAGTAAGAGTGAGTGGTGAGTGGTGAGTGAGTGAGTGAGTGAGTGAGTGAGTGAGTGAGTGAGGTGAGAGAGCAAGCAAGTGAGTGAGTGAGTGAGTGAGTGAGAGAGCAGAGTGAGTGAGCCAGAGGGAGTGAGTGAGTGAGTGAGTGAGTGAGTGAGTGAGTGAGTGAGCAAGCAAGTGAGTGAGTGAGTGAGTGAGTGAGAGAGCAAGCGAGTGAGGAGTGAGTGAGTGAGTGAGTGAGTGAGAGAGAGCAAGCAAGTGAAGTAAGTGAGGGAGTGAGTGAGTGAGTGAGTGAGTGAGAGAGCAAGCAAGTGAGTGAGGGAGTGAGTGAGTGAGGGAGTGAGTGAGTGAGAGAGCAAGCAAGTGAGTGAGTGAGTGAGGAAGGGAGGGAGTGAGTGAGTGAGTGAGTGAGAGAGCAAGTGAGTGAGTGAGTGAGCGAGGAGTGAGACGAAGTGAGGGAGCGAGTGAGAGAGCAAGCAAGTGAGTGAGTGAGTGAGGGAGTGAGTGAGTGAGGGAGTGAGTGAGAGAGCAAGCAAGTGAGTGAGTGAGTGAGTGAGTGAGTGAGTGAGTGAGCAAGAGTGAGCGAGTGAGTGAGTGAGTGAGTGAGTGAGTGAGTGAGAGAGAGCAAGCAGTGAGTGAGTGAGTGAGTGAGTGAGAGGGTGAGTGAGAGAGAGCAAGAGTGAGTGAGTGAGTGAGTGAGTGAGTGAGGGAGTGAGAGAGCAAGCAAGTGAGTGAGTGAGTGAGTGGTGAGGGAGTGAGAGTGAGTGAGGGAGCGAGGGAGTGAGTGAGTGAGTGAGGGAAGTGAGTGAGTGAGTGAGTGAGAGTGAGTGAGAGAGCAAGTGAGTGAGTGAGAGGGAGGGAGTGAGTGAGAGAGGAAAGTCAGGGAGGGAGTGAGGAGAGGAGAGGGAGGGAGTGAGGGAGGGAGTGAATGAGTGAGCGAGCGAGTGACTGAGCGAGCGTGTGATTCCTCAACACAGCAGTTGCTCACCGGAGTGCTGGTCTTGCCCGTGAGAAACACTCGTGCTTTGGCTTTGTTCATGTTGAAGTGTTTGAGGTAGGCTTCATGCATCTGTCTGGCCAGACTCTTCGTGTCCGGCTGCTGGGACTCGTGCTGCTCTTTCCCGCTGACGTCCTGCACTGCTTTCAGCCTCTGCTTCTCAGATTGGGGTATCCGCCCAAAACGGATAGCTGTAAGACCCCCCCACACACACACAGTATCAATGAAACCAAATGCAAGCTCATGCATGCTGCCACAGACAATGTACCGTATACAAACAAAACAAACACACACTGTATATTTTAACAAAATGTTCATACTAGGGCTGATAAAAAACAAAAAACAAATACATATTTAATAAAAAATATCAGCATTTTCTTCTCTTGTTTCCTTCCTAATCGAGTTTTCTAATAAACCCGACATTGTATATTATGATTATTGTTGGCTTTATAAAGAAGTGCTTTATGTGCTCTTTTGTGTTGTTTTGGATAAAAGCATGTTATGTGAAATGTTACATTAAATAATGACTTAATATTACTTAAATTACTTAAATAATTGAATGAATTCATTCAATGTTTGTTTTATTTCCACATCACTGACTAACAGTCTGCTGTGTTGCTATTGCATTGTCAATCTGTCTGAGAAAAACGTAATACTGCAGATAAAATACAAAAATGCGCAAAACAAACACTTTTTAACTGCTGGTCTGTGTGCAGATCCACACTAATTGCGCGGATTATAGGACAATCCCCAAAACTCAAGTTTGGGTCAGGAGGCACAGATTGCGTTTATTTGGTAGCATTTTTTTTTTTATCACGGTATATATATTAATCACGGTACATTAACGTATTGAAATGTCAGCCCCAGTTTATACACAAACCAACAGTAGTAGAAGTTTAGGTCAACACACTGCTGCCACTTCATCAGTACCGGGACAAAGGGCAGACGACAGTGAGGTTGGGGGGCGGAGTTGTGTGGCGTGATATGATACAGATCTGCCTCTGAAGGGATTGTGCTAACAGCGGCACATGACATTAGCCCATTAACAGAAGAAGCTATCCTCGGTTTGGGTCAAAGTCTCTTGAGAGAACAGGACGGCGTATCTTCCGTGTCGTCTGGTTCATTTCCGGTCATGCCGCTTCTGATAGCACTAGGAAAGTGTGGATTTGTGCTACATCATGTTGTCGAAGCTAAGAGTGTGTAAATGTTGTTCTCTGTTTTGATTCTAATCTAATTGTCCTGACCTTTAATTAGAGAACTAAATAACTACGTGTTACAAATTATTATTGTCATAAAACGGAACACCATCTTGATTTCAGATAAAGCAATTAAAGGTCTTAAATCATCAAGCCATAAACTGATTCTGTATAATCTAAATCATAGAGATATGCTCTTTGTGAGGCTCTTACCGTTGTGGGACATGCCCACTGCAAGGCACTTGTGGAAACGGCAGTATTGACATTTGTTGCGGTTTTTTCTCTGGATCTTGCAGTTGCGTTCGCACTTGTCGTACTCCAGTTTGAGTCGAATGGTTCTTCTGAAGAACCCCTGTGGAAAATTCATGAAAAACACATAAAAAATATATATATATTTCTGCAGGTTTTATGAAGGTAAATTTAAGACTTTTTAAGGCATTTTAAAGACTTTTAAATATCAAGGAAAGAAAATGTAAGGAATCAATTATACAATACAATATGTCAATGCCCTCAAAGTTTGAAAATACAACTTACAACAAGATTTCTATGACTTTTTAATCCATTTTCCAAAATTCCATCAATAAATACATAAAAAATTATTTAAATAAAAAATAAGACGTGAATAGCTCTGCTCTTGATTCTTAAATCAAGATACATTTACTTGAGAAGTAAAACAACACAAAATAAGAAATCTTGTTTTATGAGAAATGTATCTAAATAAAGTCAGTTTATAATTAAACAAGAACAAATATCTGCCAATGGGCTCATCAAAAATCTTGATTCACTGGGGAAACTAGTTTTCATACCCCACTTGACTAATATTTGTTCAAGTATAAACTCACTTAGTTTAGTTGAATTTCTCAGAGAACAAGACTCCATTTAAGGATGTTTAGATTTTCGTACTGGAAAACAGACAAAAATACTGAGGAAAATACGTTGCAGTGTGTGCAACATTTAAGACTTTAAAACCTGTTAGGCTTTAATTTGTGGAAGGGTGAATTAAGACTGTTTGTTCAGAATGTATATGATACCAAATTGAACATCAAAACTTGTTCTTGCACCGCTTTGTAATATATTTATGTTTACTTTTTGAATTGGTTTGTATGAGAACTTTAGCCCCTAATTTCCAATACAGAGCAGAACCTCACAAGACGGTAATAAGAAGTGACCTTGCAAATAAACCGGAACAACGCTGAATTACATGTGATAATGGACTCAGTGACTGCAGCCGAATGATAGCACAATATCCTATTTCTCAAGAACACAGCGTATCTATGAACAAACACAGATGTACAGCTAAGCTCAATGTAGCTCGCACAAAAGTGTTACAACTTATAGAAGCATTTCTAGTGCGTGCTTAGTGTTAATGCAATAGTGATAATAAATTTAAATGAGTGATGAGGTTTATGAGGTAAAGCACTGTTCTTCTTAGAGACACAAGTACCTTGATAATCACATGTCAAATCAATGAGTAATCATGCATCAACTGATTTCCGCTAAAAATGCTTTGAGTGTGCTACTCAGTCTGAGTCTGCAGCGCTTTGTCGTAAGGTCTTGCGTAGGATGCTTGGGGAAAGGTGCACTGGGATTATTGATGTTTACCATTCAGATAAAATCAAATAAAAAAGCAAGCATGATAATGTTGGTGCAGTGAATGAAGGGCTATCTGAGCTTTGAAGAGTCTTCCCACACATTTTCATGGTCCTGGTATGTGTAGCATGGGTCACGGTCATAGCACAGACATTCTGTGTCCCTCCAAGCGAATGATTTAACTGGGAAAAGCGGAACACGTGCCTGACAATGGAAACAGGTATCAGACAAGAGCTCGGTCTCATGACAGACTATCACAGATCGCTCCCAGCGCTAAAAACAGAAGCGATGACGCATCTCTACGCACCGAACATACCATTCAATAAAACCAGACTGAGGAAACGGCTCATCACAGTACAGCCAGCCCCTAAATAACAACCAAGGACATTCCATGCCACCGATGCATTATTTCCTACTGCTCTCAAAAGCTTTAGGAAGTGAAGTTTCAAATATATTTACATGCTGCAAATGACTAATTTATTCTTCCAGATTTATCTCAAAAGAAAACACAAACATAAATGTTAAAACTGTCGTGTGGAATTGCTTTTTAAAAGCAAATTACTAAAAAACTAGGTGTCACTTTGAAATAAGCATCTGCAAATTAACATTAGTCAACACATTAGTTGGCAAGAAATAGCAATGAACAATTTTGCCGCATTTTTTAAATCTTGGTTATTGGAAATTTCTCCATATACTAATAGAGCGCTGCATATTTACAGGCCAACCCGCAAGTTACTATCATCCTGGTTCCCTTGGCTTTTGGATTATAGCAGAAAGAAGGCTCTGTGACCAACAAAAGTTTATGATTCTTTAAACATTTTGTTGATCTTCACAAGCTTTAAAAAAAAAAACGTAATATATAAGTTAGTATAAATTCTGACAACTAAACACAATTGCTAGAAGAAACAAGTTAAAGTTAGGCTAGTAAGTGAATATGAAAAATGCACTGGGTAAATAAGCTCAGACCGTTCATTTGCGTACCTACATTGTTGACAGCTGTTAATGCACAATCAACTATAATTCTGTCATGACAACTCAAGTTTAGCATGGTAATATACATGGCAATGTTAATGTGTTTGGTTTTGGTGGATTAGATGTGCTACGCTGCTGCTGCGACAGAGCAAGTATCGAGACTTGCTACTGCTAATACATCCACAGACATGCTATTGTTAGCATGTAAGAAACACTTCTGCTGCACAAATAAAACATATACCATACATGAAATCACCCCGTAGAAGAGCTATACAGGTGGAGCTGGGGTGGAGGGTTTCTGAAGGGCGATGCAAATGCTATCGCAAGCACTAGCCAAATATTTGAAAGCTGAGCAGCAAGCTCATTGGCTGCTGATGTGAAAAGAAACAAATCAGCTGCTCATTGTCAATTATGTCATTATGTCAGCCATCTAGAGTTTTATGACAGAACTTTGGTTTAGTGTATAAAATGTCAATTTTTACTGAAAGCATAAACCTAGGGTAAGCGCTGCTGGTTTTAGAGCAAAATTCAAAACTGAGACATTTCATTCATTGACTCGCTTCATTCATTCAGCGGCGCTATTTTTTTATTGCTATATTTAATGGGTCACATATATGTTCAGGGTTAGCAGTTAGCACCAAACCAAATCTCCAGGTGCTCTCATGAGAACCAGACTGAAAAACTGTTGCATGACTTTAACATCACCGCCACTAAACCTCCATTATATATATATATATATACACACACTCATCGGCCACTTTATTAGGTACACCTGTTCAATTGCTTGGTAACATATATTGCTAATCAGCCAATCACATGGCAGCAACTCAATGCATTTAAGCATCTAGATGTGGTGAAGACGAATTGCAGAAGTTTAAACCGAGCATCAGAATGGGGAAGAAAAAGGGATTTAAGTGACTTTGAACGTGTAAGTTGTTGGTGCCAGACGGGCTGATCTGAGTTTTTCAAAAACTGCTGATCTACTGGGATTTTAACAGCACAACCATCTTTAGGGTTTACAGAGAATGGTCCGAAAAGGAGAAAATATCCTGTGAGCGGCAGTTGTGTGGATGAAAATGCCTTGTTGATGTCAGAGGTCAGAGGAGAATGGGCAGACTGGTTAGAGATGATAGAAAGGCAACAGTAACTCAAATAAACACTCGTTACAACTAAGGTATGCAGAATACCATCTCTGAACGCACAACACGTCGAACCCTGAAGCAGATGGGCTACAGCAGCAGAAGACCACACCGGGTGCCACTCCTGTCAGCTAAGAACAGGAAAAGGAGGCTACAATTCGCACAGGCTCACCAAAATTGGACAATAGAAGATTTGGAAAAACGTTGCCTGGTCTGATGAGTCTCGATTTCTGCAGCGACATTCAGATGGTAGGGTCAGAATTTGGCGTAAAGAACATTAAAGCATGGATCCATCCTAGAGGTCTGGTTCGGGTCAGGGTCGGGTTTGTAGCTAAACCAAAATTATATGCAGGCTATGCTGCTTTCATAGACGCACGCACACACATTATTTCACACAGATATCAGAGATCGCGCAGCGCACAAACAGCACGGAAACATTTATTAGTAAAATAGCTTCGATAGGCTACTGACTCGCAACGTTATATTTCTCTGCAATGAGGGGGTAAAATCCATAAGCCTCATTGCTTGTAGAGAGAGACTCGCAGACGCAGGTTCACATGCACACGCAACTTTCTCCCTCTCTCTCTCTCTCTCTCTCTGTCTCTCGCTAATTCAAAGAAATGTTCATTAATTCAAATAAATACGATCTTAAGCTACATCTCCGTGTCTGATTTGCTAACGAATGCTAACAAACCTTAACTGACAAAAATTACCATAATTTGCACGGTGGAAGAATTATCGTCTTGTCCATTTCATAAACTCGGCAGAATGTATGGACCGGCACCTGAGATTTCATCTTGGTTTTTTTATTTTGCCTTGTGAAATGGCACTTGATGAATCTGTTTCTTTGTGTATTTGTTTACGGACCGTTGCAGCAATCGTGAAATCAGCCTTTTTTTATTGGCTATTCGTTGTGGGGGGGGGGAATATTTCGGGTTCGGGCTCTATTTAACGTGCCGCTCGGTTCGGGTCGGGCCAGACGGCTTCAATTTTAAAGCCCGTGCAGACCTCTAATCCATCCTGCCTTGTCTCAACGGTTCAGGCTGGTGGTGGTGGTGTAATTGTGTGGGGGAGATTTTCTTGGCACACTTTGGGCCCCTTAGTACCAATTGAGCATCGTTTAAACACCACAGCCTACCTGAGTATTATTGCTGACCATGTCCATCCCTTTATGACTACAGTGTACCCATCTTCTGATGGCTACTTCCAGCAGGATAATGCACCATGTCACAAAGCTCAAATCATCTCAGACTGGTTTCTTGAACATGACAATGAGTTCACTTTACTCAAATGGCCTCCACAGTCCCCAGATCTCAATCCAATAGAGCACCTTTGGGATGTGGTGGAACGAGAGATTCGCATCATGGATGTGCAACCGACAAATTTGCAGCAACTGCTTGATGCTATCATGTCAATATGGACCAAAATCTCTGTGGAATATTTCCAACACCTTGTTGAATCTATGCCATGAAGAATTAAGGCAGTTCTGAAGGCAAAAGGGAGTCCAACCCGGTTCTAGCAAGGTGTACCTAATAAAGTGGCCAGTGAGTGTGTATATATATATATATTAGTGCTGTCAAAGCTATTATCTCTCTGTCTCTCTCTCCGCGTCTGCTCAGTTTCTGTTCAGCGCGCGCACACACATCTCTCACTTCTGCGTCTGCTCAGTTTCTGTTCAGCGCGCGCACACCATCTCTCTCTCGTCTGTCTGCTCAGTTTCTGTTCAGCGCGCACACACATATCTCTCTCTCCCGTTTCGTCAGTGCTCAGTTTCTGTTCAGCTGTTCAGGCGCACACACATCTCTCTCTCTCTCTCCCCGTTTCTGTCTGCTCAGTTTCTGTTCAGCGCGCACACACATCTCTCTCTCTCCGTCTGTCTGCTCAGTTTCTGTTCAGCGCGCACACACACATCTCTCTCTCTCTCCCTGTCTGTCTGCTCAGTTTCTGTTCAGCGCGCACACACATCTCTCTCTCTCTCCGTCTGTCTGCTCAGTTTCTGTTCAGCAGCGCACACACATCTCTCTCTCGTCTGTCTGCTCAGTTTCTGTTCAGCACGCACACACATCTCTCTCTCTCTCGTCTGTCTGCTCAGTTTCTGTTCAGCAGGCGCACACACATCTCTCTCTCTCTCTCTCTCTCATCTGTCTGCTCAGTTTCTGTTCAG
Organism: Ptychobarbus kaznakovi; assembly: GCA_027422405.1. Taxonomy (NCBI): domain Eukaryota; kingdom Metazoa; phylum Chordata; class Actinopteri; order Cypriniformes; family Cyprinidae; genus Ptychobarbus; species Ptychobarbus kaznakovi. The sequence continues at coordinate 34,117,007 of CM049795.1, read as the reverse complement.
CAGGTGCACACACATCTCTCTCTCTCTCCGTCTGTCTGCTCAGTTTCTGTTCAGCGCACGCACACACATCTCTCTCTCCGTCTGTCTGCTCAGTTTCTGTTCAGCGCGCGCACACACATCTCTCTCTCTCTCCGTCTGTCTGCTCAGTTTCTGTTCAGCAGCACACACACATCTCTCTCTCCGCGTCTTCTCAGTTTCTGTTTAACGCGCGCACACATCTCTCTCTCTCTCTCCCCGTCTGTCTGCTCAGTTTCTGTTCAGCGCGTGCACACACATCTGTCTCTCTCTGCATCTGCTCAGTGTCTGTTCAGTGCGCGGCAGAGAAGAGCAGAGCTTAATTCAGTTAAACGCAGATATTATGTTGCTTGCTTCTCTAATTTTACATGCAAGTATAGCCAAAATCACAGCCCAGCTATTGTCATTAGCCGTTTTATTTAATCAGACAATGGCTCAATTATAAGGATTTGTGCAGATTAACATCTTGTAAAGGAGAGCTAGTTATGTAGTCTTAATGGGTCGCGTTTCAATCACTTTTTCATATTCATTCCATTGTCTGACAACAGAAACAGTAAAATATATAAATGAAAACTGTTTTATTGAGAATTTAGCTGCATCAAAATACAGTTTGTGGGCACAGAGGCAAACAAATTGAATAATAAACAATATAGGCTATGTACATTTTGCATGTTCGGAAGAAGTGAGCTGCCCTGTCCTGCAAAAATGTAAACATTTTTGTGTCAGTAAATTCCTCAGTGCAAAGAAAGAGAAATAATAGGAACCTTGTATTTATTTTTTCATGTGTCTAATAGACACGAACAAGTTCTTTGAAAAACATCTATTACCTTTGAAACATGTCTAGTCTTCATGCTGTTGACTATGGTTTCAATAATAATAAACATACATTTGCATAAAGCATCCATATTTGTCCATGCGCATGTTGATTAGAGTATTAAAAACTTGAAAAGTATTAATTTAAGGTACATTTAGAACAAATAAAAATGTGCGATTAATTGGGATTAATCACGAGTTAACGCATGACAATCATGCGATTAAATATTTTAATTGATTGACAGCCCTAATATATATATATATATATATATATATATTTTTTTTTATGTACAAACTGGAAAGTTTAAATTAGAACATATAGCAAGAGTTACATTTAGCCACTTGTTGGCAACTGCCTTTTAAAAGACACGTAACAGCTTAAAAAATCATGAGTGTGGTATTATTGATATATTTCATACTAAATACAACTTGAAAATATCCTGAGTTTCTGTTATTTTAAACAAATTATACTATTATATATATTATATTATTTGTATTACTTACAGTGTTCCAGTGGCCAAGGTTTTACATGGCCCATTACATGGTACACAAAATAACATGAGCACCCATAAGCAAAGATGGCGGATTTTAAATTGCGTACTTATGGAAGCATCCTCCATCAGCCAAGTGACAGCTGTTAAGATGAATGGTTTTTTCTAGATGTTACACACCTCAGAATACATTTGATGTGTAATAGACAATTTTTAGACCAATGAAATTTAAATGTGGGTGGGGCTACAGAGCACAATGGCAAAAAACAAAACGTGAGACAAACAAAACATCCCGTCCTTGTCGCAGATTTACATGCGAGTAACGCTTTTAGTGCTTGTTGCTTTTGATATCATTCCTAGTTAGGACACTGTGTAAATGTCAAACTATATAATTAACTAACATGCAATTTAGTTCAACTAGAGGCGCGTGAAGCTCAAAACCAGTGACCTGAACTGAATATGGTCCACAACGATACTGAGTGTTCCTTTAAATTCTCGGAAATTGTTTTTAATTAGCATTTCATTTTGAAACAAGCTTAACTATAACTAGTAACAAAAACAAATTATTTATAAAGCATATTTTAATTGGTCTCACCAAAGTACAACGTAAAAGAGTCGTAAACCGCATCGGCAATAAACCTCGTTGTAATCGTCCTGGCTTAATTGCACCCTAAGGGGTGCCAATGGTCAAAGTCTGCTCTTGCTGGAGAAAAACACATGGCACATGGCAATAACTGGGCAGGTAGTAGTTAACTTTAAAGGAACGAGAACGGCCGTGACCCAGGCTCAAGTCAGCTGGGGTGTGTTGTGTGCAGTCCTACTGATGAATTTGACACGCACCGCATGAAGCAACAGCTCTTGTACACGCTTCACCTCACATGGACGAAGGGAGAACAAGCCTCGGGGGAACTCTCAGTCTTTTTGCAAAAGCAGCTATGAATATTCTACAGAAGCTTGTGTGCTTTCTGTTGACCCTGGTATGTGCGCTCAAGTGTTTTCTGTCCCGGATAGGTTTGTGATTATGAAAGTGTAACACAGTGTTCTGCACTAATGCCAAGCAGGAAAAGGTTGAGGGCGTTTTGGTATTGACTCTTGGCACTCGTGTGAGAATTTTCCACTGTGAGCTTACCTTGCACCCTTCGCAGGCGTGCACTCCGTAGTGGAAACCAGAGGCCCGGTCGGAGCAGACGCGACACTCAAGGGCCAGAGAACCAGAGGAGTTCTCATCCTGAACCGTGCTGGAAGCAAACACTTCTGAGGATGGACTAGATGCTGGTGTTAAGACATCTAAAAGACAAACACACCCATAGGCATATGTACTGTATATAGTTACACTGGCCCAACTTATTTTGTATGATTACTTTGGTAATATTTTAATATAGTGACCATTATTTTTATTTTTTACACAACATGAAAAAATAACATATACAATTTTTAAAGGCACAAATATCATTTTTACAAATTGTATAATATAATATACATAATTTGAAGAACTCATTTTAAGCTAAAACTGATAAGTGTGTCCAAACTTTTTATATACCATAACATAAGATGAATGCAATGAATAATGCAAAGGTTTAATTCTTTACCTTTACCATGTTAATTAAAGTTTTTTAAGGGGCCCGATTGGTTAGGATTGTGTGTCCGTATGCTCTACCTAAGCCAGTTGAGCTGTCTGCTGCTGAGTTGTTGCTCTGGTAGTCCAGCACGTGAAGGGAGTTGAAGGTATCGTCACTGAGGGACTGTGAGATGTCCTCCAGCACCTCCATGTCACCAATGAGCTCTCCACACAGAGGGCTGTCCAGAATTGGATCGCCCAGCGGGGACAAGGGACTGTACAGGCTTGGCATGTCTACCATGGCGCTGGACCACGGCAAGCTTTGAATCATTCATCAGTCTGCAACGACAAAACAATTGCAAGAAAAGAAGAATGAGTGTAGAAAATGTTTCATACCTTTTAAAAAGCTGCAAGACACAATACACAGATTACACTGGGCTTAAATGCAGACACACACACAAAAATATTAATTTTTTGACGTTTGTGAGAATAAAAACAATTAACAATGGTTCCTTTTTTTAAAGACTTGTTGTATTCCCATTATTATTATTATTAGTTTATTATTATTAGCATTTTATATAGTTTTGCATTGACGTTTTATCATGTACATTGAAATAAAAAGATTTTATTTTAAAAAAATATAGATTTTTTTGTATTTATATTACTATTAGTATGCTAAAATGAGACAAAATAGACCACTGTCATCGAAAAAACCTTTGCATATGTAAAGCTTCATAATTTTATTTCGGACTAATGCCCTGATATCAATGCATAAAAATAAATAAATAAAAGCAGTTATTTTATTATATTATTAATTTAAAAGTAATCTATTTTATCATTTTAAACAGCACTGTTTGATTGTGATGATACTTGGTATGCAAGCTGCAGCCTGGGCTCTGTGAAACAGTGACTAGAAGAACTTCCATTCAGAGCAACGCTAAACAAGTGGCATAAGTAACATGTTGCCAAGGAAACCCCAGGCACAGATACGGCAGCGTTTTATTTAGACATGAAGGGGGCGTTTCAAAGGCGTTGGCCTGTTTCATCACAGGAATGTGATCTCATTCGTCCTGCCATGTGTTCTTAAAGAGACCGACCAAAGACCAAGGGCTCCATCGACTATGGTGATCAGAAGATTGGGTGTAAAAGATATGTCAGTGTAAAATCAAATTGGTTCACATTTATACATGTGCTGCTGAGTAGTTTCAAGGGGTTGCAGGGCAGTTATTTTGATGCGCTTCGTTTGCTTGATATCACAGTATCATTCACTCACACACTATGGCCGGACGGTCCAAGTGCAAGCAGGAGATAAAATCCTCTGCAAAAGAATCAAGCACTCAAATGGATTCAGACGCTCTTGAGGGAATTTTAAATGGCAGCTCAAGGGGTCTTGTGGACAACGGTTCAAATGCCATTCCACTCAACCCTATAATTTCTTACAGCAGTCACATGGAGAAGGCTAACCAATGCCAGACTCAGCATTCAAAGCCCTTCTGCAACAGATCGCTGTTTTTGGAGGAAACAACAATACACTTTTACCCTCAAGGAACAAACAGCCAATCTAAAGAAAAAAGAAACAAAGAAAACACTTTCTCTCGGTTGCAGTACTGCCCGTGCTAAAAAACTGACCAAATCTGTACTAACATTGACTACTGACGGTAGACATGATATTCCTGCCGAATCCGTCATAAATCAGCTCTTCTCTTGGCAGAGGATCCCAGTTTCCAGCTCTGTCTGCGAGGGGAAGCCGTCCAGCTTTCTAAAGTTATACCCGATCTCTCGGCTCTGTAGATTCAGTCGAAGCAGAACAGCAAAAAAAAACTTACCCGGCTGTCCACATCTGTTTATTTCCAGCTGTTGCAGCTGAAACCTGAGCTCAGCGTGATCCTTCGGTCAACACACGCAACCGTCCGCTCTCTCAGAACTGTACGACAACAATTTCTGACTCACACCTGATTCTGCTTGTGCCACAACATGCACAGACAAGTGAAGCAACAAGCGTTCCTATTGGAGAAGCATACAGACTGCCATAAGGACTGCATTTTAGCTACTACACAGTTTTTTTTTTTTTGGGGGGGGGGTAATAATACATTTTAATAACATTTTAACAAAACACCTTCAATTTTCTTCATCTGTTTTTGTCCTATTTTCCAGTAAAAGTATATAAACATCTTTAAAATTAACTTGAGAAGCAAAAGTGCATCTAAGTAGCCTTACAAGAAGAACAGACAGATAGATATAGATAGATAGATAGATAGATAGAAGACAGACAGACAGACAGACAGATAGATAGATAGATAGATAGATAGATAGATAGATAGATAGATAGATATAGATAGATAGATAGACAGACATAGACAGATAGATAGATAGATAGATAGATAGATAGATAGATAGATATAGATAGACCAGACAGAAGAACAGATAGACAGATAGAAGACAGATAGATATAGAGTAGATGATATAGATTAGTAGATACAGACAGATAGATTCTATATATAGAGAGGGGTTTATAGACATAGAATAAATACCTTTAATACTTTAATATTTTTGGGGATTTGCTTTCCAGTTAAAATATATAAATAAACAAAACAAAATGTACTTGTTTAACATAAACATCATGCTTACACAAATACTTTATAAAAATATCATATTTTATTATGTAAATATTTATACTCATTTTATCTTTATAACTTATAAGCTGTCTCAAGTAAATTTATTTTAACTTTTATTTAAATATATAATTTACTTAAATATACTTTTACTTTCATTTAATGTATTTGTATTATTTTTAATATGTAAATAATTAATATTATAAATATAAATAAATAAATTATAAATATTTGTATTTATTTAAATGCATTTTTTTGTTTATTTTTAGTAGAAACAAGACTATTGACTGCTTGATTGACTTCTTTTTGCAGTGTAAGAAGCCAGCCATTGACGGTAAACAAGATTACGAATGGACCATGCGTTTGAGTGTACCTACAATAACTGTGTATTAGGGTGCGAGGCAGCGAGCGATAAGCTGAAGCTACTATATTTATTCAGTGTAAACCCAGACACTCACATGGGCACACATACGCATGACTTGAGCCTCATGACAACGAGCGAGAGCCAAGCGAAGTGTAGGATAGACGCCAGTTTCTGCTGTAATGGGAATGTGCCCATGGAGACCGGCTGAGCCATTAACCAGCAAAACCAAACCTCACAGACGCTTCCAAACTACAATCAATTCTACACAAATATCTCAACGGATGCATAAGATTCAACACCTCCTTGTTCATAACAGATGTTACATCAATTGATGAGCGCAAATGACAAAACAACAGTGGAAAAATAGCATATGAATGCACAAGAGGAATCCTCAATGGGTCCTATTAAACAAACAGAACAAGACTGAGTCACGAGACGCCTGTGCAAACATTTCTATATTGTCTAGTTTTGCTGTTAAAAAAAGTCAAAATATCCTTAAAACAAGATAAACCTGCATACGCAATCAAAATAACAAAACTGATCAAATTCTCGATCTAAATATATATCTTATGTCATTTAGCTTGTCAAGTAAACCTATCTTGTTTTAATTAAGTTTAGAAATGTGTCCTGTAAAACTGCTTGGTATTAAAATGATGTTTGCAGTGCAAGGTTTGCGTGTTTCTCATTCTGGCCAGAGAAGGACACACACGCTCATAGCCTACGTGCTGAAGAGAAGGAGGCCTGTTGTGGAGGGTCACAGCTGACGGGACTGGGCTGATTTACCCCCTCCTTCCTGGTTGATCTTTACCCACTGTCCGGTTTGACCGTGTAGTGACAATACCGCAGTCCCTGGGGGTGGTTTAGATGCACACAAAGACAATGAATGTCAACGTACTTAAGCCTATCCCAAAAACTTAGTAGTGTTTTATAGACAGGCCTAATTGATCATGTGTTCCCCATCATTACTTCAGAACCAGCCTTGGACTCGCTGCGAAACTGCGCAAGACAACAGACGTAAAGCAAACACATCTGTGTAGAAATTTCCACTGCATCAGCCAACTACCAATGACCAAGCAGAATCTCTACCCACCGGATAGAAGTATAAAGATTCATCTGTGACAACAGACCACGTGTGAGTTTGTTTTTGAAAGAAATATTGATTCAGCACATGATAAAATGCACGTCTTCCTAGCAGCATGTGCAACGGATAAATCTCTCCAGTTTGGATGTGGGTCAAGACTTGGCAAAAATAACGACATGTCTATTTGCTCGGTGTTTGTGAAAGGTCAATGACATGACTTTTTAAAAATACATTAAAGCACAACTTAAACAACTTTTTTTGTGATAAGCATGCTTTTAATTTCTGAATTAAAATATTTTGTAATATATTTGGTGGGTAAAAAGTATAATTAGGCCTACAACTTGTCCTGATATCATAAAGAAGAAATAAATCTTTATGAAAATAATTAACTTAAAATCTTTAAAAAAATTATTTGACACTATTTATTACTAATTAAATAATTAATTATTTATTAAATAATAACAAATTATTATTGTTGTTGTTGTTATTGTTTTAAGTATTATTTCTTAAAATATTTTGTAATCATAATATTTGTCTCTAAATTAAAGTCTAATGATGCAAACATGCAGACAATAAATGATCATTCAGAAAGGACCCCTGAAGACCCTCACGATTGAGTGTCAAGGTCAACAAGTCTCTTAAAATGACAATCTGACACAGTTTGTTCAGGTTGTAAAATGTAACATGGTACGACTCTCCAAAAACATAATTATGTTTAAGAATTAATAATAACAACTTCACCTTGAAAAATATATTTAAAAACCTTTTTCAAAATAATGATCAAAATGTATACGCTCGCATGCATAAAGAGTGTAAGGGAATTACTTTTCTTAAAAATGCTAAAACGTTTTTCAAAACGTAAATAGTAAAAACGTCTTTAAAACTAAAAATGTAAAATCTCTCTATTTTGCCACTGATTAATGTATAGGTACAACAAAGCAGCACAAAAACTATTTGTGTCAAAACATATCCTTACACAAAAGAGAACTGCTTCACTTTTCACAATGGCTGTGAGGCCTTTGCTTAAAGCAGGACAGCACAATTACAAACGGGTTCGAATCCTCACCTAAGCGCAGAGCAAAGCAGAATGAAATCAGTGCTTACCAGATCACGATTCACGGTTCTGCTCTACCAGCCGCCAATAAATACACGCACCCCTTCCAGGGCCAAAGTCCGAATCCGCACACACACACCCTGCATGCCTGCTTCTCTCCGTTCAGGAGTTTGGCTGGCATTACACCAACAAACGGACGCCTTAATAAGATAAGAGAGCCTTAATATCTGGATGGATGCATTTATAGCCTAATCAAAACCGCTGGGATTTCAACAATAGAACAGGAATGTCTTTGTTCCACACGCCCAGGAAACATCCTGTCTGTTTAGTACATTCAGCCTATAGAGAGACAGCTCAGCATTAAGTCAAGGCAGACGGCTTCATATGGACTATGAAATGCAAACATGGGGCAATTGAAGCAGGTGCATCCATGTAGGCCAGATGTTTCTCTATCATTAAACCTGCCGATACAGTCATGGACAAAAGTCTGTGTCTGTGTTACCACAAATTAAATATGGCAATCACTCCATAAATCTGCATTAATCTAATCTTATAGATGATATATGATCATCAAAAGTGTTTCACAAAGCCAATGAGGTGAAAGGAACTTGGCCAAAGAGATATGATTATGAAACAGGCTATACAATTACTTAATTTTAAGGGAGCTGCTTTCAAAGTTACCTAAAAGTGTATTAGGGCTCCTGCATACACACTATATTATGAATCACATTTCTAAGATGCATCAAATGATTAAAGTAAAATGTGAATATTACATTATATAAATATAATTTAACTGTTCATAAACCGACATCTCGAATGAGACTCTCAGAGCCCACACAATGACGTCAGGCACTGGGAAGATGACACGGGGCGTTAAGATATGCGTGATCCTTTTAGCTTGTTACGTAACAGGACCGAATGGACAAGCTATGTGGCCCTGTAGTCACTGATATGTGGGCAACAAAAGCTGTGATAAACGCAGCCGGTTTCTCATTTAGTTGCAGAGAATGTCAATGTCCACGAACTGAAAATATTACATTAAGGACATAAGAGAGTTATTAATGAATGAATTCTTCAAGATGAGGGACATTGAGCATGTGAGCCTAACGTATGCAAAAGATTTTACAAAGGGGTCACTGCATATTCATTTCTAGAAATATAATATACAAATGAAATAAAACAAGATATATAGGCTCAACAACTTCATTAAAAACTATTTGAAAACAAACAATACAATTTTACTAACCATGAACTAAAATTTTAATTAGGACTGTTAATCGATTCAAATTTTTAATCTAGATAATTACACAATATTGCGATTAATCAATCTAATTAATCACACATCAAATTTGGCTGAGACATTACCCACAAAATATAATTTAAGCCATTATGAGAAAAGCATGAAATACTTATTTAAAAAAGTAGCTTTAGAAAGTTTTTTGGGTGACATATTACTTAATTAAAGCTCTCTATTTGGGGCTCTCTGATCACTGCCTGTCTTTATTTTGTAGCCTATTTTATTTTATCAGACGACGGAAAGATTATAAATCAGGATTTTTGTGCAGATTGTTGGAAGAAGCTGGTTAAGTAGTATTTTAATGGGTTGTGTTTCAGTCACTATTTCATGTTCATCCCGTTGTCTGACAACAGAAACAGTAAACTATATAAATGAAAACAGTTTTATTGAGAATTTAGCTGCATCAAAATACAGTATGTGGCACAGTGAGGAAAACAAATATAATAATAAATGTACATTTTGCATGTTCAGAAGAAGTGAGCTGCCCTGTCCTGCAGAAATGTAAACGGGTTTGTGTCAGTAAATTGCTCAGTGCAAAGAAAGAGAAGTAATGAGAACATGGTATTTATTTTTTCATGTGTCTAATAGACATGAACGAGTTCTTTGAAAAACATCTATGACCTTTGAAACATGTCTACTCTTCATGAACTATGTTGACTATGGTTTCAATAATAATAAACATACATTGCTTAAAGAATCAATATTTGTCCATGCCCATGTTTATTAGAGTATTCAAAACTTGAAAAGTATAATTTAAGGTACATTTAGAACAAATAAAAATGTGCGATTAAGTTGGGATTATTTGCAAGTTAACTCATGACAATCATGCGATTAAATATTTTAATTGATTGACAGCCCTAAGTTAAAAAGACTAAAATTAAATATAAGCTTAAGCTGCTAACTCATCAGTGGACTTTCCTCGTCAATATAGGCTATATTTTTTACACTTTTTTTATTCTCGCTAGTTCAAGTTTTTATATGAATGAACCTCTGAAGGGAACCGATTGTCTTCAGAAAAGTTTGGATGGCATTTTCATGTTACCTGATAAAGTATCATTTATGAGCTGAGCTCTGCTTTGTTAACAGCCGGAGAAACCGCTTTATTTCTGACGTTCCAAAAGCACCTCCTGCTGGCAGAGAATGAATGAGCATTTTCAATAATCCAGTCTGCAGTTTTTGTTCAGACCAGTGCGAAAATCCACCCACATAAACCTGTTTTAAATAACATAATTGATACTTCTGACTCATCCCTTTTCTTAAAAAATGATGTAAAGGTTCAATTGTGAGGCTTATATTTTATATTTATTTATTTTTATTTTTTTAGTTATCTCAACGGTAAATCAATTGCTATTTTGTGGTCTACAACATGAAAGAATAAAAGTGTCTGCTAAATTAATAAACGTACTGTAAATGTAAATGAAAGAATCCCATTATAACATGTACATGAAAAATGTAGAAACATTGGACACCACTACAGGGCACCATTGTGCAGCAGCAAGCATCACGACAAAAAGGAATCTCAAGGTTGATCTAAGTAAATGTGCGAAAATGTATAGGGCCCCATTCCTATATTTGCCTGGGGCCCCCAATTAACTTAATCCGTCCCTGTTTAAATGTTGTATAAAATCAATATCACATTTGCCCTCATGCTATCTGGGACAAAACAGCACTCGTGCGATATTGCTTAACTACATCATAAAACATAAACATGAGACAAAAACTCATACATGGGCAGTTTGCCCCAATCTCTTGAATTTTAGGGGCACAATAACTGCATTCTATCAGCTCCATCATGCTTACCCCGCATCATGTTATTCACTGTATATATATATATATATATTCATATAATATGACTACAAACTATAATAGTATACCAATGATACTAAAATAACACAGCTGCACAAGTCAGATGACTTATTACAAAAACTCGCATTTTCTGGTCAAGTGTACCGTGGAACTGACATATTCCTTGTCGAATCCTTTCAATTTTAAAACTGTAATTGAAAATAAAGGTAATATTTTTAATAACAAACATTTAATTTGACTTGTGAATATTAGATGAAATGCAATATCTAAAAGTACTTTAATGCTCTTTCTCCTTAAATGCTTACAAAGGTAACTTGCAAACTACTTGTGAATATGATCGACGGCTGAGTGCGAGACTCATCTCTGTTCAGTTACATTAGAATTTTGAATTCATATGCCTAGATGAAATCGAATTCCATTTATTATTCCGTTCTAAATGGAATTCTAAACAAAATAATTCAAATTTTAAACTGTTTAACTATTACAAGAGTGTTAAAAAATGAAATAATAAATGATACACGAGTGTGCATGATTATGCTTGTTAACATTACATTAACGTTTAGTGTGCAACGTTAGTTGACACTGTGGAAAAAAATAGATACAAAACTAATAAAGATACTTAAAATAATATCACTATAACAACCTAATTACTAACTAACTAACCAAGGCAATGACTGAATCGGCAAGCTGTAAAGATCGACCGAGTGTATGTAAGGTTAGGAGTATAACAGTTACCACAGACGCTGTGAAGTTTCGCTTTGTTTGCAGCAAGAGTTTAAATCTGGATACACTATAGCAAACGCATGTACTATTCTTTACAGAGTATGTGATAAGACTCTCGCTGTGAAAATAGCACAGACATGTGTTCTTATGTGAATGTTTACTTTGCTCCAGTTAAAAGCCTACGATTACAGTAATTACGGCCATAAAACCGGATAAAACACGATCATAATGTTACACAAGCGCGTTGTTTACGAGAGCTGCGCGTCTACCTCCCAATCCCAGGCCGCCATGCAGGCAGGAACAAAACACACGGGCTCTGTGACACTGCCAACACTCAGCTCGGTGGTGCTAGGGAGGCTGTAGTACTCCTCAAACGTCCTATTAAAAATTCACCGCAACCACTGCTGTCAGAGCGGGTTGACAGCAGTCGAGCTCGCTCGTTCCGGATGCGACAGCGCACACCTCCTGACACACCTATGGATTCGGCCAATCCGCGCAGGCTTTCAGACGGGAAGCCACGCCCACAGATTTAAGGTCGCGTTGCTGGGCAACAGATCTTATTGTGATGATGATGAGGGTATTATTTTATGCACCTGAATAATATCTCGCCATATTACTTAATATAAGTCATTATAAAATAATTAATATTTAGTATGTTGTCTTAAAGTCTGTTTAGTTACCCATTCATATAGCGACCTATTCAGTTTTTTAACAGTTAATACAATGTCACAATAACGCACCTTTGCTGCCACCGACTGGTAATATTCTGAAATGAATCAATGTTATCGTGTGTTGATTTGAAGATACCCTGCCCCAACCCTCACGCGAGAGACCCCCAAAGTGAACAATCAGATACTTTTTTTTCAAGTATATTATGCTGCAAAATAACAATGTATTGGACATTATCCCTCTTTTAATTACTCGTTTAGACACTTTTGGGGGTCTCTGCTACTGTAATTAATTGGTTTAGGTCTTACCTCAGATCGTAAGCAGTTTGTTACAATGGGTGGATTTAGGTCAGCGGTTGGTGTCGTGCCTCAAGGATCAATTTTGGGCCCCTTGCTTTTTAATATCTCCATATTCCCACTTGGTCAACTTTTGAGATCTCTTGGTCTAAAATAAAATTTCTATGCCGATGGCACTCAAATTGATATACAGTACACTCAAAACCTGATGATACGGTGCCTGTAAGGGTTTTCCTTCTCAATGTATTTCTAGGACAAAATATTCTTTGTCTCAACAATGAAAAGACTGAGATTATGCTCATTGGTTCACCCCACCAGTTGCGTAAAGCTGGAACGGTTTGTTTAGTTGTTGATGATTCTATTATGGAATCTCGGACAAAATAAAAAAATCTAGGGGTAATATTTGATCCTAATTTAACATTTGAGCCTCATGTTCTGAATACTGTTAAAACATCTTTCTTTCATCTTAGAAATATTGCCAGATTAAGTCCAATGTTGTCTTTTCCTGTTGCTGAGAAGTTGATGAACACCTTTGTTTTCTCTCGAATTGACTATTGCTCTGTTGGCCGGGGTTTCGAAAGCTACCCTAAACAAATTACAGGTCATGCAATACTCTAACTAAAACAAGGATAGGGGATCATGTCACTCCTGTCTTGGCGTCTTTGCATTGGCTTCCTCTTAGGTTTAGGGTTGATTTAAAATTCCAGTGCTCACTTACAAGGCCCTGCATGCTTTGACACCGCAATATCTGTCAGAGCTTTTAATTCCATAAACCCCGAGGAGGAACCTTCGTTCGACTGACACTGGGCTGATAATTGTTCCGTCTATCCACCTAAGATCGATGGAGATAGGGCTTCTTCTTCTCTAGCTCCAAAACTATGGAGTTCTCTTCCTACTGTAATAAGGCAGGCAAATTCTCTTAACATTTTTAAATCTTGCCTTAAAACTTATTTCTTTAGGGTAGCTTTTATTTGAATTTTTATATAAATTGTATATTGTTTCTATTTCCAATGTGGTTTGACTGTGTTTTTGCTTATTTTTATATGGTGTATTTTGATGTTTTATTTGTTATGCAAAGCGCTTTGAGAAGTAACATTTAAAGATATAAAAATAAAGATTATTATTAATATAACATAAATCTATTTTTATGGTTTTTAACTACAATGCACCATTTAAATGAATAATTTTGTACAATGCACTTATTGTGAACATACATGTTTTTACATTGTGTACATATATATATATATATATATATATACACCTTTCTGTAATTAATTTGTTGTTACAAATTAGTTACGAACTACACTGTTGCCATAAACACTATTTTTAGCATTTATTTGTTTTTACATTTTTCTCTAAACCTCTGGCCTAATGCCACTGTAAGATAAAACGGGCATATTTTGTAATGTATTTATTCATTTGTTACCATTTTTAATCCATTTGTAGGTAATAGCATGCATTATAATTAATTTAAAACCCATCCGCACTGATACTACAGTTTTATTGCATAGTGGCTTATTAGTTTAATAGTGTCTATTCAAATAAAAGCTCTCAAGGACTGAAAAGGAAAAACTGGTGTGGTCTCGAGGGAATAATACTAAACCCTTATCCTCTGTGGATTACTGTAATGTGCATAACAAAGTAGTTCAGTAAGACTAAAGGTGCTGCAATCCCCCAGGTAATGCTGACAACCTAAGAATGCATAACACCGGTTTCCAAAGAAACAAAACTTTTTCAAGGTGACATGGCGTCACATTCTGTCCGCTCCTGTGAGTGCCAGTCTAGGGGCGCTCCTGTGGAGATCTGCCAGCCAGTGCCCATAAATTGTGCAGCAGTGAAAGGTCAGCCTGCCTACAGCCCTGTAGTTGTTAACATCAGCTAATGGCCGTCTGGAGCCATGGCCATGTTTTATTTACAATACAAGCTACCCTGGCAGAAGCACTCTGCACTGCATCTTTAATAACAAACAAACGAAATAGCACAAGGCCGTATCGCTTCCTCACATCCTTATGAAGGATATACTCTTCATTTAACGCGGATCTGTCACTGAATGATGGGATTTGTAATCTTAAAGGGAAATATTACTCAAAAATAAAATGTGTAATGTCACCTTCATGTCATTGCGAAGACATAACACTTTCTGCTAAAGAACACAAAAGAGAAATCTGGAAGAATATTCTGGCCACTCAGAATTTACATTTTTGAGTGACGTATTCCTTCCTCATTTATTACGAGATTATTTTGTCTTTATACATTATGAATGGCAATATCATGCTTGAGGCAAATAATAAAAAAACAGGCAATCTTTGAAATATCAAACTGTTTTATTCCCGTTTAAAGTATTACACACCTGTGCTGTATGTAATCCTCAAGCAGCTATAAATGGCAAGATCATCATAATTAGAATCTAGGGAAACTAAAACATTTCAGATGGAAATCACTCTTCAAAGAGTGGATGAACTGTCTGGTGATGTTTTGCTGCCCTTCAGGGAAGGCAGTATGTTGTATAGTTATCTCCTGATGGGGCAAAAACACAACCCTGAAACCACACAACCTACTACCTCACCCTGTACGAACATCGCTGCTCAATATTCCACGACACATTTCGACCTTTTGAATTCTAATCAAACCATGCATGCCTTTTTATATTAGTATATATATATAGAGAAATTGTTTTGAAGTTTTGCATTTCTTGCTAGCTTTGAACCCACCTACATGCTTCTGTATTCCTTAGTTTAGTCTTTTGTTTCTTCCACAAATATTGACAAGCTTCACTACATTGATTTTTGTCCAATCAAAATCACTCATAACTGTGATGTAACTGAAGACTTATTGGCTATTTAATGAAAAGGGATAAGCCCTTAAATATGCCCCACTCAAACCTTCTGTTTCAGAAGGAAATACGCCAATACAAGAAAGAAAAGAGATTAAGGGATTTCAGAATTAATGATGTTCAACAGTATAACTCATGTAAAATGTGTCTTTTTTTAAATTGCCATATTGTTATCGTCACTCTCTGCGTATGCTTTCCTCTTTATGGATTCACGTGAATGCTTGACCAACATGTGATGCAGCAAAACCAAAGCTGCATTAATGCATTTCTAACACATATTTCAGAAGTGTTTTTTTGGTAACGCTGACACTATGGCATGTTTTTTAATTATTTTCTTGTAAATATCTGCTAAACATTTATGTCTGCATCAAGCATATCTTTGATAAACACAAAGCTGGAACCTGGAAATGTGTTATTTCTTCTTTCCTGTGGACGTCCTCCATGCTCTGAAGCGATGGCACTACGGTCACTTCGGGAAAGACAGTAAGTTGTATAGTTATCTGACAGCAAGGGTTAAACCCTAAAACTATACAACCTACTACCTCACCCCAAACGACAGTCTCTCTCTTCCTCTTCCTGCAACAGCAGCTTCCATTTCCAGTTTTACCTTCTTTAACAAAATGCTTAATGACAGCACAGTATCTAACGAATCACATGACAGTAACTGACAGCATTAGGTATCACAGATACCTCAAATGTGAAATAAAGTGTAAATTTGTGGGCTAAAACTGTTTTTCATACAACACTCTTTGCTGTGCACCAAATACAGCCCCCTATCACCTCTATCTCCAAAGCTTCAGTCAAGGATCCTTCAAAATCATCAAGGTCACCAACACGAGAGAGGCAGACAGTCACCTTCTGGGTTTGCCATCTGTGAAAGAACGAGAGAGAGAGGATTACGGAGGCACGGAATTCACACACTCAAATCAGTACATCAGCTCCATGTCCTGTTTGACTTGTGTCATCTGTTGTGCTGTATGTCTGTCTACTGTTGACCCTGACAGTGTACAGGGGTGCATGAGCGGATTAGGACGGTGGTGTGTGTGGTCAGAGCGGGAGGGTTCAGCATGAGTGAGTAAGCCTGTGGCCAGCAGTGTGGTTTACCTCAGACAAGGAGGCGGCACACACACACTGCTGACTCACACAGGCCACGAACCTCACAGGGGTGAGTGGTCACACACACATATTTTCAGGTTAAGAAGATATTAAGATATTTGTTACCCGTTTGGCAAATCATTTTCTTGTTATAAGCATAAACTATATTTGAAATTAAAAAATATTTGAATCAAGAAATTTGTCAATAAATATATTATTTTTAAAGAACTCCTAATATCATGTGCAGTTTTACAAAAAAATAAATAAAAAAATCATTATTTTAATGACTTTTACAATTTTTGTTGAAAGACAAGACAAAAAAAATATTAAGTAATTTTTTTGCAGTGTTTGATTTTTATTTTTAATCTAGAAACAAAGTTTTAGGATTATTAAAAATTCCTAACGAAATAATAAATAAAGCGTAAAATGAAGAGATAATATAAAAAAAATTGTGTTTGCGACAATAATTGCATGATTCTTGGTGTAGATCATCAGATTTTTTTTGATTTAATCTCTAGATGCACTTTAGATCATCTCAAGTTCAAGTTCATGCAGCTCAAGTGCTGCTGTCATTAAAGCAAAAGGCGGACAAACCAAATATTAAAACAATTTGATATTAATATAACATCTCAACTTTTTACCCAAAGTATGATACATATTGTATTAACATGACAATATATTTTGCAATGAGACATTTTCTATTATATAAAACGTAACACTAAAATATTTTTACTAGTGTCCTCGGATAACCTCAAACATTTCTAACACATCACACTTCATCTAAAGCAGGTTCATTTACAGCAGAGCTGGGATCTTACTCCAAAAGAGACAGGGATGCACAGAAACGATGTGAGATCAGATGATGCTTTCACTCAGAATCAATCCATTAAAATTGTTGTTATTCTGAAACTCCATACACGGAGTGGATTTCTGAACACTGTGTTTCCTAAAAGCAATGATTTATTGAGTGGCTTCAAATATATTTCTCTAAACCACCCAAGCGATTTGCACTCATTTGATTACTAACGTCTTAAGAACATCACCAGAGTATTAGAAACATTGCTACTGATAAAAGCAGTCAGGTTGTAGTTTACATTAGTGGTGAAACAAACCATAGATCGTTGTTACGCTCTTGAATTACAGGAAATGTTAAGAGCTGGTGGAGTAGCTAACAGCCATAAGGTGGCGCTGATGCCATATTCCCTCAGTTTTTCACCATTCAGTGACAATAGGCCCATTATACAGAAAGGCTGCTAAACATAGCGATTCTTATTTCCTTTAAACATTGTTTGACTTTTAGGTGTACAGCTCATTTACACGTTGTTTATATCCCTAATTGTGCAGTGTCAATACTGCAGGTACAAACAAGTTATACGACAAAGAAACCTGTCGTGCGTTCTTTGAAGCGTACATGATTTAAGAACTGCTGATTGACAGAATAAAGCTCTGGCTGTTTTATCGCTGCCGAAGCAAAGCCATCTTCTGTGTTTGTATTATATGATTGTTCAAACAAAATCAGCGAAAGAGCAAAAATAAGACCTCATGTGACTTGCCGGAGGGGGAGAGATATCCCAGACTGATTACAACAGAGCGTGAATACAATGTCTGTAATGGACTTTGAGCTTGAACTTTAAACCGCAGATTACACGAGTGATCGGTATCATAATATTATTCTGCTTTGTCTGGGCAGGCCATGGCTCCTTGTATTTATTTCCTTGCGTTTATGAAGAATTGAGGTAAACATTTCGTTCTGATAGAAAAACCTAAATGCAGTGAATATACATTTTAGTGAGACAAATATCACACACCAACACACAAGCCTTTGCTAAAACTGCAAGCGGCTCTTGGTCTCAAGACTTGCCCATGACATCATCTTAGTGTTGAACAATTACTCCGCTCCACCCCACCTTTTGTCACCTGCCAATCATGTCTGGCTCCTATTGTGTCCATGGGAAACAAGTTAGTTGAGTCTTCCACTCCTTTCCCTTTCACTATAGAGTCTATAGGAGTGTACTGGCTTAGGATCTTTATTACAAAGAAAGGAAAAACTTGCCTGTCTACTTCTGCCATCATAAGCAATTACCAAAAAAAATTCAGAATATTTTATTTAGAGTTATGTATACAGAATCATTTAAAAACATTTTCATATTATGCGCCTTTTTATTTATTTTTTACTATGTAATGTGTAAATTCTCTACTTTGCTGTGAGTCTGCCATAACATACAGATATTAATGACTGAAATCTAAATCTAAAATATGAAAAACATCAAAATATGATAAATTGATCTTTCATCCATTTTCATTTAAAAATTAAATAGATCAAACGGTAACACAAAAATATGAGCAATACTGCAAACAATATTTCTAATATTTAGAAGACGTTTGTGCGCATGAAAATAATAAAAATAAGTACCTCATCATAATCAATAATCACTTCACACACTTCTTTGTAACTCCTTCAAACGCTAATCGAAATCTCTAAAACACGGTAAGAAACTTTTAAATAATTAGAGTTATTTAGTTTAATCCTGATATGAAAGTATAATTGTTTTCAGATTAAGTTGACTAATGATAATAAAAAAACACATGCTTAAATGGTTAAAAGATTTTAAAATACTGAAGACAAACACCGATATGCGAAGGGTCCGTCAGCTTTTCTGCTGTTATACTCAGGATACTGAAAGTAACATACCATTCGTTCCTGAAGAGAATACTAATTTATATCTGCTTGATAAAAAAAGTACACAAACATAATTTATATTTTATCTATCAATATGTGTATTTGCCTCGTAACGTCTACCGAAAAAAAGAAATGTGCAATTTAATAATACACATTCATACTGCATTTGGACCATTACACAATTTGAAATATTTAAAAATACACAAACTAATATTCAACAAATAACAACCTGGCTTGAGACATCTCACAATAATATAATTATTGTTAAGTAATCCATGAAGTATTGCCTTTTTAGTGCAAATCGTGTTAAGCTGTTCAGCTGCAATTCCATACAGCCATCAGAAAAAATATCAAGTTATACATTAAACTGAAAATTCGAATGACTTGAAACATAAAAATACATTCGCAAATATTTAAGTGACATTTATTATAATCTACGAGGCTTTTAATTGTTTTGATCGCTTTGTCACATCCTTCGTTAAAGTCCACCTTTGGAACTTTATCCGAAATTAACTAATTATCAATTCACAGTGTGTAGCTGTTAAAATACACCTCGAAACAGAATGAAGGAGACATCTTTAGTCTAGACTTGTGTGTGTGAGTGCACAAGTATCTTTTGAAAAGGGTGGGTGGGGGGGGGTCTACACCCTTAACTATTACAGACACACATACACTGAGGCGTGGGAACTCTATTCAGGGCTGAATCAGAGGTCTATTATGGAGCACATGGCTGCAAGTGTGTCTGGGTGTGTGTGAGAGTGTGTGGACGTCTGTACGTGACAGCGAGGGCGGGTGTCTCAGTTAGTGCACACATGCTCGCTGCTTTTTGGCATGTCTGGGAATACCTCGCCACAGTTTGACACACATGCAATTCTATTTTCATAAAAAATCTTTTGAAAAAAGATTTTTCCTAAAATCCTAATCCTTAAAACTGCAATTTTCAGTTCGTTTTTAAGAATAAATATTGCATCTAAATTTACGATGTAAGCTAATCAGCATTTGTGTCAAAACCATGAATATTTTCATTAAAAAAAGAAGAAAAAATAGAAAAAATCTTTGGTAAAAATGAGCAAAAGGGGTACGTTTATCCTGAAAATCTCCGTTCCTATGCCAACCCCCCTCTTCGTTCTTAAGATGATGCCATCTGCTCTGTTCTTTACACTATACATCATCTCTGGAACACTCCATTCACAACCAAAAAGGGGTGGAGGAGGGCACTGCCAAACAACGTGCATTTTCTGTGCCAACACACTTCATCAGCACTGCCCCTGGTGTTCTCACTCGTACTACTAAACAACCTGCTCTGAGCCAAAATCATTCGTTTGAACGAAGAAACACAACTGTTTACTTTTATGTCTGTAAATTCTACATGATATGAACTGATCGAACACAAAGGTATTTTATGAAAATGGTTCTTAAATATCACACAGGAGTCAGCTGGTCAATTCTGAATCGGTAGATGCAATTTTACCTAAAAATTATTTACTTTTAAGAAGGCCATAAGAGGGTTTTTACGTGTGTGTGTGTGTGTGTGTGTGTGTGTGTGTGTGTGTGTGTGTGTGTGTGTGTGTGTGTGTGTGTGTGTGTGTGTGTGTGTGTGTGTGTGTGTGTGTGTGTGAGACAGAAAAAAGAATACTGGGGTGTCAATTTATTTTTCTAAAAATGAAAATTTCAAAAGACATCTTTATGTAATATGTTTTTTTTTTAAATAAAAGCCTTAAAATACTACATAAATCGTTCAGATTTAGCAAATGCCTTTTATAAATACAACTAATATGTATTTTCATAGGTTAAAATTTGTATAAATTGCAGAAATTGTTCTCTGCTGATTTCAAATAAAATACGGTCATGTTTGATAAATTTAAATATGTGTACATTTAAACAATGATATATTTAAGTCAAAATGACATGAATTTGAGTTGAATTTTACATTTACATAAAAACTATTGAAATAAAGCAACCAAAAAAATCAACAGAACAACAAAAAAAATTAAACAACTCTAATTTAAACATTTACATAATTAACACAAAGTACGGTCATGTATATTAGAGTTTTAAGGCATAACTGCGCAAACTAACCTCTGACGTGGCATATATTATGCTTCTATCCATAAGCGTCCATGTTACAATTCAGTAATATTATGAAAATGATAAAAAAATATTAATCGCAATCAACAGTTCATAAGATAAATGACAATACAACATGATAATCAAACACAAGGCCCAAATAGCTGATGTCCATCCACTACGTTGAAGTGTTCCAGTAAACACACACCGAAAGCATCAGAAAATAAAAGTTAATTCGTCAAAACCTTTTTCCGATATCATGATTTAAAACTCTCACTCCCAAAAAGAATACATCTTCTCACTCACAAAAACACTAACCCCAAAACTATGCACTGTGGAAGGTCGACTTGCTCACTACAGAGGCACATCATATTTGTTGGGCGCTGATAGGAACTGCCTTTACATACCCCCTACGCCATTTTCTTCAGGAATCGTACCGTTTATAAAACACTTTTTTTTCGTATAAACCATAACCATAACAGGAATATTTCACACATTTTAAAGACACAAAAATCAAGAAATACATCAGAGAAACAAAAAACAAACTAAATATGTCCAAATACCACATAAAACTCAAATATTCGCAACTTACCAGATAAAATTGACATGTGCCTGTAGATAGAAACATTCCAGGACAAGTGCTGAAGGCCTTTTCTACTCACTTCACCAGCCCTGTGTTGAAGGAGAGTGAGAGGGAGAGAGAGAGAGGAGAAGGAGAAGAAGAGACAGTGAGCTTTCCACAGCAGGCACAAGGACCAAAGGAGGTAGGCCGGGGGGCCAAGCAATCCTCCTACCCCTGCAGCGTGTCCCCAGCGCTGGGCTACCCGTCTGCCTGCGGTCCCCTGGTCTGGGACGACCGAGCCCTGGACACAATAGCAACCCAAGAGACGCGTGTGTCGGCCCGTCTTGCAGTTAACAAGTCTTTGAATGAGGAATGTTAGCAAACAGACAAACAGAATGTCCACTGCATGTTAATGTCCCAGCCAGTCCGATCGCAGCGTTGGCCCAGGCATATGAATAATTCAGGAGCTTGAAAACCGAGCCCCCTCCCCTTTTCAACCCCCCCCATGACTGAAATGCCTTCAGTGGCTAAAGAGCACCAGAGGAGTGAGAGAGTGTTGTAAGAGAGATCGAGAAGAAAAGTATTTCAAATCTTAGCTTCAAACATTTCTATTCAGCTGAACGCACACAACCGCACGTGCACACGGTCGCCACAAACTTCTTGCGTTTCATCGTGCAACATATTTCTCTTACGATCGAGGCATCTTTCACTCATTGCCTTTTTATGTCTTTTGTTTGGAATTGGCACCTGTCCCAGAAAAAGCTCCAACACCGCACCGCCCTCCTTTCAGAGAGAGGGAAAGAGAGAGAGAGAAAGAAGAACTGTATGTGTGTGTATGAGAGAGTGAGGGCAAAAGAGAGCGAAAGAGAGAGAGGGTGGCGCTAAAGTGATTAGAAATCCAGGCACCTCCCTTCTCCGAGACACGCAACAAGCAGGGAGAATACAGCCATTTTCAAAGCTCAGCAATGGAAAGGATCCGTTAACCCCTGGCGAGGATGAAAAATGCCACACACCTCCAGCTGCCGTAAATGCTCCGTTTGAAAGCATCTCGAGGTGATGAAAACGCAAAAGAAAACACTGACGAGGTTCAGAGAAGTGGTGGAAAAGACACGCTGGAAAGACTGAAGAGGCAGAGAAGCAGCTTGAGCCAATCGGTTGTGCTACAGGGTTAAAATCCTGTGAGTAGTAGAAATCCCTCCTTCTCTTGGCACAGACTGGGTGAAGGGGAGGAGACTGAACTGTGGAAACAGCGGCAGAGGCTTTTTTCATTTCTATCTGCACAGAGAGAGAGAGAGAGAGAGAGAGAGAGAGAGAGAGAGAGAGAGAGAGGGAGGGAATTAGAGAAGAGGAGAGAGGGAAAACTGAAGTGGAGGGAAAAAAGTTGATGATGAAACCGAGAGGCAGTGGAGTACGTGAGCAATCTTTTTTTTTTTTGAATCACCGCTCCAGCCAGTGAGCAAGAGCTCGAGGAGGGAAGGAGGGAGGGAGGGCAGAAGAGAGGAGGGAAGCATGACACAGACTCCGGTTCACCCGGAGAGTGCACACAAACATACGCTCACACCCGTTACAAACCATTCAAACACAATTTACCAAACGGGCAGGCGCTCCACCGCCAAGACCAAACTCGATCCTTGAAGCTGTCCTCTTGCTCGAAAGCACTGAATAACTATACAAGCAATCACAAACGAGAAACCGTTAAAAGAGTCAGCAGTTCAAAGATGACCATACCATGATGGAGGGTTCTGGGAAAAGTGATGCGTGCAAAAGTTGGGGTGTCTTTGTACATCCCACTGTCCCGAGAAACGTCAGGCGTATGGGTGAGACGGTCTGGAGGTGAAACATCTATCGTAATTTGCAGGGGGATTTCATCTGCAGTGACTGCACACACACATTCACATACACACACACTGCAGCCATGGCCTACCTGAGAATCCGCCTGGTGCAGGAATAATTAGCAGAGCACACCGCCAATCATGTTTTTCGATTGTTCGGGGTGCACCTCCGCACCTCCCATTTGAACCAGAATTCAATAACTTGTAAGACAGTCCGGTGCAAAAAACAGACTCATGATTTCGTTATTCCGTGGTTTATTTGATCAACAATCCTTTGAGTGGCTATTGCGCGCTCTTGTAAACATGCCAGTACTGTTAAGTGCAAAACTTTTTTAGTGGTTAATCAATGCGGCGATTAAATACAAGTTCAAACAGATGATCTCTCTATTGCGAACAAGCCCAAAGAGAAGCAAAAACACATACCAAAACGTGCTAGTGTGGGGCCTGCGCCTGCTTCTGTTCCTCAGATTGTATCACAAACCTTTTCTGCGTTTAGCGAACTAAAGAGTTGATAAAAGCATGCTCGTCGACCAGCGAACATGGCTGCATAAAGGGTGCTGCTGCTCATCAGGCTGTCACACGCAGATCCACACACACACACTGACGTGGAGGAGGGACCGAAAGCACCCGGTCCGCCCAGATTTCCTTGCCTCATTCTCGGCCTCCTCTTTCTGGCTCCCTCATGGCACTGACCTCTCATTACACACACACACACACTTAGCTCCTACATACTGCACACCACACCCTCTATTCAACACCAAATCAGAGCCGAGTTGCACCCGTATAAAACCGTTACAGCTAAATCAAATTCCAAGTGCTCACCCCCTTTTTTTTCGAGCTGATTCCCTAATGGCAACAGGTCGCGCTCTGGCACAAGGTACGATGCGCCCACGTCACATTGCGCCACGTCTGTCAGCCAATCACGAAGGCGGTGCACCTCACACGAGAAAAATTTGCGCTTCTCATTTTCTTAACACATTATCTGCTTTATTTCTCATTCTTTGTTGCTGATTCTCAGGCGTTCATTTTCTTGCTTGTTTACTATAGGACCTGCGGAGCAGGGAGTCGGGGCTTGGTGCACGTGTTGTACATTGCATTAAAGTTCATTTGAGGATACAATTTTGGTTTTGGGTCGGCTGCCAACTCCCAAACAGTGAGCTGTTCTGTAAGGCCCCATCTTTCACAAGGCTCAGAGACTATGATCAAACGCCAATCAAAACAAACTCCAACCTCAGAGCACTTTAATGCACCATCGCTGAGATCATTTTAAAAACACTCTCGTGTGATTTGAAAAGAGTGTATGTGTTCTGGGGTTAAAGTTACCAAAGAGCGATAATAGCTATAGTGAGTCTTCGCAAGGTTAAAAAGCACAGCGGGCTGGTCACTTTTCCCACATTTAATAAGTGCATCCAACGCGATTTATAGATATATAACAAAAAACGTTAGCTTATCTTTTGTTGATATTACATCGATCGAATATCAAAACTGAATGAATTAAACGAACATTAACAAGCCATTCACAAGATCACAGATCCTAATAACTGTCTGTAGGACCTTTAGAGTATATTTTAATTTCCTCCCAAACGAACATCAGGGTTTCCAGCACAATCAACTAGAACAACTTTAAAAAGCATCCCAAGGAATTTGCAGCCATGTGTTGCACATGCACATCACTGAGCTGCAATTTTCCACCCATAATTATGCTTTTGTGGAGAGGGAAATGAGTAAAAACTAATAACATGAGCTTCTTTAAACTGCAATTTGTCATCAGTGAAGAGAAAACACAAACAGACAAAAATAACAGTGTCTCAATAAAGAAGCAAACAATTAATTAAGACACAACAAGACAAGCCTGGCACAGATTAAAGAAGTGAGAGGCTTTTCAATAGTTGGTGGCGTAGTTCATCAAATGAGTGTTTAAGTTCCACAGAAAAAGCAACACGTTTAAGATCTGAAATGTCCTTCAGCGTCTAAATCTTTCACAAAAGATCTAGAGTTTACATATATATATAGAGAGAAAAATTAATATTCAATTAAAAACATGCCCACGCACACGACCAAATGGATTTGTGAAGGCACAGTGTATATGTAGAAGATATTTAAGCCAATTAAGCAGTATTTTACACAACATGACAGAAAACAAAACAGCTGGGAAAGGATCAGCACTATAGCTAGATCTGATCGACCATCAATTTTTTTTTTGCTTGGGATGCACAGGAAATGTCATATTTCCAGACACCCTTTTCCTCCGGCGCAGAGGTAGCAGTGAGCTTGCAGCGGTGGTGGTCTCTCCTGGGCCCCCGTGGGCACGTGTCTACAGGACTCCTCAATTACAGAGGTGAAATCTGAGGTCAGCCTCTGTAGAGAGAGGAACAAAGGGCATGACCCACAGGTCAGAAGTGCTAGACTGGGAGCAGGCTGGTCCCCATTGAGAGGGAGGGTGCTGTTTGCTTTGTGTAGGTAAAGAGTACTAAAACACAGACAAACAGAGATTAAGAGGTGAGCCCCTTAGGACTGTCACTCAGAGGGCCCCTCCATCAACTCCGATTAACTCCTTTGACCTCTGCCTGCCGTCAGAAGACGGTTAATGACCCTTACGGCTCGCCGCGCCACTGACAGAAACATGAGCGGAGCACTGGTAACTGATTGACACCCACTGACAATAAAAACGATGATAATAATAATAATAATGTATTCATTTAAAAGATTTATTCGTTGCAAAATTCTGTATAAGATTCAAATAGTCTATAAAGAATTGTACTAGTTGTTTTTTATATTTAAAGAATTAAAAGCAAAAAATAAAAAAGACTCTTCACTGTTACTGTCCGAAATGAAAGTGTTTTTTAAACTATAACACTAATAATAATGATAAAAAAATCATGCTACTTTTAAATGGGAGTTATGATGAATTGCATTAAAGAATTAAAAACAGAAAATGTACTACAACATGTTTTAACTGATTCTGTGGGTGTGACTAAATTTTACCACAAGCTTAAGATGCCATAATTACACACACACACACACACACACACACACACACACACACACACACACACACACACACACACACACACACACACACACACACACACACACACACACACACACACACACACACACACACACACACACACACACACACACACACACACACACACACACACACACACACACACACACACACACACACACACACACACACACACACACACACACACACACACACAGTTCTGGCTCTGAGAAAAGTTGCCGTGTGAAATACATTGTCATACATGTCAGTTATTACGAGGGCAACTGTTTTTCTCTTAGTAGTAAACGAGTAGATGACATTTATTAATCATAAGCCCAAGCTACTGGCATGGTATTGTTTAAGAATTTCCCATCCCTGCCCTACCACTGCAAACTAAAGCATTTTAAAGAATCTGCAATTTCACAGAATAAAGAAACCGATGTTTCAAAACGTATTTTTATAGAGTAGTAATAGTGCCATAATTTGAAGCAACACTGAAGCAACAATATCACACAAGGTAAAAATGATTTTGTGTCCATGAGGAAAAAAGTTCACGAGCTCAATAATTCCAGATGAAATCAGTAAGGATTAGCGTCAATGTTTCGGATCCATCGGGATACGACTGCATAATTTCGCAAGGGTGTGGCAGCTGTGCTACAGTACAGTAAAGGTCTGAAATCACAAAATGGAGGACAGTTAGACAACATGGCGGTCACCTCTGATATGAGCATGCGCCTGTGTCCACGCAGGCAGGGTGAGGCTCCCTGCGTGTCATTTTGCAGATATCTGTATTGTAAAATAAAACAATCATATTTTGGTGAAACAAGTCTTGATATTTTGTCATGAAAGAAACTGCAGTGTGATTGTTACGGCTCTACAGAACACCTTGAACGTGTGTGTTCAGAGTGCCAAGCCATTACACCGACGGTCAGCACTGCTTAAAAAAAGCTGCAAGGATGAATACTTTTAAAACAAATAAATAAATCTATAGTAAAAACTAACAAATCAAAGTAAACGTCAGGGGAAAAAAGGCAGAAGATAAAAAAGCGTTGGTCTGATCTGGGCTTGCATGAAAGTTATTTTCTGCACGATCTGACCACTATTAAGATGACAATCACAGATCATTAAAAGATCACGATTGTGCGGAAAAAAGGTATGAAACATATTTATTTTGAGAGATTTTAAAAAGAATCAGAGACATTAATATTAGATGATTTGTGAGACTTCAGACAAATTTGAGAAAAAAAACTTTCAGATTTGTTTTATGCATTTATAGAAATATTTTTTTTTAAAGTGCTATGATGTGAAAATTATTTTATGATACTAAATTCAGCAAACAATTGCTTTGTAGTAGCAATAAAATAAACGGTTGTTTCCTATTATTTTAATTTCTGTGATTTATTTATTTATTTTTGGTTATTTATAGCAGATACATTTACTGTAATTTAGTAGTGTAAACACTGTTATTTATAAGATAATACAAATGAATAAAACAAGTAAAAGACTCGTTTCAAACAGAGATGCAAACCGACCACAATATGACAAGGGCTGAATCACATTTCAATATGCATAATGAAAAATGGAAAGTCACTATTTTTTTTACATATGTTAAAAAAATTGCATAAGTGGTATTTTATATTTATTATTATTAACATAAACAGAGAAAACATCTTCAGTTACCAAACAAAGAAAGAGGACGACAGAAATCTATTGAGACCAAAAAGTGCCTGATGCAATGTAATTTAACTTTGACAAAAGAAAAAAAGGAACGACTATATAGATTCCACCCACTTCTTCTACTTTTCACCTTCAGACAGAATGATATAAAGATTGTACAATTTATGTTCTCGTTTAAAAAGTTTAACAAACCACCTGAACTTGATTTGTCCTCCTTTTTCTTTTACCGGCAGTGGAGATCAAACAAAGCCAGAAGTTTGTTCCTATTAGCAATTATATTAATCCACCATTTTTTAAAAGAAAAGGCAGAAGCACTAATTCTTTAAAATTACAATATTCCTAACACACTTCTGAATTAGAACAATGGATACTCTGAATGAAAAATGGGTTTAATACAGAGAAACATATGACTGTATGGCTCTTCTGTCCTTTATTTGCTAAAAACAAGAGAAAACTAATTTCAGCAATGCATATTTTATTTTAAATCACGGTGTAATCGGGTTTTGGATTTCAGGTTTAAACAGGAATAATACAACAATGATTCTATTTAAATGCTCTTTTTTTCTTAAACTTTCCTTACATGCTATTTTTATATCTACATTTTATGAGGTGCTGATTTCTTCATTATATGGCATTGCAATACTAAAAATAAACTTTATTTTAATGAATATAAAAGCATGGTTATAAAATCTGTTAATACATATCTGAAAGTCACATGACATACTTACATTTTTCTCGTCTTTTTATTCTTTATTTTTAAATCAGTGCAATAACATCTGTTGGGATTTTTGAAATTTACACTTACATGATACAGCTACTAAACTACTGAGCTTGCCAGTTTTTAAGAAATAAGGACGTTTTTAGATCATCACACTTAAGTGCTGTTATGTGTTAATTTTGTATTATTCTGCAAACAGTACTACAGTAACATTAATTAGGACTGAGTTGATCATGGAGGTCTCAATTTAATGGTTAAAAATAAATTTATTTAACAAGAGTTTTTTTGACTTCACTTGTGAATTTATCTGTATCTGACCGATGGAAACACAATGAAAAATTATAAAAGCTACTTTACTTTAAAAGTAACTCACCTTAAAAAATTCACTCGTGTGAGGAAAAAGGGACAACAAAAAAAGGATCAGAAGACTTTCTCCGTGTCCACTTCACAAGAGCTCACTCGTATGGCCGTTAACTGCTCCAATCTCCAGAACATTCTGCGGAGCACTTTGTGTTTGGAGAGAGGAGCAGGATTCGGTGGCACTTTGATTAACTCTGAAACCACCAAAAGCTATCAGACCATTTCAAAAATAACAACACAAGCTAAAAAGCACAACTGAAAATGAACAGGTGCACTATTTTTGAGAAGACATACGCAGCTCACAGAACCAAATATACCACTTCAAGCTGTAGGGGAAAGGGCATAAACCAAAAAAGTCATTATTCTAACAAATGACTAGCAAATATTTAACCACAAATGAACTCCAGCCCTTGGGTATACCAAAATGTGAGATTCTAAATAAGTTTTAAACAGTGTAAAATTATAAATGACTTCGGATGCATTCAAACATTTTAAGAGAGGGAAAGCTGTTTGAAGCTACATAACAAACCTTCAATCTTTAAACTGCATGCTCAAATTAATTGCTATGTCCGTATCCAAATATTTCCCCAGCACGCAGCACAGGCATCATTCAGTGCCGTTTACTCCCCCTAAATAACCTCTGATTCATGTTAACTCTCATCTCCACTCCAAACGGCCTGTCCATTCTGGTTTGCTTCTAATAATACATTTTAACACACCAGTCCTTCTTTATTTTCCTGAGTGCTGGAGAGCTGTGTGTGTGTGTGTAAGAGGGGAATGGGGACAGTTCTGGCTCTTAAAAGCCAGCACGGATTGCTTTTGCATGTGCCACGTCATTTTGCCTCAAAGTGGACAAGACCTCCAGGATTTGCCCCAGCTGAGCCTTCTACACCCAGGCAACCCTCTTACCCCGCAACCGTCAACGACCGGAGCATGGGATGTGCCGGATGACGCTCTGATATCATCACACCCTCTGGATAATGAAATTCTTTACATAAATGTTTTTTTACTGCTGATTTACTCTCTATATTAAATAAAGAGATAAGAGAAGCATGGTTTTAATAATGGCAAGACCATGAAACAACATTTCCAGTGTAATTTCCTTTTTTAACTGAGCTCAGCTTCAGACTAAATTTAGTCACTATGCAGTAGGGCTTGCTGCGATACCGGTGTTAAGCCGCAACACCGGTTACGTCACGCGCTGTCCCTCATCGTCCATTTTGATTTTTTAATAGTAATAAAAACAATTTAGTTCAGTTTAGAGAACAGACTAGGGGTCTACTGATATGCGTTTTTCAGGGCTGATACTGATTATTACAGACCAAGTAGACCGATAACCAATATATATGTCTGGTGTAAAAATGAAAATTAATATCAAAATTAAGAATAACAAGGGCTCTGACAAAAAGTGTTGTTTGCACTTCTTACTCTTGTCTTCCTCCGTGCATCCATCTTCAATAAGGGTAATATAAAGAGAGAGTTAAAAGTGGGGCCACTGTATGCTTCATGATTAAGCCTATGAATACTCACTGTACTACACGAAACAGCTTGGGAGATTTTAAGTATTTGGCTTCAATAATTTACATGTTAGAAATGTATGTGTAATATCATAACCTCATAATTCTTCATACATTTTTTCTGATGATTAAATCATAACCTATAAGAGGTGACTATTCAATTCAGCATCTAATGCACATCAATTGATTAACTTAAAGAAGCACAATGTATATAACAAGTGTAAATAATTTAATTGTCTTCATAGCTCCATTGTAGAAGTTGTGAAGAAGACCCCAACTATTTTAAATAAACAGTCCTCATTTAGTGAGACGGTAGATGCTGAAAACACCGCGAGCCTCACACACTTCAGTAAGTGTAAGGTAAACAAAACTGCGCGTCTGTGCCTTCACATACAGAAACATGCAGAACATGAAGGATTCATATTTAAATAGTGTTTTTGCGGCTTAATATTTACAGATAGTAGTCCATAACGCGAGTCGATTTAAGTGTACTGACCTACATTTGATGAATTCATCCAAACTTTGACAAATTCGGTGACATTCCGCATTATACAGTAGTAAATTCCATTTATATGACTGGATTCTGTGATTCTGTCCACGTTTATCCCATCGCGGGAACCATAAGTAGATACTATTGAAGAGTTTTGCAACTTCAGTGTAGTGGATTGTGATTTATTGCAACTTTAGCAACGTCTGCTGCTGCCTTTGAGAGACAACTGATGCATGATCACTGAAGCAGCAACACTTAGCAAGCGCTTTCGGTGTGATAGTGCCTTTAGTCTTTCACGTTCATTGGTCGGTCTCATGACTCCCAACAAATCAGATGCACGGTGGGCGGAGACTGCTCTAGGCCACAGAGTGTTGAGTTTCGACAGGCTGCATCAGAGCCAAATAGCTTGTTTCAAAATTAAATTATTTTATCGGCAAATCAGTTTTGAAAGTGACCGATACCGATAATCATAAAAATGCTTAATATCGGCCAGGCCGATAATCGGTCGATCCCTAGAACAGACACAACAATTCAAATTGAACGCGGCTGCTCAATGCAGTGCACCGAACAAATAACAGTCGCACATCACAGATCAGATTGAATTTCTCACGTGAGGAGAGTGAGTCAAGATGACTGACAAGAACAGTGAGGTGAGACAGACAAGACAATGGCAGAAGAGTTTCAAAACCAAATGTAAAAGCGCCCGTTTTAAAAATGTTTTAAACATATTTTGGATTTTGAAAAGCCTGTTGACCTGCCATTTATCTAAGGTGATATAGGAATTGTTATTTCTTTTCATTTATTTGGTTCCACAGTATTTTCAGATTGTTATTTTATTTAAACTGTGTGATTTTTTACCATTATTTTACATCAAGGTGTAGTCCGTGCCTCCAAAATTTCTTAATCGTTTTACTAATAAACGTTCTACGTTTTATAATTAGTTATTCCTCAGTCTTTACTGATTTTCAGTTTTGTATACATATTTAAAATGTGTAAGTTATTTGTTATTTTATATTAGGCATATAGCATGGTGTATTTTTATTTGTTTTGTTAATAAAAGTTAATAAGTGATAAAAATAAGTTAATAAAACAAGTATATTTTGTTGTTGCTTGAATTGAATTCAAGCTATTGATGCCGAATTGCCGCTAATTTAAAAGTGAAAGTAAAACGGAGCCTTTACAAAATATTTAAAACAGAAGGAAAGCAAGGAAAAGAGGGAAAACTCAAACGACCCCCCACCACGGTGATACCGGTATTACCAGTGTTGTCACACGTCGATTAATCGGTGGGAAAATGTCCTCACCGTCACAACCTACTATGCAGTTGTTAAACTTTAGAGCATAAACACATCATCTGCGCCAGACTAGCATTTGTAGATGATCTTAGTTACATACATTTTAGTTTTAATTAATACAGCATAAAAAAATCCCTTAGTACTGGGTCATCTATAATTTCTCAATCATTGCTGAAGGACCATGAAACGATGGCCTAGAGGTCAGCTTGCTCTCTTAGGAATGACAATCTCTGCCAAGGTCATCATCGCAAGTCTATAATAACATCCAATATTTAGAAGAACCACACGGAATGTGGCACTTGTCATTGCTGGTGTTCAAGGACGTTATCTTGGTTAAAATTCATTTTAAAAGGATGATTATAGGTCAGTGGAGGCTCATTATCGCAAACGTATTATCTTGTCATGGTTTTTCTTATTATTTTTTGTTCCATTAATTGTCTGCGCGTGAGTGTTCTCCCGATGGGAATCCCAACCTTTAATAGGCTGAGGTGAACATGCTGCAATATCGGCCCGGTGGCTGCAAGGCAACGTCTGCCATCATCGCTCTAGTTCCATGGCCCGTATCGACTGAGGCCCGACAGACACGCACGCTCAAGTGGCACACGCTCTGCTCGTCATCCACCGACATCATTAAAGGGCTGTGTGGAATTTTCAAATCATAATTACATCGCAAATGGCGAACAGAGTGAGTTACGCTGCACTGGAACATTATCTAATCTATAGCTAAGAATCCTTATATAATGAAACTCGAATGAGACAAATTCACTTAGATTTGATCTGGAATGGAATAAGATAAGATTTGATTGTCCCCGGAAGGAAAATGCACGTCTTTTAAAGTTTATTTATTCATTTTGCTATAAAGTTTTATGGGTGTGAGCTTCTAAGACTGAACGTCACTGTCCATGGGGGTTTCTCCACTCAGCCCGGTAGAGTTTGGTGTGGTTGGGGGTGAGGGGCTATAGATGCCAGCAGTCATGAGTGTGCAAGCTATAACAAAAGCAGTCTTTATGTAGCATGCATGCTGATCCAGCAGCCCACATTTTGTGCTGCAATTCACACATCCAGCTCAGATGGGACAATAACGGGGCACATGAGAGATGCAGAGATTTACTACTGCCTTCATGCGGCCACACTAAAAACGGTCAAAAACGCAAACGCGCGCACTGTAAAAATGTCAGAAAAGCTAACAGTGCTAATAGAGATTCTCTTATGTGGTTAATCTAAATAATTTATTACTAGTGCTTAATATGACTGATTATTTTGGACAAAACTAATAAAAAAAAGATCAAATCAAGTCAAATCAGGGAACACCTGCGTATTTTCTCTTTTTACAGTGCATGATATATCAGATGGTCATGAGTGATATATAAGACTATTTTGTTAAGACATTAGCTTCTGACTAAAACTAAGTCAATAAATAAATAAATAAATAAAAGTATTAAAAAAATTGGCACTGTTGCGCTACCAGAGGACTTCATATTTAAAGCAAATTTGAGCAAAACGTGCTCATGATGACACAGCATTACTGCAATTTGTACTATGCAAGACATATGTATATATATATAAAAAAAAAAAATATATATATATAGACAAACATGAAATTCTTTCCAAAGTAATATGTTGTAAACTAGGTACAAACAGTAATATTATTAACATTTTTAAGTTATTATAAAGAAATAGATCACCCAAAAATGTCATAATTTAATCATTGTCTTAAATATGAATTGTTGTACACCGTGGAACACAAAAAGGGTACTTTTAAAGATTATTGATGCTTCTCTCATCCTATCATGTCAAGCTCCAAAAAAGTCAAAATGCACCACAGAATCTTCTTGGAATGACTTTATGAGAGGAACTGACCGAAATTAAAATCATTATTCACTGAAATATGTATTAAAACCTGCCGCACAGCAGTAGTTATAATTTAGTTTGACATTATGCAAAAAAGCAGCTTGTCTATTTTGCTGTAAATAACTATTTTGATTTAAATTACCCAGAAAAAAAGAAACAAATATTGACAGAATTGTAATTTTTAGGTGAATTTCTTTAATTTAACTTAAGGAAGGGAACTAAACTGGTACTTGTTATAAATAAACATATGCATTTACACAAAAACTGTAATTCTTAAAAATGCCCCCTCCCCCCAAAAAAATCAAGGAGCTTGTGACACGTGAGAAACTTTTGTCATGTGTAAACATCTTTCTCAGTATGTGCTCATGTATGCACAAGTGTGACATATGGAAAGTACAGAGTTAAAGCTTTGAGGATTGGGCCATGAGCTCACTCGAGGATTAATTATGAAGACCTGGGACTTCTGGTTCTGTCTATGTGTGCGCGTCTAAGAAGCTATGTGTCAGCACTGCAGCCATTCAAACTGCATACAAACAACAGTCCTGAATGGGCTCCATTTAATCAGGTATGCTCTGTGCTCTTCTACCTCAGTGTGCAGATCTACAGACACACGCATGCATGACCATGCATGGGCTAAATAAGCATGTTCAAGTGTGATAATCAAATTATTGTTGGTGATTGCTTGAGGGTTACCAGAGGCCTCTCTTCAATCTTATTCTCAGCTTAGAATTAATCACTCACCAGACATCTGAGGTGTTGCTACGCACACACACGCATGCACAAACACATTCCCAGGGAGACAGGCAGAGTTTATCATGACAACCAAGGAAGGGCAAAAGAAGGTTGAGAGACAGGAGAGAAAGGAGAATAAGAGGAGAGAGGGTTCCTCGGCATGTTAGCTTGGTCTCTATTGACCTGTAAACCTTTGTGACTGGAACAAATGCAAATGGCGCTGACTTGCTCACACAAAATACTAAAGGGCTATTCAAATGAGCCACTGCCAACAATACAACATTGGCCTACCCATGGAGGAGCCCTCGTCTGGAGCTGGGCCTTCAAACTCAACACTAACAACAGTCTAATGAAAAACAAAACAGGTCTATGTGAGTTTCAGTGGATGTTTGTTTAAAAAACTTTCAGCATTTTTCTTTTTTCTGCATTTATTGTTCATGTCATGACTCTCATTTAAGAATTAAACAAACTCAAGCCAATGGTCAAGCAATTGAAACTAATCTACAATTAGTTTTCTTATAGTTGTCAGAATATTGCCACATCTACTAACACAGCTTTAAACTTGTTTTTGCTTCTCAGTTCTTTGAAAGATTCATCGACACAGCCATATCTAAACTTTTTGTCGTGAATGCAGAAAATGCAATCCATCATAGAATAACATATGAAATTGCTTAAGGTGGACACAAAGGTAACTTGAATGTGGCAAGGGAGGATCTTTACCAATAAAGAGCTGGAAGGAGCTTTATTCCACCGGATGGGCAGATTCTTGTCAGGATATGTCACAATCAGTTTTAAAGACAAAAAATAGAAAGTTTCACTACTGCACTACTTCTGCAGAACCTAAATAAAAATTACAATACTTCGCAAAGAAAAAAAAACTCTTTGCTCTTGAAAAAGAGAAGCCTATAAGCAAAAGTGTGATATGTAAGACAAATGCCGCTGTGACAAACAACATCCCTCATTTGTCATTATAACTAGCAGGAAGGTGGAAGACGACGCTTGAAAAAGTTCTACAGGTCATATAATGTCAGTCAAATAAAAATCCCATTAGTCATAGTCTGCCGGTGAGCTGAGGTAAATCATTTTAAAACGCCATTAGGCACAAGCAGCTCACTTGCTGATAAAGAGATTTATGCCTGTGCAACTTCTGAGATTTATTACATGCCAAACAAAAAGTTGATGTAATAACATTTTATGCATGCTATGATCTCTAACAATGAAATAACTCA
The DNA here is from genome assembly GCA_027422405.1 of Ptychobarbus kaznakovi. Taxonomy (NCBI): domain Eukaryota; kingdom Metazoa; phylum Chordata; class Actinopteri; order Cypriniformes; family Cyprinidae; genus Ptychobarbus; species Ptychobarbus kaznakovi. Next base: position 34,080,280 of record CM049795.1, on the reverse strand, counting down.
AGGACACTGTTCTGCTGAAGCGGATGATTTTATTACTACATAAGATAATGTCACAAATTCTGACTCTCATTATCATTATGCAAACTAAACAGTCTTAATTTGGTCTATGTCAGTGCAAATTCGTGATCTGCTGTAGTTGGGAAGAAGCTTTTGCTATGATATGAAATTCTGATTCCATAAACCCGCACCTACGGAGAGCAGATGGAGTAGCTCACAGTCACACAGATTGGGTTCTTACTAGGGCTGTCAAAAAAAATTGCATTTTGAATATTCGTCGAATTTAAAATAAAAATCCACATTCGAATGCAAAACGCTGCATTCCAATTTTAGGTGTCCGTCAGGCAGCTTGGCACACAAAATGCGATGACGAGGTGTCGTTGCATTTTGATGCTTTTTTTTTGCCTGTCCAGTTGAACCCACTCGATGCGGTGCTGCACATTCAAAATATTGCGGAAAAAGAGAACATCAATGTGGAGAAGATGTTGTTTACCTCAAAACTGAAACCAAGCCGTTCACACTGAACGCATATTTGTTGCATTTTTTTATAGGGACATCTATCATCGTTGCACTCGCGTCTCACACAAGAGAGCCTAAGCATAACTTACATTTCACAGGTATATTCTCCATCTGTAAGTGTTAGAACGCCATGGAAATATTTCACTTTTGCTGTCAGAAGTGCATAAGCTTTTGCTTTGCGATTCTCCGCTAAACTTCACAGACTTGGTTCAGAACGCGCGCCTCTGCGAGCATGCGCGCCAAACAGACAGAGCCCAATGAAATAGGAGCGTAATAACTCTGACTAAAATATACATTTGCTGAAATTTTTGTAGTTGGACATTTTAAACCTACAAGTAAGTGTATTTGTATGATAGCACTAACTGTAAAGTGATGTAATGGGTAATTTTTTTTTTTGGTTAAGTAAATTTAACTTTGCTTTAAAAGCATTATTTTAGGTTTTAGATCGCAATATTACAATGTTAGAATGTAATGTTAACCCTTTTTGCACATTATATATGCCTACATGGTTACATTCACTTTATTTATTTGTTTAATCCAAATACAAAATACAGCCAAGATATGTACCGTATACTGCAAATCAGCCAAAACATACAGAGATATGAATTTTTGCTCATATTGCCCAGCCCTACTTTGAAGAAACGTGCATTTGGTAATATTTTGCTCGATGCACCCTCTTTTGGCCTCAGAGAAGCCAAAAGCTTTTTTTTCCTAACTGAATTAATGCCTTTTGATATTTTGATAGTATTTTAGTAAAAATTTGATTTTAGTTTTTCAGCCAATTTGACAGCCCTAGTTCTTACATTACAACTGGACGGAGCAGAACAGAACACATGCGTTTTTTAAAGTTGCAATATTTTTAACTTGACACGGTGTCTTAAAACATGGCACTCGTGGTGCAAGATGCTGACAAAATAGCGTGATATGAAAACAGCCAAAACAGTTGTCAATCTGCATGTGTTAATATATATTATATATATATTTTTTATACATATCATGGATAAAAACAATAACACGTCTTGTATAAACAGACCTAAGTATAAATTTACCTTGACAAACTTTGTTGCAAAATGAAGACTGTAGGCGATTTGCATTTAATTATACAGAAACAGAAGTATAATTATATTGTATTATACATATTTATGCATAAAATGTACATGGTTCTATTCAAAAATTAATATAGATATATTTGAATTAGTCTTCACTTGGTGGCTTATTTCAAATATTGATAAATGCCATAATTTAAGTTAATTCTACCTATTAATTATTGATTAAATTAACTATATACATGTACTGTATGTGTAACAATTCTGATGTGTTATATAAATGCATTTATTATGCAGCTACTTAAATAAATGGACATGAAATATTGATTGGAGTTAAAATAATTTCATTATGTGAGACTGCAAAGAAATATGACACATGAAACTAGCACATTTGTGTAGGAAATTGGTTGGACGGGTCAATTACTGTATAAAGCTTAGCAGTCATTATCCAAAAAAAATGATTCATGAATCAAACAATCCTAAAAGTATTCCACCATGTGGATATTCTGTTTATCACTATTTATCTGTTAATGTGTCGCTCAAAGAAAACTCTGAAGTCTGTACAGATGGGAAATGACTGCAAAGACTGGGATGAAACCAGCCATGACAGTGTCACGCTGGTCATGTTTATGCCACACTTTACCCTTACAAAAATAAAAAAACATATGCTTTTTCTTTAAGCTTGTGTAAGCATGAGAATCTTTGCTAGAGACCAGAAACATTTCTGCAAAATGACATTAAGTACTAACAGAAGGAGCATCAGAACACGCAAGAAAACATCTGGATGACACCTGTAAACGGCACATGACCTGAGAGCATATCCACAATGCAGGAGACAAGGAAATGGGTCTAATGTGTGAAAGAGACCGTTAGATGATTGAGTGATAAAGACTTCATAAACCAGCTGTTTCCAGTGTCATCCTCCTCTCTCTTTTTCTCCACTGCACAATACATGCACTGGGGGTATTAAAACGTGAAGCAAACATCCTAATACTTATCTGATTGCTTACAAAGTTTGGGAGCATTGAGTCTTGAATAAATACAATTATTTGGGAGGTACTGGGATGTTTTGCAAAAGTGAAAGATCAGAAAGACAGAATGTTTTCGTTCATGTCATGTTAATTTCATGCACTTGGAAATCCAACCAACATGTCTACCTACACAGTGATGAACAGATTTAGAGAGAAACAGCCACAAAGAAGCCAAAAACAACCCTGCAGATCAGACAACAACTTCACCGCTAAGATAAATCATGTTTGATCAGTGTGGTTATGAACCCAGGCACGCTGAAGTGATCATTTTCAGACAATCTGGATACTGTGAACCTTTCATCCCGAATTTGCCTCTAATTTCAGTCAAACTGATGCAATGGGAGACTAACAGGTCAATCCTCATAATTTTTCTGCTCTGCCCACCATAGAAATAAGCTCTCAAAGACGTGCCCTAGATTTGAACAACCCCACTGTCTGACGAAAGATTTGATCTGCGTATGATGTTCTGAACATGTAATCAAGTATCAGGACATTTAGGATTGTGCAATACGTATCATGTAAATTCTAATTGGGAAAGGACATGTCTCGAGTACCTGATACCTTCTTACTTCACTAAACGATCAACATGAAACACTTACAGAAGATGAATAGAGAGTCCTCCCACACAGAATTCACATTTCAAAGAGACCACACGAATACTGCAAGCCTGCAGACTGGCTGCAGTGTGCATTCAAGACGATGATTATACGAAGTCTTTAAATACTGTAAAATTATTATTATTGCAAAATAAACTTTTTTTGAACATTTAATTCAAATGTAAATGTGTACATCCAGAATATTTCCAATGCAACAAGACAGTTAGGTAAAATATGTCTATTTTAAGCGACTTTGGATAAAAGCATGTGATAAATTAAATGCAAATGAAACAAATTGTGAATTTTATAAAAATGTATTTAATTAATGCTAAATATGAGTTCCTTTACAAAACTGGCTTGTTGTGGCATGGAGTGGCACTGCAAATGTGTGTTGTGTTGGTCACTTTAGTTTGTCAAATTGTTTCTTACCTGCATAGTCCTGCAACACACATGTCTGTCAGTGTCGTCCAAAATCCCCGAACCTGTGAACAACAAATCATAGCCTATAAGCATTCACTAAAATAATTTTAATAACTGTCCATAAGCTCATCTGTGCTGTGCATATGAATCCAAAGCTGTCATGAACAGCACAGCATTTTCATGGGTCACGACCCGGCTCAGTTGAGCCTGGAATGTAAAACCGAACCAGAGGAAGCAGAAAAGAACCCTGCAGGGGACTGTTTCATTTGCTCGCAGGATTCATAAAGTATTTTTTTATTTAGGATCTCAGCTTCTGCTCACTGTAAGCCAAAAAAATAGATGTTTTCTGGGCAGGAGCAAAAAAAAAAACTAAGTTCAGCCAAAACAGACAATAGAGCAGTATAAGGAGCTAAGACACATGGCAGATTGCAGAAGGGCGATTCAGAGCTGAGGCCCTGGCTTTCTCCCCCTCTCTAGAACGATCCACAGTGGAAAGAAAAGCCTTCTCCCTGTCCTCAAATGAACTCAAACATGAGCTTCCTGTTGGACCCTGGGAGGAAACACCCAGCACAGCAACCTCACACTAACAGAGGAAGGCCTTCACTGCTGAATTCTTCTCTGCCTGCGAAATTAGGTCAAGCACTTAAGAGCTCCTCGCTCATACCCACAAGTTCCCTCTATGAAACGAACGCGCACACACGCCGACATACATAAATCACACGCACGACCTCAGTTACCCCATGCACATGCGCACACAAAATGTCACCTAACGTCTCCCTGCATGACAGGTAAAACACAACCCCGTGACTGCAGAATGTGTGTTATTCTGACTGTCCTCTGCTGCACTCGGAATCTGAGCAGCTTTAGGCACATCCCCCTGTGCTCTATAATGTTCCCGACTCCTGTCGGACACGCATTGCTCTAACGGCTCTTCCTCACATCTGTGCAACCTTTTAGTGCCAGCTTCAGACAGGCTACAGGCTAAAAGCTCAGGACACGCCCCTGACCTCAGCTGACACTACAGGCCACTCAAATCATCCGTCCGCTTGTATCTGAGAGCCTCACAAAAGCGAGGATTGATTGTGTGAATGTGTCAGGTTAGACGAAGGCGCCTCCCCCCTCCCTGTGGTGATTGCATTTTAAATTTCAAATGATGTATGCTATTTTCGAAGGGTTAACTGAGGTAAACTGGCTTGGATGCTGGCCAGCGATGAGACAGATGAATTTATGACTCTGTCGGCGCAAAGAGCACGTAGGATTGTTCGCCTCTTTGTAATCTTAAAGGGCTTGGTTGGCTTTGCTCAATTATCTGGCGATTTTCAAAGTGTTTTAGCAAAAGATGGAGGTAACGAGCCGTCGTCATTATTAAATCGTTTCGAAAGGCCAAGCCAAACACTCCGATTACAGTACTGGGTCCAGGTCATGTTGACATTACATGTTTGGCCTTCTGTCTCTGCTGAAATGCATCAAAAGAAAAAGTAGAGAGTGCACTGAAAAACTTGAGGCCGAGCACAAAAGCAGAGGAGGGATGGAGAAAAAAATTAAGGCTGAGAGAAAAAGAATATGACAATACTATACGCCAAATTTCTGTCATCTGTTGCAGAGAGTTTGGGGAGACATTCCTGTGGGATTGACAGTTTGGCGTGGCTTTAGCACCAGGGGCCAGTTATGGAAAGACACTTCCAGCATGCACACACACTTTACGAACTCAGCAAGACCTACGGAATGCGATCCGGCCTCGGTCGTGCGCTCTCAACATCGGCCTGGCCTGAGCCTTCCTGCTTTGGGTTACGTAGCTCTGTGTTCGACGGCGGTTTGGTTATTTCCCAGACAGGAGATGTAAATGAATAGATATTTTTGGCAAGATAACTCCAGTGCTGAGTGACAACATTAAGACAACTGGAAACAGATTGCTGAAATGACTGATGACCTTTTTCTTTTTATTTTAGTTATTTTATTTAAGTGCTGACATCATCTGCATTCTGAATGTCTCCTTCAATCTCAGAAGGTATATGGCTAGAAAAGTGACTGTGGAAAAAATAAACAACATACAGGCCCGTCAAAATAATGAATGCTGTTGTTTACAGTGAGCGTTGAGTCACATTAAGAGGTGCGCATATGTAAAACATCTGACTGAGGCTTTCTGTAAAACCTCAGAAATACCTCAAACATCTCCATGCTTTAAAAAAAATCTGATTTTATGCTTAGTTTTAAAGGCTATTTCTATTTTTTCAAAACGCAAACAAGCAACGGTAAGGACAACTAAAGCACATCTGAATTTCTCTAATGCACCACTGACAACAAATTCAAAACACGAATTACAAATGGAGGCATAAATCTGGCGGAGATAAAATTGTGCTTTCAAAATATATTTAAAGTTGTTTATGTTCCTATTGAGTAAAAAAAAAAGTTTGTGCTTATTTCAGTTTAGCAACAGATTCACAGAAGGAAATTAGAGCATAAGCAGGCCATATTAACCTGGGTTGGTAATCGCATAGTCAGCATATACAAATCTCAAAGGATACTAGTTAACATGTTATAGCATGTGTGTGTAACACACAGAGTGGTTAACAACCAGAAGTAAAGCCTCACAGACACATAATGAGATGCACAAATCAATACTGTCAAATCTAATAATAATACATTACAAAACACATATGCACAAAGCATTATGTGCGCATGAAACTGTAGTTTACATTATTCAATAGGCTTCATTATTCAACATCTCTCTGATGTACTTGCAAAAAACAGTACACGGATAATCAATAATCTCACTTTTGGCATTTAACAGCAGATTATCACATTAAATTATTTTGCTTATTCTGAAAAAAAAAATAAATATCTAGATAAAATCATACCAGATAAAAGGTGGACGCACATTCCATCTCTGGGTTGAGTCCGAACGAGATTTTCATCATTTCAAGCACCACTGCAAGTTCTGCAACACACAGACACACACAGTCTAGCATTTCAGAATAAGCTCTATTCTCACTGGCTGTAAAAAAAAACATCTACAACAATAGCAATATGCATTTAGAGGAATAAAACCTTGTAAAATAACTTGCATGTATTTCGATAACTGCATTACCATCAACTCTAAAAGGGGCATATTTTCGGAGGACTTTGTTTATGCATGATACAAGTCAAGGAAGCCAACTAAGATATTAGAGCATGAATTTATTTTCAGTACAAAGTGCAGAATATTTTATTTTAGTAATAATAATATCAGCTGAGATTCATTTATTAATTCCCTATGTTGCATGACACACTGTCGACAAACTCAGCCCAGTTCGATATAGACTGGATGAAATACATAAGTCTGGCAGGAATATTTTAGTGAGCAACCCCATTTATGAAATACACACACTAGATGCGTTTTATTTTAAACGAGAAGACCAGAGCAGTCTTATGGTGCCTTCAATAACAGAGAGGAATCTACACAAACCCAAATGAGAGCAGCACGATCGATTATTTGAAAAGCATGAACAAAAACGTCTAGCCATGAGAAACTGACCTCGTTTCTATCTCTAATGTGTCAACAACTCCATTATTCTCCTCGGCATGCACTAATAAAATGAGCTATTCCTCGTTTAATTCATTCGAGTGCGTGCTCGACAGATATTTTACCTTTGATGCCAGGACAATAAGCTGTGAAAACTAGGCTACGGTTCAATAATGCCCCATATGCCGGCTTCGTATGATTGGCGCATGTAATGTCAAGCGTATCCGTGAAATAAAAACAATACAGAAAAAAACGACCGACGGAACCAACTAATACATGCTAACGGAAAACTTACATTATTTACGTCCGCGTTTCACCCGCTTCTTAGCTTCATCTGGATAACTGGTGCTCCTTTAGCTGTCGTTAGAAACGGCCAACGGCAAAACAAACAAACAAAAGAAACTTGATGGGAGTCGTTGGGTAACGTAAACCACGACGACCGTTTTTATTATTCAAGTTCAGGCTGAATTTTTCTGTCGGGCGTAACGTTACACTTTAACGAGGTTAACACGGCCGTTAATACAGTCTGTCTGCGAGCAAACTATCAAAACCTTCTCATCTAACGTAACGTTACAAAAAAAAAAAAAACATGACGACACACTGCGTCTTTTAAGGGTAACGTTAGTTAGATTTTTGTAGTGATCAAGAAGAGATATTCATCCTGCCAACAGCCACCGGACCGGACCGACAGCTTCACACTACCGTGAACTAGATCACACAAGTTCAACTAAGGTGAACTGTGATTCTCACACACACACACACAGACAAACACACACACACGAGAGCGCGCGCACCGACCGTTATACAAGAGCCAGACAGCAGCCGCTGACCTAACGTTATCTAATATCAGCACAAAATAACACACGGTTGACTCTTATTCACATTGGATATATAACGGTGGTGGCTGTGTGGGCTTTTTTTTTTATTCACGGGCCCGTCGTGCTCGACCCGTTCTGCAGATTAACAGCTCGACGAGTCCGTTTTCAAACCGACGACAAATCTGAGGTAAAAAAATAAAAAAGTTTAAATTTCAGTTTGTTATGGTTGATCTCAGAAAAAGAAACGCCGTAGCTAAATAAAACTAAAGTAAACAAAAACGTGGTTTGATAACATCATTTATGTTTGATTTTTTTTAATAAGAAACAGGGTGTTGTTAGAAATTATATCTGCTCATTTGTTGATCCCTGAAATAAAACATACTACCTGTTGCCTTCGCGAATTATGTAACGTTAGTATTAATACAATATTTTAAAGTAACGTACCATTTAGTATAAATGTCTACATGTGAAATATTAAAGGCGTTTAACCATTCAATAAAGTTTTTCATAAAGGTTTGTAGATATCCCGGGTCTTGTAATCCGTCGTTTAACCCATTTAACGTTAATCCCAAAATTTCCCAGCTGAGTGAGCACAAGTATTTTACTTATTGGATAGTACAATGATATAAACTTAATGCCTATTCTAAAAAAAAGAAGAAGAATAAAGAAAGAAGAAAAAATAACAGTATATCTCTGGTTATAAGTGAACAGTTGCTCAAAGAGAAGCAACAGAATGTTACAAAAATAAAGCAAGATCATTTACTTATTTACTTTTACTGTCAAGCACTGTGGTAATGTTAACATGATAAATATATTTATATTTTTTATTTTTGCTTTTACTTTGTTTCATTTAATGTGAAAATATTTAAAAACACAATGTCTACAATTGTACAATGTGAATGTGACCCAGTTACTTATTAAATATGTGACCACTGATATGTTTACATGTTTCTCATCATGATTTTTATGAGACATTTATATGAGAATAATAGACCCTTTAAATATTATATGTATCAATTATGGTAGCTCTATCTGTATTACGACATGTTTTATAGAGCCTTGATATCATCTTTCAGAAGGGCAAAGTGGCATTAAACAGCTTCAGTCATGCAGTTACACGAACAATATTAAAATACACTTTCATTCAGTTAAAAAAAACTTTTGTCACAAACAGAGCATTAAATGGGTTAAGTTAGAAGGACTTCAGGCTATCATGTGATATGATGTTAAACCTGTGTGTGTGTGTGTGTGTGTGTGTGTGCTATCAAAGGCATTTTGAAGGGCATTCTCATCAGGTTTTGGCTAACAATGTGTGATGTGAGTCATGCATTCACTCATTCATTATTTAAGGATGTCTTCACATTCTAAATTTAAACATGAATATTAAGAATTTGTGTCTGGATGTTCAGTATAATTACGGAGCATGTTAAAAGTTTAAAACATTTTTTTTTACTAAAATACTGTAAACTATGTTAAAGAAAAAAACTTTAGAACAAAAGTCAATCAAAATTCTACTTTACTCCTATTATTGGCTCTCAGAGACCATTAGTGTATTTTTTTCCTGCTTCAAGGCTCCTTTAAGTCAGGTCTGCTGAATTTGTGGTTCATAGTCAGGAATAACAATTTCACAAATGTATTTCTAAACGCACTCTAAACCTACTCATATGAAAATATTTAAAACAGGCAGAGTACTCTTTTATCGGCTACAGATAGAAGTTTTGTTTCAAACAAGGCAATATTTCTCCAATAAAATGTGCATGAAATAAAATAAAATAAAGATAATATCTAAAAACCTCATTTAGCTAGAAAATGCTGTTAAAGAAAAGGAAATCAAGTAAAAGCTTTGATCATTTAGTTATTTGCTTTTTATATATATAGAAATGTAGGCAAAAAAAAGGATAGGGCTGACATAAATAACATCAGTGCATGTTTTTAACACTAAAATATTAGTTCTGATACAGGATAGTGTTGATAGGTATGATGGCTAAAGATATATTTCAGAACTAATTACCTTGCATCTCTCCCCTCTGGGCTCAAAAATATAAAGACTGAAGTCATTGCTTCACTCTCTGCCGGTGGTTAAAGTAGAAGTAGAGGAACACACTCGATGAACCCGGGTTTATCCATACACACGCAGATAATCAGATTAAAGGGCCAAATTGTGTCCTGTGTGTGAACGCGCGTGTGTTTATGTCCTACACAAAGCGGCCTCATGGGAATTAACATGAGATGGTGGCAAGCAGATTATAACGCAAGGGTTGTTGAGTTCGCATGGCATCACATGTTTGCATGAAACTTATTCTTGTCTCCAGCATTACATGCCTCTCATATTAAATAAATAAACATATAAGAAAAAGGGTAGATATTAATGCTGCCAGCAAGTGCTTAAATTTTGTAAACCAGAACGTCAAGGAGAGATTTGGTTATAGGACATTTAACACACAATTTTAAGGCTTTGTGCGGATTAGAAATTGCTTTCTCAGGCAACCGATTAGCTTGAAAATAGCTGGCCAGAACGCTTTTAGGTCAAACAATTCAAAATGATTACACTTGCATTTATAAGATAAAAACGGTGAAATCTCACGCCAAATAGAGTCATCATTTAACAAACTGCATGCGATCGTCTGACGCATGTCAATCACAGTGAAACGCAGCGAGAGGCCCGCTCGATGCAGAGACATCGCTCCTGCAGTGCACCGGCTGCACCTTTTGTCTTTCAGCTAATCACAAATTCAGACCCGGCATCACTTGCATACTAAACAACCTCAAATCCTTCGGTCAAACACAAGTCAGCTCAAGAAAAGCCTGCTGCTAATTATTTTTTGTGCCCCTGACTGAAATGTGGCACTATTCAATAGAACTAAAGGGCGTAATGATCTTCAGCAGCGTTTAATGCAGAACTTTCTCCATGCCTCGCACCGCCAGTGTGTGAGTGTGTATGAGTGTACAGAGCATTGAGCCCTGGGCTGTGCTAATTTGCAATCAGACACTCTCTTTGAGTTCTGTCTCTATGCCCCCAGACAGTGTAAATGGCAGCTGAGACAAAGCTCCCATTCTCTCCGTGCAGGCCCTCATAGTTTTATTTCAGGCCAGTGCTCTCAGACAGAGGGCATTCTGGGAAAGCCAAGAGATGGCAGTGGCAAAGGGGGCGGGACGCTGAGAGAGAGTGCGAGAGAGAAAGGCACACTGCAACGGCCCCCTACCTCCCTCTACGACCGGCGTCCATGGGCACGCTGCAGTACCACACCCACAACACTTGCACTCTGCCAGTGTCTCGCCGTTACGAGAATAAACATGTTTCATTTCAGAGTTCCAGAATTACACCAAATAAGGAGAAATAAGATGTCATTGCCACTGAATTAAACATCTCTCTATCAATCTAGAACTGTCTTTTTATCATGATTAGTGCAATGATGGCATTGCCTTGAATACAAACTTTGACAAACTTTATACAAACTTTTTCTTTTTTGTTATCTATTGTTCATATGAATCTACTCAGAATTTCTATCTATCTATCATCCATCCATCCATCTATCTATCTATCTCCATCTAAAAGGGTCAGCAAGTTTTTTTTAATCACTTTTAAAATGATTTTCTTTATAATAGTATGACTATGGATATACAGTTATTGTGCAATAATGATGTCATCACCTTGAATACAAAATATATCTTTCTATCATTAATAAAATTCCGTTTTGTTATCTATTTATCTACTGTATTTTTTATGAACTTTTTTTTGTCAAAGTTTTCTTTTAAGAAATAATTTATATTATTTCGCAAGGATTCATTAAAGTCATAAAAAGTGAAAGTAAACATTTATAATGTTACAAAATATTTCAAATAAATGTTTTTTTCCATCAAATCATTCTGAAAAAAGTATCACTTTACAAAATATTAAGCAGCACAACTGTTTTCAACATTGACAATAAGGAATATTTCTTAAGCAGAAAATTAGCATATTAGATTGATTTCTGAATGATCATGTGATACTGAAGAGTGGAGTAATTATTCAGAAAATTCTGCTGATTTGCCATCACAGAAATAAACATTTTAATACTATAAAAAACAATATTTCATAATAATAAAGTTTTACTGTATCTCTTATTAAATAATTGCGGCCTTGTGGAGTATGAGAGACAAAAACATTACAAAATCTTACCAACCCCAAACTTTTGAATACTAATACATCCTGAGTAAAAAGGGAGTACTAAATTGTCGCTGAGTCATGGATTTTGGAACAAAAACGCATGCCTGGGGTTTCAGTAATGCAGGTCTATTATATGTGATATCTTTACTGTGATTTCAAGAGCCAAGACAATGCCTGTCACAGCCCCGCAACCCAAGGCTACACGTAAATGATTACCGAGAAGCAAGCCGTGTCCTCAGAAAGAGGTCACAAGCTCGAGGCAACGAGAGAACGATAAAATCCAGAGCACACCTACGACTTTATCACAAAACCAGATAACATCCATAACATATCCTCAATGCTGACACCTATTTCTTCACAGTAAATCAAGAGCCCAAAGGGAAAAATCTGACTTTTGGCTCCACATGGCCTCTTTGTCTGAGGTGAAGAGAAAAACGGTGAGCCCAGTTAAGGCCGACAGCTGTGTGTATCACTTTACATTAAGAGTGATTTCTTCTGGTGTTGGCACTTTGATATGCTGTCGGTTTAGCTCTTAAAACGTATGGAATCCCTTTGATTCGACATCGTTCAAAAGATGTTTCTTTTACAACTGCTTATTCTGGACATCAAGCAATATAATCACATGAATTAGTTCATATTTGCATCATCTTGGTCCGATTCCCAGAAACAGATTAACCATAGTCCTATACTAAACTGCATTATCAACAGTGATTCTCCATAGAAAATCCCTTTTATTCTGAGATCTGGCTTAATCTGTGCCCGAGAAATCACACCGTCAAGACATATATCACCACACTTTGAGCTATGAGGCTCTGAAAGCGAGGCATTTCTTCTTTTGAAGGATTTAATTACATGTGCTCAATTGCCTTATGACATTCTCCAAATGTGGAAAAACAACAATTTGGTTAAAATGTTAAGATGGTAGCAGGTTCCCACAATCGACCTGACAGCTGGTCTTCAGCTCCAATATTAATATGAAATTCTCAGAATGACAGAAATACACTACAGACCTTTTTTTACCAACAAAATCACTAAATTACAAAATGGAAGAAACCGAATGGGTTAAAAAGGTCAGTGAGAAAAAGGCGATATTGGTGTAATTGGCACACAACATGGTGTGATCGAGAGTACTTTGACCTTGATGTAACCCTGCCTGGAAAGCCTAGCACTGGCAGTGGTGTAGTGAAGTTACTGTGTGTGCTGCCCTGTCTCTCTCTGGCTCCACATGATGACAAACAGCTATTGTCACGGCATACCGCAAGAACAATTGTCTTCTTATGCCTCTCACAGAGCAAAAGTTTAACATTGCAACCACAATTAAATCAGAAACCTTTCGCTCAGTGGCCCGTTATAGTGAGACAGGGTTTTGTGTAAGGTGGCTGGTCGTGGCGGCAGGGTACTGAAAGGTAAAAGGCCCTAGAGATGACCTTTTTCAACAATAAGGGCTCTTTAGTGTTTAGTCTCAAGTGGAGACCTTGAACTCCTGAAAACCATGGAGGTCAGCAATCAAAAAGGGGTTAAAAATCCCACCATGTTTTGGATGCTGGCGACACCAAGATGTTTTTTATTTTTTAAATGAATGTCCAATGTGTTCTTTTCAACAGGAACGACTGAGAATATACACTACAGAGCAGAGAATTGAGTGCACTTTGCTATTGCTCCTCCCCATACACTCACACACACACACACACACACTAAATGACATCACCACACATCTGTTGTCCCAACAGGCATTCATCACATGGGCACCAAAACGACAAGCCTCTCTTTTTTAACCCATCTTACAGTCTTTCCATCCCTCTCTCTCATTCTCTGCACTGACCTGTGGCTTTTCTCTACCTCATCCTGCATTCACAAGCACACACATTGTGGAATTGGAAAATAACTTTCATTAGAAGTCAATTAGCCATTTAGGTGACCCTTCAGTCCACCCGTGTGATTACACACAGACCCCATCAACCAGGTCAGCACTAATACAGCGAGGCTGTTGTAAAAAAAAGAAGAAAAAAAGAAATGGCATAAAAGAGTGACTCACAGGAAACATCCGATGTTCAGTCTCTTTTTCTCTGGACCTCTTTTTCTATCCAAAATATTTTACTTATCTCACATTTTTCACTTTTTCCTCGTTGTTGTGAATGACAATAACATCCAGTGTAGAAAAATCACAAGGTCAAACCGCTAGTGCCCTTTGACCCTCAAACCAGAGGTCCCTGTAATATTCTAAACATTACATTTATATAACACTACCAAAAAAAAGCCCTGATACAGTATGCATAGCTAACATCTTTTCAAATAATACTATCCAACGCCATCTTTTGTAAAAATTTAAGAATCTCAAGTGAGATCTAAAAATGTAGCCACATCAAATGATCTTGGCACAATGAATTGTAGACAATGAATGGTGTTTGAACGCCCAATGCAATGTGACTTTTCTGACCTCGTATTCTAAAAAATGGCGGGTTTTGGGTCCAAGCCAGACAGTCTTGATTCAGCTTTAATCGACAGTGGATAAGTTTATACTTCTGAGGGCGGGATACAAGATGGCGGGAGCAGTGAGGTGCAGTTCTCATTTGGGGCGGCAGTACATTTCTTCATCTTTTGCGATTAGGCAGTCAAGTAGAGCCCCCTTGTGGACATTCATCAAAACGGCTCTGACTAGAGGATGTATGCTAAACCTGAGGTGGGGACTTTACTTTTGGAGGGACAGGCAGAGTGGATATCCTTACACCAGAGATTGGAGGAAGTCTGGTCTGAAAACTGGTAGGAGGGGATCAATCTGTGGAGCTCTGCCTCCCTCTACTGGTATGTTTCAATATTGCGCTTTCACGTAATTCCTCACTACTGTAAAGTTAGGTCTTTTAAATTAAAGTTTTCCAAGCAAATAAAATAAATTAAATGTATGCTTGTAATATAATATAATTGGTACAATTTGGGGATTTTTCTAAAATATATAATGTAAAAAAGAAAGCAGTTTATTTTTTATTAATGAAAGAAACTCAATATGCTGACAGTTGGTAACTATGAAACCACACGGTCACTACTCCAGCTGTTTCTGCATCTGTTTGTGGGTAGACGTACCAGCATCTGGTTTATGTTTTGAGTGAGAAAGAACAATACAAAAAAGAATACATTCTGGAATAACTTATAGGAAATTGTGTGATTTACACAGACATTTATAAGCAACACATTAATGAAAGTATGCCGTTTTTTCTTCTTTTGCGTGCATCGATTTTTTTTTAAATGGACTGTAATTGGGAAGACATGTCTCTAAAACATATTTCCGTACACGTGTTTACAATTTTATTTTGTCAGTTCTGAGGATTTAGCCGAGCATCATAATCACGTGATCAAATTCAACTGCGATAGAGCATCATGTGGTCAAAATCAACTGTGATTTACCAACTTGTTGATCGCACGCACTTGGACTGTGTCACAGGGTGCAACAGAGGGAAAAAAATCCAGAAAGTTATTGCAGATGAAGAATGAAACCAACAGCCCCAAAGGGAGGTGGGGTATATTGATGTCCACTTTCCATTCCATGCACTACAGAACAAGAGTGCTAAACAAGCCTTTTCCATCTCAGCTGGCATTTTTAAGGGGCTCTCGAGCAAACGGGTCACTAACAAAATGCAATGAGACAATGATATTCCCCCAAGACAAGGAAAATTGATGTTACAATCCTGATGAAGTAAATGAAAAGAAACAGATTCCATTGTGTAACCTTCCAAACTATGAGAGCACAGCTAAAGTGCAGTTTTGGCTAGAAAGCTCTGTGGTCAAAAACACTAACAAAAGCATCTGATGGGGTGTTTTTTTTCCTCTTCCCTTTGGGTTCCTCCCTTCCATTCTCTGAATATCATCCATAATTTACTCTTGCCTGAATATTTTTATAGGAACATGGTCTTTATCTGCAAGTGGCCTGGAACATGTGGTCGGATAGAAGATTTCAATTATATCTGCCATTATTTTGGCTTGTGCATGTATATAACAGAAACAAATAATAAAACAAAAACTCAATACATCATCAAGAAAGAGGATGTTTCAAGTGCAAATTGTGCTACTCATAAGTCATAAATAATCGAAGAGAGGTATATTCTTATAATGTATCATCTCCGACATCCATTTTCCCAAATACTTTGCTTCATCGAATACCATGTCATTGTCAAGCGCAATGTTTGGCTAAGCTGGAGGACATACCTAAAGAAACACGCATAACAAGGTCTTGAAAATCACCAAAAAGGTCAACTGCAACCATCGTGCTCCCCAAAAGCACTGTTCATTTACAGATATAAATCTGTTTGCTTTCCTTCACCAATCCGCCCCCATCACCCAACAGCACTTGACTTGATGTTTTCCATAGGAGAAAATACCTTTGATGTTTTTACATGCCTTCTCTATAAATGTATTTTATTTTAGCACATGACTTACATCGACTTATTGGGCTGTCTGTGACATGAGAGAAGAACGCACTTTTACCAATTGCCACTAGAGGGAGCAAGTTTTCTTTCAGAATGGTGAATGGATAGAACAAAAATATTTTTGAATGATAACGAGTTTCTGTTGTTTGCATGCTCTGAATATCTGGTTGTAGGTTTGATTGTTGAAAGTTGCACAGTTTACAATGCATATAATAAAAGAAACAATGGCGCTAAGTTAAAGTAGTGATTGTCATAATGCAGTAATATAATGGTAGTTCATCCAAAAATGAAATCCGTCATATTAACTTACCTTTATATAGTTCCATACCGGTATGACATTCTTTGCTCTGTGGAACACAAAATAAAACTTTAAAGTTGTTTGAACTTTACTGACTTTTTAAAATGTCTTATTTTGCCAGTAAACAACCTTGGACCAACAACAATCCAGCTAGACTAACGTTACCTTATGAGCAGCTAATGGGCATCTAAAACCAGCAAGAAACCACGTTAGCATCTTAAAATGGATTTTCCAGAAGAGTCTGTAACTTGCCAGATTATTTCTTAGTTGTATAGGCCTACAGTCTACAAAATATTCAAGTAACGTTATTTTTAGGAGAGTCGAGGTTTAAAGGTAATTTCTCGTCAGTAAGTTTCGCATCTGATTTTGGCGCCACAAGGACAAGAACATCGCTTTTTAACGGACTTTTTAAACAAACAGAGCATTTATATACACGAGACAGGTAAATGTGAAATAAAGCGATAAATAACCACATACTTGTACTTATTATTAGCGCGTTTTGTCGATATTCACCGCCCGACTCGGATCCTAAAATAAAGCGCTCGAGCCACCTAACGTTACTGTTGTTGCTATGGTTACCGCGTCGCAACACGAACTTTTCTCGGTCACCTAACGTTAATTAGCGCGATTTTATAGTTGTAATCCAATTTGTGAACAACCTTTTTAACGTATACATGTTGTAACAATAATAAATCTATATGTTTGAATGTAGAATTGAGTTGAGAAGGTTCAAACCTTAATTAGGGGGCTCAGACCTCCCCAAACCCCTCATACTTCGCGCCCTCGTTACATAGCTCCGATTGGTGACCCATGCCTGCCATCTACAGTGATGAGAGAAGCTGCATGCATCATTTACTGAAAGGAATTGTAGTCTGCCAAAGCAGAACACTTTATGACTGTGCTTTCACTTTTCGTGTCTTACAAAAAGTAAACAAGGTCTTCCCAACAGACTATTATTATTATTAAAAGAAGCGGTTTCGATCCAGATTTCTGTCCATATCTCATCAATCTCTCTGACACTGAGCGCAATATATCACAAATAGGCGGAGATGTCACTCAACCGTGCCACTCAAGGTGGGCGGACTGGACTGTCCCCCCCTCTGCCAATGGCAAAGCACCGACACGAGACCCAAACCCCCTAACATCAGCCGTCAGCCCGCGGCGGGGAGCACACTCTGAATTAGCCTGTATCGCGCACGAGATGACGGATCGTGACTCCGCGCCCGCAGCGTAACTTCACGACACATCCTCAGAAGTTCGCTTTCTCCACGCGCTCTCTTCAATGTCACCATGCGCAGCATCTCATCCTGCGGTGCACTGCTGTCAGTCTACTACCCCCAGATCTTCCTCATCCTCACCAGCGGCAGCTACCTGTAGGTTTGAACTACTGCTTTCATTTTACTCTGATCTTTAATATCCTGTCGGCGTTTTTGGCACAACAGTCAAGCGCAATTTAACGTTAAATTAAAGGGATTATGGTTATTGCACTGCAAGATTTTACAGTCGACATGAATGGCAAATCATTATTTCCACACATGTTGGAAATGGCATTTAGTGCACCTGCTGTGTTACACACGTGCATGCACTTTAATTATGTTTCAAGCCATTTTGTGCTTGAGAAAGAAGCAAATGCTGAATTGCGCTATATTACTTAAAATATTTGATTTAAAAAACACAATGTATCAGAATCCATTCACTGTAAAATGTGTAATTAAATAATGTATTAAAATTGTGCAGTAAAAACATGTTAATTAACTGTAAGTGTAATTAACACACTAAATGTAATTTACTGTAAAATACTGGTTTTCAGAAGTAAACCGTATTAATTACCATACTTATTTCCTAACACAATCTATTACATTCAACACAAAATGACACGTTCTTTTACTTTAAAAGATTAAAGTTAATTTAAAAAGTATGGCTAAGTGTATAGAGTAAACTCCCACAAATGTTATTATCTTAAATAGTTATGTTTATTGGTTTTGGTAACAGTTATGCAGTGTGGTTGATTAGTTAATGTGTATTGCATTTAACGTGTCCTGTGTTGCACTGGTGGTGTGTGTTTCTCTGTGGATAACACTGCATGTGCAATGCATGTTTATTAGCCATTGCTGGTGAAAAGGCTAGTTTTGATGAATTTTTTGTCATTATCTGCCTTTAACACCTGCATTATTATGGTGTTTAATAGTAGGCTACATTTTGAGTTACAAAACAGATTTTAGTAGTTCAAAAAGTTTAGCCTTTATCAGTTAGTTACACAATAGTTATAAACTTTAAATTACATTATACAGGCAGCAAAACAACTCCCAAAACAGTATTTTTTTTTAAGTTCTTACTGCAAGTAATTATTCAAATGAGCAGATTTCCAGTTATATACTATGCATACCACCCAGTTATAGGCTAAACTTATCATGCCAGTACAAACCCGTTCATTCAGTCAAAATTGACGAGATTACTTTTCATTAATTTGCTGTGAGAGTGTGAGGATAAGGTTTTACTCGTTACAACATCATGTTCTGATCTCAAACGCTTATAACTGCATTTGGGGAAAGAAAACAGAGGGTGAGATGAGCGAGATGACGCTGGAAAAGAGTGAACCTTTCATTTGCCCTAAAGTTCAGACTGTGGAGAAATGACTGAGCCACACATGTCAAACGTACGTTTAGACCATACATGTACTTTAAATAGATTCTGGTCAGAAGTGGTCATCATTTTTTAAAGCTTCGAGTTAGAGTTTCTCAAATTTACATTTTGTTCTCTGATTCTTGGTTCATTTGGTGGCCTGTAGAGTAGACTATTTAACCCCCTAAATGTTCTTCATGGATTTTCCTCAGACCAGACACATGCAGACCAAAGAAATCTGATGAACTCCATTAAACACAGCCTTTTAAAGTTTCCCTGTATTCAGATGCTATTAAATAACATTCTTGTTACAAGAACAAGAATGCTAAGCTGTTATTATATGACTGATGAATGGACACTAGTTTTGCTAGCTCCTCTCAAGCATGGCTTTCTTGGCTCAAATGTGTTTATTCCAAATTTGTATCAGGACATTAGTTGTATTGCTCTAAAATAGGACTTCATCTCGCAATCATTAGTACGAACATCCCCCACTGTGTCAGGAATAGATTATTCCGTTGAAATAGCTCAATATATTTCTTGACCGTGTTATCTAAATGCTAAGTCAATAGACTAACACTGGAGTTCACTTTGTTTAAGAACAGCAGAACTGACGGCTTGATTTAAAAGAGTAATCCACATTTGTGTGTGGTTTCACTTTATGGGCTATATATTCAGTGATTGCATTGGGACCCCTTTGCATTTTAAATCAATTTCAGTTCCACGCTAGCCTGTAAAAGCCTTGATTCATGAACTTTGAGTTGTTTGTTGCTCTGTTTTAAATGAGTCACGAGATGCTTCTTTCATTATAGTAAAGGCAATCCTTTAAATGTTTCCTGTAGTGTATTGAAAAAGATGGAAATGTCTGGCAGAGTGCAGTTAAATCCTCAGGGTATTTGAAGGGTTTATACAAACCTTTTAGAAGCACTGTAAATATATCTTCTAAAACACTACGCATCTTAAATAGTTGCAGTCCACTAACCAAGAAAATGAACTGCTGAAGAGATTTCAGATGAGAATGATATCATTTACTCAGTCTCATATGTTTCTTTCTTCTGGAAAACACAAAAGATTATATTTTAAAGAATGCTCTAACTGCTTTGGTTCATGCAGTGAAAGTCAATGGGCAACCAATGCCTATTGATTTTTTAGTTATACAGGTTTGCAATAACATGAAGTGAGTAAATGATGACAGAATTTCCATTTTTGAGTGAACTGTCCCCATTTCTTGAATACCTGGTCTACATCAGCTGCTGACATCAGTGTATCTGGTCTCCTCCAAAGGGCTTTTTCTTCAGTCGTGGCTTTGGGTGCAAACATCATCTGCAACAAGATCCCCGGCCTGGCTCCCCGACAGCGCGCCATCTGCCAGAGCCGCCCAGATGCCATCATCGTCATTGGGGAGGGCGCTCAGCTGGGCATCAACGAGTGCCAGTATCAGTTTCGCTACGGACGGTGGAACTGCTCTGCCCTTGGCGAGAGGACCGTCTTTGGGAAAGAGCTGAGAGTAGGTCAGTAGGTGCAGCCCGGTGAGCTGTGCTTTTGTGTGTGCGCGTGTTGCTTTGGCTGTGATTTATTTCCATGAGAGTGTGGCCCTGCGAAACAAGTGAGACGACAAGAGGTTAAAGTGGACGCAATCAGTCCACAATTACTTCAAAAAAAATCTTTCAACGAAACATTTGCACAGTTACAAACACACACAAATATCACCAGTGACTTTGTGAGAACCCCAACCAGGAGAGCACACAGTAATAGGGTTTTTTAATATAGCAGTCCGATATAAATTGCCTTTCAGTCAGAAATGTTTTGTTACGGTCAGGGTGCGGTGCGAGGCTGTCTTTAATCCAATGGTCCTGGTAACAATCACTCTTTGGGGGGTTGGTTGGCTCTACACAACATAATCTTATTACTTTTGTTTAAGGAAATGTATGTTTCTCGGCTGTGGCGTGCTCTATACTGGCATATATGGGTCCTAATGTCTATGAAGCTTTTTTAGTTCTGTTGTGCAAATTGCTTGTGTGAGAGAAAGAAAAGCCATTGTATTGTTAAACTAGCAGAAAAGTTGAGTTTCATATTGCAATAACTAGGAATGGATGGAATCTAGACTATTTACTCAATTTCTGCACCAATTTTGACTCTAAAATTGATTTAAACATTAAAAGCTGAGTGTGCTATACTTTTATTGGTAGCTAAAAGCATAATCAAATCAACTAAAATATTTAACAAACAAACATAAGAAGCATGACACACTATACCTACAGCAGAGAAAATCTTCTGAAACGCTTTGCGTTTGATCTAATTTCATAATTCTCAAAATTGAATTTTCGAATGGGCATTTTAACCGTAGGTTATTTAATAGCCATTGTGAACTTTACTGAAAGGCCAATGGGTTTTCCCACAAAATCCGTAAGAGATCCAGGCACGCATTACTTGTCAAATTATACAAAGACTTCTGATCTCTTGGCTGAAGGGAAATATCCTGTGCTCAGTCAAACCTGATGATCAGTTATAGGACTTCGGCTTTAGCTATGAGAAAAACCACAATGCTAATGGTCTTTTCCATTTTGCAGGATGGAGAGGGTAATCACTGTTGCCTTTACAAGATTCACTGCCAGCATATCTTGATGAGGGATATTATCCTAGAAAAGAAAACAACAGCAATTTCATATTTATTTCCTGCTTATACTGTACACGCAAATCGGTGTATACTAAAAGATTGCAGTATTATTGGCAGACCTTGATGATTAATCTTCATCTAAAGTCTGGGAACAAGATCGGACTATAATTGCAAATGTGATGACCAGAGTTCCAACCCTTCACAACATGGAGCCCATAACCAACATTTGGAGGGGAATGTTGAGAGCAATCAACATTTAAATAAGAGAGCAATAAGAAAAACAGAAAATGAAAATAATAAACACAAAAAGATCAACGTGAAGCCATCAGCTGCAAACCTAAACCGTTCAGAAATCCATTCAGCATTGAACAATTAATTCCTCCATATTGGACAAACCAATGCAACAGTTTGTTTTTAATTAAAAGTGAAATTCTTACATTCGGTCGTTAATTAATGCATTAGTATAGAGATAACAGTTTAGACATCTTTGTAGCGGTCATTCTCGCTAACCTCTTTGCATAAAGGCTGACCAGCAGGGGTCAGTTTAGTCTCCTTGCATCAATCTTAAGATCAAGAGTGCTCTGTCCTGGAGATGTACCTCCCTGCAGCGTTTAGTTCCATCACAGATCAAACAAACATGAACCAGTTAACTATTTCTTAAAAATTACAGTCCAGGTGTGTTTTTGCTGCTTCGCATTGGAAGTTAGACCCTGCTTGTAAATGGAGTTGCACACCGTTGAGTGGGAAATCTAACAAAGATGCACTCACTGGGATGGACTTTGGGATGTCAATGGTGTCAAATCATCTCAGAGGTTCTACTCTCTTCTTCCTAGGTAGCAAGGAGGCTGCATTTACCTACGCCGTCACAGCAGCCGGTGTTGCCCATGCTGTGACAGCAGCCTGCAGTCAGGGCAACCTGAGCCACTGCGGCTGTGACAGAGAAAAGCAGGGCTATCACGACCAGGAGGAGGGCTGGAAATGGGGCGGCTGCTCGGCAGACGTTAAATACGGAGTGGAGTTCTCCAGACGCTTTGTTGACGCCCGAGAGATTAAAAAAAATTCAAGGAGACTAATGAACCTGCACAATAACGAAGCAGGAAGAAAGGTATGGAGGAAAAGTTGTATAGAGTAATATACACATACAAATATAGGTGCATCTCAAAAAAAATTATATTATGAAAAGTTCTATTTTTTTGTTTTTTGTTACTTTTTTTCAAAAAGTGAAACTTTCATATATTCTAGATTCATTACATGTAAAGTAAAACAGTTCAAAAGTTTTTTGTTTTCATTTTAATGATTAGAGCTTACAGCTCATGAAAGTCAAAAATCCAGTATCTCAAAATATTAGAATATTTACATTTCATTGTTTCAATTTCATTAAATGACCATCCCTACATTATACATTTCGGGGTATATTTTGTTCTTTGAAACCACAATAATGGGGAACACTGCTGACTTGGCAATGGTCCAGAAGACGATCATTGACACCCTCCACAAAGAGGGTAAGTCACAGAGGGTCATTACTGAAAGGGGTGGCTGTTCAATGAGTGCTGTATCAAAGCATATTAAATGCAAAGTTGACTGGAAGGAAGAAATTGGGTAGGAAAATGTGCACAAGCAACAGGGATGACCGCAAGCTTGAGAATACTGTCAAGCAAAGCTGATTCAAACACTTGGGAGAGCTTCACAAGGAGTGAACTGAAGCTGGAGTCAGTGCATCAAGAGTCACCACGCTCAGACATCTTCAGGAAAAGGGCTACCAAGCCACTTCTGAAACAGAAACATCGTCAGAAGCATCTTACCTGGGCTAAGGAGAAAAAGAACTGGACAGTTGCTCAGTGGTCCAAAGTAAATTTAGCATTTCATTTGGAAATCAAGGTCTGGAGGAAGACTGGAGAGGCACAGAATCCAAGCTGCTTGAAGTCCAGTGTGAAGTTTCTGAAGTCAGGGATGATTTGGGGTGCCGTGACGTCTGCTGGTGTTGCTCCATTGTTTTATCAAGTCCAAAGTCAACGCAGCCATCTACCAGCGGATTTTGGAACACTTTATGCTTCCTTCTGCTGACAAGCTTTATGGAGATGCTGATTTCCTTTTCCAGCAGGACTTTAGCACCTGCCCACAGAGCCAAAACCACTTCCAAGTAGTTTGCTGACCATGTGCTCGACTGGCCAGCCAACATGCCTGACCTGAACCCATATGGAATCTGTGGGATATTTTCAAGAGAAAGATGAGAAACAGTCGATCCAACAATCCAGACGAGCTGAAGGCTCAATAGTGCCTCATCAGTGCCACAGGCTGATCGCTTCCATGCCACACCTCACTGATGCTGGAGTTTGTGCTAAAGGAGCCCCGACCAAGTATTGAGTGCATAAATGAACATACTTTAAAGAACTTGAACTTTTCTGTTTTGCAGATCCTTTTTTTGATTGATCTTAGTAAATAGTCTAATATTTTGAGATACTGGATTTTTGACTTTCTTGAGCTGTAAGCTCTAATCATCAAAATTAAAAAAAGAAAAAAAATACTTTTGAAATGTTTTACTTTACATGCAATGAATCTATAATACATGAAAGTTTAACTTTTTTAAAGAAGTTCCAAAAAAATATGACATTTTTCATGATATTTATTTTTTGAGATGCACCTGTATATATACAAAATTCATGCAGCAAAGAATTACCATGTTTTCATGTGATTTAGTTAATAGAAACCACGATTTGTGATACACTGCTTTTAAACAGAGGGATTAAAGACTTGAGGGGCAAACACATAGGAACATTACTACTGAATCTCAAATCCTTCTCATTGAAGGGGAATATTAACATTTAACTAAACGGGTAAATGTCAACTATCACTGTCTGCTGAACATATCAGAAACACATCAAACAGCCAAATAGTTCCGCTTTTAACTCAAATGTAACCATATACATAAATGGGGACTTGAGAATTATGGACATTTCTCTCGTTCTTTGATGTGGCCCTTGGGAAGGTAGAGAAAATTACAGGGTATGATTTGGCTAAAACATATTTTTTCCTCTCAGTTTTGACAGATATCTGGCATCGCACATTGAAACATTGCTCAGGACGTATTGAATAATGGGTTTTGGTTGAAATGGCTGAAAACAGTCAAAATAAAATGTCAAGAATTTCCCTTACCCATCAGCTGCATGAATTCACTCGCACCACAGCTTCAGAGGCCTCTGATGAAGTCATGCCCATTGTAAAATACTATACGAGTATTACTAGGAAATAAAAACCAGATAAACCACATTTACAAAAAATGTGAAATATAATATATTTCAGAATTGTTACAACATACATACATGAATACATACACACACATACATACATATATGTATACACACACACATACATAGCATGATGTTTTAGTAAAGGTCTGAGCTGAGGCATTGCAAATAAATAAAATTTAGTTTAAAAATGTTACCAATATAATACATTTTTAATTGATGTCTGACTATTGTAAACAAATGTAAGTAATAAAGCAATATAAATTGCTTACAATTTATGTTATATTTTAAGTTTTAAAAAGTATATTTTACATTACATTTGTAATTATAATTACACACATTATAATTACATTACACACATTACTGCAAAAATGTAATATTAAAAGTAATAAAACAATGTATATATTTATTTCATTTTATAAGTCAATATATTAACGATTAATCACATCCAAAATAAAAGTTTTGGTTTATATATATGTGTGTACTGTGCATATTTATTATGTATATATAAAGACACACACATACAGTATATATTTAAAAACTATTTACATGTATTCACACATGTATATATTTATATTCATATAATTTATAAATATTTTTAATATAAAACATAATTTTTTCTTAAATATATCCATGCATATGTGTATTTATATACACATAATAAATGTACACCAGTACACACACACATATATTATATACACACAATTGTTTATTTTGTATGCGATTAATCGTTGCCCAGCACTACAATACATATTACCTTTCATTTCCAAAACCAAGCACAATCATTTGGTGACACTGGGGTTTTCTCTACTGCTGCAGGTTCTAGAGGAACGGATGAAGCTGGAATGTAAATGTCATGGCGTCTCTGGCTCATGTACAACAAAAACCTGTTGGACGACTCTGCCGAAATTCCGAGAGATCGGCTACGTCCTTAAGGAGCGTTTTGCCACTGCGGTCGAGGTGGAGGCCGTGAGAGCCACGCGTTTTCGGCAACCGTCTTTCCTGCGTCTCAAGCAGTCCCGTGGGTACATAAAGCCCACCGACACAGACTTGGTTTACTTGGAGCGCTCACCCAACTATTGCGAGGAGGATGCTGCAACGGGAAGCACGGGAACGAGAGGGCGGCTGTGTAACCACACATCTCCTCACACGGACGGCTGCAACCTGATGTGCTGCGGCCGGGGCCACAACACCCATCAGTACACACGCGTGTGGCAGTGCAACTGCAAGTTCCAGTGGTGCTGCTTTGTTAAGTGTAACACCTGCAGTGAAAAGACGGAGGTGTTTACCTGTAAATGAGCAAGTGGTAGAGTTAAAAGGACAAGAAATAAAAGGCGATGGAAAGAAACAGAAAGTGTTTGAAACAGAAATGGAAGTGGCTTTGTTTTGCACATCAGGCAGTCTTTATGCAAGAAAGCCCTGCTGAAGGAGACTGAAGGATGAATAATGAAGATGCTGGAACTTCAGAGGAAAATGCACTGACCTCAGATCGACTTTTGGTGAATTCATGCAAACATATGGACGCTACATATGTAGTGCAAAGCTTTCGTAGATCTCAGATTCTCACAGACTTGAGAAAGATCAGCTGGGGCCTGTCCTGAGGACCACATATTGACTCAATACTCCTATTGGACAGTCTAAACTGCCCACAAAAGTGATCTTTTTCAAATCAAGATGAGAAGAATTGTAAAATGTCCCACCAGCTGAGCCCCTATGGAATGTGCTGCAACTTTGGAACCGCTGGAAAGCTTCAGTCACACTGTATCTGTTTGAACACTGAAAAACATGACCTTTTTTCCTTTTCTTTGGAGAAAAAGTCTGAATATGTTCATACTGTAGATTTCTCATAATGGTACACAGAAGTATGAACTTCTAATATCATTGCTACTGATCTGTTGCTTCCAAAACTCAACCCCAAACAGTATAGGACATTGCATATGTAAAAAGAGCTTCGTTTTCAGTTTACAGATGAAGAAAAGTGGTCAACTCATTTCTACACTTAAGAAACCATCATTTTGTTGAATACGTTGCTAATTGCTGCACTGGTGGGCTTTAAGTAAACAAAAACCGTTTGTGTTTTTATGAGGAGAGAAGCTTCCGTAGTCATCTAAAGGCTTGGCCATGTATGCTGCAATGCTTACAAATTGAGTAATTTCTGTAAACGTGTGGAATGAAAGAGAGAGAGTTTTTACATACTTAATAGAAATGTGACCCACCACCGTTTGAGTGACCAAACCATTCCCACGAATGCCAGAGACATGGGATTCCACATCACTGCTCTGGCGTGCACAAGGTCTAGTTATATTCCGCCTGAGCCAATGGACCATACAGCTATGGGTCTGAAAACGGTCACTGGAACTATTTTGAGTAGCAGTTGTTTTTTTTTTTCTAAATTGTATATACGAGTTATATGGCTGGTAAATTTGTTAAAATATATTTTTTTATGTAGAGAATATGGCACTTTATGTCAGGTATATTCAGAGTAATTATTGATACGTTTTTTTTCGTCATGTTTTTATTGTTTAATTACAGGTCTACAATTTCTGTCCTGGTTTAATTATGTAAGCTTTTTATTTTAAGTGACTTTTCCTGAATTTAAGTTTGATATGAAACCATCTCATTTTTTTGTTGCCTGGATGTATTTATACTTTTTTTGGCAAAGATTTACACTAAAATCGCTAGATAAATAAATGAATCAAACAGTTTGGATCAAATACATCAAACTGTGGTCATTTGAATTCATCTTATTACTAAGCAAAATGATGCCATGTTGTTAAACGCACATCGACATCTCGGAAAGTTCCCAGAAGCTCATAGCTGTGGGTGTAGATACTGCGAAACGCTGATCTGGGAGTGACACAGAGCTGTTCCCGCCTGGGTTTGAATAGGCATCCGACCTGGCTCATTCATTCACCCGCCGTATGCTCTCTACCCCTCTGGTCTTTTTCCTGTGGGTGAAAAGCATTGCAGGCAGCCACCGAAGCAGAAGTAAACTGGACCTGTTTTGTTAGCCGTCTGAACTGCTGGGTACCGGAACCGCGTAAGCTCCCAACACTATACCCCGGATTGAGAGAAAAGTCAACCCCGATTGTTTCGCACAAACATTTTGTCATTAAAAAATATGAGGCAGAAAAAACAGGGTGTGGTGGGGAGAGCAGAGGCCTCCACAGAGGGGTATTAATGCTACGGGGGGGTGTCAGCTCATTCCAGAATGGGACGGGGCGAGATGTGATTCTGCAAGCTAATACTTCTGGTCTGATTCGTGTAGGACAAACTAAGGGCAGAACTAGAAGATCACGAGAGCAAAAAAGTGGTGTGGGATAGACGGAGGGAGAGAAAGACCTGATGACTGATTTCTGGTCTGTATGAGAGAGGTTGCTTTTCTAATTAGGCTGGACAGTACACAATCACAATCAACAAGAATCTAGGGACACTCTTCCTAAAATAGAAAAGCAGCTAGTTATACATGTAAAGACCAATTTATACAGTTTTTTTAAGTATGCAGAGTATACTTTATATTGTAAAGAAAACATGTTTACAAAATTAAATGATTTGATTTATCATCATTAATATATTTACTTTGTATCAAGTTAATGGTGTAGGTTTTCCACTGGATATTAAATTATAAGATAATTGTGTATGCATGATAGACAGTAAAGGCTTTTACATTGATACAAAAATATACTCATGTAACAAACTCTGTTATTTCTTTTGAAATTTCTATTCATCAAAGAATCCTGAAAAAAATATGTATCACAGTTTCCACAAAAGTATTAAAGGATTAGTTCACTTTCAAATAAAAATGTCCTTATAATTTCCTCACCCCCATGTCATCCAAGATGTTTATGTATTTTCTAAAAGAAATTAAGGTTTTTGATGAAAACATTCCAGGATTTGTATCCATATAGTGTACTTCAATGGACTCCAAACGGTTGAAGGTCAAAATGACAGTTTCAGTGCAGCTTCAAAGGGCTATAAACAATACCAGACGATGAATAAGGGTCTTATCTAGCGAAACGATCGGTCATTTAGAAAAATAAATAAATAAATATATACGCTTTATAAACACACAAATGCTCGCCTTGCTCTGCGATGCGCATCTCAGACTTCACGTAATACGTAATAACGTTGAAAAAGTCACGCTTGACATAGGCGTCAGTGTTTACAAGTTGAATGTGCAAATACTAAGTCAAACGCCGTTAACAAAAAAAGGGAGTTACAACTCAACAAGTTTACAAGGTAAAACAATGATGTCGGACGATTTTTAATTTGGAGAAGATGAGATGGAGCCTACGTCAAGCGTGACCTTTTCAACACCATTACGTATTACGTGAAGTCCGAGATGCGCATCGCAGACCAGGCGAGCATTTGTGTTTATAAAGTGTATACATTTATTTATTTATTTTGAAGCTGCACTGAAACTGTAATTTTGACCTTCAACCGTTTGGAGTGGAAATTGGGAAAGGGAATGTTTTCATGGAAAACTAAAAAAAATTTAATCAAATAAATGTGGCCTTAGTTGCTGGTCTCTTTCAAAAACAATAAAACTGAACCCAACTTTACATAGTTATGTATATGTTTAAAATAAATGTTCTAATTTCAAACCAATCTAGCTGTTTTAAACACTTTTCAGTACTGCGTGTTCTCGGTAAGTGTAGTTTGTCAAAGATGTTTGGTGGCTACAGATTCACACAAAACATGAGTGTGGAACTGCTCTATTGGTTTAAAATAAATAGATAAATAATTGGATATTACAGAGCGTACACACAGGTAATTACGTTATGTTATTTTATTATAATAAACGCACTAAATTAAAGTTAGATAGACAGCCCGATCATACAGAAATCTGCAGCTACATGGGAAGTTTGTTGAAATAATAGGGGAATGGTTGAAATTACACGGCTTTGTAAACAAACCTGATTTAAAGCACAAAATCTTAAGTCAGCTTTCAAAAAGAAGGATCCGAGTCTCACGGCTATTCAGAGACTAACTTTACATGTACAGATCAAGAGGTCTCTTTAAAATGCACTGAATTGGGGATTAACCTCTACTCCCTGTTGGTCACCAGGGTCTCTTTAGTGGCTGAAAAGCCAGGAAGACACGGTCCTCCTTGTTTCATAGGATTTGAATCTCACTTTGGGGGGGTTGGAATTAAAGACTACTAAATGCATCACAGATATCAGCATGAGACTCCTCTCAGATAAGCTCCTCTGACTGATTTCCTCTTGTGTGGAGAACACAAAGCCCAGACCACCCCCTTGTGCTGCCAACTACTGATTGGATATTTAATGACCCCAGTGTGTTGTGGGCGTTTTAAGCCATCTCCAGAGTGTAATATAGCATGGTAAAAGGGTGTGGGGATGGGCAGTCTCCTAGCTCTACTTAATCAACTATGGGTCCTTCTTTAGGGGCCTGAGCAGTAGACTGCCATCCCTTTCTTCCACTCTCAAGCCCATTTCTCTGAGCATCGTGTCGTCTGCCACACCTCGTCTCCGAAGGCCTTGTATCAGCTTCTGATTATCTAGGTTGTTTTCCAGAATGTTCCGGATGGCAAACACAGCCCACTGGCTTATGACTGTAAAAAACATTAAGGAAAGTCATTGTTTTGCTATGTGGTTGTCAGGGTGTTCTTGTTGGTTTAATGCCAAAAAGCGCACCAAAAAGTCTCCATGATATTCTGTCCTCTATATAGAGTTAAGGAACTACCTTCAACATGACAGCCAATTTTATCATCGTTTATAATTAGGGCATGGATGCACAATATATTGGTAGATCAGTATATCACATAATAGATTTTTTGCCCATACCAGAAGTAACTAGCAACACCAGGTCCAGCACCCACCGCTAAACACTAAGCAAGAACAACAACTTCCGGACACTGTCAGGAAACAGCGTCCGGGAGGACACAAGCTCAGCTTAGCGGCTCATCCCCTAGTGAAAGAGAAGCTGGCGCTGTGCCCTGCTCTCTCTAATACAGAACGGCAGTGGTCGCTAGAGAATGAAAGCATTTTTTTTTAACAACAGTGCCAGCACCAGGGAAGGATCCTTTGGAAACACAGCTGCAATACATCAGATTGTCGTGTTATCAATGAACCGTTTCATATGGAACAGAGTTGGCAGGATGCAGGTCAACACTATAAAAACACAAAATGTCACTTCATTTTATTCAAGTGGTGATTTTCCAACCAGGATTTCAATCAAGTTTTCCAGAAAGTGTTGCACATCTATAAAACTGACATCTATCAACACCACAAAATTACTCATATATGCAATACCTACATTTAGCTTCATAAACTATTATGACTAGATATTTCACACAAGGAGACTGGTGAGTGAGGATTGCAAAATGTTCGTGAGTCAGCCCAACAGTTCCACCTCTCTACAGGGGACGTTGCTAGGTGGAGAGACATGAAACCATTGGGCAATACGCTGGCCTTGCTCTAATAACATCTCAACTGCGTTTCCAACTCTGAACAAGCCACCAATCATGCAAACATCAAACACTGCGGTAAAACCTCCATTAGTAATGGAATTTAAGGAGCTATTACAATGCTATTCACACTATAGATAGCAATATCTTTGCATTTTTTGTGGCGGTTTTCACAAAACCAGAAAACCCTCATTAAATACACCACAAAAGCCCAGAGTGAATGGAGCCACGACCAAGGATACAGGGGTTGTTGCTGTCGATGCTGCAGTTGTCCAGAATGAGAGCTATACCGTCCAGTTCTCTGACCTATAGGAGACAAATGGAAAAAACAAGGAAAATGGTCTTTAACAGGGACATCGTGAGCCAGACTGGTCAGAAAACAATTACTTTCCATGGAGGAAAGTCCATGCGGTTGAGCTCTGGTTTGGCGCAGTCATACGAGTTTGCGCTGGTTTTCATCACATGCAGTTTCTAACTATGCCATACATAACCCTGAGTATGTATCGTAACCCAAGAGCTACAGCGGTTGCCTTTTAACCACCCTGGTTCCTTTAAAAAAAAAAATGAATAAGAAAGAGGAGACACAAGCCCTGACAATTTTCTGCGGCTAATGACTAGCATGGCGTTTGATTGAGAAAGTAGTGCTAGCAATAAAACGAAGGGAAACTTATGTAACCGTACGCTTTGGCCACAAAATGAGTTGTGTTTGGCTATCCTCAGATGTAGTGGACTACTGCAGAGGCAGCATTTTAAGGCATCAGCACTTCTGATCCTACACTTAACTGTACTGCCACCTAAGATAATTTCTTGCTGCAAAGCAAACACTGAAAAAACAACAACAAACAAGGGGAGACAAATGTATTTAAAAAACATATTGCATTAAAAACAGCAAAGTATCAATGAAAATAGTTCAGTTTAAAGTTAATATTTTAATAATAGTAATATATTTGTGTGTAGCGTATTATGCTTATTTGAGTAAGCTATTAGCAGTGGCAACATAACACTAAACTCTGTTGAAATCAATTGTTGGTAGCTTCTCTAGTTTGTTTTGTGCGAGAAGTGCTATTGTGTGGTGCTGTTTTTTTTGCAGAGCTGTCCAAATTAGTAATATAAGAGGTGGCCTAGAGACGCGAAATTTTTAAAGTTAACCACGATTTAACTCACGCGTGAGACGCAAGCACAACTATCGAACACCCGTCTGGTTTACATAGAAAAGTAATGGAAAAGCAGTGCAGTGGAATGCAAAAATGCATTCTGAGCGAACGGCCCATTAGAAAGCAGCAGTGGTATTGGAACAAGGTTTTTGGTCAAAAAGTGAGGGTGCTGGCTGGGGGACACTTGCTATTGTTTTTTGACCTTTGACCTCTCAGTTGTGTGCCTTGACCCTATTTAAGAAGGCCGGTTCTAGCTTCTCCTCTGTGCTGATTGAAGGGGACAGACCTGAAAGCCCCTACATCGCAGGAGGCTGCTTACAAGAGAATTCATTAAAAAGAAAAAAAAAAGCAGAACGGGAACAAAGTGGGAAAAGATCTGGAGAAGAAATGAGATGAAATTCAGAATGGTTCTCGCCAGCGTTAATCCCCTGATTAGTTTTCAAGGAGGGCGCTTCCACAAACAAAAAGCCCAGGCCTGAGTTGATGGACGGAGAGAAAGCCTCTGAACTTGTATACTTGTGTTCCTGTGGCTTAGTGGTAGAGCATAGTGTTAGCAGCGCAAAGGTTGTGGGTTCAATTCAAAGGGAACACATACTGGAAAAAAATGTATAGCCTGAACGCACTAAGTCGCTTTGGATAAAACATAATACATAAATGTAAATGCGTTTACCACGACTGGGTTGTGCCGTCCATTACTGCAGTTGGCTGCAAACTCTATGGTGTTAGTTTCGTCATTCATTGCCAACACATTCCTTCACATTCCAACAAGTCATAGAAATCACAGGAGAGAAGTTTAAAAGATGATTTCCAAGAACTTTGCTAACTAATTCCTTCCCTTGGCAATCACACTGACTATTTCAGTTTTTCTTACCCATCAATCAGTTCTCTTTTATTGATGAATTTCAGGCAAGGTGCAGTCATGCAAAGCTAAATATTTTCTCGAATATCATACATTTTTACCAGTGGCGGCTGCTGGTCTTTCAAAGAGGGGAAGCTCATTTTCGGCCAACATCATAACAATTGTCAATTTATTTATAAGTAAAAAAGTTCCTTTTCAAGAAAATGCTCTAGCCTACTGTATGATGAATGAATGAATGAACAAACAATCTAAAAAAAAAGATATTAAACTCGACGGAGGAAATGTGGGAGTTAGGTTAAACTGAAACAAGGAATGTGGTGTATAATTGTGTGAAATGTATGATGAAAATTGGCTAGCAATTTCGCAAGCAAATACCAAGAAATAGGTTGCAGCAGTTTGTCTTTCGACTACACTTGCAAAATCCGCGATGGGACTGAGCTCGAATAGCTTCAGCGTCAGCGACTTTTTATAGTACAAAATCACTGTCTTTCGACAGACCCTCCAATCATCACGCAGAAGCCCGGAGTCCATGCCAGTCCACTCCTCCATTCACCCCCAGAGACGCTGAGCGTCCGTGGGCGGGACATAATCGCAGCATTCATCCAATGACCGTGTAGTTTCGAAGCACTGAAAAAACTGTTCAAATCAGCCCCATTGAAGTCAATAGACGCTAGGCTTCAACAGGGAAATGCACTGTGATGCTACGGGAATGTATGAGAAGGAAATCGAGTCAGCCGACCTGCTATATGTAGCTGATTCTGAACGAACTCGACTTCGAGATGAACGTGTTCTAATGCATTTTTAGTCAATAAAATGTTAACACAATAGTACATATTTGACCATTAATTTTTTGACATTATAGGGGAAGCCGAGCTTCCCTTACAGTCTTAAAGAAATCACCACTGATTTTTACCATGATTTACCAAAAAATCTTAGAAGAAATTTCTAAGAAGTTAGAAGAAAGATTAGATGATTATAAAAAAACTCTACACAGTGCAGAAACTAATTAAAAAACTAAAGCTAATTGTAATTTTGAACTTAACTTCTTTGCCACTATCCTTTAAACCACTAAGTTTTACCCATTTGTCAGCAAGAATTGTTCAATCCACACACACACACACACACACACACACACACACACACACACACACACACACACACACACACACACACACACACACACACACACACACACACACACACACACACAAACTTCTAGGAGCTACAGTGTGCAGTACCTTGTCCTGGTTGACAACGTGGCCATGACAGAGGTTCCCAATGAGTCGAATGAGATGAGCTTTGAAACTGAGGGCAGGATGGGTGTCGGCGCCCTCTGGCTTTGTCAAGGAGAAATCGTGTGCTGGGGTGAACACATTTTTACTGGTTTTGCCCAGTAAGTGGACCTCTTTCAAGAGATCTGGAGATGACAAAGATGATAATTTTCACATTACATACAAGAAAGTGAGACATACATGCCATGTTTAATGCGTGACATCACAGCCGGAGATGACAGGAGAGTCTGGGACGAATGAAGATTGTGTCTGTCTGCAGTGAGCTGTGACCCGTCAGATGTTTCGGTTTCAAAAAGCACCCTACTGAAACAGCTGCTTTGTGTTTTAAATAGAAAAGGTGAGGAAAAGCATATAGGGGTGTGTGATTTGATTTTTCAGTTTAGTTAATCATCTGCAATATGGATAGTATGAGGGATAGCAAGCTCAGCCCCATGTTTTCAAGACAAGAGGCTTTTTACAGAGTGATTGTGCAGTTGTACCAAAACAAATATTTGCATTTTCAATTCATGGCAAAGACTTGATCATTTCCTATGTTTTTTTTGTGTATTCTCATTAAGAATGCATTAGGATTTTTATCTCCAACAAAAGCATAAGCATTACGCCACATTTACCGACTGCTGCGCTCAAAAGGTCAGAGCGATCCTGCAGGGCCATGAACTCCTTGCAGTCAGAGGTCATTTCACAAAGGATGTCCAAAAGCCTGATGACAACCATAGCCTCCTACAAATGTACAACAATACCAGGCATCAAATGTACAGAAACTTTAAGGTCAGAGCAAATTTGTAATGATTTTGAAATCTTCTTTCAATGGCTGCATTTGTTTGAATATATTATAAAATATAATTTATTCTTGTATTTGCGAAGCTGAATTTTCAGCATCCATTACTCCAATTTTTAGTGCCATGTGATGCTTCAGAAATCATTCTAATATGCTGAATTTGGTGCTCAAGAAAGTATTACCAGTAGTTTCTTAATATCCACTATCAACTGACACTGATAAAAACATGCATAATATTGCCCACTATACAGTATGATCCCAATATTCTGTACATGCCTGTTGCATACTAACATGAAGAGGTGCAATGTGAGCACTGCGGATAAAGCTGACCTGGTTATCTGATGATTCGGAGCTCAGGGTGAGAACAGCTCTGTAGTGATCAGTGAAGCAGGAAGCCAGGAACTGAGCTGCGCTCAGAGGCATTAAACAGTTCTCCTCCTTAACGACACCAAGCTGTGCTAATATCAGCTCCAACAGTGTGAGCCTGTTAGAATACAATTACATTCACAAAATAATCTATATCAAAACATGCAATATAATTTAGAAAGATACATTTATTCCTATGGCCCATGTTACTGTGCTTTAATAGTGATGCCCAGGCTCTGTTCCAAACCCTAGTGAGCGGTCTTAATGTCTACACAGAGAATGACCTTGTAAGGAAGCATCCTAACCAAAATGGAACCTCACTAGTCCAGATATAATAATTTAATTTGAATATTTTGGATAGGCAATAATGCACTGAAAGGCATAAGTACAAAAGTGTAGTGAAAAATGTGTTTATGTTTTTATATTATGCTAAGTGACTATTGTAATATTTTATAGAATCCATCCACCATCTTGGACATTTTTTATTTTACTCAAATGGCTTATTTATGAATGTTAGATTCTATTTGGAACAGCCAATGATGCCTAAAATGCTGTCTAGTTAGGCAGCTCAGTATAATTTGGGTAACATTTTACAATAAGGTCTAATTTGTTACCATTAGGTAATGGAATATTTAACATTAACGACCAATATATTCTTTAAGCATTTATTAACCTTTTATAATGATGGTTGATATACATTTTCAGATTGAGATTAAGATTAACATTGCACAATATTTAATGCCATTTATTCATTTTAGGTATTGTTAGTTTGTTGAATAACGTAGTTAACTCATGTTAACAAATAAAACCTCATTGTAAAGTGTAACCAGAATTTGTAACAGAGCCTCAAATAAACACTGAATGTATTAACCTAGATGTAAGTACATCTCATCTTTGTGCAATTGATCTTAAATAATTGAGTTATTACCTTTCCTCATTGGTCATTTCGGTGTACATCTTCCTAACGAGCTCTGACGACTTGAGAAAGTGTTGTGTGACAATAAAGACCCTGTAAAATGAGTAATATATGACCAAAGTGGGGTAAAAAAAAGAGAATAGGCGTAAATAACAGATGTGCTTGTTTAAATTAAAACACAAAGCTTACGTCCAATCCACTTCAGGCAGCGTCCTGCACAAGTCCATGATCTTCAGGGAGAATTGAAGCTGCTGTGTGTCTTTAACTAGCTGCTCTGTCTTGTGTTCATCCAGACAAGTGTGGACCACCATACACGTGTATGAAACCGCTTTCTCATCTGCAAGCTCCAAAAGGTCCCTTGAAAGAGATAGAAGTGGTTACAAAACCGCACCAGTAGAGGGCTTTACAAATCAGTGGCATTTTACAAAATGAAGAGCAAACACATTTTTGACTGGCATCGTAAGAAATGCACCATTGATGCCTAACCATAAATTCACTCACCAGAAGATGTGCGGGAAACCAAGCTCCCAGATGTCATCTTTGCAACGCTGGTTTCCAACAGCAATGTTACCAAGAAACTGAATCCCACATCGAAGTGCTGCCAAAGGAGAGAGTCATACATTGATTTATCTACCCGTTGCTCTCCATAGAGCTGAAGCACACTTGAAACTCACCGTCATAAACGTCATTTGAACCTCCTGATGAAATCTTGAGGAGTCTGGCCAAAATCTCAAAAGATAGCTTGATAGAGCCTAGATCTCTGTGAAGATATAAATGCTTTCGTTTTTCTGGTTTATAAAGCTCAAAGGCCACAGTCATATTCATATACTAATGATTATGATGTTATAAACAATGTCCATAAGTCTGAGACCACTTAAAAAAATATGAGAACTGCTAGGGGAAGAATAAAAAAATCATTATGACATAAAAAAAAAGAAAAGTGTTTGCACTTTATTTTTTACAGTACATGAACTTACATGTATTTACATTACACTTACAAGCAAAAGTACTGAGAACTATATGTTAACTACATGAGTTAAGGTTCAGTTTAGGGGTAGCACCTTGAAACTACCCAGTTATTGCAATTGCTATAAGTATAGTTTGTACATAATATACATGCAGAATATGACTGTATAATAAAGCTATGCCTACATTTTTTTATGATTAAGCATTATTTCTAGGCTACTAATCACACAAATTTTACACAAACTTCAGTTCATGCAGCTTGTGTGCTGCTGTCATTAAATGGGTAACATAATATACTAATACATTAAATGTTTATATAATATAATCATAGATATGACAATATTATATAACATATTAAGGCATTTCATTTGATTTCAACAATTTACTCACATATTTATGCCCAGGGTATATGTGTGCATATAGATTATACAAGCTATAATTAAAAAATGCATACTTGAGGCATTTGTATTAGTAATCTCAGACTTTCATGACACTACCTCAGACAGCACTGGGTTTGAGGGCACTGCACACAGGCATTTCTGTGCGCCCTGAAACACTCTGCGGTGAGTTTAAGAC
The DNA here is from genome assembly GCA_027422405.1 of Ptychobarbus kaznakovi. Taxonomy (NCBI): domain Eukaryota; kingdom Metazoa; phylum Chordata; class Actinopteri; order Cypriniformes; family Cyprinidae; genus Ptychobarbus; species Ptychobarbus kaznakovi. Next base: position 34,041,670 of record CM049795.1, on the reverse strand, counting down.
ATAGAGATGAATCCATCCTCTCAATCAAATGCTCAACATCCATAGCAAGTCTTGACAACACTGCAAAGAGGTTTCCAAGAGCCTCTCTGTCAATACTGGCTCTGAAACAAAACAGAAACAAGCTGTCAGCCTATTTTCTATTAGATGAATATGTATGGCAGTTCATGTGAAAGTACACAGCATTCAGAAACTAATATATGTGATTATTAAACGCTACAAATTTGCATTAAAGAGCTCTTTAACCTGTATCGAAATATGTCACATACCCTGCTGACACATACTGTACATTTAAACACACATATTTCTGTTCATTTTGTAAAGTGGAAAATGTGTAGTACCTGAACTGCTCATCCCGTAAAGCTTCCGTAACAGTTTTCAAAGCTGTGAGATGCGTGTTTGTAAGTTTTTCTGTGGCTATTTGACAGAGCGCGCTGGTTATGTTCTCCATGCTGTCACCGGAGGCTGCCATCAACATCAACACGCGCGCGCTCATAAACAGACCTTTACTTCCGCCTGCCTGCTAGACTGGATTTCAAAATAAAAGCCCGTGAACATGAATTCACGTGAGCGTTTTAATAAATATAACCTAATCTTTTTTTTATCTTTAAATATTAATTTGATTTGATACTGGTAATGTTTATATTTTTTGGGTTATTATTTAAAGTCTATAAACTGTATTTGAAAGACACCCTCTTAAATCTTAGATATTTTCTTAATATAAACATAAGTGTAGTAATTAAAATTCATTAATAAAACAAAAAATTGCCACAATTCGCTGAATATTAATTGAATAGATTTCACTTGTTACACAGTCGAGGAGGTCAAGACCTCCAACGAATCCAAAGTCACGTCCATTTATTTATGAGTTTTGATTGTATGCCATCGCTTGTGTGACACTGGAAAACACTCTGCGAAAGTAACATTGATTAAATCTGATCTTGAGAGGACAGACCGAATGTTTGTGATAATGCCCTAAACATTATTACATGATGTAACGTTCTCGCTGTCCCCATTCAAGGATGAAATCATCCAGACCATTATAAGCCAGGCCATCTGACACCCATTCATCTGAATCAAACGTTCAAAGGACTTCAACATCAATCGTTCCAGTTTTTTCATAAACAAGATGTGGGGACAAGTGCTCCAGCTGAAACAACAAAAGGCCCGCGTTCCCCTTTGAATCCTCAGAAGTGCCAGAGTATTTTGGGTCACTGGCTTTCCATTCTGCGGTTCATCTAGTGTTTTTTCTGGCCTGGGAAATGCACTGAAGGAAGTTGGTCTTGCATGAAGAATATAATTACAGGTGGTTTTGTATCAGACATATATCCTCGGGTTAAGGGTGGACCCGCAGCTAATACATAAATGGGGTAGTTCCGCTACCAGACCCTAAAACGGAGTCGTCGATCATGAGAGACAGAAGCCATCTGAAAGCATCTACTGTGCTTAATGGCTTACAGGGCCAGCCAAAAATGTTCCGCTCCACCACTCCAAATGTATCTGGTGTCCTTGAGCAGATTGAGCAGATAAATATGTGCTAAATCAATGATCACTCTGCACGGCAGCTAAACGCTTGCAGAAAAGCTATAGAGGTTGGGATGTGTTGCTCTAATATGGTTCTCATAAAACACTTCCACATGGGATGCAGCTGAGTGCAAAATTATTGCTTTCACAATGACAAACTTGCAGGAGATACTTTACAATATCCTGCCATGGTTTCACTCCAGAAGAAAGCTCATTCTACAATAGTTTCAATATCGAAAGTGTTGTCTGGAACAGGACATAAAGTGTCATTAAATGTTACCAAAGCGCAACATGACGGCACCAGCACTTTAACGCGATTGAAGCTCTGGGTTTAATGTCAATCACAGGAAATTTGCTTCTAATTGCACAATAAACCTTGAGAGAGCTTAATTTGAAACCATTTTATTTTCTCTCATTTTTGTCTGACAGGAGTTCCTTGTATCTGTAACAAATCCTTGAGAAGCATTTTTGGCCTATTGCCAAATAACAACCACCAATATCTGCTCTCTCAACAAAATCATCAAAACGTCCACCCGTTTCTGGGATTTAATGTACAGTACGATAGTGAGTGATGCTTGTGAATGAAATTCCCCCCTTTGTATATTCTAGATGCACTTTATTAATCTTATTGTGAGTTATTCTTCTGTGTTTGTTTATTTTTTTATTTAGACCCCTGAAATACTGTCTGTGATGACATGTTGACCGTTACAAGGTGATGGAAGCATTTACAAGTCTGGAGCCATATATATGTATTTGTAGATGCCACACTTGGCTGCTCCAGACACGTAGAGGCATATCCGCCATATTGGACCAGTCAAAGTGTCATCACTCATGGTAAAAATCAATGTTTTCCACAATGCTATAACACTGCACAGTCTCGGGTTGTAAAAACCGCCAAGATTTAAATTCTCAGAGTAAGATAACATTTCACAGGTTAACCTAATATTACAGGTTGTAGAACTATGGTAACTTTTTGATGTTGTGTTAGCTAATGCCTTCATCTTGTTGTATTGAGTTAGTTGAGCAAAACCATCTGCTGACATCAATTAATTAATTGACGTCAATTTATTATATAATGCAAAATAGATTTGCATTATATAATATTAAGAAGATCAGGCCCTTTCTCTTGGAACATGCAACAACTCCTTGTTCAGGCTCTTGTTCTGTCCAGACTTGACTATTGCAATGCTCTCTTGGCAGGTCTTCCAGCCAGTTCTATCAAACCTCTACAATTCATCCAAAATGCTCTGCAAGATTAATCTTTAATGAGCCGAAAAGAACGCACGTCACACCTCTGTTCATCAATTTGCACAGGCTGCTGCTCGCATTAAATTCAAGGCATTAATATTTGCCTACAGAACCACCTCTGGCTCTGCACCCCTTTACCTAAATTCATTACTTCAGACTTATGTGCCCTCTAGAAGCTTGTGTTCTGCAAGTGAACGACGCATTACTGTACCATCCCAAAGAGCACAAAATCCCTTTCACAGGCTTTTTCATTAACTGTTCCCATCTGGTGGAATGACCTGCCCAACTCAATCCGAGCAGCTGAATCCTTACCCATCTTCAAGAAACGGCTAAAAACACATCTCTTCCATCTTTATTTGACCCTCTAACTCTAGCACTCTCTATTCTAATATCTAATCTGTCTTCTTTGTAGTAAAACAAAACACACATTTGACCCTCTATCAATTGCATATTTATTCTCTAAGTGCTAGCTTTTCTTGTAAAACTAACACTAAGTTTCATTTTTCTATATTTTATATACTCGTTTTCTTAAAAATAAAAAACCTTCCTACGTGTACTGTGTTAGGCTAACCAGGACTTGTAATAGCACTTGCATGTTATTGCTCTTTTGTTGGTTTTGATTGCTTCTATATGTCCTCATTTGTAAGTCGCTTTGGATAAAAGCATCTGCTAAATGACTAAATAAATTGTAGATGTAGATATTCATACAGTCAACTTGCTCTTGAGTGTTCACAGACCGGCCTTTGACCATTCCAATATAGCGGATGGCTTGCCTATAGTAGCCCAAACAGTCACTAATGAGGCATCTACATATACACATCTTTGTTCTGTGCTGTGAAGTATGCTGGATTTCTTCAATCACTTATTCCATTTAAACCCCACCCCTTTCTTACAACTGACTCTGACTTGTATTTAGATCCGCCTCCATCCAATCAACAACTGATGGTTAGAACCAATCCATTTCACTCTGATATACATCACAACAGGGACATTTTTCTGTAGCAGCTTCAGTTAAATGCAGCTGAAGACTATTTACTTTTCAGTTCACTTACTAGAGCCTAGAATATTGAAATACACATAATATCTAGATCAAATTATTAAAAGGCATGCAGATACAATATACTCGTACAGAAGTAGTGAAGCAAGGGTTTAAGTATCGCATTTTATCTTTCCTCATCTATGGACCTGACAATTCCTCTCGTCACAACTTCAAATCTCTAAACCCACAGGTAGAACCCTCCAAACCAAAAGGGGAAAAGATCCGTATCTGGAAAAATCACGGCCACAACTTTAGTTTTTTTACAAAGATCATTTACAGTCAGTCTGTTGAAGACCATCCAAAACTAACAGAGAGAGAACCATTAATTCTCAACAGAAGCCTCAAAGCCACAAACTCAACTGTACTTTCTTGCTGGCCTCCATGGATCTAGAAATAGATTTCATGATTCCTTTCACTTTTTAGCACAAAATGGAGGTGTCCTAATTGTCTCGACTTGGTCAGTCAAGTTAAAACATGATTAGCTAAATAAAAAGTACGTTGATTGGATTATCAGAATGACTTCTCGGATTCTGCCTCCTGATCCATAGGCCTGGGGGGGGAAAGTGATGAAAAAAGTAGATATATGTGCATGTGCGGTTGGTTTTGGTCTCGGTTAACGTGAAACTGCAGCCCAGACCAAACACCCCCTCTACTGACCAAACAAAGAATTACACATCGTATCAAAAACACAAAATGAACTGTGAAACAAGTGCATTATCTGAAGCAGTGGGTTCTTAACCTGGAGGCTTCCTGGGGCAAACTTCTAAGATGAACTAAAATGATTTGAAAAGACAAAAATGCATTAAAATAAGCTAAAACAACTAATGATCAAAATGTAAGCTGACATCATATTTCTCAGTTTAATTTGTTGCCTCAACAACTGTGATCAAATTTCCTGGTTATGCCATGTTCTAAAATATTTTATTGGGTGAGACATTGCTATTAGTAGGTAAAAAAAAAAAAACACAAATGACTAGAAAAGTCATGTTAATTAATTTGTCATGTAAATACTGGAAAACATTTAAAAGATAATGAATGCTAAGACTTTGTAATTTTAATGATGAATATTATTAATATGAATATATTGCCACTCCTAGTTTCTGTATACACTGAAGTTTTCATTACAGCAGAAGCACCAGAAATATCTTGATGGGCATTTAAATATAATATAATATAATATTTTATTTGACAATAGGAAAACTTGAAATGGAGAACCATTTATTTAAAGAGTTAAAGCCTTTGTTGGACTACTGCCATCAAACAGTTCAACGCCTCCTGAATCTATTTTTACTATTCATTTTGTTCATATTACATAATAAAAAGCTGATTACTATGTACATAAATAATAAAATAAGACTTCGACCTGCAGCCAAACTTAAACACGCACAGCAAACCAGCTGTACAAAACATGTATAATCTAATCAAATATAGATATACAGATTTAGGAACCCTGTTCTTCCCCTTCTTGTGTTGGTGATGGGTTGTAACCATTTCCCTTTTCTGGGCTGATGCCTGTTTGAACCTTAGCAATGAACTCTGTGCTGATGAGGGCCTGGCCCTGTCTGGGGCAGGTGGGCTTTACTGGCAGATGCTCAACCTTGTCTGTAAATGAGTAGACGAGTAAAAAACAATGATTATAAAAGCCATTTATGAATGTGTAGATTCCATACTCACACGACAGTCGAAAACTACTTGGATCATAAAGAGATCTGTGACTGACATTGCATCTTACCTCCTGGTGTGATAGGCTTCATGAGGCAGTTAAGCTGAATTTTCCAGTGTTTCAGCATCTGAGTTGTCGTAGGCTGATTCACCAATTCTCTCTGTATAGAAATATATAGAATATGGCATGGGGTCAAAAGTATGATCACTTAACGTAACCCTGCTTTGAGGCATCAGTTATCGTATGTAGCACAAATGGCCCTTTGTCGTTAGTCCCACGCTTTTCCAGTCTCTCACCTCTGTATTATGCTGACCGCTCTCGTCTGCTTGCTGGATGTTGGGTGGTGTTGCAGTGGAAGTCGATTCATGGACAGATACCTCCTTTTACAATAAAAGGTGTTTGTTAATGAACTACTAAACAAGAAGTAATTAGAACAGGGGCGGTCCAGCTAAGCAATGCTTGTGTTAAATGTTCATGACTGTGTGATGGACTTTCGTCAATTACAAAAAAGACGTTTACATGAAGAAATCGTAAAGATACAGTAGCAAAACTGTTTAAAGGAATAATTCACCCAAAAGTAAACTGTTGGTCCAAATCTCATTCACACCTCTGCATTTTCAAACTTGTTGTGATGTGATACAGTGTGTTATGAAAAAAGCAAGGATGCATTAAATTGATCATTAATGATGGCAAAGACCTAATTTTCCACATAAAAAAAAAAAAATCCACAAAACTATTTTCAACAGTTATAATAATAATAAATGTTTATTGAGCAATAAATCAACATATTAGCATTATTTCTGAAGGATCATGTGCTGCTTCTGCTGAAAATTCAGCTTTGTCTTCACAGGAATAAACTATATTTTAAAATAGAATTGTACTGTATTATTATCAATATTACTTAAAAATATTACTGTACTCAAGTCTTGGTGAGGATAAGAGAGTTTCAAAAACTTAAAATACATTTAAGGTGGGTCACAGTCAAGGGCAAAAGAGATTTTTTAAATAATTTTGGTATTATTTTTGCTTGAACTAATCATTCAGCTTAACCCGTAATATTCTTTTAAATCAGCACTACAGGTCTTGATGGACACATTTTGTTTGACTGGAGATCCAAACAGAACCATTCATTCTACTGATGTGGACAGAAATCAGCCAGTGGGTTGAAAAAGAACAGCGAGCCTCTTGATGATTTTCATTAGCAGTGACAGTTACCAATGCTAACCCTAGGCTATATCCCATATTACACCTCATTCAATATCCCCTACATTACTAATGCAGTCCACTTGACTTGAAGGAGTGAATGAAACTGTCAGTTATGACCGTGTTGACGATAACCATCTTTTTTTAACCTGATAGAGAGGGTTGAGTTCAAGCAGCTCTCTGACAGTAATGCCCTTTGATTTACTGCTTTGATTCGAAAAATACCGTAAATTATGAATGTGTTGCTAATATAATATTAAATGCAAAACAAAATAAAAAAGTATTTAACCAACCCTATAAACATCCTCTCCCTTTACTATCTTCATTTCTCCACACATTTGTCCCTCACCTCTGTGTTGTGTTGACTGCTCTCTTCTGTTTGCAGACTGATGGGAGGTGTTGTGGTGGAAGAGTCCTCCTGACTCCTCACAGCAAGGCTTTCCAGCTGACTTTGATGGAGGAGAAGCTCTGCAAGTTTATTCTGCTCCTCTGCAAGTTGCCTGTAAGCATAGTGAAAGAAATTATAGCGTCCTTGTATTTGGCAAAGGTATGAATAAAATGAAGTAATATGACATTTGCTGTACCTCTCCAGTTCCTGTCGGATTCGGTCTTCTTCTAAACGGGCGTGAATCTGAGCATTGAGCGCCTCCTCCAGTTTAACTTGTGTGAGCTCTAATTCATGGATCCTTTTCTTCTGGTGCTGTACCTCCTTCTCCATCTCAGTCAACGTAGCGGTCATCTTCTCTTTGGCCTGCATAATTAGCAACTTAATCAATATTGTTTCTAATGCTCTAACACTATAATGTCCCGTCATAAGGACTAATGTTTTTATCGTTCAAATGTTTGGGGTCAGTAATAATAGTAACAATATTGCTGTAGTTTTAATAAAATGAATGCAGCCCTAGCGAGATTTCTTTCAAAAGAGACTTTTCTTAAGACTATAAAAAATCATACCGACTCCAAACTTTTCAATGGTAGTGTATGATATACTGAAATCAGAATGAATTCATCACAATAGCCGGGTATCCATTACAGATCTGTGCAAAACTTTTGCAATATTATATAAATGAACTGATGTTATGCGACTAAAACAGAATTTTTTCACCACACGATAAGTCATGGAGATGGATATTGGTAGGTTTACTTATATTGCAGCCACCGCGCTAGCCATTGTTTTTAATCGAAGGAGACGTACGCATATATTTTTAGTGAAGCAGCGTGGACAGTCGCTTCTGGGACATTTCTGAAACGTGCCGCCGCACAAATGATCCTGTGACACATCAGGTAACCTGTAAATGCCAAAAAAAACAACAGTTTCTCATGCGAGCTAAAAACGTATTTGCGATATATAGGAGTTTTCCAGAAACTGACATGTTTCCATTAGCCATATTTTCAAATCACAATTCAAATCGTAATGTAAACCCGGCTAGTGTCATTTAACTGCTTTATTCAAAGTACTAAAATGCTGTTTTAAGTAAATGCATTTGTCATAGTAATGCGAGTGCATAAATGTGTTAAAATGTGTTTAAGCGGGTGTAGTGTGAAAACACATTTTAAGGAAACAGAAAGATAAAAAAAACTTCTCTCTGTCTCACCTCTTTAGCTTCTTCAAGCTGTCTCTCCAGATCTCTCTGTATTTCCTGCTGTTTCTCTCGCTCCTGCTTCTCTTCCTCTTTACGCTTTGCTTCCACCTCTCTCTGTGTCTGGGGGACAGACAAAAACACATGCTCAGAATTTTTAAGACAAAATAACACAAGCTAAGTTCAAAAGTAAACTTTTTACTGAATAGTGCACAGTGCATACCCTATACTAACAACTATTTTTTTTTAAATAACGTGAAACAGAACACATTACGTAACCACAAACATATAAAACAGTAGCATGGCCATGGTTTATGATTGTCATGTGGCATGTTTATTATGAGACTGCTGTTCAGTTATGAACACGGTTTTGTATTTTGTATATTTGTTCTTCAAAGATTCAAAAGGCCCTCTAATGACTAAAGCTGCTTGTTTTTAAACTTTCTTTTTGAACTAAAATATAGTAGATTTATTTGACATGGTTAATTAACTATATTATGATATGATACACTAAAATCAGAATTAAAGGGGACCTCGGATGCCCATTTTACACAAGTTGGTATGATTCTTCAGGGTCTTCACTAATTGTCTGTAACATACATTGGTTAAAATGCTTCAGTGGTCATGTAAAACAACACTCGTTTTACCCTGTCAAATACAGATCTGCTCACAGCGACCCGTTTCGGTGCATGTCTCCTCTCTCTTCCATGAGGCATGAAGACACATGAATATATCCGTATAAGGCTCAGATGTGGTCTTATTCACATTGCTAGCTACATAGAAACCAGCTGCAAATTGAAACAGCTCACTGGATGACAGTTTCAGACTCAGACAGCCATTAACTAATTGGCTGTGTTTTCTTTTCAGCCTTTCTGAGCTGGCAGACACGCCAGAAACCTACCTAAATGCAAAAAAGTGAAAATATCATCCGATATCTCCTTTATTACATCACAACTTCATGCAACTGCTTTATTCAAAGTGCTGTTTTCAGTCAATGCATTTGTCATGGTAATCCAAGTGCATGAATGTGTTTTAAGAAACGGATGTGGTGTGACAACGCATTTTAATGAAACAGAATGGTTAGAAAAATCTGCTGTAATTTTGACAAGGCTACTTGTTTTCAAACTTTTTTACGGATTACTTTTTAATGTAATGTTTTAATTTAAATAGTCAACCTTCAGCCCAGTGGTGTAGTGGTGCCTGGAGAAGTGGGTATACACTTAATTTATGCCCCCGTTTATTTTTCAAACGGCCCGGCAAAGGATGAACTATTGTGTCATAAACAATGACATGTAAAACTAGTCTTGCATATTTAGTTCACTCCAAAATGGGCCAGTAATATTTGTACATGGTTGCTTAACTTCTGCTGCTTGAGTAAAGATCATTATGAAAATAATACTATCCACAAAAGAGAATGCAGATTTTGCAATAAATAATTAAAATAAATATATAAATAGACTGCAGCAACTGACATTTAGTCAGAATGTAATTTTGTTTAGTTGTCTGTTCAGAATTGTGATCTCTATTTGAAACAAACAAAAAAAATCATGATTCTCAATCATTTTAGAAGTGAGGGCGACAGAAATGCCAAATATAATAACTTTTTGTCTAATTGAGAGGTTTTATTACGATTATTATTTATTCATTATTACCTCTTGCTTTTAATTAGCTGAAAAAGCAAATAGGCTACACTGCTGGACAATAACCAATATTTTATAATATTTTTCCTGTATTTTCCTAATGACAATTTTTTATTTGTTTAGCCTATATACTAACCCCCCCCCCCCAAGGCAGAAGATATATTTTATAGCCTAGTATCTATTGCCAAGTGTAATAAATGCTATCAATGCACTGCATTATTCCGAATCAGATGCTTTTTTATTACCTGGAGATGACTTGAAAAACACGCATACACCATATATTGTGCAATCATGTGTTTACTGTCTTCACGTTTCTCTTTATTGAGCTTAGCTACAGTAGAGATAGCGTTGGCTACAGTGATAGCTGGATTCTTGCATGTCGTGACTAAGCTAGTACTTCTATGAGGCCGTTTTGGACTTCCTGTGTGAGAGCCAGGGACGTGCAGAGTTCCTCAGGGGCAGGGGCTCAAATGTAAATTAGGGGCAATGTAAAAAATAAATGTCAAAACTTTGGATACATTACTATTTTATATTTTTGCAAGAAGTAATTTATGGTCATTATGCCTGCATTTATTTGATCAAATTTTAAAATACATTTTATGCAATTCTGATGTTATCAATATTGGAAACCTGTGATACTTTTTCAGGATTCTTTGATTAATAAAAAGTTATTATGAGCATTTATTTAAATTACTTTTGTAACAATATACGTTGAAAGCTTGAAGTCAGTATTATTTTTTAAAAGAAGCTAGCTTTCATTCAAAAAAGATTTGCTAAATTGATAGAAACAGTGATCGTAAAAATGTATATTGTTTGAAATCATCTCTATTTTGAATAAATGCTGTTGTTTTTATTTTTTATTTATCAATGAACCCCCAAAAAGTATCATGGGTTCCAATATATATATATATATATATATATATATATAAAACTATAAAAAATATGCAGCACAACTGTTTACAATATTAATAATATATCAGCATATTAGAATGATTTCTGAGGGATCATGCACTGAAGACTGGAGTAATGATGCTGAAAATTTAGCTTTGATCACAGAAATAAATTATATTTCAATGTATATTAAAATAGATAAACATTCTTTTAAATTGTAATAATATTTCACAATATTACCGTTTTTTTCTGTATTTTTCGTCAAATAAATGCAGGTTTGAGGAGCATAAGACACTTTCATAATGCAGCATAATTATCAAAAATGGTAATATAATATAAAATCCTTTCATGTCACCATTTCGCCAGCCTACACTTCACATAATAGGCCTGTAGGTGGCATTTGGGCTTTCATGAAATAGTAAACGGTACATCATACATAGCCTATTTGTAAGTGAATTGAATACTGATTGTTTACCATTATTGTGACTTTTGGCGCTGCACGGTTTTGTGCCGTGTTTTTTCATTTCATTAAGCATCCGTTTTCTCAGCGATGTAATTTGTTTTAGAAAATTAGACAAACTGCTGATCCAGATCTCTCCACAAATAAGCTTGTCTTTTCTACCGATTTATGAATAAGAACAGAAAATGACTGCTCCACTTCACATTATTGCCCAATGAAATTTTAACTTGAACCAGATCATGATTGGTTGGTGTATTATACATGACAAACGGGCATCGATGAATTATCTAATATGCCTATTCTAAAATATATAATATATGGACTTTTAATTAAATTGACACACTAATTTGATTATTGATGAAAAAAGTTAAAATATTGTTTGTTTTTTTTTCTTCCGTCGATCTATTCACTGATATGGCTCGAGAGCCTCGGTTTCCGAACAGACCGTGGAATATCAGTCGTCAAGCAAAACGCACGCAACCCGTAGCAACGCCACGGATTGACAGATATGTAAAAATAAACAGGAATTTTCCGACTTTTGAGCGATTAGTTACCATATTGTACACATTGTCATGTTAATTATAATTCAAATGCATTTTGTTTTATTAACTACAATATCATTGCTATTTGTCTGAGAGGGACACTTTTGAATAATTTTGAAAAAGGGCAGGGGCTTGAGCCCCCAAAGCCCCCCCCCCCGCACGTGCCTGGTGAGAGCGCTATCCGGCTTCGAATAGCCTATAAATGAATCATACACTGCATGAGTGTGTTTACGTCTCGCTCCTGACCGCATCACTGACTTCACTGGATGTTTTAGGGAATATTTGCATTTATTCACATGCGACTGGATTAGTTACACATATGCTGGACTGTCATGATTTGGCTAGTGCAGGACACTACTGAATGATGCGCATCAGGGAGGATTTAGAAGTGGGTATACGGAATGCTGACTGATAAAGAAGTGGGTATACACCGTATACCTGCGTAATGCGTATACCCTCCACTACACCACTGCTTCAGCCCTCTTAGAAGTCTGCTGAGGCCCCTTGGTTGAAAACCACAGCTATATTATATACTGCACATTTTAGAAATGTAGGCAGATAAAAATCTGCATAATGTGCACAGTATACAAACTGTATACTGTAGATAGAGTAAGATTAAAATGGTAGCATGCTACTTCGAACATTTCCCTTTTGTCCTGTTCCCCATCAGTTACTTGAATGATGCTTTCGATGTGTTGCTCCAAGCTCTCCGTCTCCCCCTGCTGCTCTGGAGCAGAGTGCTGCAGCGCCTCAACTCCAATGGGTTCACTGTGGCTGCTCTGGCTTCTCTGAAGGGTTTCTCTCTGCTTGCGTCTGCTCAATTTCAGCTCATGATGGAGAGAGCTCTTCCCCTCGGCCCTCAATCGCAATGCTGTCTGCATGACTACAAAACAAGACGAGACGAAATCATTCAAGAAACTAGGACACTTTGACAAGTAAGAAGCAGTGTTGTGTTATTAGTATGTGTGGCCCTTACCATGTACCCAGTCTATTCTCTGCTTCGCGTTTGAGGAACTCATCTCATAGGTCCTGACGGGAGTCTTCACACAGAACAGGCAGCGTCGTCCTTCTTTATCGGGGAGATTCTGAGTGTAATGATGAGAAATCAGAACATTACAAGGCCTTATGCATTGATGATATTTATTTTACAGTGGAATGCTGATCAACCTCCACCACACTGCCCTCCTCCAGCAGGATCTCTCCTTTCTTTTCCTTCAGGTCCTCGTTGACATAGTATGTCACACTACAGGTCTTCAAAACAAACCAGCGTTCCTGCCAGTTCCTGCGAACGTGCCCCTTCTTTACTAGATAGCCCTGATGGATAAAGCAAATAGGACACAGATAGAATGTGACTAAAAAACACTGTAAATGATTATGCCAATGACATGCCATCTGTTACACAAAGCAGGAAGGACTATTCTGCTAAGAATCAAATATTAGGCTGATGTTAACTGTAAGTAATATGTAGTGTTGTCAGTTCAGTTGCAGATTATTTGTATTAATTTACTAGGATTCCACGAGCTTATACATAATGCAGCATTAACCTAGTACGCTTCACACAAAGCATCAGTCACCTTCTTGATAATGTTGTGGTACATCTCCATGAAAACATCGTCCACAGCGAGACTGAAGGCTTCCTTACTCTCAACACGCAAAAGCTGGCCAGCACTCAAATGCTCCAGGAACTCCCACACTGTCATGCCGTCCTGAAGAGCGGCATTCTGGGACAAAAGTTCCTCCAGTAACGTCCCGTCCCACTCCAGGCTCATTGCACTGGAGATTTTCTTCAGCAGGTACTCTAACTAAATAATAGAAGCAAAAGAGCATTCATTACTTTGGGTTGGCACATTGGCATCTGCAACATATGAGCTGTTAGAGCAAGTGCATTGTTAAAATGTTTAAATCTAAAGTCTTATTTAAGATACTTATAGATGAATCTCACAAAAAAACTATTATTATTAAATTACTATTACTCCCACTAATAACATATAATAATATAGGGATATAGAGTGGGAGTAATGAATAAAATACTATTTAATTTAATAAACTATTTTATTTTGTTATTTTAGTCAAATAAAATACAACTTAAATTTGAAATAAAATGAAATGTATTCAAATTGTATCTTATTACTAGAGATAGGTTTAATTTTCTTTAAGGAAAATATAACATTTATATGATAAATATTTTTATCATGAGATTCCCCTTAAAAAGTGATCATAAAACTTATTTTCAAGGGGCTTCATTTGTTATATGTTAAAGAAAACCAAATGAGGGCAAGATGAGAGAATACAGATGACAAAAACAAGGCAGGCAAGTTACAACATCTTAGATTTGGTTACTTGATAAAAATGCACTTTTGACAAGTTATCATCAGGAAATCACCCCATCTATATGAAGTTCCATTCCTTGTGTCACTTCCTTCCTTACAACAAAAAAGCAACACCATACTATAGCTTCAGACCACTTCGACTTTGTCTTGAATAACCAACTTTTAGATTATCACATCTACATTCTTGCTTTAAGTGTCAACTCTCACTTAAGCATCATAAAACGGCTGTTCACAAAATGAAGAACTTATTAGTGTGGACTCTAACCAACCAGTCTAACCAGCATTAGATGGTGTCCAGTGATTTACATATTAACATTTTTTTTATTTCAGCCAGAGTCTGGTTATATTGCATCATTTCAGCTATGGTTATTTGCAACAATGACTTATCTCTGCATCTGCCCCTCGTTCTCTCTCTCACTCACCTCCGGCTGAATGATGACTAATGGGTAACGGTCTTCAGAGAGCAGGTTGAACAGACAGAAGAGCTTGAAGCAGTCTTTCTGTGAACACAGGCCCTGCTGAATGCTGGGTTTGCAGTTCTTCTTTGATGTCAAAGTCCAGCACAGTTCATCAAAGGTTTCCTTACTGAACGTCCCCTCCGTGGCCTGTAAATGAACACAACACTATTAACAGCCGAGAAAGCATCACTGTTTTCAATCTATGGCCTTGTGTGGAAAACAAAAGCAGAGATATACAAGTATATATACTGTACTTCAAGGGAACATTTGCATCCTTTTCATGCTTAAAAGCTCAATTCATTGTAATTACTTGGAAAAGAGCGACTAGAGCATTCTTCAAACTTTCTCAGTTTGTGTTTCATGGCAGAAAGATAGTTATATGGATTTGGGACGACTTGAGGGCGAGTAAGCCCTTGTGAAAAAGAAGTGTGCTTAATTATATTGAATGTGCACTTGTAGTGTACCTTACATTTTAAAATTATAACTGTACTTGCAGATAATATTATATTAAATGATGACAGTTACCAGACCTTTGCCAGAATGTATTTGTTGAGGTAGGGCATGTAGCCCTGGTTGGACACTGGCCCATTGTTATTGTCCTTAAAGTGCTCCTCTAACGCCACAGGATCATGAGGAATATTCAGCGCTGTGTAGAGATTGTGTGAGAGAACCTAGTGGAGAAACACACATACGTGTTATGTTTTATATCTTGGTATCTGCAATGACAGATAATCAAGACCACACACAAGAGGTCAGAAAGCAGCCTAGTGTGTTAGATATAACTGAGCTACCGGTGATCTTAAAGTGACCCCAAAACGATGTACACTCTTAAAAACATCAGACCACGTGGCATTTATTATGAAGACAGCATAAGCACATATTCAAAGCAAAGTATTTCAGGAAATTTTTGTAACTGATACGATCAGCAGATGCACTGTATCTAGTCAAACATTCGTAGAACATAATGCGTATTCAATGTTAATTTGTGGTTACTATGCTAGGATATCTGTGAACTGGAGGGGAACTGACTTTATACATCCACTAAAAATCATCTAGAAACCTGCTGGGTAGAAGCAATTGCAAAAATGGCCGAGAAAAGTGAAGTTAGCTCTTTCAAAAGGCCTGACCTGCTGTCATTTATTCTACAGCTGTGAAAAATAGGATTTAAAAGCCATTTTAAAAGGGACGTTGTGCTGATATCATATGACATAAAATCAGCTGAATGACTTTATCATGTGCAATAATAGTTTTTACACACGAAAATTTGCAGGCAATTGCAAAAATGCTTTGTGTAAGATCTAACAAGTCTGAACGCGTGTCTGTTTATGCTGAAACGTTAAGCAAAGGGCCGACCCGGGACATGTTTAAACATGAGAAAGACTTTTAAAGCTGTCCTCATGCAGACTGTGTCTTTTGGTATTTATTTTCAAGCTCACCAACAAGTGATGCTTTTACATTCCCCAATATCCACTAAACAAATGGCACACAAAAATAAGCTTTAAGACTATCCTGAGATCATTTATTACTGCATCAGTGTGTGTGTGTGTGTGTACTCAGCCATATTTTGGTGACAACTACCAAAACTGTGCTAAATCTGACATAAACAATGTTTTTTTATTTGAATTGTAGAAATGCTGTATTTTGTTTATCTTGGGATTGGGGTGTGAGTCAGGTTTATGTTATGATATTTTATAACTGGTTCATTATGAAAATTATATTTAGCCTATATGGAATGACCCCAGTTCGATAACGTGTGTGTGTGTGTGTGCGTTTGATACAGTGTTACTATTTAGACGTTTGCTCCTTTCTTTGCAACAATATCAATCTCTTGATAATAAAACATCACATTTGCCCGTCAATGATCTAGAAAACGTTATTACACGGTACATATAAAATACTAAAGTAACCAATGGTGTACAGTTAAAGAAAACGACACTTGGACACACTATTGAAACAGGTCAAGTCAAAGATACACAGCTGGTCTGACCTTAAGTTGCGACTTGGACACTTTTCCGCTCTGCTCTACATCAAGAGACGTGAACGCGTACCAGATGGACTTCAGAAGCTCGCTTTGTAGATCCATACCGCCAGTAATGACACATCCTGCTTACATTCGGAGACAGATATCGCTTCACATTGCGGAACTGAGACGCTGACTGTGACTAAAAACCTGGCGAGCTGCCTACTTAGACAGCATTGTGGGTAACACCGGCCCAAGCAACGTATCGCGCATCGTAAACGCGTTCCAAGCAGAGCTTTATGAGATCCAAAATGCTGTAGGTAGGCAGCTCGTTAGATTTTGAGACACAACCTGAGTAGCCTACTAAATAAAATGCACCAGCTGGGAGGGGACAGTTAGTGCTGGTGGCCCTCATTTTAGAACGCGAGTACTGTGGATTAATTAACGTCATTTTATTGCGCGACAACGTGTCATTTAAACTAAAGAACCACAATCAACAAAACTTCTCAATTCTTATGAAGTAGGCTTTTGTTTAGGAGGCAATGAAATTACAACGTCAATACGCGTAATATGATTCTGATAATGGCTACAAATTACACTGTATGAAAAAGATAGGCTACAAAAAATATTAATTATTTTACCTGAATGAGCAGTTTAATGGAAGAAAGAACTGTCAATATTTTTAAAACGAGATTGCAATCAAACTAAAATGACGTAATGAGAACAATGAAATTATTTAGGCTATTATTTTCTTTTTTCTATTTCTTCATGAAAGTCCAAACAGTGATACAAATATGATATCTGCAGTTGTCGTGTGTAGCAAAAACGTGTATGACTCTTAAATACACTACTATATCATTATAATGATAATTATATTTTCTCCAAAAATACAACATCTCGCAGGAGTCAGTTTTTTTGCAGTGCAGCACGTGAGTGAGGTTAAGTGTTCTGTGGGTGTGAAGGCAGTGGAAGCACTTCTATCTCTGGTCAAGGTTCACTCATGCAGCTCAGGTGGGAGTGAATCTGCTAGTACTGCATGTTTGTTCAGTCTTACAACGCTACTTTAAGAAGTCAGAGAGTTCTTAAACCGTACTCTGCAATATTGACTTAATCATCTTAATTTATAAATATTCAGATACTAATCTTGACTCAGGTCATCTAACATGTAAGCAGCAAAAGTGCATTAAAAGACCCATCTAAACAATAATACATGGAATAAGTTGTAAGTGCACCTCTTGGGTCTTTCTTCCTCAAGACTATCTTGGCCAGTATATAAGAGGAAACTAACGTGTGAGAGGTGTAAAAACAAAATGTCAGAAACTTCTCCAAGTCTAAAGTTATAACATCAGGTGACATCCAGATACAACAGTCCTTGAACTATAATGTTATAATGCCAAATGTCAGTTTCAAATCGCAGTTCATTGACTTTGACTAAATATTTCTTGCAGAGCTGTGATGCTCCGATATATAATATAATATGAGCCTAGTTGGGCTCCGGTATAAATTGATAATTCAAATAAATGGCAAATTCAAATCACATACAGTTAATATTTTGTGCATCGTAAATGCGTTCCAAGCAAGCAACTATGAGGATTGGAAACCTGTCTGTGATGCCCAAAATGCTGTCTAGGTAGGCATCCTGTTATATTTAGAGACACAACCCAAGTACTGAGTAAAATGCACCAGCTGGGAGGGGACAGTTACGGCTGGTGAACATAAATACTCAATTTGCAGATTGCCAGTAATGTGGAAGAATAAATAACATGTGTTATAACATCAGGTGACCTTAGATACAACAGACCTTACAACTATTATGTTGTAATGCCAAATGTCTCAACCTTACTAATCATTTCTTGCACAGCTCTGATATACAATATATCATTTAATACACAAACCACAGACCGACAGCTGACATAGCTAGACCCGGATCCGGGTTCAGTATAAGTAGCTAAGTTGTTCAGTATAAATGTCAAAACTCAAATTCAAATAATGGACAATAAAGATTATAAGAACGTCTTAAGGAAATACAAAATAATAATAATACAAGCTTTAAGACCTGTGTATAATTGTGTACACTTTTTATACATTATATTTTGATAATAATATGAATATATTATATTTGTGTGTGTGTAATGTACACACACACACTTATATATATACACAGATACTAGTCAACATTTGAAGTGGATCAAAACCTTTCATCAAAGTCGTTCTAAGACCAAAATGTGTTCTTGTCTTAAGACAACTTTGATTAACTTTCGTTAATCACACACATGATCAACTTCAAATGTTGACTTCTGTATGCATGTGTGTGTATATATATATATATATATATATCTCAGAGCCGATCCTCTCTATATGCAGAATACGCAAGCTGCGCAGGGCCCCAGAAACACCAGGGGGCCCCCCTTGCTCTCAAAGATGATTTCATTTTAGTTTAGTTTTAGAATTTGGCCAAAGGCTAAGAAAACATGAATGATAATTTATTGTAATGTGGTGCTGTCACCCTATCTACGCAACAAACAGTCAAATCATGTAACGTGAATGTCGTAAAATCTCTTGCTCGAGACTAATACAACGAGTTGAAGGCATAGCGAGTGCAAGTGCAGCAGCAGCGGCAGCCTCCCCCGGGTCCTAATACCCGTTCGGTAAGGAGTTATAATATGATCCAATATCGTGCATCTCTCTCTCTCTTACATATATATATATATATATGTAAGAGAGAGAGTGTGTATATACACACACGCACACACACACACACACACACACACACACAGTAGTCAACATTCGAAGTGGATAAAAAAAGTTCATATATACAGGTGCATCTCAATAAATTAGAATGTCGTGGAAAAGTTCATTTATTTCAGTAATTCAACTCAAATTGTGAAACTCGTGTATTAAATAAATTCAATGCACACAGACTGAAGTAGTTTAAGTCTTTGGTTCTTTTAATTGTGATGATTTTGATATCTGAATGCTATTATTTATTATGAAAATTATAGGCTTTGTAAGTTAATTCAGTCGCGTTCCAACGGTGACACAGAGGCGGGTGCGCTGATGTTTGGATTTTATTTTGAAAAAGTAGCCTACATACTTTAGAAATGCTGGAACTGCTGTGTTTTGTGTGTGTTAGGAAACGTGATCATGTTTGTAACATTTTGAATGCTAAATATTCAATATATACAATTCTTTAAACAAAAGTGTGTGCTCCAGCGCGCGATCACTTCAACTCTTTCCTTATACCAGCAGAATCAATTTTAAACACTTATTGTCTTATTAATAATCACTGGATAAAGGTCTACTTTTATGTGTGTACACTAACAATGAAAACAAAACAGATTTTTGTAAATATAAAATAACAATGTAATAATAGTATTAGTAGTAATAATTAGTATTTTCACATATAGGTGGAAAAAAATTGTAATTTGCACTACTGTCTGTTCAAAATAAATGAAAAGAAACTGAGCATAGTAGATTTTTTTCCCCTGTTGTACCGAAATCGTATTGAACCGTGACATCTGTGTACCGTGCCAACTCTAGTATATATATATATATATATATATATATAATACACAAACCCCTGACTGAGTAAAAGTGAAGCTCATTCGACAGCATTTGTGGCATAATGTTGTTTCCCACAAAATTTTTATTCTCCTTTTGTTATTTTTTGGTTATAATGAGGCACTGAAAATGAAGTGAATGTTAAAAAACGCCCCAATATAGCACTGCCATTAAAAATGTCTAAATGTTACTTTTCAACATTTTCAAAAATATTGGTACGAGTCAAAATCCTTTTTGCAGTAATCATTATTGCATCACAAGTATACTGAGAAGAAACTCAAAAAGAGCTTGATGTTTCAAACAAATGATGAACCTGACTCAGTTCTGGCTTACCTCAGAACCTCAGTTCAGACACTATGTATTCAAGAGCTGGCGCGTGTTCTTAGGAGAGATCTGGCCAGATCTAGACATTCTGTACTAAGAAGATCAGATTGTGTAGTGCATAGATCATATCGTTCTTTCTTGAGTGTTCAGTCACACCTGTACTGATCAACATGTACATACGTACCCCCCCCCACACACATAAAAACAACACAACCCACCTTTGACACATCACAGACCCCCTTCACTCCCTTTCTATCACAAACACAGACACACATGCTTTCCAGCAAGATTGGGAGGGACAGTCACCCTTGGCAGGATGCATGCTGTGGACCTCTAATGTAATTCCCTCACGCTTCCTGTTGGTGCTTAACCCTAATACACCTCCCACATCTCAACGCTGCGTATAAATACAAAAGAGAGGGATGCTGGCCTCATTAAGAGAGTCCGACTTCATAGACATGGACAAAATGTGCCTTTAAGTGGACGTCTGGCATGGATGCAACCTATTCTTGTGGAACATTCACTCTGCCAAACTCAAAACCTAGCAGGTGAGGCTTAATAATCAACTTATACCAATAGACAAGAAATGAATTTATTCAAATACACTTGTCTTGAATAAATGCAGGACTTCAGTTAACATCAGTGCCATCTGATATTATAGTGAACCGGATTAGGAATAAAGGGTTTCAGGATAAGGTTTTCCATTGTGTTAGTACTTATGGTTCTCAAAAGAGTGGTAGACACAAACCTCCTTATTCAGAGAGGGAGATTGGATCCCCTCCCAACTTTTGGAAGGGTTTCTGATGTCAATGGGTTCAGTGATCTTAGTGCAGACCTGGAAGAGCTGGTCTATTGAACAGGGAGTATACAGCCAGAGAAAGAGAGAAGGGCTCTTTTGGTCTGTTCGGTCAGATTGTACTGACACAGGGGAGGCGAGACCCTCTAAGTGTTCGCTTATCTAGCCATCCTAGAAAAAGAGAGAAAGAAAATGAAACGTTGACAGCAGGTCGACTGATTTATGTATAATATGATGTGTACTTACATTTTCATTGGCAGCAGCAAATCGAAATTAATCTGAAAACTAATCAATATGCTTTTCTTTTTTCTAACAGAGGAGATACAACACAAGCAGATTTCCACAGACAAACAATTCAGGCAATATGATGGACGAGTGTTTTCATGAAAATGATTACCAAGTGTCACGACGTATCTACTCAAACCGGGTCTTTGACCAGGTTCATGAGAGCCAAGCCCAAGAGATCCAGAGTTTACGAGAACGGCTGAGCAGAGCCTGCGGGTGAGTACATGAGAAGCACTTGATGTCATACCATCTAGTGTTTTCATCCATATCAAATTAATTCTCCACAGATGCACTGATAAATGGGCTGTTCAGAAGATTAAGGGGCTTCTGCCAATTCTGGATTGGCTCCCTAAATACCCAGTCAAGCAATGGCTACCCGGTGATGTCGTTTCAGGGGTTACCACAGGACTAGTATGCGGTTTACAAGGTAAGATGTAAATCTGTGAACAAAACCCCACAGTTTAGTATCAGCATGATGCCTTTACAATGTCAATATTTCAATTTGCTGTACAGGTGTGGCTTATGCATTGCTGGCTTCTGTAGCACCAGTCTATGGACTCTACTCTGCGTTTTTTCCTATTCTTACATACTTTGTGCTGGGCACATCCAGACACATCTCTGTGGGTAGGTCTAAGGCTTTATAAAAAACTTTAAAAAGATGTGTCTACAGTACTGCTTACTTCATGCATACTACTTACTATTTTATATGAAACAGTATGCAATATACAGTATGTAATGGTAAATGCACGTTTTACTCCTTAAAAATGGTATGCAGTTATCATCTTGTGATGATAACCATATATGGTTATTTTGTCATTTAATCCAATTTTATGTAGAAAATGTCTTGATTGTTTGAAATGCAATAAAATAATGATTCAATAAAAAGAAAGTGATAATATTAATTTGGGTTTATTCATATGCATACAGTATTATATGCATTTTGCAATGTTAGTAATCTGTGCAATTATTTAATGCATATAGAAAATGTCTAAATATTGAATAAATGTGCAATGCTTTCTTCTCGTTCCCTTATTTGTCTCTTTATCTCATTTAGGTCCATTCCCCGTCACCTGTCTGATGGTGGGCTCGGTAGTTTTGACCTTAGCTCCTGATGAGCACTTTCTGCGTCCAGTGAACATCACAGGAGTGAATGAGACGGTGGCAGATGAACGGTTAATGGAGGTTGATATTGAGGCAAGAGAGGCCCAGAGAATCCTGGTGGCTTGTACCATGACGATGTTGGTTGGATTATTCCAGGTAAAGTCACAACATTCACAATTAAAACCTGTGATAAAGATAAAATAATCAAGTTACACATTTTGTAATTGTAGTATTCCATGTTGAAAAAAAAATGCAGATTCATTTATAAGCAGTGCATTGCTGCAACTCATTTTGACTTAATCTCAGGTGGCTATGGGGCTGATGCAGGTGGGCTTTCTGGTCCGGTATCTCTCAGATCCATTAGTAGGCGGGTTCACCACTGCGGCTGCCTTTCATGTCTTCATATCTCAGATTAAAACCATCGTGTCTGTTCCTATACACAACCATACTGGATTCTTCTCCTTTGCTTATGTGAGTCTCTTGTATCATTAATAGCTTTACAAAGACACATATCTCAGCCTTAGGAACTTTCTGTATATTGTAATGTGTTTCTGTGTTTTAATAATTTCTCAAAACATTAGACCCTGCTATATAGGCTGAGACAACTGTTAAAAAAGGGAGGGAGACTAAAACATAATATATTTATATTTTAATTAAAAAAATTGTACTAGTGTGTTTTTACTTAAATGTAATAATAAGTACACTTTTCTATTATTATTATTAATTTTGCTTTTCCACATCTAGACTCTTATAGATGTAGCTAGGAACATCAACCAAACGAACATTGCGGACCTGATTGCTGGATTACTAACAATCTTCATTGTTATGGCTGTGAAAGAGATCAACACTAAATTTCAGCATAAAATCCCAGTGCCGATTCCCATAGAAGTGATTGTGGTATGTACAGATTTCCCACAATTCTCCCATACAATCTTTAAAAAACTACGCCTCTAGACCTCTGACACTGACATGATTTTTTTAAATAATGACTGTCGTTACCTTTCACTCTTTCGAATGGATAGACAGTGATAGCTTCTGCAATCTCTCATGTGATGGACCTAAACTCCCAGTACGGCGCCAGCATTGTCCACAGCCTCCCCAGGGGGTAAGAGCACTTCCTGTGGCATTTCCGGCTTCCTGATGAGGGCTGGGTGCACATTCAGTCATTTATATTGACATTTTTATTATTGTCCCTGTAATGATTTTCAACAGAAATGTTCTTTAGAACAATGACACTGACAGACAGTTTGAAATACTTGTGCAATAATAACATAAAACAGTGTTATGTTAAAAACAATAGCAGCATACTACATCAGACCCAACACCATAAACACTCACAGTGCAAGTAATGTACAAAACTGGTATGTGAAGCTGTAATAACTATGTCTGCTTGTGTTTCCACAGGTTTGCACCGCCACAAACACCAAATTTAGCACTTATCGGGAATATTTTGGGCTCTAGTTTTTCCACAGCAGTGGTTGGTTATGCAGTAGCAGTCTCAGTGGCAAAAGTCTACGCAGCAAAACATGATTACACAGTCGACGGCAACCAGGTATACAAAAATACTGTGTTAATGTGTCTGACGCTGTAATTATGCTTTAGTCCAATGACTAAATTAGCATAGTAAAATGGTTTGTGCTGAACACAATGCATTTTGTGCTTTGTAGGAGGCAAAACCAGCTGAGAACTACAGCGTTAGTCGGTTTCTTGCAAGAAATATTGGTGCTATTAACAAGTACTTAGGGAAGAGAAAAGGCAAGGGTGCTTATTTTAGTGTGAAAATTTGTTAAAAGTATAATAAGGGTCAGATCCACACTCTCCCACTGATGAAAAAATTACAGTAACGTGATGGAGAGGACTTTTAAGGTCACTTTAACCTGCCAGATCATAAAAAAATTAGTTTGCAATAGCAGCTGTTATCTTTTCTAAACTAGGCAGAGCAGCATAGAGCGTTAGAGCACAGCTACGGTTTTGTTTCGTTAACAAACAAATCCTTAAATCTCTGGTTAGGGTTTTGTTCAAAATGTATTTGCATAAATATATTGATTTTTTTTTCTAAACCAGACAGAGGAGAGCTTTAGAGCACAGCTACATTTGTTTCATTTTGTTTGGTTTCATTTCATTTTATTTTGTTCAATTTCTCATTTTGTTTAGTTGCTCGTTTGGTTTCACATAACGAGTTTTGTTTTGTTTCACATTTCGTTTCGCGTTTAGTTTAATTTATTTGTTTTGTTTCTTGTTTCACTTTGCTTCATTTTATTGTTTTAGCACAGCTACATTTTTATGGCACAGCTACATTTGTTTTATTTTGTTTGGTTTAGTTTCGTTTCATGTTTTTTTTCACATCGCATTTTCCTTTTTTTTGCTTTGTTTCATTCGTTTTGCTTTGCACTTTTGTTAGCCCTTTAAACAAAACAAATCCTTGCAGATTCTAAAATGTATTTACATACTGATTTACGATTGGTTTCAAGGTCAATTTCACCTTCGAAAACCAAATGAATGAGTTTACAACAGAAGCTGGTATCATTATAAACCACACAGTGCATCATGCAGTGTATTTTTAGGGTACAGCTACATTTGTTTTGTGAGAGGTTCAAAATATATTTGCAAACTGATTTGTGATTGGTCTTTAAAGCTGGGATTACATTTTTATTCAATGGATTCCAAAAAGTGCATTGCTGAAGTTTAATTGATACTTTTAAAGGCCACTTTTACCTGCCAAAACAGGACGAGTTTGAGTTCGCAGCAGCAGCTGATATCATTTCTAAACCAAGCAGAGCAGCATAGAGCACTGTTTTTGTTAGCACTGTAATTTGTTTTCATATTGATTTGTTGTTGGTATTAAAATATTTTTTTTTTGTTTAATAGATACAATAAAGAGTCAAGAATGCATTGTTGGCGATTAATTGATACAGATTGATGATAAACTGATACAGATTGATGATAAACTGCCTGAACTGGTTTACTGCACATGTATCCCATTAGGAGCTGATAGCTTTTGGCGTCAGCAATATTTTTGGAGGATATTTCTCAAGCTTTGTGGCCAGCACTGCATTGTCACGGACAGCAGTACAGGAAAGCACAGGGGGGAAAAGTCAGGTAAAATGCACAGCACTTTTAAATGTGTGTGTGTAAATGCAATACTCCCTGTTTAACTGTTCACTCCTCTCACTATTGTAGATTGCTGGCATCATCTCAGCTCTGATGGTGATGATAGTGATCTTGGCCATTGGCCCATTTCTTCAGCCTTTGCAGAAGGTGTGGTGGAGGAGCCTAAAGTTTTAATGGAGAACATGCATCATTCGACAACATTCGTCTTTCACTATCAAACATTTAAATACTTGCAATATTCTTCATGCAACTCATGATGTCATCCCTCTCTGTCCCGCAGTCAGTGCTGGCTGGCATTGTTATAGCCAACCTGAAGGGCATGTTCATGCAGATCCCTGAAGTGACTGTCCTCTGGAGACAGAACAGAACAGACTGTGTAAGTAACGTCACAAGACTGATAAATTAACAGAATGAGATGATTACTGGCAGAAAAATTGTCACATAATTAGAAAGCTTTTTGAGGTCATTATAACATTAATTAGTGTTCTGATTACCTCAAGCAAATGGAATCATTTTATTGGCATAACAATTAGATTACACTCGTTTGACATGACTGCATATGAATCCTAATACTTTTGCAGCTCATCTGGATAGCTACGTGCCTGGCATCCATTGTGCTGGGTTTAGATGTGGGTCTGCTGGCTGGTCTGGTATTTGAGATGGGAACAGTGGTGGTCAGAACACAATTGTAAGTAGCACAATTGTAAAGATTTTTAAGTGTGCTTGAGTGTAATGTACACAAAACTGGTTACATGTTTTTGCTTGACGCGAAGCAAATTATTTATTTTTTATTTAAATTTGTTTTTTAGTAAGGTTTTTGTATATTTGTTGAGAAATGTCAACTGCTTGTTAATCTGAATTAGTGCAGCTTGATGTTTATGATATAACTCAAACTATGAGTGTAAATATTGTTAATAATAAGGGTATTGTATTAATCACATATATGCTTGTTTTGTAATATTTAACAGAATTCCAAGGAGTATAAAATAATAAATACTAACACAAATTGGACCTAATGTAAATTAATAGCAAAACAGAAATCATGGTGAACTTTGTTGTGAAGATTAAACTTATTTCATTCAGCCCTTCTTGTGCCACCCTTGGAAATGTCCCAAACACTGATATCTACAAAAACACGAAGGATTACAAAAATGTAAGACACATTTCCATGCTGTCAATAAACAGTTACTTGCCACAACACATGTAAACATACATATATAAACATTATACATGTTTTAAACTAACATGGTATTTCCAAAAACGTTCAGATTGATGAAATTCCTGGAATAAAGATCTTCAAGTGCAACTCACCCATTTACTTTGCAAATATTGATTACTTCAAAGAGAAGTTGAGAGAAGAGGTGAGTTTACTGTAATTCTAAATTCTGAAAAGATAAACTATATGATTTGATTTGAACAGTGTGCTTATTAATTCTTACAGGTGGGGTTTGATGCAGTGCGGGTTTTCAAGAAAAGAAATAAAGCTTTGAAGAGGATTCACAAACTCATTAAACAAGGAAAACTACAAGCTACAGAGGTACGTCGTGCACAACAGTGTCTGGCAAAGTATTTGTAAATCACAAACATTTGAAACACTTTGGAATGCTTCCAAGAAAAGAACATATTCTGATCACCAACCTGAGTTTATGACACCATATTCTGGCCTTTCTCATATCTGTTGTCCTTCAAAGAATGGTTTGGTGCCAGTGGCCTCACTGGGAGTAGAAAACCAAGCCTTTGAAAAAGAGCAGGGTCCTGAGGTGGAGGAAGGGGCGTCTCAGCCAGACTCCGAGGTTAAGGTTCAGGTAGACTGGACGTCTGAGCTGCCTGTCAGTGTGTCAGTACCCAGGGTCCATATTCACAGCCTCGTGGTGGACTTTTCTGCCGTCTCATTCCTGGACGTGGTAGCAGCCAAGTCCCTCAAACTGGTGCGTCTATTGCTTTATCTTTATTCAATCTTTATTGCTCTTTACTGAGTCATTGTTCCATTGCAATAATGTATAACCACAATATGATGGTGACCTTCATGTCGTTCCAAACCTGTCTTCCAAAGAACACAAAAGATATTTTGAAAAAAGCCTGTGTTTTATGGTCCATACAATGAAAGTTAATGGAGCCCAGTGCTGTTTTGTACCCCACTGACTTTCATCGTATTGTCTTCAAAATATCCTCTGGTGTGTTTCAAATAAGAAAGGTTTGGAATGATGTGGAGCAAAACCAAGTAGTAGCCAATTCATAATTTCCCGTCTTCACAGGTGGTGAAGGAATTCATACGAATTGGGGTCAGCGTCTACATCGCAGGCTGTGATGGTAAGGCTCTTTAGCAGTATGTTGCAACAAGCTGTTGCTACAAACTCCAGCCTGAGAATGTCAGGTTAGGACACGGTGAATAACCTAAAGGGTCCTTGGGTCACAGGTGAGCTTATCAGGAGAATGGAGGCCCTGTCCTTCTTTGATGAGGAGGTTACTAGAGACGTTCTCTTCCTCTCCGTCCATGACGCCATTCTATTCATCCAGCAGGAAACATCCACTGGAAATGATGAGGATCCATTAGCTGAGGAGGTAAAATTAACATTTTAAACTTGAGGGGTGACTGAATAGTAACAGAATAGTTTGTGATCATACTTTTTGCAAAAAGGTCATGGTGAATATATTACCTGTGTTCATTTATCTTCTACATGCCATCAGTTCCATGTGTCAGTTGACCCTTCGCAAAGACCCACCCCCCTTCATTACTGTTGCTACGTCTGACAAGCCATGCTAGTCTAACACCACACTTTCTCACGTAGTGAAAAATACATCTTGGACCAAAAAAAATTCAAACACAAATACAGTAGCACCTCAGTTCAAGTGGCATGTGAGCGGATCATTTCTTCCTCTTTACTAGTTATAGCACAAAATAAACATGAATAACATCAGAAGGTATCTTGTTTCATCCGCCGAAAGACGTCAACACACAACATTTTTTCAAGTTCACTGATGTTAATCTACTCTCATGTCTGGTTTGTTTGTCAGGCAAAATGGCAGATTTGGCTTTATGATTAGTCCGATCACCTGTCAATCAAACTCCCAGCGAAGGGTCAATTGTCTCATAATAAAGCTGCTCAATGATACATTTCTAGTTGGTTTATTGAGCCTGATAATCTGGGTGACTATAAATCCAGATAATCAAAGATACGAGATAAACAAGATAATAAAAGGAATGTTTCGGCACATGCTGATATTGCTCAATGAGGTAAAAATGTACCCATGGAGAAAAAAAACAATGGCTACTAGTTAAAGTGGCCAGTTGTAACATGATGCAATGCAACAGATGTCATGGATTTTGTTCAGAATGGAATACTATTGTACTGCATACTGTACAGTGCACAGGGTGAATCCACGTAAATTAGGCAATTTTCTAACATTCAGCATCTAGTAATAAAATATTTACAAGTTTAGGGTCAGTAAGATATTTTGTTTATTGATTTATTTTGCTAAAAGTTAATACTTTTATTCAAATAAAATATTTGTAAAGATTTATATTCTCAATAAATGCTTCATTTGAACTTTCTTTTTATCACAAAATCTAAAATTAAATTGAAAAAAAGCTTTCCGCAAAAATAACAAGCAGCAACGTTGATAATACATCGATACTAACAAATGTTTCTTGACCACCAAATCAGCTTTTTATAATGATTTCTGAAGGATCACGTGACACTGAAGACTGGAGTAATGATGCTGAAAATTCAGCTTTTATTTTTAAATTACTGTTTTTACTGTCTTTTTGACCAAATGCACAAAGCCTTGGTAAACCTAAGAGACTTCTTCCATACATCTTACTGACTCCAAACCTTTGCACAGTATTGAACATTTGAAACATGACACCTGTAGCATTCTGCGCATATAGAAATTTCCCGGTACTGTAGTATAGCAGTCTAAATACACTGATTAATATATATATATATATATTCTCTGTGCTTAGATTTCACAGCTGCAAGATGACAAAGAGCCACTTCCGTTTACTGAAGATGAGGACCTGATTGAGACCTATGACATCCAGCACTTGGTGAGCGTCCCACATCTTTTTATATTACAGCTTCAATTATATAATTTTATCAAATAACTCAAATCAACAACCCACCAAAACAAGTATTTCTCTTTCATATCTAGGCTATTTATGGACTTTCAAACTGAGGAAACACTCCCTTTGTTAGGAATCACTGGGTCTTCTGGTTCATTTGCTGATAGTGGGTCAGGAGACATCCTGGGAAGACTGTAGGTGGAGCTAACAAAGACTTCAACATCTGAACTAGAAAAATAAAACCAACTGCAACATTTAAAAAGCAAGTGGCGTTTTGATTTTTACAGCCTCATTCTTGAGGCAAATACAAGACAACAAATGCCAGTCAGCACACTACAGGACGTGGAGGCCTGCCCGGTTCATCAGCATCGAGGCCCTTTTTGATAGACAAACGCAATCTGTGTTTAAGAATTGTTCACCAAAGTCTTAAAGAAGAGGAACATTTGATATTTGGAAATAAATCACTGGAGAAAAAGTAGTAATACATTGCAATGTGTCTCTGTGTTTCATTAGCCCCTTTCACACAGTAATACCAGTAAATTGCCATAAAATTAACGGAACGACTTTACCGGTAAATTAAAAAATGTGCTGTTCTCACAAGCAACGACGCTCCGTCTTTTTTCCGGAAAAGCACCATTCACACATCCACTCCAAAATACTGGTAAATTCTGTGACATCATTAACCTCTAAACGGCTGCGCTTGTATTTGTAAACATGGAGGGGTATATGCGGTCAGTCTTTTTGTTTATGGTTTCATTTTTGTTTCAAACTTTTGCATTCATGCAGCTGCTTTTGTCCCAGAGACATCGTAATAGACGACTACAAACCAAAATACTGAACTATAGGAGAAAATTTGTTGTCGCTAGCATCCGAAGGCAAAGGCGCTACCTGCATCTAAAAAACAGTTATGTTTACACAGGGCCGGTGTACCGACAAAACATGCTACCTATCAGATTGTGCTACCAATAATATATGTGTATTGTTTTAAGGGTAAGTTTAGGGTAAGGGTAGGTGTGGAGGCCCCTCAAATCACATGAATAAGATGCTGGTAGCACAATCTGATAGGTAGCATTTTTCGCTATCGATTTGTGCTACCTATTTTTTTTTAATGGGAGGTAGCACAATCTGAGCGAGTAGCACAAATCGTCAGAACGCCGGCCCGTGACATAGGCAGTTGCCTAGGGCGCAAAATGACTGGGGGGCGCAGCATGAAAGTTAGTTTTTTTGTCGGAGGTGCGCCCTTTTGTGACCACCGTGCGCTCCTACACACATATATTAAAGTCCACGTGAACAGGTTTTATTTGAGTATAGTGACGTATTTCCAACATTTTTGCACTCCTCCCCTCATCTCTCACTCGCAGCAAACTAACAGTTGGAGGGGCAAAATTATTTCTGACAGTTAACACTTTTAGTACTGATTGATCATCGAACTAATTCAAATAATGTTAGAATAAAATAAAATTGAAATCAATTAAAAATGATAAGATTTGACAACATGTCATGTTGGATGCCGCGTTCAGACAAGGTCGGAAGAGGGGACATCCGAGTTGAAATGTCCCACTTCCAACTTCAGTGAGTTCCAGTCAATCACAAACAAGAAAAAACAACAACAAAATGCTGCCTTTTGTATTGAAAACAGCCGATGAAAAGCTAAAATTAAGCTATCATTTTATAAACTTAATGTCTAATGTTTTTAAGTTGGACGCAGTGACGTCAAATGACGCGTCCTGCTGAGGTCGGGGTAGATTGATCTGTCCCGAGTTCACAGGTCATATATCCGACTTCAGGCGTTATTTCCAAGTAGGAGGAGGGAAAAATCTCTTCATCCGCTCGGATAAGGAGAAGTGCTTTAATTTCATTATCGTTCTAGTTGGAGTGAATGCGTCATCTGCGTCAGAATGTTATGATTGGCCCGGAGTAGACGTCTTACGTCAGCGCGTTCTGAACTCGTACGTGCTCATACCGGTAATCTTCCTTCTGCGTTCACACACAGCAGAATTCCGGCAATTTACTGGTAATGCTGCAACCTCTCATACCGGTAAATTGCCGGAACGAATTTACTGGTATTTTTGAAAAGGTAAATTTACAGGTAATTCTCAGGAAATGTCTGTATGTGTGAAAGGGCTTATTGTTTCATCAGTCTGCTGACCCTGATTTGTTGTCAGATTGGATATCACTATAGTCAGAAACTAAAAAAGGTCTGCTATCAATTGTTTTGTGACACATTATGAGTCGAAGCACAATAAACAGAACACCACTAACTTCATGTGTTGATTTATTTCCTATTACAACAGAAAATTGGGGGGTGGAGCACATCAAAGGGCTTATTACTTTTTAAAAGAACCAATAGTCTTTAATTTATAAAATTGATTAAATCATAATTTGCTGTTGCTAGTCAAAGGGAGTATTAGGGGTGTGGCATTTTCATTTTATAGACTATGATTGGTCAAATATGTCTAGTGCAAGAGCCGTCATTAATTTCTGTCAATTATCCTGAAAAGAAAGAAAGACTAATGTTTAAACATAAAGTGAGTTTTATCAGCATTTAGGAGTGCATGAGCTCAAAGCAAACAGACATGAACTAAATGGCACAAGTTCAATTTTGATCATGTTAAACATGAAGAAATGTGACCTATATAGACTCTGAATCTTATTAAAATGTCTGAAATTTTCCACACATACACAGAAGGGAAATTACAAGCTCAACAAAAAAGCACTGGTTTAATTTCTGTTGACGTTCCTGTGTTGCTCTATTGAGGCCTTTTGTGTACTTAAAACATTCAGTAACAGTAACTGAGCACATGAAACACACAAGAGCATGTGTGCCTGATAAAAACACACACAAATCCCTCACTAGTCACTGACGGTCAGTGACCGACTGACCCTGGCTTTCTAAGGTACGGTGTTCTCTTTGCTTTTCTCTGATCTTTAGCATTGCATTTACATTTAGTCATTTAGCAGATGCTTTTATCCAAAGCCATTTACAAATGAGGACAATAGAAGCAATCAGTAATAGTATCAGTGCATAATTTAACTTAACACGAGAATGCCCAGTAAGAAATGAACAGAGGGTAACACATGATTTAGGCTTAAACCAGAACAGCAGGTCACTTCTATGTCTAATGACACATCTTACCTAATAAATGTATGACTCGTTAAATGTTAATGCGAGGCTTATGTTGTAATATGTGTCGGGATGACATCAGTGAAAGTGAAAATTGATTAATTACCGAGGTGAGGATTGACGTCTTATCTGCAAAGATCGTACAGTGATCATCTGATTATTATTATGGCTCTGGGTGTAAAGTCTATGCGGTCTAGTGTACTGATATATAATTTTCCACCTCAGTGATGACGCAGAGATAATGTAATGATAACGATAAAAAAAGAAGTTGGAAAATTCGAGATATCATATTTACATTACATATACAAGTAAACATTTTCAAAAACAAATGTATATGACTAGTGTTACGGTGTCTAATGCATTATTATATTCACCTGTATTGCACACTGCCATTCAAAAGCTTCGGTCAGTATGATTTTTTTAAAGAAATTAGTACTTTTAAGATGTATTAAATTGATTAAAAGTGACAGAAACAAAATCATAATGTATAATATATGCA
Organism: Ptychobarbus kaznakovi; assembly: GCA_027422405.1. NCBI lineage: Eukaryota > Metazoa > Chordata > Actinopteri > Cypriniformes > Cyprinidae > Ptychobarbus > Ptychobarbus kaznakovi. The sequence goes on along the minus strand of CM049795.1, from coordinate 34,008,271 downwards.
GTTCCTTTGAACCTTATATTCATCAATTTTGTTTTTAAACAAAATATAAACTGTTTTAAACATTGATAATAAAATGTTTCTTGAACACCAAATTATCATATTATAATTTTCCAAGACACAAAAGAGCAGAGTAATGGCTGCTGAAAATTCCTTATTAGGTATAAATTACATTTGAACATATACTAATATAATTGTATATACTGTATTTTGTATTTTTTTAAATGCAGCCTTCGTGAGCATAAGAGACTTCTTTCAAAAACATCTTACCCCAAACAATTGAACGGTAGTGTATAGTGCAGTATAAAATGAAATAGCATTTCTATTAGTTGTTTTTCCTGTTTTACTGCTTGCAGGGTGAACCAGCATATCAATATAGATCACCACGCTGGAATATAACCCAAGATATCAAGCGCATCTTTCCTCTCATATTACGTGACTGATAAAGAGCGCTTGTACTTCAGCTCATTATGCAGTTATCTAGTACTTTACCTTGTTGTCTCGAAGTGTAACAGACACATCTCAAACCTCATATCAAAGAGCTGTCAGTACTGATGCAAACTACTGGAGCTGAAGAAAACAGAAGCATAAACTCGTTTGATGATAAAAGCTGCAAGCGAAAGGCTGGATATACTCATGCATAAATTTGATTAAAGGACACGATGACCAAATGTCAGAAAAAAAACTGTATAGAAAAAAAATTATGCAAAAGGCAAAACACAACTACTACATAAGAAACAGGGTTTATTTATAACTGTATTATGTAAATTACATAATATTAATATACCAACTATTTTGAGCAATTTAAATTTTTATTAATATAAAATATGATAATCATACAGGTTCATTTTACTTAATAATATTACTATTATTAATAATAATTGTAAATTTATTAACATTAACAGCAAAAGCATACTTAATTACAAAAAACATACTACTTATTCTTTATAAAATATAATTTAAAAGTATAAAGGAATTTATGCGTATTTTTTTATCAAATACATTGTCTTTTAAATTGTACATATGTGACTGACTGTTAACAACGCAGCTTATTAACTTATGCATTTACACACTTTTTTTATTTAATTACTCATATTTTTACAGTGTACGCTCACACAAACACACCCGCATCAAAAATGTCTGAATAACAAAATAGCCTAGTGATTAACATATGAATGTGACATTACTAATCATACACAGTTGAGGATTTGTAAGTAAATGATAAGAATTTCTACAATAATGACAGTCATCCTTGCGCAATGCGTTACAGAGAATCACATGCGAATGCACCTCAAGCGATCTCCATTTCTAAGTCTCTCACAATTACAATGAATTGTGTGTCACTGAAAATAAACATGCTGCATAGTTTTACAAAATTTCTGCCATAATTTCCTAATACGACATACAGAGTTCAGATTAGGCAACAGGAAGCTTGGTTGTACAAATTGTACGTATCAGGTGTACTGTATGCAACGTGTACTGTATGCATCTGCTAAATAACTGCTTACTAAAAATATTTGTATTATTATCTTTATTATGAGCCAAGCTACGCAACAACCTTACTCAACACACAATACAGAACGTTCCTTATTGCTTAATAAAAGTTTGCATCATTAACTTTTACTTTTAAAACATCATTAAGCTACAGGATATGACATGTAAATAATAACACCTCGTCATTACACACACAGTAACTGGGTAAAGAGGTGTTTCACGTCATAACTGATTATATACATCAATTAATTTAGAACTGGAACTAACATCAATAATAAAAAAAGTTGTAATATCCAACATTTTTTATTTAACTTTTTTGACAATGAAAAAAAAAATCCAAACTAATAGTTTTCCCACATTATATCTGCAATATCTAAAGGTTTTGCCTTATGAGGTATGAGATGATTAAAGGAAGACATCGATAAGCAGTTGGTTTTTGCCAAGTTTTTATCAGAAAGAACAATGGTCATGATAAGGCGGAGATGTTGCTGGCACTGTAAAGGGCATCTTGATAAATGTTAATAATTACAGACATGATAAGTTTAACTAATTATAAATAGACATGGTCTTAAAGATCTCAGACCACTGCAGCTTTTGAAGAAAAGCAGGACCAGCAAATTGGAACTTTTTAATACCTCACTGAACAGGTAAGGATTATCATATTGCAAACATACACTGCCGTTTAAAAGTTAGGGGTTGGTAAGATTTGTTATGATTTTTAAATAAGTGCATTAGAGTGTTTTCTTTGTTTTAAATGTACTTTAAAATATAATTTATTCCTGTGATGAGCAGACTTTTCAGCAGCCATTACTCCAGTCTTCATTATCACATGATCCTTCAGAAATTATTAATATTTGGTACAAAAAAACAACAACAACAATTCTTATTATTATCAGTGTTGAAAACAGTGGTGCAGTTAAATATTTTTTTGTAGAAACCATGATACATTTGTTTTCAGGATTCATTAATTAATAAAAAGTAAAAAAAGGATTTATTTAAAAAAAAAAATTAAAATATGAATTTCTTTAAAAAAATGGAATTGTAGTATATATATATATATATATGAATTTAAGTCCATTCAATTGGATAAAAAACATTCCATGGATATAAAAAATTCTGATTTAAAAAGGCAAAACCTTTATACAATGTAAACAAAAAGATGAAGCTAAATGCTCGATTTTACGAACAAAGGAACATAACCAATCCTGTTAAACCTTCAAAGGATGCTGGTATTACAGATTAAAAACAATAAGACTGAATATTATTTGGAGCTGCTGACCACAAACTAAAGATCATGACAACATAACTGCTGACAAAAAGCGAGAATATTTTCATATACAAGGAGACAAGTATCTTAAATTGGAATATCCCATGGGAACATCTACTGTATCTTAGAGATATCAAGCTAAATGTGATACACACATACTATCACACACTCACATGTGAACTCACACGGTGTACTTGCATGATGTTTACTCATAGCGCGTTTGAATAAACACCTCCAACTTACACAACATTTCTAAGATTATCACTATAAATACAAATGCAACAGATCCAGCTTGACAGTTGCCAGAGTTGTAGCAGATATTCAAGAATTGCATTTATTTGGTGACCTCACGTAGATCAGAAGGGTTTTTGCCCCAGCTCTACCGGCGCAAAATGCTCCGACCCTCAACACAGAGGTATTCAGTGACCAGGCCACTTTACTCAGAAGACACCTTTGAAGACGAACATGCAAAAGTCTATCGGAAACACAAGAGACTGCGGGATCATTTTGTACAGTACTTCACGTAAGCCTGATCTCTTAACATTTATTAAGCAGTGCAGGGAAACTTGTAATAATTAGAGGCAAGAAATTATTTTATCGGTTTATTTTAATATTTTAGTATTACTTAAATCTAATAATAATAAATGTTATTTTATCATTACTACTATAATAACACATATATATATATATGTTCTATATATAAATTTTTATATATAAAATGTAATAAAAAAACACTATAACAAAAGCAGATATAGTTACTTTTAGTGAGTAATAACACTTAATTTGCTGAGAAAAAATGTCTCTAAAATGTTTATTTGTTTGCTAGTTGTACTTCAGAACGAGCAAAGAATGCTGCCGTTTCTCTGCTGCCTATCATTGGATGGATGAAGATCTACTCAATCAAAGACTGGCTGTTGAATGACATTTTGTCCGGCGTCAGCACGGGATTGGTTGCCGTACTACAAGGTAAAATCAGATCAAGCTCTTATTTAAAGTTACTCGACAGGAACATTCACAATATAAGGTCAACTCCTGAAATAGAGTCATGTATTAGATTCAATATGATATCGGGCCGTAAGAATGTTACACTACAGGAATGATAGTTTATCTTTATGAACTGAGCTCTGTGACTGATGGGAGTATCTACGCAGTTTTTATGAGATAACTGATAAGACGAAATGTGTCAAAATAAGTGCATTTATCTGTGAACTGTTGGTGAAATGATAAACATGTCACCAGAAGATAGTCCAGAAATGCAGTGCATATTGAGCAAAGAAGCGTTTAAGATTAAGAAGTTGGCGGACAAATAAATCAAAAAGTACATTTTTAGCACATGTACAGCAAAGAGCCTGAAGTTTTTTAACTTTCAAACAAAAATAGGAAACATTTTTGTTAATGTCATCCATATATTTAAAAAAACATTGTAATTTGTGATGGCCCCAAGTGAAGCTGAAAACAGTGAACGGGGCGTTGATAAAGGGTATAGTAATTGAATAAGGGCATCTTCAGATCAGATGAAGATTATTTAACTATGCTAGTTAATAATTATCCCCATCTTCCCCTCAGGACTAGCCTTCAGTTTGCTGGCATCCATCTCTACCTGGTATGGACTGTATGCTGCTTTTTTTCCAGTCATCATGTATTTTTTCCTGGGCACCTCACGACATATTTCTGTAGGTGAGTGCACTTGTGAACAGATTATGCGAATGAGGCAAACAACACGGTGTCACTGACACACCAGGACCGTCTAGCTGTTGCAAACCCCTTCTGAATATAAAACTATAATGCCATTAACATTTATTGTGACTGAAGTAGCCTCTAATTTAGATCTAGCACAGTTGATCTCAATTAAAATACCTCACGGCCATAACACACTCGGCCAGCTTTTTCTACAGCTTCTTTTGTATTTCACTGGAGAAAGATTAAAATCTCCAAAACGATGTGTCAAAATTGTGTTTTAATACCTTATTAAAATGAAAAAGACAACAACAGTACCATACTATTTCATAAGTTAAAATTACAAAAAATACAACAACAATAATTATATTTATTTTGCACATAAAATATGTATATATGTACAGGTATGTTTAAAATATATTTTTTTATTAAATATTACTGCACATTATTATTACTACTACTACTACAACGGATCATCCTCGTCCAGGCATTTTATACTAAGTGCAGCTTTTGATTAAAATCTCCAATTATGCAATTATTATAAGATTCAAATGAGGAAAAATGACAACAATACTAACAAATTATGCTTCATAGGTTCTAATAATAATATAATTATGTGTTATATATAATGTACTGCATGTGTAATATTTTATAAGGTGGACTTGAATCAGACAGATGCCAAAAAAGGCAATTATTTCTGTCTGTTTATCATAACATGCGATATATTGTAAATCTACTCACCATTAGTGTTGTTCTTCACACCAGGATCTTTCCCTGTAGTGAGTCTCATGGTGGGGGCCGTAGTGACCCGACTGGTGCCCGATGAGGGTCCGCCTGCCAACATCACTGCTTTTGAGGGCCTGACGAAAGATGAGCAGAGAATCTTAGTGTCTGCCTCCCTCACTTTCCTAGTGGGTCTATTCCAGGTACATCAACCATCCTCTCATTATATAACTTAAAAACAACGATTGTTTTCAATCACACCAATGCGTATCTTCGTTCTATTTGTTTCCAGCTTGGTATGGGGCTGCTGCAGGTGGGATTTATCGTCATGTACCTGTCGGACACACTGATATCAGGATTCACCACGGCAGCTGCTGTACACATCCTGATTTCGCAGCTCAAGTTTGTACTAGGACTGACTGTGCCGGGTTTCAGTGGACCACTGTCTCTTATACATGTAGGACATAAGACATTTCTCTTGCTCCTTGTGGCCATGATCGTTTGGTTAACTTGCCTAACAAAAGCTGGTTTATTTATACACTTTGAAAATGAATAAGCAAGTAAGTAAAAAAATAAAAAATAGTTGAAACAACATCCAACTCACAAACCCACAGCTTGCATTAAACACAAGCAATATATTGAGTTCAACGGTGTTTGTAGTATTACTAGTTCTAGCATTATATGTTTGAATGTAAATCCTGTACAACAATCTGTTTTTTGGTTTCTCTGCAGACTCTTGAGAGCATATTTACCCAGATCACCTCCACTAATATCCATGATCTGGTGACTTCAATTATTGTGATGGTGATGGTGCTGGGCGTAAAGGAGATCAACGACAGATTTAAGTCAAAGTTACCAGTGCCCATCCCCATAGAAGTCATTATGGTGAGCTGAGTGAACCCATTTCTGTACATATAACCTTTACCTTTTCTGTAACCTGACATTTAGAAAGGTTATTCATCTTTAATACTGATTTATATTTTTCAAACTATCATGCCAAGCACTGTATTCGTTCAAGTGCATTTGATTTCCTAAGTGCACAAGTCCTTGTCTCATCTTATCTTTTGTGTTCAAATCAAGTTTTAAATGTCAAAATCATTCAAGTTACTTTTACCAACAGACCGTAGTCGCATGTGGCGTCTCCTACGCATTCAACTTCAGTGAAAATCACGGAGTGGATGTGGTGGGGAAAATTCCAAACACGTAAGCATCACAAACTTCATAATATTTGAAAAAAGTACTTATTAGGCTGTAATTTAATGAACCAATGAAATACGTTTTGCATTCAAATATGGGATGTAACATGCTGAAGGGCTATTATATATATATATATATATACTTTGCATGATAGCATGGTTGCTGCAGATGATTGTTGAGATCTTTGTGAATCATTGAAGAAACCAGTAGGGCTGTGCAATTAATCACATGCGATTCTCATGCGCACCTCGTCAGTAAAGCCGGTTCTGTAATTGGCAGTAAACCGCCATCACCTGCATTCAAATGGAGCGGCAGTTAATCCACAGAGTCGTAGTTCACTGACAAGCTAGGCAATATCGTGTTCATTATCACAGCTGAATCGCATTCAATTATGAACGCCCAAAGTGTGCCAAGAAAATCTCCCCCACACCATTACACACCACCACCAGCCTGAACCGTTGAGACAAGGCAGGATGGATCCATGCTTTCATGTTCTTTACGCCAAATTCTGACCCTACCATCTGAATGTTGCAGCAGAAATCGAGACTCATCAGACCAGGCAACGTTTTTCCAATCTTCTATTGTCCAATTTTGGTGAGCCTGTGTGAATTGTAGCCTCCGTTTCCTGTTCTTAGCTGACAGGAGCGGCACCCGGTGTGGTCTTCTGCTGCTGTAGCCCATCTGCTTCAGGGTTCGACGTGTTGTGCGTTCAGAGATGGTATTCTGCATACCTTGGTTGTAACGAGTGGTTATTTGAGTTACTGTTGCCTTTCTATCATCTCTAACCAGTCTGCCCATTCTCCTCTGACCTCTGACATCAACAAGGCATTTTCATCCACACAACTGCCGCTCACTGGATATTTTCTCTTTTTCGGACCATTCTCTGTAAACCCTAGAGATGGTTGTGCGTGAAAATCCCAGTAGATCAGCAGTTTTTGAAATACTCAGACCAGCCCGTCTGGCACCAACAACCATTCCACGTTCAAAGTCACTTAAATCCCCTTTCTTCCCCATTCTGATGCTCGGTTTGAACTTCAGCAAGTCGTCTTCACCACATCTAGATGCCTAAATGCATTGAGTTGCTGCCATGTGATTGGCTGATTAGCAATTTGTGTTATCAAACAATTGAACAGATGTACCTAATAAAGTGGCCGGTGAGTGTATATACGTGTGTGTGTGTGTGTGTAAATAACATTATACACATTTGTATTAAGGTAAAGAATCATCAATGCTTTTAGTAAATTTTTCAGGAAGAGAAAGACTATACTTTTTAAATACATATACCTGCTAAAAGATCATCTAGTCAAATTTAGACACTTTCAAAGAGTCTGTAAAAGAAAAAAAAAAACAATTATGATTTTATAGGGTTCTAAAGCTATAGCGGTTACAAATTAATATGCTTTAGAGCACAAAGCTAACTGAAGAGAACTGTAGGTGGCATAAAAAATAAACACATTTTCATCTGTCTAGGTTTGAGTCCCCAATCGCTCCGAGTCTGCAGGTTTTCCAGATGACAGCAGTGGAGGCTTTCCCAATAGCTATTGTGGGATTTGCCGTGGCTTTTGCGGTAGCTAAAGTCTATTCTGTAAAGCACGACTACATTATAGATGGAAATCAAGTAAGTCCTGAATAATATTCCATTTAAAATGCAAAATGCAACAGTCTGTGGAAGAACATCTGCAATGACACATATGATCGCGCAGGAACTCATTGCCTTTGGGGCAAGCAACATCTTTGGAGGAGCGTTCAAGTCTCTGGCAGCCAGCACGGCTCTCTCCAGAAGTGCAGTTCAAGAAAGCACCGGGGGAAAGACACAGGTAAACAGCTCAAACTGTTTGCAAGCTTTCCATCTTGGCTGGAACACAAAACTATGATTTTGCATCTGTGGTGTTGTATCGATTAGGGAATTTGTTTTCCAGCAACAGAAAAATACTGGCCTCTAGTGTTCCAAAAGAGTTTAGACATGTTGTAAATAATACAATAAAAAGAATGGTGCCGTAAATATAACATCATATTCCTTCTCGTAAACTTCAAAGTTATGTCAAAATACTTGTTCTTTTCAACCGTTCAAAAGGGTCATTAAGTTTTTGCTTCACCAGCGATGCATTTATTTGATCAAAAATAAAGTAAATGAATATTATTTGAATACTGAGTATTTTTTATATTTATCTATACAGTCTATAGTCCCTCAAACTATTTTTAAAATGTAATTCATAATCATTTCTGAGATGAATTTTCAGCTTCTTCAGTGTCACATGATCCTTAAGAAATCAATCAAATATGCTGATGAGAAACCATGATACAACAAATTTAATAGAAAGTTTAAAAGAGCAGCATTTATTTGAAACAGAAATCCTTAATAAAATTAGAAATGTCTTCAATTCTACTTTTGATCAATTGAATGCATCCTTGCTAAATAAAATCATGAATTTCTTTTTTTATTATTACTTTTCAGATAGCTGGTTTAATCTCTGCCATTATCGTGCTGGTGGTAATCTTGGGGATAGGGTTTCTGTTGGAACCTCTACCAAAGGTAGGAATCATATTCAAAGTAATTATCCTTTAAACATAAATATTGGCTTTAATAACAGAAAAAGTTGTTGTGATTTGAGGTAAATATGGAGTTGTGTGATTGCAGTCGGTGCTGGGCGCAGTGGTGATCGTGAACCTGAAGGGGATGTTGATGCAGGTGGTTACAGTCCCTTACCTGTGGAAGAAAGACCGTCCTGACTGCGTAAGAGCCTTTGACTTCTCCATCTAAATGCAAAGAAGGGATTTTAGGAAAAGTGCAATCAAGTAGACACATTTTAATGTGAATTACATCACTGAATTTGAGATCTCAAATAATTGACCCGTCTAATGGTATATCACTGATTTCTGTTCTCGGTGCAATGACCCCGACTGTCATTTTTTCCTCCAGATTGTTTGGGTGGGGACCTGTCTGGCAGCCATATTCTTGGGGCTGGACTTAGGACTTGCTGTTGGTCTTGGACTGGAGCTCCTCACTGTGGTCTTCAGGGCTCAGTTGTAAGTGCTGACAGATCTAATTAACTAATGAAAAAAATTAAATGGGAGCTAATTTGAATATTGTAGATAGTTACTGCTTCTTTAAAGATATTGTGATTTAGGCAAAGATTCAACTTTTCTAAATCACTATTCTGATTTATAATCAATTCTGTCTCTTGTTTTATAATAATCAATTTATCTTTTCTGATCTTCAGTCCACGCTGCAGTGTCCTGGCTAATATCACAGGGACAGATATCTACAGAGATCTCAAGGACTATGTCAATGTATGTGTACTACAGACACATTCATATTCGGCAACATAATCATTATTTCTATTACTATTACATGATATACCAAGATAAGGACAGTTTAAAGCGCTGTGACAAGAAGACACTAAAGTTTGCCTTGGCTTCATTTTCTGTCTTTCTGAATCTCCTACAGATCTATGAGCCCGAGGGAATTAAGATTTTCAGAATCCCATCTCCCATTTTCTTCGCAAATATCGATTTCTTCAGAGACAAACTGAAGGATGCGGTGAGTGCCGTAGTTTCAGTGTGATAACCCTGACTCCGGACGACATTAGCGGCTGACATAATAACAATCTAACCTGTTCACTTTGTGGCAGGTGGGCTTTAATCCTCTGAGAATCCTGAGGAAGAGGAATAAGGCAGTGAAGAAGATTAAGAAAATGATAAAGAAAGGAGAGCTGACCTTAACATCTGTACGTCTTTAAGTTTTAAAACATGATACCAACAAACTCAAGGACTTTCAAATAAATGTTATGTAATGTAGTTGTATTGTATCCAAGAGCTTTGATATCTACAGCTTCGATATCTAAATGATACCTTAATCTTATCATTTAGATCTCTATCAAAAGTCACTTTGATTTCTTTCGGATATAGAATGGACTACAGGCCACATGCTCAATGCCCATTGAGGAGTCAGAGGATGAAAGCAACATGGAGGATCTAGATAAGCCCACAGACTACTCAGATCTTCCGATCCAGGTGAACTGGAATGCAGAACTTCCTGCCAACATCCGAGTTCCTCCTGTGAACATCCACAGTTTGATCCTGGACTTCTCTGCGGTCTCTTTTCTGGATATATCTGCACTCAAGGGTCTTAAAGCGGTACGGCAGTCGTGTTTATTCTGAAAATAAAGTGCACATTTAATCATTTATGCTAATCAAAGCATGCAATTCTAGTTTAATTATTTTAAAACATCTCTAATGAACCATAATCACTTCGGTTTACAGGCCTTAAAGGAGTTTATACGCGTCAATGTTGATGTTTACATAGTAGGCTGTGACCGTAAGTAATTTTTTCCTTTCAGATTGCAGGTTAAATGGTATTTGTAGTGTATTTTACAATGTGTTCCCCTTATCTACAATATTATAACATAGCTTAATTGTGTGTAATAATAAAACTGTGCAGTAACTCACCTTTGACATGCCGTTTCCAGCGTACATCATAGAGAAGCTGAGGAACTGTAAATTTTTTGATGATGAAATCAAGACGTCTATCTTCTTTTTGACCATCCATGATGCAATACTCTTCATTCATGAGTCCCATCCACCGAAGACTGTGAGCGAGAAGGTGAACGAAACAGTTTGGAGCTTGTGGAAGCTTGATTTGTTCATTCAAAGATTGATTTGTTGCATTTATAAAAAATGCACAATTATTAATGTGCATTGATTTGAACTTACGTAAACAGGTATCAGGAAGTTTTCAATATCAACACATTAACAGCGACAGCACATCCAATGGGTTGAAAATCCAAGCAGTGGAAGTAAGTGACCCAGCAAGCACCTGGGATTAAACCTGTTAAAAACTATGATTTAAAGCAATAGTTCGTTCAATAGTGCATCATTTCTATTCAAGAGAGAAGTTCTGATTTGGGTTAATCTGCTTTATTTTCTGCAGGACATGAAAATGGAAGTCGAAACAGACACCAAACCAGAGACAAGGTTTTGAAGTGATTAACTTGAAACGTAGTATTTTAATATCCGTGTATATAATAATTAACTTGATTTAGCACGTAGCAGTTTGTATTCCGTGTACTGTGCTGCATGCAGAATGAATTAGCTTGAGATTGTCAATGTGTCGTGTCACTAAATTATTGGATTAGTGGTGAACAAATGCTCTTATCAGTTCACTATCAGTGCCTTTTGTATATGTACATTTTTTTCCCTTTTTGAATAGTATGTATTTTTGTGTACTATTTTTATTCTAAAATAAAAAGAATGTTTTCTAAAATATTCACTGTCCTTCCTGACTTTAAACAACATTCTTTTCTAGTACACAAATAAAGACACGTGCAGATCTAATTATTTTACTTGTACTGCAGTAATAATTGTTATAAACCTAGGTGTAAATTATTAACTATCTGTACGAGAAAGCAAGTTATGGTTGAGGAAATAAAGAGGGAAGGATAAAAGAATTTCTCCTTAAAATTTTAAAGAAAAAAATATTTTATAGCTACTGAAGATGACTTCCTCAAATATTGAAAACAGCAAAGTCACAGTGTATCAGGGCAGAAATGTTATTTATTACTAATGTTATTCATAGTTTTTTATTTCTTGTACATTAAAGACTAAGACTATTTAAATCAACTGATGCAACGAAGTTCAATCTCATTATTATACCAGTATTAAGGAGCACTCTTTCCTGTGAAAGGACCATAAAGGACTTTATAAATATATGACATACTGCATAAAAAAAGAAAGAAAAAAGATGACTTATCAAAATTTAAGAAGTGGCATTTTTTCTGGTACTGGAACAACATCATATTAACCAATCAGATTCTAGTTTTAGGTTTATGGTTTAGAGCTTGGCTTGTCACGGTTTGCAAACAGAACCCAAATGTAGAACAGCCAGGGGAGCTTAAATAAGGATATTTATTAACAAGGACAAACACAAAAAAATGTACTAAAAGTCCAGACATCAGTCAAACATGGTGAGATAACAATAGACCCATGATGGGGAAAATAAAACAAAACAGAGCAAATACGCAGAAAGAAATAACTTGACTCAACTGACAGCAACGCACCACACAGGACAGAGGACACAAAGGAACTAAATAGGGAGCAAACAAGGAGTGTAACGAGGCAGACACAGGTAGAGCAACTGAACCAATAACCAGATAACAAGAAGCGCAGGGTCAAGACAATAGATAGACAGGAGAGAACATGGCATAAACAAACACACAACAAGCCATGTGCTCAAACAAGGACACAGGAGACCTCTGGTGGCCATCCTAGAGCACACCAGCTGATGACAGTGACAGGCTTAGGCTGAACAACATCATAGCTTAATCTCTCTGATTTCAAGTGTTGGTTACCCTATGTTATTATTGCTATTATGGCTGGACGTCTAAGTGGTGCCCGCAGAATAACAGGTTTCAATTGAATGCATTTTAGGAGAAGACCTGACCTGCTGAAATGAGATGGTCTTCATCCCTCCTGGAGTGGTGCCGCTCTTCTCTCTAGAAATATGGCACATAGAGTTTGTACTTCACTAACTGCTAGCCACCTCACGGCACAGAAGTCAGTTAATTCTCAGCACACACATACTCTTTCACCTAGATATAAATAAAAAAAATAATAAAAACAGATATAAGAGATAAAGGATAAAGCTTGGCTTAATAAATAGTAGATCCCTTTCTACAAAAGTCCTTTTTGTAAATGATATGATCACAGATCGTAACTTAGATGTGCTCTGTTTGACAGAAACCTGGCTAAAACCAGATGATTGCATAATTTTCAGTATTTCTCAGAAGTCTAGTTCCAAGTATAATTTTTTTGAAGTAATGGTGCTTCATATAATATTATCCAGAGAAACAAGTGTTTATGATAAATCCCCTGTGATGTTTGTACTGGCTACTGTATGCAGGCCACCAGGGCGCCATACAGACTTAATTAAAGAATTTTCTAACTGAGTTAGTGTTGGCTGCAGATAAAGTCTTAATTGTTGGTGATTTTAATCATCATCATCATCATCAAGGCCTTTCGCAGCGCAAGCGCCAATCTAAACGGTGTCTAACATGCCGTCTTTCTGTACAAAAGCTGATGTAAGCTTGGCATGACAGAGTCGTACCCTCTGTCAGCGCAGACCGCCAAGCTGCCCGGTCTTCTGCAAGGTGATGCCATCGGTCAGGGTTGATGTTAAAGACATTCATGTCCTGCTTGATGACATCCTTAAAGCAGAGCTTGGGTCGGCCACGAGGGCGGTGTCCAACAGCTAACTACCCATGGAAGATGGACTTTGGGAGACGTTCATCCAGCATACGGCACACATGGCCAATCCATCTGAGACGTCTCCTCCGGATCGCGGTGTACATATCACTGCTGTTAGTGAGCTTCAGCACGGTTCGGGACCCGATCCTGCCATGACAGGTCAAGGTGATTTTAATATCCATGTTGATAATGAAAAAGATGTATTGGGATCAGCATTTATAGACATCCTGAAGTGCATTGGGGTTAGACAACATGTCAGGGCCTACTCATTGTAATCATACTTTAGATTTAATACTGATTCTGTCAACTTTGCACTGGCTAACTATTGAACATCGAATCATTTCAAAAATCTTATAAAATTACTTATAAAGCCCTGAATGGTTTAGCTCCTCAATACTTGAGTGAGCTCATATCGCATTATAGTCCCTGACGTCCACTGCAATCTCAAAACACTCTGGCCTTTTGACAATACCTAGAATATCAAAATCAACTGCAGGTGGCACTTCTTCCTATTTAGCTCCCAAACTCTGGAAAAATGTACCTAGCATTGCCTGGGAGGCAGACACACTCTGCCAGTTTAAATCTAGATTAAATACTCTTTAACCTGGCGTACACAACACACTATCGCATTTCTAAAATTCGAAACTGTTAAATTATTATTAGGCTGCATCAATTAGGTCAACCAGAACCGGGAACACTTCCCATAACACCCGATGTAATCGCTACATCGTAAGAAGAATGGCATCTACGCTAATATTAGTCTCCATTTTAATTCCGAGGTCATCGTAGCATCCACATCCAGTCCGTATCCAGATCAGATGGTGGATCAGCACTGAGAAACAATCTCTACAGCCCTGAATGTCAGTGGAGACCATGTCAAATAGATGCGCCCCAGAAACAGATGCTCTGCGAAGACCTCGTTACCTCGACGACCATCAGCACAAGAACATAGGAACCAGACAAGACCTCTGCGCAATCTGACCTGTGTTGCAGCCTGGAATTAAACCACGCCATGCTGGGTTTCTCTGGCCAGAGGAGGACTGGCCCCCAACTGAGCCTGGTTTCTCCCAAGGTTTTTTCTCCATTTCTGTCACCGATGGAGTTTTGGTTCCTTGCCACGGTCACCTTTGGCTTTCTTAGTTGGGGACGCTTGACTGATTGCACAGACATTATTGGAAGAGAGATGAACTGGATGATGACATCACTGAGACATCAATGAACTGACTTTAGCTGGAAAAATGGCTCTTTGTTATTGTCCTTTTGTGTTATTGACAAACTATTTTCCTGTTTGACACTGTAAAGCTGCTTTGACACAATCAGTATTGTATAAAGAGCTATATAAATAAAGGTGACTTGTTATATTATACTATGGTTATAGAATTATGGTTGTGTCATTGAAATGTGGTTCCTGGACAAACACAGGAACAAGGAACAAGTTAAATTTGGTTAAAGTTTTATTCCATTCCACACAATGGAAGATGCCTGAACTATATGAGAGGAAAGAGAAACACATGTAAAAAGAATAGATTATAATCTTTTCTTTTTACATGTGTTTCTCTTTCCAAGAATGCGCTTGTTGACTAGTAACTCAGCCAACAGTTGATATCGAAGTGTTTAATCAGTCTCAATGAGAATAAAAGTACAATTAAAGCAAAAAAGTAAATAAAGTATCAGGGAAACGTACATGTTGTATGGCGGTGGAGAAACCATGACACGAAATGGGCTGATGGCATAAAATTTGCCAAGTTCAAGGGTCTATAAAAAAAGACTGGTACTATAAAAGTGTTTAAGATTTGGCTTTCATTGGGGCAATATGCCATCTTTCAAGACCTTAGGCCTCTTTAATGCATAGTCTGTGGCAGTCAAGAAACCACACTGTAAAATTGGCTGATGGCACAACAGGTGGCTCGGTGTGCATTGTCCTATATGCTTTTTGTCCTATAAGTTGATTTTTTATTTTTGCAAAGATCCTGGAGGCAATACAATATAGTGCTAAACCCAAAATTGCTTATAACCTGCATTTTGCATAATGAAAAAGTGCACAATGAATTAAATTATTATTTTGACAATCACTAAAGAATCACTAAACAGCTGCCATAAAACCTCACTTTGTGTACGATAAATGTATTTTCATTCAATTCTTAATTTTCTATTAAACACAAATTTGTCCATACTCTGCTTTCTTTTTTACATACTTTTCCAGACCTGGAAAATACTTAAATCAAATTCCATACTTTTCCAAACCCCGCAGGAACCCTGTATTTAATTAAATAATACACACTCTACAAAAACTAAATCACACAATAACTAATGGAATGCATAGTTGAGATAAAAAAAAAACTGGATGACTTGTCATTTCTTCCTCTGGTATTTGATAATACCTAGAATATCAAAATCAAAAGCAGATCCTTTATTTAGCACTCAAACTCTGGAATCTACCTAGCATTGTTCTTGAGGCAGAAACACTGTCAGTTTAAATCTAGATTAACTGCTAACTGTTTGTCACTGTAAAGCTGCTTTGACACAATCAGTATTGTATAAAGCGCTATATAAATAAAGGTGACTTGACGAACAATGGTCTGTTTTAATGCCTGCACAGAGTACATAAAAGAAACACACAGTGCAAAATGGAAAACTTATGTCAATAAGCAAAATAGTTGTTAAAAATGGTGTAAAGAGCTTGCTAACCTAGAGTACAAACAATGAGAAAAGATTGAAAGTGTAGGTTAGAGTCACTCTGCTCTAACACAAATAATGAGTTAACCATCCACAAGGAGCTTTGCCTGATATAGAGCACTCCTCATAAAAGTTAATTTGCATAAAGCATCGCTGAATCTGTGTTGTTCATTAGTCTAAATGAAGGAAGTTAATCACTGTGACTTGTACGTGGTAATTCATAACAAATCCACGTGGGTTCACATAGTTTTTCCTGTAGCTCTTTTTCGTTTCCTTCTCTAAAACGCATGTAAATAAGGAAGAATGACAAAAAAATAAAACGGTGTGATAAAATCCATCAATGATTAAAGCTAACAAAAGACATCCGTGATAAGACTAATGAGTCATGACAACACACTCATCAAACAAACCAGACTATATAAAGCACTCAAGATGCATCTGAAAACTAACTAACCAAAATGCAGCCCTTCGGCAGACACTATGTGGTGGTAAGACCTCTGTTTTCAGAGGACTCCTTCGCAGAGCAGCACGAGAGGATCAACAGGAACCGCAAAACTCTGCCGCACCATCTAAAAGACTACTTCACGTAAGAATCAAGAATCTATTCATATAGTACTCACTGTTAGCCTTTGCTTTCCTTACGTCTTCTGTAATACTTGTAAAATAGCAGGGCCTTTGAGTTGAAATATGGTATCATATGGACATCTAAAGAAGTGATATTATTGAGATGTGTGAACATGACTAAATGATGCAAACAAGAAGCTTGAGGAAATTGTGTTTATATTGTTTGCACTGTAGTTGTGATACAAATCGTGCAAAGAATGCAGCTCTTTCCTTTCTACCAATCATCGGATGGATGAAGAACTACAACATCAAAGAATGGCTGCTGGGTGACGTTGTTTCAGGATTCAGCACTGGGCTAGTGGCAGTGCTACAAGGTATCATGTTTAACATACATAGTTTGGCTAAAAGCATTTTTTGAAGAGTTTGTAAATTCTGTAATACATTCAAAAAATGAATATGTACACCATCTCATTGGATTACTTTGTATCAGGACTTGCATTCTCTTTGCTGGCCTCTTTACCACCGGGATATGGACTGTACACTGCATTCTTCCCTGCAATAATCTACTTCTTTTTGGGAACCTCCAGACACCTGTCAGTAGGTGCGTGATATGTATACATTTACAAGACACACCATACTTTTTTTTTTTCAAAGTGTTAAATAAAACAATGATTATTGGAGAGTAAGCTGTACGAGAAATTTCATAAACGTAGTTGTTATTTGTAAAAATGACTAGCAATTTCTGAGTGAAAACTGCTTCTACTTGACCATTTGTTTTCAATTTATATGTGCACACAAGTGAATGACATAGGACTGTGTTTTAGGGGCCTTTCCTATTCTGAGTCTAATGGTGGGCGCTGTTGTAACCCGACTGGTGCCTGATGGGGGGCCACCCGCTAACATCACTGGATTTGAAGGATTGAGCATGGAACAACAGAGAGTTCTAGTTGCTTCCTCGGTTACTTTTGTCATGGGAACATTTCAGGTACAAAAAAAAAACCAAAACATGAAATAACAGAACAAAAGTAACAACAACAATATTGATACTAATTTATTATTATTACTACATATTAATACAATTGTATTTTGATTTCGGGATGAAATATGAGCAGAACTTTTTCTGAGAGATTTACTCTCATAAATAAATGCAATCATATATAAAATGGCTTATTATTTTTAACATGTGGAATCTGTTTTCAGCTCATAATGGGGCTGCTGCAGGTGGGCTTCATTGTCATGTATCTGTCAGAGACTCTGGTGTCAGGATTCACCACTGCAGCTGCTGTTCATATTTTGGTATCCCAGCTCAGGTTTGTGTTGGGATTGGACTTTCCTGGTATAAACGGACCACTCGCCATTGTATATGTGAGTTCAAGTTTTTCATTTTTGCTTTACTAGCAATGTAGACATTATTTTACATAGCTCTATATGATTTTTCGGTGAATATATCAAAGATTTGGTATTTGATTTCAGACTCTGGAGAACGTTTTTAGAGAAATCACTAACACGAATGTGGCCGACCTGGTGACATCTATTGTGATCATGGCGCTGGTGCTTATTGTGAAGGAGATCAATGACAGATTCAAGTCGAAACTACCTGTGCCGATACCTATAGAAGTCATCGTGGTAGGTAATAACTACTGAATATGACCACATTAGCACAAAATATATAACTTCACCACTTTATGTACATCTATCCAACAGACTGTTATCGCTTGTGGAGTCTCATATGCATTCAACTTCGAAAAGCGATTTAATGTGGTTGTGGTTGGGGAGATGGTAGACGGGTAAGAATCTAAAAATATATGTCATCTACAATACTGAAAACATAAGTACTGTAATGTGTATATTCAGTGGGAGGAGATATATCTGTAATAATTAATATTATGTATGTAATAATATGTCTAAATACTTTATATGTTCAGATTATATGCTTAATATAAGACCTACTAAAACATAGCAGGTTGAAAACTATTCAAATTTCAGATTAAATATATATAATATATTATATCACATTATGATGAAGCCTCAATTCCTCAACATCTAATATAACATCTCTCTTTCTTAGATATGAATCACCAATTGCTCCAAATCTGGAGGTCATCAAGGAGAGTGCAGTAGAGGCATTTCCTATGGCCATAGTGGGATTTGCTGTGGCTTACTCAGTAGCTAAAGTCTACTCCGTCAAACACGACTACACGATTGATGGGAATCAGGTCAGCTGAGGCTCTATTCACTACAAACAATGCAAATTCTGAGGTGTGATGTAAATCTCAATAGGACATTTGAAAATCAAAAAGGACTTGTTTTATACACTCACCTGTATGTAACAGGAGCTCCTTGCTTTCGGGGTGAGCAACATGTTTGGGGCATCTTTCCGATCATTCGCTGCCAGCACAGCCCTTTCTAGAACCGCCATACAAGAGAGCACAGGAGGGAAGACGCAGGTAAAACACGCTATTCTTTGAGCTGAAACCATCCATTGACTGTCTAGAAAACAAAGAATGAATGGTTAATGTTTGTTTTATAACATTTGTAGATAGCTGGAGTTCTTTCAGCCATGATGGTACTGATTGTGATTGTAGCAGTAGGATTTCTACTTGAGCCGTTGCCCAGGGTGAGAATTTTTGTGTCTTTATATACATAGTATGCAAACTGCATGAAGTGCTGTCATTCAGAGCTCAATCTAGAGTCAATCTAATGCGTTTATCCTTTTTTTCAGTCTGTTCTGGGAGCTTTGGTCATTGTTAATCTGAAAGGCATGCTGATGCAGTTCCGAGAGCTGCCGTTCTTATGGAAGAATGACCGAACTGATTTTGTGAGTTTCTGTTTTCTTTACCACCAATTATTTTGTGAATGATCTTTGATTATCTGATCATATAGAAGCAGTTTTAAAATCTTAATTAACAAAGCATACAGCTAGAACAAAGCTGGAGTCTTCAAGATCAGAAGTTCAAGTCCATGCGTCTGTTTTTTGTAGGTGACCTGGGTGGTGACCTTCTTGGCTTCTCTTTTCCTGGGGCTGGATTTGGGGTTGGCTGTGGGTCTCGGGGCAGAATTGTTGACTGTGGTCTGCAGGACTCAATTGTGAGTATGGATTCATGACACCTAGAAATGAATCCATAACACATCCAGAATATTCCCTGGTTTAATTTTTAATGACCTTGCATGATAATATTTTGTATACTGCAGCCCACGCTGTTCACTCCTGGCCAATATTACAGGAACTGACATCTACAGGGATCGCAAAGACTACAGCTCAGTGAGTGCTCATCTCATTTTTCCTTCCTCTAGAACAGTGGTTTTCAACCAGGGGGCCTCAGCAAATTTACAAGCAGGCAACAGGGTAACTTAAAAACATTTCATTTCAATAAAATGTTGATGTAAACTGTTTTGTGTATGTATATACACCAACTGTATGTATATACACGTATACATATATATTAGGTGTAAGTCAAAAGTTAAGATACACCTTGCAGAATCTGCAAAATGTTGATTATTTTACCAAGTAAGAGGGATCATACAAAATGCATGCTATTGTTTATTTAGTACTGACCTAAATAAGATATTTCACATAAAAGATGTTTACATGTAGTCCACAAGAGAAAATAATAGTTGAATTTATAAAAATGACCCTGTTTAAAAGTTTACATACGCTTAATTCTTAATACTGTGTTGTTACCTGAATGATCCACAGCTGTGTGTTTTGTTTAGTGATAGTTGTTCACGAGTCCCTTGTTTGTCCTGAACAGTTAAACTGTCTGCTGTTCTTCAGAAAAATCCTTCAGGTCCCACAAATTCTTTGGTTTTCCAGCATTTTTGTGTATTTGAACCCTTTCCAACAATGACTGTATGATTTTGAGATCCATCTTTTCACACCGAGGACAACTGAGGGACTCATATGCAACTATTACAGAAGATTCAAACACTCACTGATGCTCCAGAAGGAAAAAACATGCATTAAGAGCCAGGGCGTGAAAACTTTTGAACAGAATGAAGATGTGTATATTTTTCTTGTTTTGCCTAAATATCATATTTTTTTCATTTAGTATTGCCCTTCAGAAGATAGTTACATGTTTTCCAGAAGACAAATTAAGTTACATTTATATGTTATAATTACAGAAGAAACACCTGAGACAATATCAGCGGCCTTTGAATACTTCGGCCGATGATGGAGCGCCTTTGAGTCAAAGTGTTGAAAACCAGTGCTCTAGATTCTTCTCATTTGTTCAAGAACCCAGAAATCTTGTTTTGATGTGTTTTGTTCCATTTTAGATTTACGAACCTGATGGAATTAAAATATTCAAAATTCCCTCACCCATCTTCTTTGCTAACATTGATTTCTTCAGAGACAAACTGGTCCAAGCAGTAAGTGTCTTTTTATTTTCAAGATATGAATAGAAACATATGTATACATACATAACATATCTCGGACTAAATTGTTTTTTTATTGGGTTTTAGTCCCCTAAAAGTGTTGAAGAAAAGGAACAGAGCTCTGCGAAAGATCAGAAAAATGTTGTGTAATGGGGAACTGGAGTTTTCAGATGTACGTCCTTACCATTGATATGATTTATCAATGATGTTTTGTACGTTTTTATTTATTTTAAATGGATTCATTTGACAGGATAATGAGGGACACTATCCCGCTTATCATACATTTGTTTATTTGTTTGTTTTATTTTTTTTTCATTTTTATGGATTAGTTGGACAAAATAATGAAGGACACTATGCATATTGTTTGTTTACTTTTTTATTCTTATTAATATACGTTTTTTATTTTTTTTTTTTACAGTAATTGTTTACAGTAAAATTCTAATACTTGTTTTATAGTCTCAGTGACTTTACTATCTAAAAAAGAAAAAAAATATTGTGGCAACAATATTTAACCTATCCTTATACTTTACTTATTTAGAGAGGCCTTACGGTGAGACAACCATCAATTGATACATCAGAGGATAACAACTACAGTGTGGAGGGTCTGGACCAGCCCATTGATTTCTCTGGCATTCCAGTCCAGGTGAACTGGAACACAGAACTGCCTGCCAACATCTCTGTCCCTGCTGTGAACATCCACAGTTTGGTCCTAGACTTCTCTGCGGTCTCATTCCTCGATATATCTGCTATCAAGGGTCTTAAAGCGGTAAAATAGCTTACTATGAGATACAGCATACTGTATATTTCCACTGGATCTGGTTTCCTTGATGTTTAGCCTAATTATCCTTTTGTTTTTTCTTATAGACCCTGAAAGAGTTTTTACGAATCACGGTTGATGTCTACATAGTTTCGTGTGATGGTAAAACAATCTCCTACAGATTTTACTTATTAGAAACCATTTTATTTCAAAACCTCTTCATTAAAACAACCATGGTCTCGTTACAGTGTACATCATGGAGAAACTTCATCAATGTTCATTTTTTGATGACGAGATTAAGACGTCCATCTTTTACCTCACACTACATGATGCCATGTTGCACATTCTGGAGATGCATCCAGACCACGGAGAACTAGAAAAGGTATCATCTTTAATTCAATATTGTGATCATATTTTATATTTGACTTACAACAACCATCAGTTGTCAAGGTTTCTAAGCAATCCATGCTGATCTATGTCTACATGTGTTGTGATGTTTGCAGGATATAGACATAAACTACGAAGTCATTCAGAGAGACAGTATAACTGAGTGAGGAACAGAAGATGGTGCTGCTGAAATACTCTTTAAATCATGCAAGAAATGTTGTGGTAAAAGTTTTAAGAGTGCAGCCAAACAATGTGGGCAGATATGAATTTCAACAGTCATAACACATTATGTAGGCCTATATTTCAGTCTGGCCAGTGGCTGTTTTGAGAAAAATTGACTTTTAGTTTACAGCAACATGAATTCATTGTTACCATGTTTACTGGTGATTTAGTGGCCTAACAGTAAATTAATTGACGTTGCTCGTGGTTTAGTGGACAAACTGTCACAAGGGGCGAGCAGAAGCAAATGTAAATGGTTGAGACAATTAAGTTTTGAACAAGACATCACTAATGAACAAAAGAAATAACTACCTAACTTACCTTGCAAACGAGGTCCTACTTCATCCTTCTGTTATGACGGTCATCTAGTACTGCACGTGTTCTTCCTCAGAGAGCAAAGACTACCTGTGCAGGTGACTTCCAGTGCTTTATTCTCCGCAGTCCTGTAAATGTTTCCACCTTGATGTGTGGGAACAAGGACAATTGTGTAAAAATGCGGAAACTGTAACGTATTGTTTAGTTTTTAACGCACACTGAACGTTTTGAGGGCTGCGGATGGATTTCTGAAGCCGGTGTTTCGCCAACCAATCAAAATCTTGACGAGCGTGACGCGATATCTCTCATTATAGTACGCTTGTTTCAATTTACTTATTTTATTTTTCGGATTGATGAATCAAATATCTGCTCGTTTCCCGCCATCCCAACCAAAATATATGCTACAGTGCCTATGTTACTCATTAATTTGTATACTTATTTATATTGGATTAGAATTGTTTTGTAAAGTCGAATAACTCATAACCAATTTCCCCTGTGTGGAAAGTTTTGGCTAGACCAACTTGTCAATTTTAGATTTATGTATGCATTAATGTGTGTTATTTACTGTACTGTGTATTGTTATGCATTTTGAAACAACAAAACAATCCAAACATGTAACTACTGGTGATTTTATAATGAATTTATCTATAAAACTAAAAGAACTACACATTGCCTGCCTTTTATTATATATATATATATATATATGTGTGTATATTTAAATGGTGAATATGTAGAGTATTATCATGAGACAAAGTTTTACAAAAATTGCAAACAGTCAATTAAGTCTGGAAAAGGAATACATTTTGTATGATAAAAATACATGACATGATGTTATGTTTGTGTGTATGTTATATGTTTGTGTGTATGTGTATAACATTATTTAAAACAGTTGTCATCCAAACGTCCAGAACCCCTCAAAAATAAAGTCTTAATAAAGACTGAAACTTTTTATTAGATGTTAATATAAAAAGTTACATTTAAGACACAATGGCCCGGTTTCACAGATGGGGTTTAGACTAAGCCAGGATTAGATCATAGTTCAGTTAGGACATTTAAGTAATTTTTATAAATATGCTTAGAAAAAAACATTACTGGTGTGCATCTTGAGACTAAACAAAGGCACTGATATATTTTAAGATCATTCAGTACAATTTTCATTCAGTTGAAACAGCTCAGACTTAAGATTTTAGTCTAGGACTAGGCTTAAGCTTTGTCTGTGAAACCGGGGGTATATGAGATACTAGATAAAAAATGCAATAAAAACACATTTAATTTGTACATTTAATTTTGATTACATTCAAGAAACAACACATTCAATCAACAAAAGCCCCTAAATGCAGCATGTATGGGCAGAATTATCAAAAAGAAAATGTTTGAATATCTGACGACAACAAGATTTAAAACACCATTCAGTACTGATCTTTACTATACAGTTTATAGTTTCAGACTACAAAATATCCATTCGAATCCCTGCCAGGTTTACATACTAAATCATTTTATTTAGCAACAACAAAGAAAAAGCACGTTATTACTGGTAATACGGTCTGTAGCGGCCCTGATCGGGGTGATGCGGCCCCGGCATCTGCCCCTGTGGAGGGGGACCCTGCATTCGAGGAGGAGGACCCCTGGGCGCCGCCCACATTCCAGGACTCAAGCCCCCGGGCTGGTTGAACGGTGGACTGAGTGTGCTCTTGTCCTCGGGAAACTGGGGGTTGTAATGGTGGGGAGGCGGGCCACTGACAGGGGGACCTCCATGCTGAGGGGGCGGCCCTGGAGGAGGATGGTTCATAAACGGGGGCATCTGACCAATGAGGTGTCCGGGAGGCGGGGTGATGGGAGGGGGAACGGATGACAGCGGCGGAGGGGCCTGATTGAAAACCATGTGAGGAGTGTTTGAGCCCTGTCCCGGGTGCGGCATGGGATGACTGAGGGGGGGAGGGGGCGGCGGGGGGCCGTAGTGCTGCTGAGGCGGCGCCATCATGTGATGCGGATGGGTCACAACGGGCTGACCTGGATAGTCTCCGGGGTGATGGTGAGGGGGCGGAGCATTGTTGGGCTGGGGGAGGGGGTCGCGGGATGGTCCGGAGCTCGCAGAATCGTCCTGGATGGGAACCGTGATGAGGTTGCTGTGCTTCCGCGTGGTGACGGTCGAGATTCGGAAGGTCTCCTGAGCGAGAGAACGGGATGGTCCCATGTCTCCGGGCGGTTGGCCTTGCGGAGGTCGGAGGTCATCGTGGGAGGCAGAGGGAGGCTGGCTGTAGGGGTCATGTCCTGGATGAGCCAGAGGAGAAGGGTTAAGCACATGGGGTTTGGGCAGGTGAGGCGGGGGCACACGGAAGCGGTCGGACACCTCCGAGGCGGGAGGAAGGTGGAGAGAATCAGAGCGGCTGCTGGAGCTCTTGCCGGACCTCATGTGCCGGTGATTGACGTGAGCCTGCAGGTCTCTCTGGGACAGATAGGTGCGTTTGCAACTCTGAACGATACTACACATGTAGAGAGAGCCACGCTGACACTGTTCAATCCGCTGCACCAGGTCTGTACAACTGTACATGTTTATGCTGGGAACAGAGAGGACATATGTAGAAGCAACATCAGTAAAACACTGCATATTAGTACAAACTAGGGATGGACAATATATGAAATATTTACCATGTAATCAATCTGTATCAATGATTCAGCATTTTATTGCAGGATGACAAATTTTATAAGTGGTATTTTATGCTATTTCAGTTTTGAGTACAAAATATATGTAGGCAAATATTACTTTGGATTAATATGCATTGTTATATTGGTGGATGTAATTTTCCATGTAGTTTTATTGTGGAAGACACTGCATTAATATTTTAACTAGATTTCAACTTTATTTTGCAATTTAATACTTGCGTAAAACATTTTGAATTTGCCTGGATTAAAACCTTATTGTAGAAAATTATTCAACTTATATTAATCATTCTATTCCTCTATATATATATATAAAGCTTTAAAGAATGGAGATGGAATTTGTTTTAGCTACACTAACATTTGGTTTTATTAGAAATAAGTATCTTATGCTCACTAAGGCTGCATTCAATTGATCAAAAATACAGCAGAAAAACAGTCATATTGTGAAATATTATTACATTTTAAATATTTACTTTCTATTTTAATATGTAATTTAATCCGGTGTTGGCAAAGCTACATTTTCAGAAACCATTACTGCAGTATTCAGAAGCTATGAAGCACTCTCTATTATAGTGTAGAAAGTTTATAAAAGTTTTAATTTAAGAGGCAAAAACTGCTAATTTTTCTTACCCTGGACACATCTTATCACCCTTCCTTTCATGCTGTAATGCACACTCGTAGCAGAAAACATGCTTACATGGGATCTGCAAAGAAATTAATTAATTAAGTCATGACAGTATTAATTCATGTCACCAATAAGCTGTGACTTGCAGATTGTATGCATTCATAATACACGTCAACTATTCTCACCATACGGCCGTATGTCTTAACTGGCAGTCCACATTTGCCACAGAAATGAACGGGTGTCTCATCCTTTTCACCGATCAAATTTAGCTAGAAAAAAAAGAGAGAGAGAGAGAGAGAGAGAGAGAGTGTTCACAACACTTTAAACGCGAGCATCTGAGAGGTGGGTAAAGTACTCTTATACAGTACAGCCTTTACCTTGTAATCCCAGTACAGCTGCTGTGGGAACCGACGCTGGCTCACAAAAGCGTCTCCTGCTTTCACGCCACAATCAAATCGGTCCTCCTTCTTGAAGTTAAACCCTTCTAGCAGAAACACAGATCAGAAAACAAGCCCCATTTGCAGTGCATCACAATATCTAATCATATGCTTGAGAAAAATGCAATATATGAACTCATTTGAAATACCAAACAGACACAACACCTTCTTCTGCAGAATGGGCTTTGGACGGTAACCGTCCTGTTGTTCTTTGGGGTCGAGGGGTAGGTTTATTCCTGGCCTGTTTGGGAAGAAGTTTGATTGGGATCCTCCTCCTGACATCAGGACCACCTAACGGCCCGTCCGTACCCTGCATATCATTGTCTGCATGGGAAAAAAGGACAAATTAATAGTTTATTTTGACCTTCATTAGGTATTAATACAGAATCAGTAAACGTTTTGATTAACAAACGGGCATATCGGAGTAACGTTAAGACCTAACGATATAAAAATAATCTCCTTGCAACATGTATTGATTCGTGGCCATTATACTTACATAAACGATAAAAGATTAGTGCTTAAATAAGACTTGATTTTGATACTGATACTAATGTGAACGATCTCACGCGAGCAGCACGGCAACAGACAAAATACAGCGCGCGCACACATAAGTTATATTTAACAACCGCACGCTTTAACATATCAATGTTGTTATTTACAATATGCCTTAGACTTTTTTTAGAGATTGAATAAACTGGATCTAACGTTAATGGACTTAACGCCACATTGACATAGAGGCCATAACCGATAGTGATGAAGGGAAATGTCTTTAACTAGGTTCATTCATAACGTAGCTCGATAATCTATATGCAACCATGTGTAAAACCCCGACGCGGATATGTTACGGTTACAAGAAACATGTTTAGGGTAAAATAAACCTGCGAATGAACACTATAAATGTCCCTCCTTACCACTGTGATCCATAACGGTGTGAAGCCACTGCTAAACTGCACTTCCGGTTTGTACATTTCAAAACAAAAGCCTCAAATTGTTTTCATAAATGTCAAGATCACGAAAGGAAGGAAACACATTTTTTTTATTTTAGGCTCATAATTGAAAATATACATAAATGAATCGTGTAATCTGAATGTCTTCAGAAAGCAATGTAAAATTGTGAATACATTTTTAATAGACGCGCATACATGTGAACTTAACTCCTTCAATACGGGTTAAAAATCATCCCAGAATGCATCTCATTAAGGTCATATTTTTTTAGGTAATTCATATACTTTTGTAGATAATAAAATACTATTCTTCTAAAATGTGAAAAATAACTGTGTCAAGACATTTAATGGTTTGTTTAAATGTACATTTACACATAACAGTCTGCCAATATACGGAAATGCGTACAGTAAATATGTTTATAAACACTTTATAGAGAGAGAGAGAGAGAGAGAGAGAGAGAGAGAGAGAGAGAATAAGATAAACAAGAAAATAAGATTTAATTGTATTTATCAGCATAACAGCCAGGTGGCGTTGTGAAACATTAAGGTCCACTGGCAGCAAAGTGGCTGGGGTTCAAAGCAAACGTGAAAGGACAAGAAGAGAAATTGTAATTTAGGTTCAAAACAAAAGCCATAAAACAAGTTAACTGGCCTGCAGATGAATAAATAAATCATAAGAAGTACAACACTGGTCATTGTTGAGCACACAACTCAATACTTCCCACATATAGAAAGGAGATGGAAGCCATTGGGTTTTGAAATGTAAGAAAGGTCCAGATCCTCCGTGTCTGCTTTTGGGTCCAACAGACTGAATAAAAACATGAGCTCCTGCATCTAAATGGTTCAGATCTGTGTTTAATGAATGCATGTCGATATCAGACCGTTTAGTGTCCTCTATTGGCCAGAAATGAGTGACACCCATAGCTGCTTCCTGAATGTAAAGCTGCAGGCGTGGCTGCAGGTTATTACTGTACTGACACACATCACAGGAAGAGACCAGATTAAAGGACGCTGCTGTAAGTCTGAGAAAATAGTTATTATTCGTTTTATACTACAAATAATACTAACAACAAATCTTCCTTATATTAACACTATATCTTGAAATGTTGCAGGGCGGCGTCCGGTTTAATCTACAAACAAGGTATGATCTTACTTTTGTTTTCCATTATGCACCCGTCCTTTGTTATCAAGCCAAATGGGAACATGTTGACCGCTGACAGTAAATAAGAGCATGGTGAAACTTACCATTAAAAACATACAAATATTTAAATATTAAAAATATCTCTTTAAAATATTCAGCAGCATGCCTGAGGATACAAACTAGTACTTTGTAGCTATCTAAAGATTGACTTATATAAAAAATCTAAATATTTTTTTTTCATATTTAAGTTAATATTAAGTGGTAAAGAAAGCGGTTACAAAAGTAAAAATCAGAAATAAAGATTATTTCAGATTACATTTGATGTTTTCCTGGTCTCAGAATAATGATCGAGGTCTCCAAAAAATCTGCGTCACAGTTTATTTTGACATAATAGTCTGTATTATTACACAAAAAACATTATTCACACTCCATTTGAGGTTTTATGTCGATAAACAATGTACCTGTTAAAAAAAAGATGCAGTTTGTTCGGCTTTGAGCAGTTTGGCTGATTTGAATAAGATTTGCATCAAACCTGATGTTTTCAACAGTCACATGAAGGAGAATGAAAACACGTTTGTTTTTCTACTAAACCCTCCCTCATAAATGATAAATGTGTTGATTATTTATACTATAAATAATCAAAATGTATTTTAATCACATGCTCTTTCATAACATCAAATAGTGAAAGTAAGGCCAAAGGCGAAGTCAGCTTTATGGTGCTTTGTGAACTGTGCCTTCTTTTTTTATTACCTCAGAAACCAGAGTCCTCTAGCATTGCAGGAAGTTGTGTTTACGGCTGCAGGTGTTTTCCGAAACTTGATTGTATGGGCAATGATGTCATGCTCTATGGCAGCGACAGACAAAGACACACCCAGTGTCCTCATGTCACATGGCCTGTGTGTTTACAGAGTGACAGTAGTTCGTTGAAAGCAATAGCTATCAGGTCACGTGAGACCACAAAGAGCAGGACGCAATAAAGTCCTCTTCCTGCACACAAACAAAATACAGAACCGCAGCAGAGAAAGGAAACAGAACATTGAGTTTAGGCAAATGCATGGTTATATGTGATGCGAGAGACGGCTGAATTAGTTTCATAAACCTTTCAGAACACAATGGTGGAAGAAACTAAACAGCGAAAACACGCCACAGCCCTCCAGGCTGGACCTGGTGAGGTAGAACACTACACTCGCTATAACATCGATATGAGGTAATTATTTGTTCAGAAATGTTATATTGTAACATACAATACAGTATTTTACACACAAGTCTGGTCTGAATAGCAGAGTTTCCCAGCGTATTGGACGACAGTTGGCTCTGATAGGGGACGAATTGGACTACAAATGGCGTGAAAAACTGGCCATCCAATGGCAGCCCCTGGTTTTTGGGATTTATCCTTATGTCCTAACCAGGAGAGCGTTCTCTGGGTGAGTTGAGAGAATTTAAGATGTTTTAAATGAAGATACTGAAAAATATGAAAGAATTGATGAATTAATGAAACTGTCTTAAGCAGGATCTTCAACTATGTCTGGGGGTCCAAAATTATGCCAATGTTGAGGACGTCCTGGCTGCTTCTACAGATTCAAAATGGCTGCCAGGAGGCCAAGAAGTGGGCAGCCTTGGTATGGACAATATTTATTTTGTGTCTGTAAATATATACGAATATTGGGTTAAAGAAGTCTCAAATGCTCACCAAGGCTGCATTTATTTGACCAAAATACACAAAACAGTAATATTATCAATAACTTCTTATCAATATTACAAAAGTTGTGCTGCTTAATATTTGTGTGGAAACCACAACATATTTCTTCTTCAGAATTCATTAATGAATAGAAAGTTCAAAAGAACAGCATTTATTTGAAATAGAATATTATTTTAAATGTCTCTACTGTCACGTTTGATCAATTTAAAACTAATTGTGTTCTATGTTTTGTGATCTTTTCTCAGGTATCTAACTTGCATGTTTCTGACTGCTCTCGCAGGACCACATGCATACTTGCGTCTGCTTTACTTCTGGCCACTGTGTCTATCTTCCTTATAACTTGGAATGAATATGAAGGCTGAATGTGGCATTGAGGGGGTCAAGAGCTGGTCTTTGGCTCAAATGTTAACCAAGGCTGATTTTATTTTTAGAAAACTGCTTATTTTAAATTTGATTTTATAACTGATTTAAATAAAGTGCTGGTTCACATATATAAGTTCATATATGTGTAGGATTTTGCAAGTCACAGATTGTTTTTTTTGTGTGTGTGTTTTGGGTCTATTGCTGGATAATTGGGCCAATTAATTGTTACCTCTTCCTCTAAAAGCATTTCTGTACTACTAAAGGAAGCTGGACTTTCCAAACCAACAAGCGCAATAAAATGTTTAAAAAGAAAAGTGTTTGGCTTTTTTGCATTTATCTGAAAGAAGAAAAACAAATGTAACATGTTTCACTGCACATCAGTTCAATGGCAATACAACATCTACATGCGTATAGTTCTTAAAGGCTTTCATGTTGCACTTCTGTAGCGTTGAACCCAACTGTCTACCGGGTCCCACCTCGTAGGTGTGAGGAAACTCCTGCCCCTGGGCTCTTTCATAAATCTCATGCAGCGTCTGCTCCCATTTCACCGGAGACACCAGCTGTTTGGCCAGCTGATTGCGTACGTGCTTGTCATGCATGTAACGCTTGCCGTCCACATTGGAGTGCACAGAGATCTCTGGCCGCCGTACCTCTATCTTTCTGAGGACGTCTCTTAGAGGCTCGACCGCTGGCTCCATCAGTGCGGTGTGAAAGGCTCCGCTGACCGGCAGTAGTCGCGTTCTCATGAAGCTCAGCTCTCTGGAATGGTTTTGAAGGAAATCCAAAGCCTGTGCAAGAGAGTGATTGTTAAAAGCACAGCAGGGCTTAACAGTCAGGACTTCAAAACACTCTTTTTAAAGAACATTTCTGTCTTTTTTGTAAATGATTCGGCAAAGTTCAATAGCTACAACAATAAACCTAAAATATTTCTCATGCACAAAGCTCTTTTCATCGATTCCAAAGGATGGATCTTACCTCTTTGTGGCCAGCTATTACTCTGCCATCTGGAAAAAGGTAGTTGGCAATGGCACACACTGGCTCTTGGATACCGAGAGACAAACAGTGCTCCCTAGCTTGGACGCAGGCGTATTTGTAGTTGGCTTGAGGTCGACCAATCACAGACAGCATGCCACTAGAGACAAGGTCAGAGGCCTTCTGCATTGCCTCTGCTCTCACCTTTACTGCAAACAAAGCTGTGAGCAGAAAACAGGACCATTATAATAAATGGGTGGGTGAATCTTCAATATGAAATTTTAATATATTTAAGGTAGGAAATTGACAAAATATCTTCATGGAACATGATCTTTACTCAATATTCTAATTATTTCTGGCTTAAAAGAAAAGTTTATAATTTTGACCCATACAATGTATTTTTGGCTATTGCTACAAATATACCCCAACGACTTAAGACTGGTTTTGTGGTCCATATACATTTTTCTTTTTTAATTTCTATAAAAAAATTATATTTCAATAGCTTTCAAATTGTGTGCAGTTTTGTAAATGCTGATATTAAAAAAATATATGGGGAAAAATGTAAATAAAGCAGAGCTGCGGTAATGACATCTTGTGTTGGTAAGGATACAATGTTAAAGTGCCATGAAATCAAAAGCAGGCTACTGTACAGAACAACAGTAAAACAAACAGAAAACAGAACGTATTGCATGTGTAAAAGATAGTAGTAGTTTTGCAGTAAAGAACTCAAACTGTTTTTCATGTTTAAAAAATAATATCGCCTAAAGTTGATGTGTTTGTTACAACAAACTGAGTTGAGGCATGCAGTACTTGTGTTTTGCCCTCTGGTTTCATTATTTATCCTCCACTGCCGCCTTTTCAGATTTTTCTCTCTTTTAGTAAGCTAGGAGACACTCTTTATCTGCCCATTTACTTTCTCTTTCCTTCTGCAGATACTCTGCACACCTCTCTGGGTCTTTTCTCATTTCCTCTCTGCATTTCTCTGATCTTATTGTTGATGAATTTGGTCTCATCCAAGGTTACAAAACATCATGTCTAAATATAATTTTACAAAAGACTGAATATTTGTAATTTCATATACAGTAAACCTTGAACCTGTCTCTACCACAACACAAGGTCTTTACCGCAACACCTACATTTGCTGCAGTAAAGACATGTTGTGGAAATTACATTTGTGCTAATATTGCAGCTAACTGGTCGGCTATCAAGGTCTACTAGATTAGTTTTGAGTCTTAACATGCATCTTAATATACATTAATTAAACCGTAATATACATTTATTTATTTTAAAATGTAGTTCAAACTACATAATTACTAAGCTGTATGGTAAGGACACACAATAAATTATTTTATTGTAAGAAAATATGTACTAATGAAAATAAGCAATTTTCATTTTCCAACTTATTTTATTTCAGTTACTTGCCTAAGCAACATTTTCATTTAAGCTTTTAAGCAAGTTTGTCATCTAATATTTATATTTTATGTCAGGTTTACTTCAGTTAACAAAATGACTTTGTAATAGCCTGTTTTAGAGTTTAGTTAACAATAACACTAAAATATCTTGACTAATTATGAGAATGTAGGTGTAAAATGTGCTTAATTGTCATAATAATACAATAAATAGGTATTTTTTTACTTCACGCAAAATACATTGCATAAAATATACAATAAAAACTCAATTAAAAATACTTTATGGAAATATAAAATGTATTTTGATTTCGGGGATAAACGTGATCTGGGTGTTTCACACTTGTAAAAATGCAGTTATAATTTAGTATGTTTAATAAGCTTTACCTTCAGCAAAGTTCATTGCACCAGAGAAGACCAAAGCAGCGAATTCACCAACACTGAAACCTGCAGCACTCACACAGCTCTCAATAGCCTATAGATGGGGTTAATGAGTTTGACATTAATATTGACCAGGGAAATATTAATCATGCATGCATGCCACTGCAAATCCTAATAGATTAGCTGTCGACTGATCTTGTGGATAACTTACAGCGGGATTGTCATGGTTCAGTCTTTCCACCGCAGCCAGTGAGCAGACAAACACAGCAGGCTGGCAATGAACGGTCTTCATCAGGTCTTTCTCGGGTCCGTTTAGGCACAGAGACAGCAGGTCATAGCCAAGCACCTTCTCAGCTGCAGCAAACATCTCTTTGACATTTCCATACTTCAAGAGTCCTTTCCCCATACCGACAAACTGACTGCCCTGGCCCGGGAACAGAAGCACAGACGCTCTCCCCGGAGCTCCGCGTGTTCTCCTGGGCTTCTCCTCGGTGCTGGGCGGACTGTCATCAGAGGAGATGGGGATATCTGACAGTCTTCTGCGATGGTACACAGCCGCATTATTCCGAAAGAGACGAACTCTACTACAACACCTGAGAGTCACGCTGAGATTCATGATGTTGAATTCAATTCAATACATATTGTTCAGAATACCCTTGCAAACGGAGGTCAAACGCAAACCACTCTTGTTTTGAAGCCTCACAGAAGACAGCGTGCACTTGTGTCACACGAACTGTAGAATATTTCTGCTATATCATGCTTATTACATCAAATCAATGTTTTGAAAGTCAAAATCCTTTGTATAACTTCAGCAGCACTCGTGTTTCCCGCATGTCACGCGTGTATTTTTCTTCTGTTTGTATATTGATGTAGTCTCTGGAAAACTACAAGAGCACAGCGCCATCTTGTGTCCTGGAGGTTACATTCTACGTTTATATAAAATATAACATTTAATATTAAAATGTGGAAATATTTTTATACATTTTCAAAAATGAGTTCGTTGCTAGGTGTCAAGAGAAAGTTGTCACATGTATATGCTTTTATAAACTTGACTAGTTGATCAGTAGGTATGTTGTCACTTTAAATATTTTATTTTAGATTATTTAATGACTTTTCAATCAAATGTAAACAATAAATCACCATGAAATTCACAAAACTGCGTGGAAATATTTTGATACATTTTCAAAAACGAGGTCGTTGCTAGGTGTCAGGAGAAAGTTGTCACATGTATATGTTTTTTATATTATGCTTTTATAAACTTGACTACATTATCTGTTTGACAAAATAATGGTTTGATATTAGCCTACTAGCCGGTTACATTTTAGATTTACGCAGTTTTGTGAATTTCATGGTGATTTATTGTTTAAATTTGATTGAAAAGTCATTAAATAATCTAAAATAAAATATTTAAACTGACAACATGCCTACTGGTCACCTTGTCAAACTAAATTGTCAAATTATATAATTGTAAATTATATTTCTAGCCAATAATTTGAAATGGTCTGTCTGGCTATCTATCTCTGAACTTAATTTGTCTACCAATAAATAAAATCTAACAAAACTTGTAGCATGTAGGCTACATAATGTTTGTGTTTTTATTTTGAGTTAATTATGTGTTAGTGACACATGCTACTAAATGATGGTGTTTTCTGAAGTGATGCAAGGTCTGAAATCACACGTTAGACCACAGACGGCATCTGAACATATCATCAGTGGATAAAGCACTGGAGTACATGTATCAAGACCATTATTTGTCGTCTGCAGAAAAGCACATTACCAGAACCCATCCATTATGTTTCTGGGAAGTGAAAGATGACGGTCATCCTGTTCCTTTTCCTTCTACTTCATGCACCAAATACCAGACTTCTTTTTTCTCCATTTCCTGATTCAGTCTTTATCAGATACTAATACATTTGCAGCAAACGTGCTATCATGGTAGAGAGTAACTCGAACGGTTTTGTTTTTTATTGGACCGACAGAAAATGCTGAAACAATACACAAAACATTCAAGTGGCAAAACTGGCTTCTTGGGAGCCCTTGCATGGCAATCCAATTTATTAAACTACAGATGCTCGGTTATACAAAATCGCACCACTTTTAATTAAGGCTTTTAAGTTGACACTTGGCCACCCCACCCTCGACCCACAAGAAGCAGGTGATGTTGCATTTTAAACACTGTGCCTGTCTCAGTCCCGATCCTCACATGAAGTTTTTATTTCCCCCTCTTATCCTAAAAAGCATCAAGGCATTTGCTTGCAGTACAACACACGACTCGTAATGTTAACCTGTGTCCGCTGCTGCTCGGACACTCCCTAGGAGTCATGTTCTTCACTTTACACAGCGCATCAAAGCATTCATAAACAATTTATTACGTGTACATACCGCATGCTGCACCCTGTAAAGAGTCATTTCGATGTTTGAAGAGACCAGTGTGGAACGCTACAACTGCGCATTCGGCTCTTCTTTATGATTGCACTTGATTTGCAATTAATTATTTTACATTTTTTAATCAGTTCTTCCCATTTTTTCTCACTTAACACAAAATCCCCACATTCAGTTAATCCAACAGTAACGAAGACAGAAAACAGGGCAAATTATTACAAGTTGAAACAGTCACTAACAGACATCTTTTCCTCACTCTTTACTGACAGGATCCAATATGTGGTTTTCATATCCTCAGTTTACACCAGATGCATCAGCAAGCAAGGGTAAGGGGCGATGTTTGAGTATAGTTTGTTGTACATTTTGTTTTTCCTGTGTATTAAAAACCCCAATTCTTTAAAATATATACTGTATTTATGTCCTACATTTGATCAGGATCAGCTTTGTCAAGAGGGACTTCACTATTTATTATGAGGCCATCCAAAAGATGAAAACGGATACTAAAACTAAACCCTTATTTTAATACCCCTTTTGGAAATAAGCCTGCTGTACAAAGTTCTTTGTAAACAAAACAAAGAAACCCGGCATGGCGTACGAGATCACGGAAATTAATCTACAGGAATAAAAAGACACAAAAAGGTCTTGACACGTATTTGAAGGCAACATATGAAGCTAAGGACAATGATAGTGACAGAAAAAAAGTATATTTTTGAACTTTTTACATGTACATCACTGTCTCCACAGGTTTTCCTAAAGTAAAACTCATCAATAGCGGTTGTGAATATAACATCTCTATAGAGCGAAAATCTAGTCATTTTATAAAAGAGAAAAAAGGCAGAAGATAAAGAAATCATGTTTCGAATAAAAGCAAAACAAAGTTAATATAAAAAAAAGAAACAAACGAGTGAAAGTTAGCTGTACGAATGGTTTATATGGGAGCTCTTTGGACTTCCTCTCCTCTCTGGCTAAAATAGTGGTGCTTATAAATATCATTGTAATTGCCATGGCAAGGTGTACAGCCTGGTTAGACATTCCCTACTTACTTTACAACGGTGGCTGTCTCCGTCAGCAATAACACTGCATGTAGGCTCTGTATTTTTTGAATTATTTTTGTCTAGCTCTGTATTCATTTAATTGTTTTATTCAGTTGCATACAGTTAGAATATATATTTATATATTTATATTCAAAAATCTCTTTCTCGCGACATTGGAAAGTGATGATGGTTATCTATGTGCAAAAAACTGTCATGGTACTGTAGCCTTGAATCCATTGGTTGGTTGGTTTGTTAAAGGGGCATCACCACATAGGAAAGTCCATTCGATGTTAGGTTTTAGTAACGTCGGAATGCTGGCACTGCTGAAAGACACAGCAGTAAATCAGACCTGCAGGAAGACAGGAAGAAAAAAGAGTGCAATAAATGTGCAATTACTTATAGATCCAAACAGAACCCATTTTTCAACAGTGTCTATAACCTAAATCTGAAAAAAACATGATTGTGATGAACTGTCAATAATTTCTGCTTAGCCAGACATAATTGAGATCCTACCTGGCTCAGAGCAAAAGAAAAGCTGTATATTAGAGCAGCTGGCAGGTGGACTTTTTGCGTGCCTTTCCAGGTACTGGGGTTTTCCTGTTGATTTGCCGGACCAGGTCATAGAAGATCTGCATAGACACACACAAAAAAGCATTTCTCAGTGAATACATGCATGTGCCATCAGACTAGATGTGTTTGTCTCAATTCAGAATAGTCAACCTGTACTTTAAAGTGTCACTTCAGCTACAAAACTGCTTTGGAGAGTGAACTTGAATTTGCAATTCAATTCATATTATGCAAAGTAGTTTTTAACTGTTTAAATAATTATTTATATTATAAAAACAAAAGCAGAAAAGGTTGTAGCACCAAACACTTGTCCAAAAGTCCAGTATAGGCCAATAATATAAGGTGCGTAGATCTCCTTCATCTTTATAATAAAAACAAAATACAACAAAAAACAAACAAAGCTAAAAAAAAGAAAGAACCAAAACAAAAAAATATGCAAATTATTGTAAATAAATATTTATTCAATCTAAACAAAATAAAATAAAAACAAAGCAAAACAAAACAAAAAAAACAAAATAAAAACAAAGCCAAATAAAACAAAAACAGCACAAAATAAAAACAAAGCCAAATAAAACAAAAACAGAACAAAACAAGAAGCACAAAAAATAACAAAACCAAACAAAACACAAAATAAAAACAAAGCCAAATAAAACAAAAACAAAACAGAACAAAACAAAAACACAAAAAAACAAAACCAAACAAAACACAAAATAAAACCAAACAAGCACAAAATAAAAACAAAGCCAAATAAAACAAAAACAGAACAACAAACAAAATAAAAACAAAACAAAAAAACAAAAAAACAAAAAAATAAAACAAAAACAAACAACCTGTCATATAGAGACCATGATCCATCGACCCACATTGTTCTATTATTTCCCATTGACGGAAAGGTAAAATCAATGGCTGTCTTGCATTGGTTAACTCATAAATATGTTACATTCCTGAAATAAAACACAAACAGCTTTCATGTGGACTTTAAGTTTTTATCTGTGGCTTTTCTGTTGTAATAACTTTCAGTTATGATAGGAAGTCAAGTCACCCCTAACCAATCATACAGTTAACTTAACACTTATTTGCATGTCTAATGATGTGTGGAATCCGTAGTTTGTCTGCTTTGTGGCAATACGATCAGATTTATAGCGAAACCACAAAACCAAGCTTCCAACTCAGCTGGTGTTTTTAAAATGTGGCTTTTACAAATGAATGTAATATCTTCTTGGCTCCAGAAATGGGTCGAGTACTACCGCTTTAGCCTAAAACAGAGAGAAATCACTCAGCCGGAGGTGTGGACACTTCCACATACAGATGTTTGCAGCTCAGCTCCTGCATCATCAATCAGTTCCACACAACATCTGCAGCTTTTACACAATGACCAGAGATATTGTAGCAGACAGAAACACAATCGCATGTTTGCTAGCTACAGACGTTCTGGTAATATAGCAGGATTTGTAATACGATCTCTGCCACTATGTGTTGTGTAGAAAGGCAGATTTGGGATGCGCGTTAAGGATAATCTCATAATCCATTCTTTTCTATACATAACAACAGATGATCTCAGTTATGCCAGATAAACAGATGCAGAAGAACAGGACGCACCTTACTAAAAGGTTTTGACAATCAGCACAAAGCAGCAAACTTGTGCAGACTAACAGAGCAAATGGACTTGCCTAAACCCCTTCAAATCAATAAATGTTTTTTTCTTTCATTCATTGAATGGAAAGCTGATAAACAAAAAGATACAGATGCAATTCAAAGTCAGAGAGAGAGAGAGAGCCCTGCCAGCACCAAAATTAATTTCTAATCCTGTCATTTCCTGTCTAATTGGATTTTGGCATGGTTTTGTCCATAAAACTCAACTTTTATACAATTAACTCAAAAATATATATATTGTTTTGTTGAAAATGTATTTTGATCCACCAATGAAAGTTCAAACAAAGCAGTATCAACCAATTTTTTTTTTTTTTATATATATAGTAATGCAAATCAGTTATGTTGAACTCAAATATTTACAGATGCGTTGTTTCCTTCTGGTTTTAACTCTATACTGATTATTAGTAGATTTTTTTAGTCATTTTGGGCTTCAAAAATGAGAAAAGGCGCTGTTGGAACTTGCGACTGAGAAGAAACCTGAAAGCTTGTGAAAAGTAAATCACTCTTGCTGCATTAACTGAAAACGATGAATCACTTCGACTGTGGTCACTCGCTATCTTATTGAGAGAGCTCTCAACCGAAGATCCATTAAATCAGTATCTGGATTTGGCTTACGGGAGAGTCTGAGACTTTAATGATGATGCAGGTCTGTGCTTTGACACAAGTAAATGAATAATCCTGGAGCAATGCCCAATCAGCTGTGATCATCACCTTCTGCCCCCCAGTAACCTCTCATAAACTACAGGACTGACTCCAGACCAGCACGGGGGTTTCATATATCTCTGTTCATTCGGTTCTCCTTACACACTGCTATAACCAACTGGAGTTTTTTAACTGACTGAACTCAAAGCAGCTCTATGTCATGTAGGCAGAGTCGTGTTGCTCACAAAAGGACGCTCTGTGTCCGAGCGTTGCAGCTGCTGCTTGCTAATGTGTGACTACGCTTTCATGGAGAGATATCACTAGCGGACAATGACACTGTTCTGAGACCTCAGCAGAGAAGAGCAGCTCCATGGTGACGCCAGCACAGGCATGTCAGAAGACAACCGAAGCCCGAGCCCAACTGAAAAGATCATGCCCATACACAGCCTGCTGAATGAAGCTTTACCTAAGATTAATAAACACTCTTTTAGACTCATCTCTTGATTCCCAGATTTAAATATTTCAAATATTACGACAACAATAATGGAAAAGCTTGTATATGAGTATTCTGCGGTAAACAGTTTACAGTGAGAAAAACAGATCTGTGTGTTCAGTGATCAAGGTAACAATAAATAAATAAACTAAAATATAAAACACTCTGCATTACATTACAATTATAAATACTATTTATTTTTTAAATAATTGAAGATTTTATTTAAAAATTATTTTAGATTTTTTTTATACAAATGTTAGTTAGTACATAAATCATTTGATATTTTAGTATTAAAAAACTGCCCCTGCTGGTAGAAGCCATACAATGTAAAAAACTAAAAGTATTTTTTTTTTTAAGTTGTAATAAAAACAAAGCTTGAAGTATGTTTTACATGAAAGTTCAAAAATTATAGTTCAAAATGTCATGTTTAATTCAAGGTGTTGCCATTTCTTTGTAATTAATCATGAAATTTCCAGGAATTGTACTTGTTTCTACACCATTTTTATCTCAGCTACACCATTTACAAACATTCTCTATTGACCTCAATTAAAAAGTAGTCAAGTATTCAGTCCCTTTATTTTAGGTCCAATTCTTGCCATTAACAAACCATTAACTACGACTTTTGCCTCAAACTCCTAATGTGCTGCGTATTAACAGTTTTTAAGGTTGTTGTTAAGTTTAGGTATTGGGCAGCATTAGGGATGTAGAATATGGTCATGTAGAATATGTGCTTTATAAATGCTAATAAACAGCCAATATGTTAATAATATGCATGCTGATACACAACTAGTTAAATGTGTGAATTGGTCCCTATACCATGTATTCTAATAAATAAATCCTTGAATAAGGTCTTGCATTGTAAAAACTCTGCTTTAACATGAAATATGTGACTTTTTGTAACATAATGTGTCAAGAGGCCTTATTTTCCACCCGTAAGTCATTCTCACCTCATTGACGTTAATCTTGGACTTTGCAGAGGACTCCAGGAAAGCACAGCTGTTCCACTGACGGGCGAGATTCTGGCCCTGTTCCTTCCCGACCACCCTCTCGTCTTCCAGATCACACTTATTACCCACCAGGATCATTGGCACCTGAAAAGAAACGCTTCGACTGAGTTTTCAGATTTAAATGAGTCATTTAAGGATCGAGAAATCAAGTAATAATACAATGGTTGAGGGATTAGAACAAAAAAGTCAATGTGAACTAAAGAATAGAACAATAGAACAAAAGAGAAGAAGTGACAATTCATTTGCATTTTCAGCACAGCAAGTAACTGATTAGATTATAATAGGAAAAAAACAGCAGTTCAAAATATACGTTTACATGGTCATCATTTCCAACTTCTCTATTTGTTTTTCCATCTAGGGAGCTTTTTAGAGGCATTAGCAGAAATCATTCTTAAGGGGCCACAGTTTGCAACAGCTGTTGTAATTCCTTAATTGAAAAAGATACTGCAAAAACAAGAGAAGGAAACTAGAGATAGCCAAAACCCCTTTGGTCATTTCGAGGTTTCAGATGCATTCATATTTGCATACAACATCACAAACGCAGCTAAAACTCCCACACAGCTCTCTGTTTTTCAACCGAGAGACAGTCCAGATATAATAGCAGAAGTGAAACTATGAGACAAAGCATTTACATTTGATTTCAGCAGATAGTTTCAAAGCAACAAGAAACGTAACATATTGCGTAGATCAGGGGCGTCATGCACTTACTATTTTTGAGGGGGCACAGGAGGAGGGGTGGGGGGGTGGACACACCAGTAGGCTAATGTCGTACATCATTTTTCGAAATATTCCCAGGAACTAAACTTTTCTCAAATGCATTTTGCACCTTTATATATGTCACGTTAGTTCATCTGTAATGGGCAAATTAGCCTAATGTTCTATTAGGGTCA
Organism: Ptychobarbus kaznakovi; assembly: GCA_027422405.1. Classification (NCBI taxonomy): domain Eukaryota; kingdom Metazoa; phylum Chordata; class Actinopteri; order Cypriniformes; family Cyprinidae; genus Ptychobarbus; species Ptychobarbus kaznakovi. The sequence goes on along the minus strand of CM049795.1, from coordinate 33,966,085 downwards.
TTCTATGGAAATGTCCATTTTTCTCTCCCTAGCCTTTACAGAAATATTCCTTGAAAAACATTTTCTTTATATTTTAAAATCAAACAATATGATTTGAACAATTATACCCCCTTGAGCCATTAATGTGGCAATAATAGTTTTTATTCAATTATATAGAATTCCAAGCACCACAAAACTGCTCGTCCCCACAGCCATGTACAGAGGGAAAGTGCTTTATTCTGAGGTCCAAAACAGGTTTTATACCATTTAAAATACAATAATGTATTCATAACTTTCACATATATCATGTAAATGACATTTCATATGAAGCTTGTTGTTGAACGCACTGGTATAATCTGCTTTATTGTTAGGGAATTGTAAAAAACAAGAATACAAATGGTTTGAGAACTGCTTAATTTAGTGAGTATACCATGCTTGACAACATGTGGTTTGATACCTTTCTAAAGCCATTTTGTAAAATGCATTTTTCATGATGGTGTTATACTGTCACTGGTGTCACATGACCTTCCTTATGTGTAAATAAACGTGAATTTAATAAAAACGTTGTAAGTTACTAATTATAACACATTCATTGTACAGAAACACAGCAAAGGACATTTACATTACATTATCAAAGACAAGTATAAGTCTCCAAAAACTGCCATACATAATTTCTGAAGCTGTTTGAACTGTGAAATAGATATCTTTTGCACTTTGTTGTTTCTGATGAGAGAATTCGTCGGGGAATTCAGTCAGCGAGCGCGCGCCCTGAACTCATCTGAACGTCTCTGATTGGTCATTACATTCATAAGCTCAACAGAATCGTGTGTGATTGGTTATAATGCGCAGAGCTGTATAAACGCGTCTGTCTCTGGCTCAGCGCCAGCCAGCGAACGCAGATTTGAATTTAGCAGCTGATGATATGACAACTGAACATTCTAATCATGAACGATACAACGTGATTGTATCAAATATAACAAATATTATTCGGTTATTTTTTGTCTTTTGGAAGCTGCATTCAAAATCAACTTGGCTCAAAAATCTGAGGGGGCACGTGCCCCGTCACTGTGAATGGGCATGACGCCTCTGACGTAAATGGCCAAAAAGCAACCCAGCGAATTCCTGTTTCTACAGCTGAGCAGAGGAAGTGGACAGAAATAGCGCAGGTCAACTGAGGTCGCCACACTGAAAGATATTTAATAACTGAAACGTCCTGTGTTAAATCAGCTGAGCAGAGGAAGTGGACAGAAATAGCGCAGGTCAACTGAGGTCGCCACACTATCATCTTTCTCAGAAACCGTTTAGAATGAGTTCTTACACTTACACACCTTTCACACAGATTTATTTCCTCCTAGCACACTTGGCCGCAATTCAATCCAAGCCTAGTCAGACTTTGTGACAAAAGACACTATACCTCAAGGGACGTTCTCACACAGTTATTTTTGCAATAGGAAGTTTATCATTTTCATGCTTTTCATCTTTTAAAAATGTAGTGGCAGTGTACATGTAGTCATGTTAGTTTTGAAAAAAAAAAAATCCTTATGCCTGTTATCAATCTCCATTGATAACATTTCTGGAATTGGGCTTAACTGGAAACCAATCAAAATAAACATTAAGTAAACTCAGCTACTAAGTTTTTGCTTGCCCAACCAGAACTGTCAAACATAGAGAGGTGGAAAAGAAAGGAAAAACTCTGTTCTTATGTCAACAAAGACAAGCCTCTTCACAGCCGAAAGGTCACCCTTATTGACAACGGCATGCATGAGGGCTCAGGTGGGTGTGAAAAAGCAGATACCGATACTGAGACTATCAAACCACAGGGTGAGACGGAAGCTAAAGGCGGGGCAGCAGACACTGAGGTTGAGTTTCTGGAGATGAAATAGTGCTGGACAAGACTCACATCATCTGTGTCTTTGACCCGCAGAATCTGTTCCCTCAAGTCCTGCAGGTCGTTGAAGGTGGACTGTGCTGTTATGGAGTATACTAGTGCAAAGCCCTGGCCGTTCTTCATGTACAGGTCCCTCATGGCTGTGAATTGTTCCTGAGTGGGAGAGAAAGAGGAGGTGAAGAAGGAAGAGAAGAGTTCAGATAGTGTATGGAGGAGTTGAGGTACTGACAGACAAAAATGTATAACCCATACGATACCAGCATATTGTACAAAACTACATGTTTATTGACGTTATTATATAACTGAAGCAATGTAAAAAAATAACAAAAGCACAAACATGATGAGACTTTATCTGATTTTAATAAATAATACGTTTGTTATGTAAATGTGTTCCATTTGCATTTAACTTGAAAACACCAAGGAACTTCGATTCAAAAGTTTGAGGTCAAATTTACTTTTTTATTATTATTAATATTTGTATTCAGAAAAGACATTTATAATATTACAAAATATTTCCATTTCAAATAGATGCAGTTCTTTTGAACTTTCTATTTATCAAAGAACAGTTTCCACAAAAACATCAAGCAGCACAACTGTTTTCAATACTGATAAAGATAATAAATATAATTAGCAACAAATCAGCATAATAGAATGAAATCTGAAATATCATGTGACACTGAAGACGGGCTGCTGAAAATTCAGCTTTGCCATCACAGGAATAAAATACATAAAAACAACTAATAGATATCAGAATACTTACTCAGTTGACTGATTACATTAATAATTACAACAATGTGCTAATGAGGCATTATATAATTAAATATCCACTAATTAACATACATTTCTAGAACAAAAATGTTAACATTGCATAAAGCCAGGTTGAAAATTATAGTTTCATTTTGCAGAGGTGATACTAGATATTTCTTTTTTATCACTCCATAAATCAGAAAATACTGTCAACAGCCAGGGGAAATACATTTCCACCATTTCTAAGGAATAAAATGTTGTATAAAACCAGGCAAATTACACATGAACAACCCCCTCTGTGAAAACCTTGAGAATATAGATAGGAATAAAACTAAAGTTTGGTGTATGTCAGAATTACTGAAGCGGAGATATTTGGCTCAGCGCAAGAGAAAAAGTCTCATTTTGAGAAAATGGCCTTTAAAGATATGTATTGTAATAGAAATCTACAGACGCAAACAGATAAAGTGCTATGAAAGAAAGACTTAAAAATGTATTTTGGATGTTTATTTCCACTAATCTGAAAAACGACTTTATTTTGGCCTGTTTTTGCCTGTAGTGTCTCACCTTCAAATATAAAAACAGTTATTTAAAATTGCAATTTTCACACATTATTAAACACTTTTTTGTACACAGCGGTTCTGAATGAACTCCGGCTCAGATAGACGGTTCTGGTCCTGTATGAGCTGAACATGATAAGGTTAATAAGGCCAGGGGCACATCGATAGCTCCACAGCTTGGTTTCCTCTGGGTCAGTGTGCTTCTAAACCCATGGAGAATGAAGATGCTTGTCAAAGGTAACGTGTAATATGTCTAGTAAAGCAAGGCTATGGAGGAGAATAATGATTTTTCTCTCTGGAGGACACAACAGTGTCTCATTAAATGTGCTAGTGAGTGGGCAGGAGAAATCCACACAAACAAACTTGAATAGACTTTCTTTCCTCCATGAAGATATTTTAAGAATGTTTATATCATTTTTGGATCTTGATAGCTGCTGGCTGTAATGTACTTTCATTACAAGGAAAAGAGCAGCATCAATAATCATCAAAACAGATTTTGTGTTCAAAGTCATATTGGCTCAGAACAACATGAAGGTGAGTAAATGATGCCAGAATGTTCATTTTAACTATGCCTTTAATAGCCATAACACTTGCGTATGCCATTTACAGACTGACTTTAACGGTTATTGTTTAAAGTTTGTAGTTATTCTATTCACAAGTCATTGACTTTGTGGTTTCAACTCACCCAATTTCAAATCAGATTATGTTCTGGAGTCTCCTTTGTCGCAACTAGCACTAGATTGAATAATACTTTGACCATTTCAGAGCTAGTGCCAGACCTACTGTACAAAAACAGTAGCCGATTTGTAGTTCACATCTCTGACAGGAATATTCTCAGCTTCTTTGGCTCGGTTTCATTTGACCGTGGCTCCATTCTGGGGCAGAGAGCCCAAGGACAACATTCACCATCTGTCACCTCAACTCAGAGAGTTGTAAAACAGGGGCTTGCAGAACTGGAAAGCTGTCTTTAACCCCCATCGGGGCCGAGATGGCTCTCTAACCTCCTGCACCTGTATGAGACGATGACCACGAGGATGCACATGTACACACTTATTTATCACTTAACTTACAGTAGGGGGAGACCGGAGGCAGATGTAACACATTTAGTTGTGCTACAGTCACTCAGCACCAGCTCTCAGCTCACAAAGGTGATTTGCATTGTGAGAACATTTCAATGTTTCAAATGTCTTTTAATGTCTGATTTGTTTCTTTTAGGGTTTAATCCCATTGATTTCAAACCATTAATTTAATCTCCATGTTGTTTGTTAAAAGTTAACACGGATGGCTTACTGTACACCGATACTGGCAGCAGATTTTATCTTGGCTGTGAGGTCAAAGCACATTTAAACACCAGTTGCATGTAACAGTATGCTTGAATTGAAAAACCATTAACTCTTTAAAATAAGATACATGTAAGTTATTAAACAAAGTTCTGATCACAAACTGTCTTACCGTTCCGGCAGTATCCAGAATTTCCAACATACACTGTTGTCCATCCACCTCCACTTGCTGCAAAGACACAGAAACCACAAAAAACAACCTTTATGAGGGATTATTACACACAAAGACGATGACACTTTCAGGTTACAACAACATTTTACCTTCATTTTTGAGACATCATTTAAATAATCAAAATAGTTATATCTGCTTTCATGTACATATTTTTCCTGATCTGATTTAAATCTACAGTAGTTATAAAAATAATGGTTATCCAGTTTGTAAACAGTGGGACCCAGTAAGTATTTGGACATGTAAGCAACATTTAAATATGTAAATAAATACATTTGATTAATTGAAATGTGTGTGTGTGTGTGTGTGTGTGTGTGTGTGTGTGTGTGTGTGTGTGTGTGTGTGTGTGTGTGTGTGTGTAAATTGTAAAACAATATTTAAGAGTTTTTTTTTTTCAAATTTAAGACAAAAGTCACTTTCTGGTTGAGAAATCTGTTCATAGTTTTATAAGTTTGTAGTTTAACCGACTTCACATATCCACTATGTTTAAATTATTTATAAACACTGTTGCTATTTTATCATTGAATGCAATAAAATTCCTATTTTAAGTGAAATTCAATATTAAGTGCAACTTAAGCATTTCAAAATGATCAAATATATTTAGTGCCTCTGTATAAACAAGGAATAAAATCTGCACTAATAAAATGTGGGACTGTACGTCAACAGCGCCTCGCCTACAGGACGTGCCCATGGGACAGCAGCGTAAGCAACAGCGAGGAAGGGAGGTGCTGGTTAAGATGGGACTTCCTTTTACTGTTTGAGTGAAGGTTCATTTTTAGACACAGCCTTTGTCTCAAGGCCTTGGACAGAGGCCATTCAAATATAAACATCATCGAACACAGCAGTCTGAGCGCAGGTCGATGAGACATCACACAAATACACACACAGCGTTTTCTTTGACGTGTGCTACTAGGGCGGGACGGTGTATGTCCTGTAGAAATGTGTCAACTGATAGAGATTCTGTCATGATAAACCCGCATTGCAATTTAAAATATCTGACATAAGCAGAAAATGTATAATATAGTCAGCAAACTGTGTCACAGATGGGCATTTCCAGTTCATTGATTATAGACGGCTTCATTGATTATAATGGGAGCTATTAAGTTTTCATGCAAAGCACTGCACAATTTGGGTCTGGTGTAACTGTAGGTTGTTTAAAAATGTAAGTAATTTTACTTTATATATTGGTTATTACACATTTGTGGCTGATCCAATGACATTTTTTGGCTTTTATTATTAACTCAAGTGTCATTATTTAAATGGAAACCTTCAGGTATGGCCACATTTACCAATGTTCGGCAAATTTTTGTGGGTGGAAAAAGTATCCCACATGGATTCCTACTGAAATGACTTTTTCACCCACAAAAATTGGGGTGAAAATTTTTCCCACGTAGGTTTCACAATTGGCTTATGTTGTCAATGGATCGTAATGGACAATGGATCTTTTTCAGAAATTCAATAACGTGACCACACCTAGATATAAAGTCGCATAGTAGAGTATAATGTCGCAATTGTAAGAAATACATTTTCAATTGTGGGATATAAAATGGCTTTATTTGAAACGGAGACATATTCAGAAATATTAAATCCCACTGTTGTAACGGAACAAAAGTGCATATTGTGAGAAGACGTTAAATTAAACCGTTATCGAATGAGCATGTGTCTTAAATTCCTGAAACATTGCTGTCTCATTTTTTAAAGCAGTCAATGCAATTTATGAAAGAAATCAATTCAATGTGTGTGTGTGTGTGTGTGTGTGTGTGTGTGTGTGTGTGTGTGTGTGTGTGTGTGTGTGTGTGAAAAACAAATCAGATGTAACCCCTGTTGTAATCGTTAACATTTTCAAAAGTAAACTGTCATTTAATTACACATTTATTCTCAGTAAATCTAACTGATTATAATTATATTTAGTTTGTAATTAAATTACTTAATTCCATACATGTTAACTAGTTATTCCCCAACACTGGAGTAGCAAATGTGAGATGTCAAATCATGGTCACCATTACTTCTTTACTTTTTCAGTCCAAATAAATGATATACGGCATTTAATTCCCTCGATTATAATAGTAGAATGGCTTACTTCATGGTTGCAACAAAATATATGTATACAGACTATATTTGGAGAAGAACATTTCACATGTTATTCCACAGAATGTGCTGGGTTAGGAAAACAATAAATTGGGTTTTGAGTCTGGAAAGCATTAAAAAGACATTGGTTTGACGACTTATGCACAATAAAAATGATGCAGAACTTGCCTTTCTGTACGAGTCTTCTATTGTGGGGTCATACTTTTCCACAAAGATCCCTTGGACAAACTGAACAGTCTGGAGAGCGAGAGAGAAGGAAGAAAAAGAGGGAAAGACAAAGAGAAAAGACATGTCCATTAAATGTAACGATACTCAAACATGAACATGTTGACACAGTGCAAAATGACTTTCACTTCCAGTGGCTGACGGGGAATTCCATTTCAAACACTCCTAGACCAAGAGGTTTTTGCGATTGCTTATGACACAAACAAGCCACTGCGGGTCATTATCGCTCTCCTTGCCCAGAAAATCACGTAGGAGCTCATACGAAAATGCCAATGGCCACTTCACACAGAATAAGACCAGAGTGAAACCTGCACTCGCTGGTCAAGTATCACAAAGCATTTCGATGTTGCTGGGATACCAGTTACCTAGCAATTAACTACCGCCGTAAACTTATAGATGACAGCCAGAGGTTGGAAGTAAATTGCAGGGGGTTGAAGAACAATTGTGTTGAAACAAAGGGCCGAATTAAAGGCGATCGGCTCTGCAGTGACTTCACAGGAAGTGTAGTGGAGGTGGGGAATATGAAAATCATGTGATGCTGCCCACAGGTGCGGGGTGAACTTTGATCATCCTCTTTGATTCGCACTTCACCAGCCTAGATTCATTAATGAGAGCTCTGTTTGGCCAGGCATAAACAACAGAAAACCATTAAGATGCTGATCGGCTGTGGGAGGAAGACAACAGCCTGATGGGAGGAGAGGAGAAAACTGAGCAAAAGCAGGTGATGTCAGTCACGAGGAACGAGTGATCTCATTGTATGAGCGCTTGTCACATACAGCAGGCTTTGTCCTGGTGAACGAGAAATCATTTGTTTACCTAATGCCTTAGTGTGAATAAAATAATCAAGCTAAATAAACAAGAGCCTTGATGAGTGAAGAAATGATCATGAATTTAGATTAGTGCCCGTGTGCTCTAATGCTGTCTTTTGTAAAAATTGTTGAGATGAGACTAGTTAATAGAAAAGATTAGAGAGGATCTTAAAAGGATAGTTCATTCATAATGCATATTCTGTCAAGACGTTTATTTTGTGTGCATGTGTGTCTGGATCTATCGATTCACTGCAAAAGATAAATTAATACATCAAGTAGTTAATAAATTAATAAGTGAAATAAATGTAGTAGTAGGTTTAGGGATTAGGGTTGTAGAATATGGTCATGCAGAAAATGTGCTAATAAGTATTAATAAACAGCCAATGTGTTAATAATAGGCTTGCTAATAAGCAACTAGTTAAATAGTGAAAATTGGTTTCTATACTAAAGTGTTACCTCTTACGTCCTACCTTACTAACTACTAACAAGCAGCAAATTAGTTTGTTGTTTGGTAAAAGTTGTAGTTAATGGTTTGTTAATGGCAAGAATTTTACCTTAAAATAAAGTGTGACAAATAAATAAATGCATGTTACATAAATGCATACATAATAAAAACACATATACATACAATGACTTGAATACACCTTTTACAGGATGAGAATGCTTTTAATTTCATTTTTTTATTATTGGGGGGCATAAATATGAATAAAAAGCTGTACTTATGATGGAAATACCATTAAAACACCTTTCATTTATATTTTCATTGACAAGAAAAACATTTGGTTGCAATATCAAGGTCATGTGCAACCAACATGCAGACACATGCATGAAAAAAATAAACTAAACAGACATTAAATCATATAAAAGACCCCTGAATGGCCTCAATATGTCAACATTTCTCTTAAAAACTTTTTTTAAACAAGGAAATGATAGTTACGCTTGTAAAATAGCATGTGGTATGTCAATGAAAAATTGAATGAATTTAAAAATTATACACATAATAATTAAAAATACTTTTCACATTTTAAAAAGTAGTGAAAAAAGGAAATGGTAACGATGTTTCATGTTTGTATGAATTACAGTGCACGCATGTCTCAGCAGTGAATGGCAGAGAGAGATGTCTGCATGTGGAAACACACCTTGTTCTCTTTACTCAAGAGTATGTCGCTTCACTAGTTCTCTGCTTAGCTATAAAACCATAAAGAATGTTTTTTTGCAAACGGAGGATGCAATCTGAGAATTTCAGTGAACCATCTCCTGCTATTCCTGTTGTCCCCCCACACACTTCATTGACCCTATCATCTCAAGGCTGTTGCAGAGCCGCATTGTGCATACGTGCCTGTTTAAGTGAGGATGACCGGGGTTTCTGAGTGGCCCTGGAGAGGTGATGTGTGCTGATGCAGCCGAGTTGAACTGATGTGCTTGAGACAGATCAGACCATGTGCACGAGTGTCAGCTGGCACATATACTCTGAACGTCTTTTATCCTGCAGCTCTGTTCCTTATTCTCTCTGGCTGGTTTACACTAGTGCCTCTCTAATGCACACACTCACTTTCTGGCTCCATTCCTTACAGTAGCTCTGAACTACGACCTACTCCCCCCCCACACACACACACACACACGCACACACACAGAGAAAGAAGGCTAAAAACAATCCATATATGGGAAGAGAGATGTGGAAACAAGGCATGTAAATTCAATGGAGGCCACTGATTACAATGTTCCAACAAAGAGCAGTGAGGATGTGTGAAGGAGAGGAGTGTGTGTGTGTGTGTGTGTGTGTGTGTGTGTGTGTGTGTGTGCGCATGCATTGCTCTGCTCTCAGCGATTAGATCAAATGCACACAGGCACGCTCAGCATGCTGATATCCCAGCAGCCACTTCAAGTGAAAGCAACAAATATTGTGGAGATGATGGGTATCAAAGGATTAGTAAAGGTCATGCTTATATTAAAAAAGCTCGTCTGTTACAATTAATAAACAGAACGGGTTTGTTATTGCATTACAATGTTAATTTGGCTATTGCCGTTAAGTCCTTGAAAAAGTACAGGACATTTTATCTTCTTGCAAAAAAAAGAGGGTAGCTATATATACACATTAATATATATTTATAAATTATGTGTAAGCACTCATACATAGCATGTAAGAAAAATAATATGTTTGATACTATAGTGACTGCATTTTGTTTAATAATTATTATTAAACTAATTATTATTATAAGGAAAACAATCCTTTCACACGGTCATTGCCCAAGGAAATTATAAACAATATTACCTGGAAAAATTTACTTAAATTAGTTTCTAGTCACTTTCGTTTCCGAAATTTTCGTATGCGTCATCCATCCAAATTATTTTATGACGGATGAAAGTTTCGGAGGAAGTGTGTAAACGTGATTGACACAACGTGAGGTCGTATTTATTTTTTAACATGCAAAAAATTCGGACGAAACTTTCGGACCTTTTGAGTAATGTTAGATATATAAACATAACATGAAGGGCACTTTTAATTTAATTCAAATCTATTTGTAAAACCAACTTAAAATGTATTGTTAAAAATAATTGTTAAATACACTTCCATACAGTAAGATGTTGAAGCTGTTTTTTTTTGTTTTTGTAGTTTCTTTCACTCATTTGTTTAATTAAAAACATACATATTGTGAAATATCATTAGAAATTGAAACAACTCTTTTCTATTTTAATATATTTTCAAATGGAATTAATTCCGGTGATGTCAAAACTGAATTTTCTGCATCATTACTCCAGTCTTCAGTGACACATGATCCTTCAGAAATCATTCTAATATGCTGATTTGGTGCTCAAATCTCTTCTTATTTTCAATCTTAAGAACATACTTCTATAGAAACCGTAGTCCTTTTTTAGGATTATGATTATCAGAAAGTTCAATAGAACTATTTTGCACCATCGCATGTCTTTACTATAATTTTTGATTAATTTAATGCATCCTTGATTAATTTTTTTCTTTTCTCTCAAATTATCCATGGGCCGCCTAGCACCCACTTGCGGCTCCCTGATCTCTCGAACTGAGATTCGAGAGCTATGGTGGAAGGTGGCTTTTGTTTTAAGGCTATCGATCAGCAACAACACATTAGCATGTGCGGTCTCACTCATCAGGCACACAGAAGTCAGCAGCACAATGGGCATCTGAGTGGATCCGCTCCTGCCTGCAGGCAGATGGGCTCTCTGTGTTAGCACTGGCAATCCATCATTACAGCTCAAGCTGACCCTTTTGCTCCTGTCCGACTCTCTGTACTCCCCCGGACTACCGCAACTCATCTGACAGATAAACTAACAGGGTGTTGCCTGGTAATGCAACAGCTCCTCAAAACAGTCAGATCGAGTCAATGTTTGTGTACAGCCCAACTCGTTTTGAATTTGAATTGCTGTTGTCAAGGTTGCAGTACAAGCATGAACACACAAACTCATGAGTAATCTCTGAACTAGACCACAGAAATCATAGTCCATGGTGAATCCATGCTATCGGCCATATGTCAACCCTACTACTTATATAGCTACTAATGACTGACCACGGTGTGGTTTCTTCCTGTGCTGTAACTGTGTAAATTGAACCATACGCACAATTGCTGAGCTAAATCACACTAATGGCTGCTCATTTCCATTGCAGAACCGTTCAAGAGCGCAAAGTATTATTCTGGAATAAATGTCAAATTTAAATGTCCATTCATTTGAAATTCAAAAATGCAAAAATTATTTTAAATTGCAAGTGTCAAGTTCTTAAAAAAAATATTTCTCATCATGTTGGTTCATTTACAGGTGCATCTCAATAAATTAGAATGTTGTGGAAAAGTTCATTTATTTCAGTAATTCAACTCAAATTGTGAAACTTGTGTATTAAATAAATTCAATGCACACAGACTGAAGTAGTTTAAGTCTTTGGTTTTTTAATTGTGATGATTTTGGCTCACATTTAACAAAAACCCACCAATTCACAATCTCAACAAATTAGAATACTTCATAAGACCAATAAAAAAACATTTTTAGTGAATTGTTGGCCTTCTGGAAAGTATGTTCATTTACTGTATATGTACTCAATACTTGGTAGGGGCTCCTTTTGCTTTAATTACTGCCTCAATTCGGCGTGGCATGGAGGTGATCAGTTTGTGGCACTGCTGAGGTGGTATGGAAGCCCAGGTTTCTTTGACAGTGGCCTTCAGCTCATCTGCATTTTTTGGTCTCTTGTTTCTCATTTTCCTCTTGACAATAGCCATAGATTCTCTTTGGTGTTCAGGTCTGGTGAGTTTGCTGGCCAGTCAAGCACACAACACCATGGTCATTTAACCAACTTTTGGTGCTTTTGGCAGTGTGGGCAGGTGCCAAATCCTGCTGGAAAATGAAATCAGCATCTTTAAAAAGCTGGTCAGCAGAAGGAAGCATGAAGTGCTCCAAAATGTCTTGGTAAACGGGTGCAGTGACGTTGGTTTTCAAAAAACACAGTGGACCAACACCAGCATTTTGCTTGACAATCCTCATAAGGCTGCGGTTCTCTCGGTTGGTTGTGCATCTTTTTCTTCCACACTTTTTCCTTCCACTCAACTTTCTGTTAACATGCTTGGATACAGCACTCTGTGAACAGCCAGCTTCTTTGGCAATGAATGTTTGTGGCTTACCCTCCTTGTGAAGGGTGTCAATGATTGTCTTCTGGACAACTGTCAGATCAGCAGTCTTCCCCATGATTGTGTAGCCTAGTGAACCAAACTGAGAGACCATTTTGAAGGCTCAGGAAACCTTTGCAGGTGTTTTGAGTTCTGAGTTGAGTTACACGAGTTTCACAATTTGAGTTGAATTACTGAAATAAATGAACTTTTCCACGACATTCTAATGTATTGAGATGCACCTGTACTATACCAATGAAATGTTTAATTAACATTTATTTAGGAAACATGCATTAAATTGATCAAACCTGGAAGTAAATATATTTGTAATGGTACAAAAGATTTGCTTAGTGCTGCAGTATACATCTGGTCAAACTATATCAAACAAATGTTTTGCTATATTGTTTTGAACACAATAGTGTTGATTCTGAGAAAAAAAAAGAAGAAAAAACTTTAAAAAGACAACCTGATTTTAACACATAAGGTACCGCTGTTTACAAGACGATTAGTTCATTTATTCCTGTAAGTCCTGTATTTGTCTTTTCTGCAGATTTGCGGGGCCACTTATAAAGTGAGTAGCCATTGTTACAGTCTATACAGTTCCGTTACAGGACAGCAGGCTGACCCCACACAGTAATGATCTGATTTTACAGACCTGTCTCATTCCCCCTGTCTGCACGGAGCAGGACAGGAGCTTAATGTGAATGCATTTACAACACGATTAACTCTGCATGGCCATTTCATCCAGTCCCATCCATAGTGCTCCAATTAGAGTTAATGGACAATAAAAGTCTATGTGCTTTATGCTGAAAGAGGTCTACGCTGAGAGGGAAGAGGATGGAGGCGGACTGTTCTCACACCCTGTGGCACACATACATCCAATGGGTTCTTTGTTGAGCCCTGAGGTGAGTGGGTCGGGCCATTGTGGCTGCTCTCCAATGGGTGAGCCATTTGAGTTCATTGGAATGGAACAAACTAGGTCAAAGTGATGTCTGCGGGATGTACAGTATTACATGTGGAGTACTAGCGTGCTAATGATCTAAGGAAGCAAACAGTGACCTTAGTGATAAGAGATAGTTCATGAGGAAACTGCTCTGTTTTTAAACTTAAGTGTAAATGTGGAAATTTAAAGCTAATGGCATGCAGCAGAGATTTTCCACAGGGTTTTGTCGTTCTGACCCACTGAATTTTAGAAGAGCTGCCGAACTACTTGTGGTTTCACAATGCTATTCCGACATATTATGCAGACTGAATAGCAAATGCCAACACACTGAGGCAAAGTCATTTTGCTGTATCAGTGACTCAGCTATGTGATGTTTGAGTGGTTCAGAAAGGGCACTGCAACCGACCCACAGGCCAGTTTGGTTCTCACAACCTTTATCGACCTGATTGGGGACAGATGTTCTCCAGAGACACTACATGGATGGAAGGAGCAGCGCAGAAGCTCTTTCAGATGGGGAAACCAGCTTCTCTACAGTTAGACGATGTATGTTTTGTCCCCGAAATAGTATGTAATTTGTTATATATGTTGAGGGGGATTCCTAAAATGGACATGCCATAAAGGGCAAGACAAATTCATAATGTTTAAAGGTATGATCATTCCAAAATTATATGACTTTATTTCTGTAGAATTTCAAAGGTGGATATTTTGAAGAAAGTTTTAATTGGTACAATAAAAGTTGGAAAAAACGCCACAACATTCTTTTTATGAACTTTACCAAGTTTTTATGTTTGGAATGATCACAGAATTGTCAGGTGAACTTTTCTTTGAATGTCTAAACTCACTTTGTTTCACTACACTATTATCTTGGCTAAAACACTTTGCATTAACATTAACTTTACGTGGTACACTCATGAACATGTTTTTATTTTTTTCTTTGCGCACAACAAGTATTCTCGTAGCTTCATAAAATTAGGGTTGAACCTTGTCACATGGACTATTTTAACGATGTCCTTACTACCTTTTTGGTAGGTGAATTTGTGTTCTGAAGATGAACGAATGTCTTACAGGTTTGGAACGACATGAGGGTGAATAATTAATGACAGAGTTTGAATGTTTGGGTGAACTATTCCTTTAATATTGCGACACCCCTGGACTGAATCACTTGAATTTGAGATACTTGTCGATGAATTGCCGTCACTTGTCCATCAAACCTCAGAAAGCACCACTTATAAATGTGTGGTCTAGAACAAGACTAAGATGCTTACGAAAGATAAACAAGCATGAACATTTTTGTGTTTATCTAGAAAAGATATCCGCATGAAAAAGAGATAAAAGGAAGGAGGCAGTGATGTTTGGCGGCTACTTACCAGCGCAGACTTGCCGACACCTCCTGATCCGAGGACTACTAACTTGTATTCACGCATTGTGCAGTGTGTCCGTTAACTACCTATAGAAGAATCAAGAGAAAAAAGAAGGTAAGTCTCCAGAATTTCATACAAGTAGTTAAGCTACTCTAAAAAAAATCAATACGGTTTAGACTTTCTATTAGACTTAGAACACAAAAAGTTCACGAAAAGTACACCATAACACTTCAATGCTGAAGCTGAGAGCCGTAGTCGAATCAAGCAACAAAAGGGATTTAGACCGGTGGTCGCCCTCAAGTTCAGAAGATCAGAAGGCCGCCAGCGTGAAATTGCTATACAGCTGAGTATCTAATCTGAACTGCACTCGCAAGACTCCCGCCCACTCATTAATTAGAATGTTACGTTTCCTTTGACATCACAATTGTGTGTCTACTTCAGCTTTGCACCTCAAAAAGATCATCAATCATCTTACACGTAAGGGTGCGTTGCCCACGAAAGTGTTTGGTTTGAGGTCGTGTAGCTGAGCACTCTTGCCATTTCCTTCTTTGCAGGAAGAGAGTGGAACAAGAGCTGTGTGGTGGGGTTGACATAGATCTCAGATAAACGACACACATCATGCGCACACACACACACACACACACACACACACACACACACACACACACACACACACACACACACACACACACACACACACACACACACACACACACACACACACACACACACACACAGACAGATGTGAACTGCTCCACACCCTGTCTCTTGGGTCTTTCAGTCTCTCTCACTCCTCATGTAACACTTAGAGTAATACAATTACTTACAGACATACACAGTATACAGTATGAATGTGTATTAGGTCAGAAAAGCGCTTTATGTGCATAAAAAGTTATGAATGCATGGTCCATGCACTGCAAGTGTACTTTTCAAAAACTTTACGTGAACTCATACTGTTGGGATGTAACAAACCAAGCTAAGCCAGCAAATTCATTGGTTGATTCCCCCAAAAGCATAAACACATGCACTATCGAAACATTGTTTGTTTAATTTCTGACCTGCCAGACATAGCAACAACCAATAGCATCGCTTTGGGGCGGAGTATATCTGTGTGACCAACCAATGGCAGACTGTTTTGAATTTCTTTTTTTGCAGTTTTGTTTGGTGATGCTAGTGGTGCAACACACTTTAGCTTTAAACCAGATGTGTTATTATTCGCATAGCTAGCTATTAACCAGTTTATAACTAGTTTGCCTCATGAGAATCTCTTCAAAGTATTTTTGATCTGAAAGAAAAAAAAACTGACTTCGGGTTCACCTGACCTCTTTAGTTTTTTAGGGGGTGTTTACATAAGACCAGTGCACCCAAAAATAGTTAACCGATCAGAAAAAAAAGAGGTCATGGGACACATTTATAAAACATTGCTCAAGAACAGTGTGAAATATATATACACACACACACACACACATATATATAGGCCAACATTATTTGCATTATTTAAATAAATAAAAAATGACCTAGGTTAACCTCACTAACTGACTATTCACTTTTCGGATGACTGGGCAACCATCAAGATTTAGTTTACATGAGTCATAATACATAGGAGTTCAAAATACAAACATCTGTCCCCCTTTCATTTCCCTCATTCCACCCATGCTTGAGACCACAGAGCAATGAGTTTACAGGGGAAAACAGGAGGCCCATTTCAGATCTAACACGCTGGGCTTTAGTGGGCATGACGGCTGAATCTGGAGCCAGGCTGACTGTGAGACCACGCTCCGATAGAAGAGATTACCACTTACTCGCATCTAATGCAATAGACACGAGGGTATCTTAGACTGAGAAGTGCCACAGCCCACTGCACTCCCTCGCAGCAATAGATCAGTGCAAGCAGCTCCGTGCTGAAGAACAAATCCTCCGCTGTCATCGAACGCTCTGCTTTCCATTTACATTGGCAAAGTACAGAGGGAACGGGAGACGGAACAGGAGGGAGAGAAGAATTGTGTGGAAAACATAAAATGAGTGAGAAATGAGAGGGTGACAGAATAAGACTCGGAATATGGCGTATGAATGGAAAACATCTTTTAAACGGACGTATCAGTGTATGAGGTGTCAGTCGAGAGTGTATTCAGCACAGATGTGCGAAAGCAAATATAAAGGTGAATGTAACCTCTGAAGACCTAATCGTTCTTCACATATGGTTCAAATACACGATTAGTGACTCCCACAGTTGGTAGCCGAAGAAAGACCAACAAAGCCTTGAAGTAGCAGAAACAACAGCGGCTGTTTGAGTCAAATTGACTGCATCTATATACACCTTAACAACAGAGTGAATTAGTCTACTTGGAACAGAAATACACATTTTGTCTGGAAAAGTCTGATTCCATCTTCACATATGCATTCCACATATGCTTTTGGTTGTTAATGAAGCCCTCAGGCACCAGGGATTTACATCACAGAAGCAGGGGAATTTGGGTTTGTGGGAAGGAGACATCGCCGTGAAATCATCTTTATTGCAGCATTCAAGGCCATTCTAGATTGTTAATAGTTGTGAGGGATTGTGTGGAATGCGTGTGTGTGCACATATGTCTGCAGAAGTATCAAATTTCATTATAAATCCACAATATTTTATTTAACACATGAGGACCCAAGATAGTTTTCTTGCAGCTGCTATTCTTCGATATTAACCAATACATTTGAAGAAAAATGATCTTTTAGTGAGTCTACAAAATTTGAGGCCCCTTTTAAAGATGGGGGTATGCATTTTTTTTAAATGCTTTAGAAAACGAGTCGGGGCCGAATACCAAAACAAACGTGTAGCCAATCAGCAGTAAGGGGCGTGTCTACTCATGATGCAGAAGAGAGAGCGCTCATCAGTGCACATGACGGACATTAGCCGAGCCGAGCAACGACCGAAAGATAGAGATGGTGGATAAAAAACAAGAGAGGAAAACGTCTGCAGAACAAAAGAAGGCAGTTGTCCTGTCACAGACTGTCTACACTGGACGAGACAAAGCGACCGTTGAAAACTATTTGAAATTTGTGTCAATGTGTCACAAATAGAATGCGGCAGCAGTTTACTGTCGCAGGTTTGTCGTGTCCGTGGTGCGGCATCCAGTGTAGACAGCATCACTGATTATAATGAGTTCTATGGTATTTGGTCACGCCGCTTCTCGCGTCCGGTGTAGACACGGTGTTACGATAAGGAAACAAGTAGGACCCATGTAAATATCGGATCAGTTTTCCAGCACTGGAGAGAACTCAAAGAGCGGGAAAGCCTACGATCGGACACCTAGGTTGCTTTGTTTCTTCTCGATACGTGAGTAACATTGGTTTTGCTTTGTTTCACAGAACTAATCGTTGCCTGGGATGCGTATCTATGTGTGAGGCAGAGCTATCAAAATAGGAGCGAGACCTTTTTGGGGAAGGGGCGTGTTTTTTTTTTGTGAATGTTCAAATGTCAACATTGAATACTAGAAATTGCTTACCCCACCTTTAACATCTGCCAGGTGATAAAAAAAATATGCTTCACACTCCAGTAGGTGGCGGTAATTTGGTCATTTTAATAGCGGTTAGCAAAGTACATTTCTGCTACCTGCTGGACTGGAGGAAATA
Organism: Ptychobarbus kaznakovi; assembly: GCA_027422405.1. Taxonomy (NCBI): domain Eukaryota; kingdom Metazoa; phylum Chordata; class Actinopteri; order Cypriniformes; family Cyprinidae; genus Ptychobarbus; species Ptychobarbus kaznakovi. The sequence continues at coordinate 33,947,736 of CM049795.1, read as the reverse complement.
TTTTATCACTTATTTTCAATGTGACATCAGTGGTTCAACCATCATTTTATGAAGCTATGAGAATACTTTTTGTGTGCAAAGAAAACAAAAAATGACTTTCAACAATTTATTCTCTTACGGTTCTGTCTTTGACACGTGTTCATGAGAGTACCACAACGCATGAAATTATGGTTCAACCACTGATGTCACATGGACTATTTTAACATCAACCTTACTACCTTTCTGGGCCTTGAACATCTCAGTTGCGTTGATGTCTATGCAGGGTAAGAAAGCTCTCGGATTTCATAAAAAATATCTTAATTTGTGTTATGAAGATAAACAAAGGTCTTTCAGGTTTAGAACGACACGAGGGTCAGTAATTAATGACTGAAACTTCATTTTTGGATGAACTATCACTTTAAATTATCTCCTTTTGTATTCAATTGAGGAAGCTGTGTCCTATGAGTTTGGAACGACATGAAGGAGGGTAAAGCCCTTTCCGCACCAAACACAATAACTATATGTTTATTAATGAAAACTATAATTCATTAAAAAAAGTTAATAATCATTTTAATTCTATGAGAACAGAAAAGTTCACACCACAGCTATAATAATAATGAAACAGAGGAACGATATTAATGGAATCACCTTCAGAAGAACATTTTGATAAAAACACTGACAGTCAATCAGAATCATCCTGAGACTGAGAATAAACAATGTTATCATCCATTTGTTTGAACACTAATATGGTTATTATAGCTAATTGAGTTATTATATATCACTATGTATATCATTCTGGGTGTGAATGGGCATTCTCAAAACTTTTTTGGGTTAACAATTCTGTTAGTCTTGACAGATTATTAGCAAAGAACAGTGCTTGAGCAGATAAGAAAGGGAAAAACCTATTGGTATGGTATTATTGGTATGAAATTTACCTGCAGCAATGACTTTGTTAATGAGAATTACAGCTTGAGTCATAAACTGCAATACATTACTCAGGAAACGGTAATGCCGTGGTAATGCCATATCTCAGTGCATCACACACAAATTGTAGACTGGGCTGCTGAGGCCTGTGGTCAGTGTCACAATGACTATGGGAGTTCAGGGTGTGTAGATGAGCAGTTTTTGGCTGTCAAATTTAAGCAAGAGTGCGGTGCACATGAAAGGGTGGATTATGACAGGAAATCATACTTGATTTTTCAAACCATGCTCATTTGACACACCACGCCTCTTCTGAGCTATAAAGTCAAGTGATGACAAGCTCAGCTCAAAATATCTCTGAGACTCGGAGGAAGACACAGGGTTGAAACGAATGAGTGACTTCAATCTCCTGTAAGTGTGACCAAGCAGAAGACATGCGACGTGACTCAAACTCTCCCTGACCTCTGTCCCACCCAAATCAAATACGTTTCAGTCAGAAATCCTTGAAGTAATCCTACATCTGTTCTAAAGGGAATCTCCACAAGATTTGAGAGCGTTTTTTAGCACGTCGTCTGCTCTACACCTTGTTGAGAAATTGAACAGGCACATTGCACTGCACAAGCATCGCGCCTGTGAAGTGATCTCTCTCCTGCAAAGCTTCCCCTCTAGTAATTAACCAAGCAAGATCCCATGACGCTGTGTAAGAGGATTTTCACAGTGATGAAGAATCCAAAACGGAGTGAGCAGACGCTTCGGATCTTCCTCTCAAGGATGACTAAGGTCTGGCGTTTCAGCATGCTAATGACCTAGATAAACTTTTGACAACAAAATAGGAGAAAATACTCTTTTGGTGACAACCATTTTTGGTGTCTAAAAATGCTAAAGGTTTTTTAATGTTAGGATTACAATATTAAACTTATCTTAACTAAAGAACAATAGGAGGCCTTTAGGCTAGGTAAACAAGTGTATGTGAGAGTCTCTAAGTGTGAGAAATTTCAAAGACATATGTAAATGTGTTTATCCGAGTGGTTTGACAGTGTTTCTCTGTGTTATGTTAACGCCCAAGCTAAGTGCATTTAACTGGGCCACAACTGTTATGACAAAAAAAGTTTGAAATCGTTATTTAAATCCATAATCATTCATCTTTGAGACCAAATATTTGTAATGTAATCTAAGAGTTTTCTCTCCCTCCATTGAAAGTCTATGCAACCAAACCCATTAAGACACAAGGTCTGTTCATCATATAAAGCGACTGATTAAAATTTAATTTGTTCAAAAGAACAACAAAAGCTTAATAGAACAATATGCACATATAATAGGTATCATATGCCAATACTAGTTTTTCTTTGCCTAACACCCATCCCATTTTAAGTTAATCTTCGAAAAACAACTTAATAACATTAATAAATAAAAAAAAATATCTCAAAATGAATATACCTTTTTTTAATACTGTACATTGCATTGTGATGCCCGAATTCACAGAATTCACTTGCAGCATTTAAAAAATATATTTTAGTTTTTTAAATGTTCATATTTAATGTAGACCAAGTTGTGTGAAATTTGAATATTGGTCATTTATCAGACCACAATATAAAATGTAAATATAAAATATTTAATATAAAAATATATGAAAATAAAAGACCTGCTCAGACACTATGAGACTAACCGAACAGCCTTAGACAAGAAAAATCTAAATACATCAAGGACACGGCTTACAATAATTTCCAACAGGTTATTTCTACCTAATTTAAAAGCAAAAAAAGGGCATGTCTCAGTAGTTGGGCCTTTTTGTATTTCTGAAATGTTTCCTTTTAGTTTTTGACTTCCCAGCAATTGACGGATATAGAGAAATCAGGAGCAGAACAGAAGGAAGTGCTCTCAAAGGCTTCAAAAGAGGCACAGTGAAGCCACTTATCATTTGGGCATCTGTCAACCACAGTCAAAAGCTGAGAAATATCATAAGCGAGACCCCAAGGAATGAGGAAGAGAGAGGTCAATGTTTTGGCAAACCATTGACAGTGAAGGAAGAGCAGCACTCGGGCTAATGGCTGAACAGGCTCTATTTGCTCAGCCTCAGGTTGTCCTCAAAAAAGGTCAAGAGGTTGCGAGAGACTCAGGAGCACCACGGTGAAAGTGATTCAGTGGTGAGTGGATTCTGCCACTAAGACCCTCAAACATGGCGTTGAGCTACTTAAAGCCATTAAAAGGGCTTTGAGGATAAGCGCAGCCTTCTATTCACACAAGCCTGATAAAGAAAAGGGTCCCAACACATACGTGAAACCTGGTCTCAAGGCACCAAATAAAAAAAGATGTGGCTCAACCGACACAAGGGACACAAAGATTCAGGTCTCATTCAGCTGGAAAGCAGCATGTCATACTGTATTCTCAAGCTTGTACTGTGTATATAATAGCGCACATAATCAATAGCTTCCACAAGGAAAATGAGTTTTAGCAATCAATTTAGATCAACACCAAAAGGCATACAAAACAGAAGTGGACAATTTATAAAAAAATATAATTATAAAACAATATTCATATATATTTTTTGAACTTGTGATGACTGTTTTATTGATTATAATTGTATAGAATCATCCAAAAACATTAAATTAATTACTATAAATATCAAAAATTATTATAGTTTTTTTTTTTACAATGGGACAGAATCATCAAAATGCCACCAAAAATAATCTAAAATAACATTTACAGTACTATTTGAAATTATTAATCTATTGCATATGCAGCTCTAGTAAATAATGCCCTTTCTGTGCACATTAAAGAGCTGGAATGCAAGACGGTGGTCATCTAGAGAAGTCATTTTAATTGAGTCCAATTAGCTTTTGCTAAGCAAAGCATTCGGATCTCTGAATTAATCTGCAAAATGCTGTAAACACAGAAAACTAGCTGCCTGTGCCTTAGGCAAAATACAGCGTATGCAGACAATACCTCTGCGATTCTGTGTTTATGACCAACAAAGTGCATGATAAAAACGCTTACATCTTCATCTCACATCTTTGCAATACGTAATTGTCATTTTGGTTTAAGATGACTTTATATGCTTTTAAAGGCAAGTAAAAGGCCTGTTAAATCACAAAGAAGGATAAGGCAAATTGAGAAGAGAGTTCACGGTCATCCTTCAGACATCAGCGTCTAACAGACAAATCAGCCTATTTGACCAATGCTTTTGGGTGCTAAGGTAAGGGAGACTGAAATGTGCAACGGAGCAAATCAACAGTCTTGCTCTGAACTTACCGGCCGCCCGTCAGGGCCAGATTCAGCTAATCACTGGAGACTGTGCTGGAAAGGGCTGTATCAGCGTTACAACATGCTGCTGTTAGCCTTCTTCTAAAACTGGCGCACAAACCTACTGGCAGCAGAGCACAAGAGGTTTATAAACCAGAGCACAGGCCGTCTGAAAGGGTGTGAAGTGCACAACAGGAGGGGAAAAAGTGTTAAAAAGAAAAGTGTGAAATTTCAAATTTGCTGATTAGGTCTTGTGGCTATTACAGATCTTCTTCTTAAAGGAATAGTTTATAAAAATATATGACTACAAGGAAAGTTATGTCATACTCATGCGGTTCCAAACCTGTATGCTGTTATAGTTTCCATGGAACAGAATACATTTTACATACAAGCTTTACATAAATGTAGTTTTTCTCCATTACAGAAATCCATGCAACTTGCATAAAAAAATTTATAAAAGATATATTCAAAAACATGCCTTTGTGTGAGGATCAAGCATCAAAATGCACAAATACAAAAAAATCTGGCAAAGACAAATAAGCTGATAACAGTTATGGCTGATAAACCGATAAATGGCCAGTGTTAAAATTCCATACTATTTCAATATTTCCTCTAAATAAACTAATAATAACAGACTATGCTTTCAAAGAATATGTTTAAGATGAGTGTTAGATGACAGATAATAAAAAAAGTATTTTAATCATTGGCATGGTACAGATATTGTGCATTTGTAGGCTGATGGCCTGTGGTCATATGGATTGTCATTAAATAGAAAAAATATATCTGTGAATTTGCTTTAAAAACCACCAGCCTTTGGGATAAGAGCAAGATAAACGAGAGTAATTATTGACAGACTTTTTGAGTGAACTATCCTTTTGAGAAATACCTTTGACATGTCAAACTCACATGACAATGTATCATTTGCTCACGTGTTCAGTATGAAGTTCACACGATAAACATAACACAACATAAGGAAGACATCAAACGCTCATTCCTGAAGGAAGTGCAAAGGTCAAGGAGTACATGGAGCAGATTACAATCCAAAAATAACTAACCAACACTGGAAAAAGAGAAGAATGAGTTAATCTGCACTCAAAAGATGGTGGCATCTTTCGCCCAGAGGCAGGCTTAGGTGTAAACACAAACTGACAGGCTATAGACACCGGGAGTCAGTGTGAATGAAGCATCTTTCCTGGGCCGCGAGGAGCAGACAGTAAGCGTAATTTTGAGAGAGAAGCAGCAGAGATGGTTGTGAATGTGAAGCCGAACAGTGCTGGGTTGGGTGGGGTAGATGGTCGGAGTTCTCGCATTTCAAACCTCAAAGACTTCTCCTCTCAGCCAAATTCATTTCGGCATGTGAGCACTGGAAAAAGTCGGCGTTAGCCAGCCGTGATGTCTGTGACGTTCATGAGTTCGGGCTCTGGCAGACAACTGGAGAGAGGGAAGCGTTTGCCGTTGGCGCACAGTGATAGAAGTGCTAAAACGACAATCTCGCTAATAGTCGACAAGCATCAGTAGTGCTGGATTTGACACCGAGACACCGTTTCAACAGAACTAATGGTTAAATCAGAGTTTAACGATAAGCTATGCTGTCACAACAAACAACAAGCTACAAGACTGCCGTGATGTCAATGTTGGCATGATCGTATTTACTACATGAGCGCACACAACAAAAATCATAATTACCAGTAGGGAACTGAAAGTCTGGGCTTGGGTATTAATCATGGCACAAGCAAACTGATATTGGTCATAATATGTTATAACAGTGAATATTCAGTCCACAGTTTTGATAAGAAGTTTGTGTTTTGTTGAAAAAGAACAGCCATAAAGCATGCTGAAAAATGTTCCCTACCCACTGGGAAATCCCATTGGTCCAAATCCCTGCCCTATATAGCTGTATATCAATCATCAAATATGTTCCAAGTTGACTTTGTTGCTAATCGCAGTATTGTGCTTTCAGTGTAGTATGAAATGTGTCATGTTGCACCTTGTGAGGAACATGACGTTACAGATATTCAATATAAGTGTGAAATATTCTAAGCTACATTGCAATGTCTCATGATGTCGCAAAACAGATTTCCATTTGTGAAAAGCATCGCCTGACATTTGTTACACAATGCGGAGTGATGCAGCAGCCTTTGCATGGCAGTGTAAGGAATCAGACATGCAAACACACACGGTGACTCACTGCACAAGCCTGAAAATCGCCACAGTTTGGGACCCGAGTGAAGATGAGGTATCGGGAAATCTCAGGTTCATTGTGACAGGCCACACAACACTAAACAATGCGCTAAAGCAGGGCTTAGCAATAGCATTAACTCTTAAGCTAAGCCTAATAAGACCATCAACTCTGATCCTGAATCAATATCAGCCAAGTACTCTCTCTTTCTCATTGCCCCTTCATCGACGGCTCAGGTTAGTCCATTTATATCAGCACCGCTGTTCCATTTTTGTCTGACTTCTCCACGTTTCTTTTGGGTTCAGAGGTAGCAATTAGTCAAAGTGAATCCCCACAGGGAGTGGAGATACACGAGAGGCATCTCCACTGCCACGTGAACATAAAAAGACCCCCTTATGTGCCATCAGGGGCTATTAACCCTCTCGTCCTCTCTCTTAAAGGGTTACAGAACATCCATTTAATGAAAGTCGGGTGGGCCCAGCCCCAGCTGTTAAATTAACACAGCTGCTTCACCCCAGGTGTGATGGCACTGCCTCTAGAGTGCCCTAGAAATCACAGTCATCAGGCAGAAAGAAGTGTCAAATAATGTCATGTAACACATGCTTTTGAAAGCCACTGATAAGAAAAGGAAGGAGAAAGTGACATCAAGAGGGGATGTTGGCAGCAGCAGGTACGCTACACAGCCACGAAATGTTTCCAATTAACAAATTATCTCCACTTCACAGCACAAAACCAATCCCATTTAAGTGTACAGGCTTTCCTACGAAGGGAGCACAATGGTGTCATCACACTTTAAGGCTAGAAATTTTAGGAATCTTTAAACAAGTATAAAAAAAAACTATTGTGAATATTCGACCAACTCATTGCAGGCTTGTGTTCCTGTTGTCCATAATAGGGTATTTGACACATATGAGTGCCCATGTTCTTAGAAATGCACTTTTTCTGTATTCATATTGTTTTTATATGGTTTAAAAACTTAAGTCGGCAGCCAACAGCCTCGTGGTTAGTGGGTTGACACATAGCGCATCTGCGCTCACGGCGGCCTGAGTTCGATTCCCGTCTCGAGGTCCTTTGCCGATCCTGCTCCCCTCTTTCCTCCCAGTAATTTCCTGTCTTTACTCTACTGTCCTCTGTCACTATCTCAATATAAAAGCACATAAAAAAAAAATGCTATTGTAAACAATAAATAAAAATCGAACAAATGAATGAACAAACAATTAATTGAATACATGTGTACATACATTATTGACAAAAACTGCAGATACAAAAATTCGGGGTCAGCTATTTTTTTTCTAAAGAAATTAATAGTTTTCTATTTTACGTAAATTACGTTCTTTTCATTCTGCAAAAAAAATATATCATAGCTCCACAGAAATATTAAGCAGTTAAAAATCTCAAAAAATATTTTCTATCACAGGAATAAATTACAGTTTAAATATATACTAAATCAGAAATGTGTTATTTTAAATTGTAATAATTGTTACATTTTTGATCAAATAAATCTTTTGACGACTAGCATATATTTTCAACGGTCAAATATATTTTATACATACATATTTTAACAAGACTGTCAACAAAAAAATAGGCTATCCATTCATCGATCTATCAATTAATTGATTGGCATTTTTGGCTTTATTAAGATAGGACAGTTTGTTGACAGGAAGAAAAGTGGGAGAGAGAGAGGGACAAGATCGGGATGCCCAAAGTGCAATGGCGCTCACAGTACCACAGCGCTATACATGTCCAGAGTGCTGCCTGTCGTGATTATTTATAGTTTTCAAAAGATGTCCTCCTTTTAATAAAGCTTTTTTCTTCTTTATAATATCAGCAGTAGTAACTGAGCATGCATAGCTCAAATCATTTGCGTTCACATACTTCCAGAGAGTTTGTTTCGAAAACTATGAGGACGTTTTACAAACAGCCTTCACATGACAAGTCCAGGGCCACACAGACTCTCAGAACACCTTTGGTTTGGATCATGAGTCTAAAGGCAGCGCGATCCAATGTGAAAGGATGAACAGAATCAAGCAAAAGACTTGCCTTGTACTTCCCCATTAAAGGCAAGAATCCAGGGTTGTGACTATCGCCTAAAAAGGCAATTCTCTGATTTGTGGTTCTGTGAGGACAGCGGTCATGACCTCTACGGTCCCCGCTGGTGCTTTTAAAATGGGTATCGGGATGCAACATCAACTGAACACTTTGGAACTAAACGGTAGATGGGTCGAGCCTGGTGTCAGAGTGAGATATTGCACTCTGCTTATTCAGACAGAAACATACGGTCCAATGCTTTGGGGTTTAGGGGAGTTTCAATGACCTGCGGCCCCATCACCCCTTCGGCCCATTCCCAGGACTCACCTCAACCTTTCTCCCATCATTAGTCATTTCTCAGTGAGGCACGATCAGGCCACAGAGATCCTGGCATGATTCCCCGAGCCAGAGAGAAGAGGAGGAGGGGGAACACAGTAAGCATAAATCATACGCAAAGACAAGAAGATCTCTGACCGGCGCAAGACTAAAACTCAAGACAATAGGATAAGAGAATACTTTAACCCGTTCAGCATGAGCGATGCCAATATTTCATATAAGTGCATAGAAATTGTGATGCTGTACTTTTTGTTGCTTGTAGTAGTTTTTAAGTGATGGCTTTACGGTCATGTATATATTTTGTGTTTTGTCCGTATCTATTCAACGGTCTATTCAAATAGGACTCATAAATGTAATTACTTGACTACAGATCTCTTATGATGCACATGTTTGATGATAATTTCTGAATCAAAATTGATTTTAATATTTTTGGGGGTGCAAAGTCTAAGTTGTCAGGATGGACATCTGTCCTTATATAATAAGAAAAAATTATCAAAAATTCTGGAAAATAATTATCTTTTCTTGTTGAGTAGTTGTTCTTGGAAAATAGTTATAATATATATATATATATTTGAAAGAGAGAGAGAAAAAGAAAACAACACATCTGTCTGTCAAAACATTCATTTGGTGCAATCAATGTTGATGTAAACTAAAATTGTTTGGTTAATTTTGGTAAATTTGGCTAATAAGGCTGAAATAAAATATAAATAAAAAAAAAACCTGAAATGGTGCCTTAGAACTGAAATAAAACATTTTAGTTGAAGCACTAAAAAGCATTTTAGCTGAAAAAATATAGATAAATATTTAAAAAAAAAATTAAATGACAAATGCACAAAAATACTCAAATTAAAATGAAAACTGACAATACACAGATAAAAGCTATGTTAATATATTAAAAATACTGTAACAGTATATTGCTACACTGGGTGCAACCAACATGCAGAAATATTCAGGAAAACAAAAAACAAAACAGACTGTCATGGTCAATAACTCTTATAATATCCTTGATATCTTTATGACATGGCAGTGTTAGTTCAAGTTGTAAAATGTCTTGTGGTACGTTCAGCTTGAACTGTACCTTCAACAGTCTGTGCTGGAGAACTCTCATCGGAACTGAATGACTTGCATTTGCTTTATTGATGCAAATCGATGTCAGTGCAAATACCCCAACCACTTCCCAGACTGCGTTCGTGGATAATCTTTCTGATGGCTGGGAACTACTCCAAACATTCGAACAGGATTAAGGCACCAATAATTCATCCAGCAGATGATTGAACAAACTATGCTGGAAGTCACAAAAATGAGCATGGAATCAGGGACCCAATGGCAAAAACACTTCCTGTGTGTCAGAGGACACATGCAGTGCGCTGCTTCAGATTTCTAATAACGTCCCATGTGTTCAGCTCTGGAGAAACTTGATACCCAAAGACACATACTGAGTCATGGAGAGAAACTGCTTTCAGTTTGACTGGATCTGATGTTAAATTACCATAAAATAAGCACTTCACAGAAATGAATGTTTTCCAGGAGCCATAAGGTCTAGTATTCCGCTTATACCTGCAATAAGTCAGTTATCATGGGGTTTTCTCCATCAAAATGCAATGACTTTGCAGGGTTTCTGACCACAAGATGATTTGGGGTCAAAGGTCATTACTCCGATGGCATTTGTGAACATGGGTAATGTCAAAACACACACCTCTGATGGGAGATTAATCCATTAATAGGCAAATAAAATCCCACACACATTAACCCAAATGAACCTGAACCACAGAGCAACGAATCCTATCAGCTTAAGTGTGATTAATTGATGCAATACACACAGATGAGAGAGGACACTATATGAGAACAAGACTTGCTGGCAATAATAAAAGCCTAATTTATTGTCCAACGCATGCTTGTAAGTTCCAATTAAGGCTGGGCAATATATAAATATTTACGATACATAGACTATTAAAGAAAAAAAGATTTTGTTTCTGATAAGTAAACACCATCATGAATAATTACTGTGACTTTAATGATCATTAGAGAGAGAGCTAAAGCATCTCTAATGTGGCTAAGAATTGTGAATTCATTCATATTGTGAAATATCATTACAATTTAAAATAACTTTTTTTCCTATTTGTCTATATTTTAATATGCAATTCATTTCTGTGATTTCCAGCAGCCTTTACTCCAGATTTCAGATTCACATATATTACAAAAAATATTGTAATATGCTGATTTGGTGCTCAAGAGAGAGACATTTGAACAAACCTTTGAAAAGCAGTATACATAAATACTGAGAAATAATACAAATTTAAATATAGATTCATATTACATATCAGCAAAAGGCTGTAACAAAAGAGAAAATGTTTTTACCCAGCCCAAGTTGCAACAGCAGCAATATTCAGCTGGTGTTTATACAGATCCAGGACCTCAAGGGTAACTGTGAAATCCACAAGCTTCTTTAAAAGAAGCAGAATTAAAGAAAACCACTAAGCTAGATCTCCTTCAAACATCTAAGATAACAAGCTATTAGCACACTCTCTGCACTTCATTATGAAACGTGTTTCGGATAGATCTCGGCCACACGGTTGAAACCTCCCACACAAGACTGTCACAGCATTCACACAAAGCACAGATAAACAAGCTAATGATGCCTACTGCACAAATCCCATTCCTGGAGAAAAGAGTGAGCCCTTTACAAATGCATAGACTGACAGTTAACAAGACACAATCCAGATTCAGCTGATTATAGTCACTCTCCAATCCAGTGCAACGCGAGCACTTCCTGCTGCAGAGTTAAATCAAAGCAGGCCAGGAGGCAGGGCGGAACAATGCCTGAGAAGCTGCATTTCTCCCTCCTCTCCGTTGCATGTGGAATGCGCTTGTTTACACGGGCCGCTCGGCCGAACCCGCTATCTTGTATCAAACGGTCCCTGAGCCCAAAGAGGAAGACCAGAGGGAATGGAATTGTGCTCGGTGTAATGCCACATCGGAATGCAGAGCAGGGGCGCATCTCTTTTGTCCCGGGCTGGAACTCCACGAGCAGTGCTTCAGAGAGAGGCGCAGCGAGACCCCTGGGGGGACCCCCTCCAAACGTGAGCCTGGGCGTTGCTGGTTCTGGCCTGAGGAAGCACTGAAACGCTTGAGAATGTTCTGGCTGTTTTTCCGTCACACCAGAAATAACATCAATGCAAATACAGAGTGTTTGAACAGGAAAGGAACATTTTTATAGCTATACAGTATGAACTGTAACTCCAGTTGGGAAAACGGATACAAATATAAGTTCCTCTTGAGAATGAGTGTTTGAGAGAGTAAAAATAGAGAGAGAAAGAGATAAAAAGAGTTCCATTGTTGGATTAAACCATTCAATTCAGCATTATGAGGTCATTCTAAGGGAGGATGAACTGTGTGTGTCTGTCAGTAAAGTCATCCTTCACTCAGCTATCCATGAATTCATCCACAATTTAATGCACTCCAGAAACATTTGCAACTGTCAGGATTGTTTTGATGTACTAACATATACACATTAAAAACATCTATGCCACTTTAAGATAAACACAATTTTCAACAACAGATATAACAGAAGTGATAGATACAACAGAAGTAAATTCTAGAGCTAAAACCCCGTGATTATTCTTTAAAAGCGCCACTAATAACTGCAGAAGTCAGCATGAAATGGAAATCCTCCTATTTATTTGTTAAATGCATTTCATTGATCTTACTGTGAACCATCTACGCAGGTTTTCTTTTTTCAGCTTGTAATCAAAAACAATTACATTTTGTAATTAAATCAAAACGTCTTAACTTAATCTTCCACGGCAGACTTCTCCAATCGTTTAGTCAGCTTAAATTCCACCCATTACACCTCTTACAATCATTAATATCTGCCTCCATCCAATCAATAACCTCCGGATAGAACCGTTTTACTCACAACAAGGAAGAAAAGATATGTTGCTAGTGCCATTACATCACAACTTTAAAATGTGGCAAATTGCAAATGCTCTCCAGGTTACTGATTAAATCTACTACAAGAACAAAAAAGGGAATAGAACAGACATCATATTAACAAGAACGTTTAAGCCTAACTAAGATCACACCGCCCAACAACGTATTAAAGCATAACCATATTTATTGCCCCAAAAAGCTGAGTTTCTTCCCCTTGTCACATTTTTTACTGATTTTATAGTGTTCTAACAGTGCAGCGATAAGCAAGTAATCCATCCGCTCTAGGGATGTTCATGTCTCTACACGCTCTCTAGAGAGAAGATGTCTTCGTTCAGATGTTTTACACTCATCCTGGATAGAGAGACTGAAGACTGAAGTGCTGCCACAGCTGACTTACATGCAGTCATCAGCAAGCCAATGCTCACCACTAACAAGTCTGGGCATTGACAGTAAAGCGGAATAACCTATAAGTGGAGCAACTCTACAATAAAGCTGCAGTGGTCCTTGCATTCGTGGAGAGATGAAGACAATCACTAATGATTGCTGTATAAATTATTCAAAAACTAAAAAAAGTGACATAGCAAAGATGCATTATTTTAAATGTCATGTGCACTAATTAGAGATATCAATCAATTCAAATAGCTATTCATTCATTTTTAGGGTTAACGCATTAAAGTGTGTTTGATTATTGCTTTTGGCGGATTACATAGCCTAAATTAATTTCTAAATATTTATGTAAATAAATTGTTTTATTCTACTCTTTCCATGTCCAAATGTATTCAATATCAAAGTAAATTATATATTTTTTAATGTTTCTCAAATCTGCATTAATACATTTATTTAAATAATAAAATACGCACGCATTATGTACTTCATACTCTTAACTTCATAAGATGTTTTTGGCACTGACCTGTTGCTCTGGTGTGTCCTCGCTTATACTAATAAACTTTTCTGCTCTTTTTAGAAATAATACAGAATAGAATAAAACATGCATAATGACAAAGGGAAATAACGCATTCAATAGTAAACATACACATGCCTGTCACTCATCAGCGCTCATCACCAGCACTATAAAGCACGCACCCACACCCACCCACACACACCATGTGGGTCAACTTGGACTTAGTTCACACTGCAGGCTAAAGTGGCCCAAATCCGACTTTTTTGCCCAAATGTGACCCATATCTGATTTTCTTATGACAGTCTGAACAGCACAAATCCGATTTTTTCAAATCAGGCCCAGGCCACTTTCATATGTGGTCTTAAATCAGATACATATTCAATGTTTTGCAATTCGACTTCAGTCTGAACGGCCATGTTGCATTTCATGTGATTTTTACATCATTGAAATGCAACAGATGTCACAATTCTGCACTGGTGGAGGCGGGAAGATATAAATCACAATGGCAGACAATACATAGACAACAATTTTACTTCGTTATTTAGGCTCCGATTGCACATTAACTTAAAAATAGCTAAACACACGCTAACACGAGCAGCATCCATTTTTATTTCCGCAAACACAGTGCGCTGCGTCTGACGTCACGCCTTCTTCTGCGCATACGGGTCACTTCTGGACCGTATACGGTCCACACATGAGACTGATGGCAGTCGCATTTAAATGACAATGTGAACAACAGCGCAAAAAATTGAATCGGATTTCAGCAAAAAATTATATCTGAGCATTAAGACCTGCAGTGTGAACTAAGTCCTAGGCTTCCTTTTGCACACAAACACACGCAAAAGAAGAAGATTGTTTAGTGAGACTACATTCAAGATAATAATGCGACGAGTATCGGTTCATTTTTGTGCTGAGAAACTTGCGCATTACATTTCAGACCCCTTCTTTAAGCCCCTAACCAAAAGCATGGGGTAGCCAGATGTGGGACACGCATGCATACACCCACTACAGCATTTGCTCTTACAGTCCTGACGGCCACATGCAGGAGAAGAAAAAGAAGGTAGTGGTTTGGCGTAAGAAATTAAATACACACACATACACACTCAAATCAACAGAGGGCGGGGAAAGCAGCAGCTGGTCTGAGGTCAATTTAAGGGCTTCATCTGAGCCTGACAGGAGAAGTTGCACTGCAAGTTTTTTTGACATGTACGAGGGGTGCCAGGAAGCTCTTGCTGGTTGTGATTAGGCAGCAGACCCTTCCATCTCTGAGGCCTCCCTGCAGCGACGGAAACCAGATAGCTGTGCCTAATAAACCACAAGCTGCGCCCCCTCAGAATCAAGAGGCGGCCCCATGCAACCGCTGTATTGTGTCTTTATAAGGAAACTCACAGTCACTGACGTGTGATGTCAGCAGTACAAATCCAAAACACACATCAGATAATGCGTCTGCAATCAACGGCCAGCTTTTATGGTTCATCTCCATGCTGGGCTCCAAACTATTTTAAAGAAGCATTAGAGAAACCGAGTTGCCCAGTAAGCTTGAGTGTGCATTAAAAGGGTCACATTCTACACTTAGCATTTCTTGTTCCCTGAAGTCCACTTATAATGTTAGTCGAGGTTTCTGAGACCAATACCAACATTCATTTAGTTTGACCTGATCATTTTAAACCCTCTCTGACCCTGTTTTGAATAATACCCTTAAGAGATAAATATGCAAATGACCATACCATTCACTTTGGAACTCCGCATGCTTCAGGCATCGCTAAGTAAAGAGGTCATTTGCTGAATACGAGACGAAATAAATTATTATAAGTCAAATTAATTTTATATACATATATACAAACATACTTTGAAACAATATTGTGAAAAGTGCTATACAAATTAATAAATTATAAAAATAAAAAACGAATAAAAATATTTCAACCGAAAATTGACAATCAATATATTAATATTTGCAAAATATCACTACCATATTGGTTATCATACTGTATTCATTTGTAATGTGTAATTTATTTGTAGCATTTAAATTGAGTGATTTTATTTTTAGTAATTTAGATTTAATTGTAATTAAAAATGTCAATATTAGACATTTATTGGTTATTGGCCGTAA
Source organism: Ptychobarbus kaznakovi (assembly GCA_027422405.1). Lineage (NCBI taxonomy): Eukaryota > Metazoa > Chordata > Actinopteri > Cypriniformes > Cyprinidae > Ptychobarbus > Ptychobarbus kaznakovi. The sequence continues at coordinate 33,932,112 of CM049795.1, read as the reverse complement.
CTTAAAAACAATAATTACTGGTGTCGGATGGAAAATTACAGGAAGGCTATGACACTCATGTAGGAAAAAAATCCATATATGGGCTTGGTAGACTGAACTCTTATATTAAAAACAAAAAATACAATTTCCATGATTTCTCTACTTAAAAATCCTCTACAAGAACAAAATAGTCTGCAATGCTTCTGGTTAGTAAAGAAACGGGCACAGTAGCGAAAGGAGTGGGGGAGTTAGAATGTGGTTATTGTGTTTATTTGTCCCATTCCAGACTGTAAGAGCAGATCTATGAGTCCTTACCTCACACCAACAGCTCCTGGCAGCAGGCCAGGCTGTCTAACACACTAACCTAAAGAGTGTGTGACTGAAGACGGGGGACACGAGAGGAGGAGAAAAAGGGAGACAAAGACAATGTGTGGTGAAGAATAAACAGGGGACACTAGCATTATTTCTCTGCAGTGGTCAGTTCTTTTTTCTTTTATCTTTCTGACATACGTGGGCATGCATGTGTGAGCAGAATGCCAAACATAGAGCGTGTGCATGCACGACTCCCGCAGGTGATGTCATCTGAGGGGACATGACCGCACATGAGACAGGAGCTGATTCACTGCCAGCACCTCTTTGCGTAAGAAAACTCTCATGAGTACTGATCACACATTTGCTCTCGGATCTGGAACACTGAAACCTGAATCCGCTCAGAAATTAAATGAACTCGGTAAGTGGATATGCTCCTGGCACCCTCTACAAAACCCAGCCATCATGAGAAGAGCATAACAGCAACAGAAATGATGCAAGATGGTGTGTACAATGCGTGTCTGTGGATGACAGAGAAAGACATTAACGACTTTTTAATGTCAGTACTACTTAAATTAGTCTCTTTACGTTTCAAATGAAATGCTCAGGCGTATGGAAGCTTCATACATTAGCTTGCATTTCACGCAACATTTCTCCCTTAATTCTTTTTAAAAGAGGCAGTTCACTCCAAAATGAACATCCCCTCACATTTTGCAAACCTATGTTTACTTTCTTCCTGAAACACATGGCTTTTGTATGACACGACACTGTAATTTTTTTTTATAATTGGTGCTTAAATTTTACGTTGTTAGGCACCGAAAATCTCCAAACATTGCACCACAAAATACATAAATGATACCAAAAGATGTTAGTGGTTATGTATCATGATAGGCTAGTTTGTAAATGCGCAAGTACAATAGATTGGGACTGGAAGGGCAAAAAATGTGGTCCGTTATTCACCGAAAGCCATCATACAGCTTTAGAAGACTTAATTTAATTACATTAATTGGTTAATTTTTTGGTTCACATTCTGCAAAAGATCTCCTTTTTGTGCTTCACAGTAAAAAGTCAGTCATACAGGTTTGGCACAACATATAGGGGAGTAAATAATGACAGAATATTCATTTTTGGGTGAAATCAATTATTTTCAGTCCTTCTGAGAATCCAGCAACCAATCATCATAAGTTTATTAAAATGTAATCTGCATTTTTGATATTGATATCACCTAGTCCCTAGACAAAGTTTAAGATATCTATCATACATCTAAGTGCTTGTAGCTAAATCAAGTACTGGGCCGAGGCTTATAATCACGCCACTTTACTCTTAGTTCCCTCTCTAGAGAAACTGTGTTAACTGCTTAAACCATCAGCACATACCTCACAAAAGCACAGGGAAATGAACAAAGTCTCCATAAATAAACACAGCAGCTGTGATGAGGATGTGTAACATTGAGGATCTAGACCCACACCCACCTAATCTATGAACACGTCCACCTTGTCTCATGACACAGACCACACCCACACTGCATATCTGCACATAGACCACACCCACCCAATAGCAGACCCATCAGGCCACACCCCCATCTCAGAACCCAGACCACGCCCACCCCATTTCAGAAGACTGACGTTCTTCAGTGACATTTCCCTCCACTCTGATTAAGTGAACACCCACTGTGCCAGATGATGAAATAATACTGTCCAAGGCAGACGAAGAGGATTGAACTTTAATTCTACCCTGCCTGCCTGTTTCAAGAGGAAAAAAAGAGATAGTGCTGAAGAACTTTAAGAGTGTCTCGAGGTAGAGCACTTGACCTAATAATCAATTCATAAGTCAAAAAACAACCAAAAAATTATCTTGTCATAAATCCAGACTTCCTAAAATGCTACAATAAAGCAGTAAACTAAGTGAAATGTCCAGTTAGTGGCAGTAAAACCACATTCAGTTTGATCTAAAACAGATGACAGCGAATCTTCCAATGTTTTATTGCGCTGGTTGTTGTACTTATCGCAAAATGTCCGGTCAATGGTGCTAAAATGTTACAAGACATTTGAGAATAATGCACCACCTACACTAAACCCTGCCCTAAAAAGATGTTAACAAAAGTGTGACAAACACATTTGCTAAAGCAGCCATGCCCATTTATGCAACTCAGTGCTCTTTTAGCATTAAACTTATGTTTTACTGGACTCATACCATGCGTAACGCTGTACCAGGTGAGCTATTGAGAAAGTTTACCACATCAGAAAACCATACATATGGATCTAGTTACATGATGCGAACATCACAATGTCTTATTTTACAAATCATGCACTAAAAGAGTTTAAGTCATAACATAATTTAACATGCTAAATAAGTCCTTATTAATAAATAATCTGCCACTGTAATCATATTTTGTGTGAAGAGGAGTAATAGTTGGTGGTGTCTTAACCTCAAAAGTGTTCATTTCAGCTGAAAAGGCAGTGAATAGTACATAATAGGTATGCAATAAAGTAGATAGAGGCACATTTTTTCAATGTGCGTATGTTGAATGGCACCCAAAACATCTTTCTCAATGACTTTGAGAAAGTTTGAAAAATCAAACGTGATAAACTGGAAAAAGAAAGATAAACCTTACTGGGAACTTAAGGGGATTTCCACACTCGAGTAACCCCTTAGTTCCCTAGTGTGCTTTTACCATTATGCATTGACAAAGAAACGAGAAAAGCATGTTCCAGAAGTTCCTAAAAACAACCTAATCAATTATGCGCCACTGATAATGAGATACTGATCTGATTCACTGGTTTGGGGGAGGAGCTACAGAACTCCACTTGATACTTGGTAGAAATACACCTCATTATGGTCAAGACAGATCTGTGGTAAAAGGAAACTATCAATCAGGTTAATTCGGAAATGTAGAGTCTACAATACACTCTGTAGTGTTGAGTAATCAATAAACAAATTGACTGAAAAATTACACCTTTTAAGACAAACCAAGATAGAATCAGCTGCGGGTGCATTCTGAAAAGTGTGCGGAACTCATAAGCCTGACTCATGAATACTAATTAGCTGATTTAACATTCACCAATAGTACTTAAAGACAGGCAAGTCTGCACTAGCCATAGTAGGCAACTTCTAAATGGCATTGTTTCATGTGGCCAGCTACAATTTGTTTGTCAAATGATGGTCAAAACTTTTCAAATACAATAGTAAAAAATAATAATATTTGAAAGGGCAGAGGAAAATGTAAGTCTTCCGTCCAGTTTTAATGGATGTTATACCCTGACGACACATCAGTAAAAATCCACACCCATGGGGAAATCTCTCAGCAAAAAGCAAGTGTTGTGTAAACTATTGCATACAAAAGTGCAATAATAAACAGCAATCATTAAGCTAATTATGGTCAAAATGTAGGTCCAAATCAATTACATGTATGGTCCCAGGAAGATGGATAATTAAACTATAATTGCTTTCTGTTTGAATATATCAAGCTAAGAAAAACTATGTTTAAAGCAAACTTTCAGTCAATTCCAGTGCAAATGGAATTAGGAGGACAGCAGAGGGAAGACAGTCGGCCTGCCGGGATTGCTCGTGCCTGCTGGTGCCTGGCGGCTTTCTTTTCTCGGAGCTGAACAGACTGCTGGGATCTGCAGGGGTGGTTAGCTTTGCTATTCTGAGGAGCGTGGAGAGAAGCACCACGTTCTCCCACGGGATTCATCGGAGGGAGTCTGAACATGTCACTCCATAGAAAAGTCAACTGATATTTCGACAAGAGGGAGGTAAAACGTGGCGTGCTGCATTGTACAAATAGGTGAATACTCATATGCAAATATACGTAAGTGCGTGCGCACATCCCGAGAGAGATGAACACGATACTCATTGGAGCTGGAAAAAATGCATCTTAAAACATAAAAGAGATTGGCGTTCAAAAGATGTGCAAATGCGCAAACAGAGAGACTCATATACACATGAATGGGCCACGTACATGCATATGATACATGAGAGCTCTACAGTAGTGCAATAAACACAGTCCCTGAGTCTATCTGAAGATGTTGGGATTAATTTAAAATCCACAGAGCTGTTTAAGGACGTCTATTTAGAGAGCCACACAAAACAACAACTGGCCTGAGCTGACAGCCACAAATCAGAGCAGCAGACTGGATTCACCAAATAACAGATCTACAAGTGTAGAATATATCTATAATCAAGGCCACCTTTTAATCAGAACTGCTGCTGTAATGTTGCTATAAGAAACCAAGGCTCAACATTAAGGACTTTTACTTGGCATCGCAAACAAGTGTGCATTTCACAATTATATACAATTTATAAACAAAAATAAGACTATTTTAAAATGACAAACATACAATATATAGAATATAAATTATTTACTAAAACATAATAAAATAGTTATGATAATAATCAATATTATTATTACATAAAATACAAAAAATACAAAATAAGAAAATTGTTTCTTTTATCTTAATACACATTTTTTCATATTTTATGTAGTTCATTTAAAAATATTTTTTGTATTAAATTATTTAAAAATTAAATTAAAGTAATAAAGTAATCCACTTGGGAACATGAGAAACTCATGAGTATCTCAGAGTTTTGTGACAAGAAAGTATTTTTTTTATTATTATTAATTTAAACTTGCTAAAACTAATATATTATAATATCTAAAACATTAGATTTTATCTACCTGCTTTTAAAAAGTGAAGTGAGTTAATTTCTTCACAAACAGCTTCTCTGAAAAAACTAAACAATGCTGCCACTTCCGAGTACTTCACTAATGGTCTCATGTATCTATGACCGGAATGCTTTCATTTACTCACTCTATTAAACGGGTTGTAGTGAGTTGAGAACTACATGAAGACTCTATTAAACCTTCAACATGGGAATTCTTCAACCCCTTTCTTATCACATTTAAAATGTCCCACAATCTATTACTTTAATGAAGTGGAGTATACATGGCTCTACGAGTCTCTACCGTGACCTGTAACCCCGTAAACACAGGAGGCCCAAAGCCTGACCTCTGACTTGGCTCTGGTCTCCTCCTCATGTGTAAAGCCACCCTTAAACCGCCATAAATGCACATGTCCCTGAAGAAAAGCACCAAACGAAACGCATCAGGCGATCATAAGGTGTTATCTTTTTCTCGGCAGTGGGCTCCTTTGAGCAAAATCTCTTCACTACTGTGCCATAAATAAAACAAACTCTTGAAGCTTTCGCAGGTTTTGCAGTAGGAGAAACTTCTCTCAGTAAGTGGTAACACAGAAACCTAATGTGTATGTTGATATCTGTTTAAACCTTTAGGCTAACTTGCAGCATTTCTAGAAAAATGTGCCGCAGTGATTTACGTACTTCTACGATGTTTAGGACAAATCTAAGCAATGATTAATCAGCCAATATTTTGTAACCAACACTGTGATGCTATTTTCCAACATTTTATTTATTTATTTTGTTATGAATTTTAAGTAAAACATTGAGTGACATTTTAACTGTATTGTGTATATATCTGCATTGTATCTTTTAATATCGGTATTGGCATCGGTTATTGGAAAGACATACTGTATGTCGCCCTTGTGTAGAATACTTTAGTTATAAAATAAGTATACACAATATATATCAGAATCATATTGTTTACTGGATGATATTCAATATTTTATCATCAACATCAATTGTTATTAGATATACATTTCCTATATTTTTCCATTAAATTATCTTTGTTGTCATCTAACACCCAGTTAGATCATTAAAAACACTAGGCCTTATTGTTGAATAATATTGTTAAAATCCATTTTTTCCACAGTGTACCTTATAATATTGTGATGCCTAAAATCACCTGTAGCATTGATTTTAGTTTGATTATTATTATTATATTTTTTTTTTTACATTATAAGTAGACTGATATCCAATATTTTGAACCGATATATACAGGTGCATCTAAAAAAAATTGAATATCGTGAAAAAGTTTTTTTTTTATAATTTCAAAAAGTGAAACTTTCATATATTTTAGATTCATTCATGTCTGGTATAAAAATGAAAATGAATGTCAAAATTAAGACTGACAGGGGCTTTGACAAAAACTTTCTTTAAATGCTTTTCAATTATTTTAACGGCAAATCAGTTTTGAAAATGACTGATAACCATAAAAATGCCTAATATCAGTGCTTATAATCGTCGACCCGCAATATATTATCTGCCAGGATTTTAATATAAATGAACAATTAATCACCTCTAATATCGGAGACCGTGTTACAGAGGAGAACGGTGTAACAGCTCGGGGATAATCTGGGGTTACATCACGGTTACAGTCGAACGAGAGGCACTGGACAGAGTGATTCTACGGAGAGCGAGTTTACTAGGGACAGTGACTCTAGTACACATACCTTGCCCCCTTTTAGGACAGACGAGCTTTACGGAGACCACACAAAAAAAGAAATGTCGGAGAGGCTCAAGGGCCTCAAAGAAATCTACGACCGTGGACTCTGAGCTTCTCAAAGAGACGGTAATCAACATTTCCAAAAAAGAACTCTCAACTGATCAGATTGGGATTTTGTCAAAAGGTTTATCATGTTCCTACTAGTGGTATAAATCCTTTTGGTCTAAAAGTGGATTTATTTAAAAGTTTTAGACCGATAAAATTAAGATATCTTTTCTCTAAATTAACCGTTTCTTCGTCGAGTATTCCCTTTAGACCAAAAAGTACTTTTTTGTCCAAATGTTTCTAATCATACTATTCACACCTTTTGCCGTTTGGTTGAAAAAGATGCGATGAAAACGTGTGCTTCTAGTAATCGATTCTCTCATAATCGTTCATTGAATGAGAAAAAAGCTCTTGACTGAATTGATTAATGACCCAAATATTATCATAAAATCTGCGGACAAAGGAGGAGCTATTGTAGTCCAATATAAGTCCAAATATCAACATGAAATTCTCTCGTAACTACAAAATTTTATGTGAAACTACCTAATGATCCTACTAGTATGTATCAGTCTGAGATATTATCTTTTTTAAAGAATGCTAAAACACAAGGTTGGATATCACAGTCTGAATTTGTCTTTTTATACTGCCAGCATCCGATTAAGCCTGTTTTTATACTCTTCCTAAGATCCATAAAGGATTAATTGAACCTCCGGGACGTCCCATTGTGGCACAGACTAATTCTCTTTTATCTCCCTTATCATACTATGTTGATTTCTTTATTACACCTTTCCTTCAGTTGTTACCATCTTACATTAGGGACTCGTCTGACTTTATTGATAAGATGTCTGAGCTAAACGGTTCACCTGAAACTTTTTTATTCTTAACTTTGGACATAAGCCAATATCTCACATGAGAAAAGACTCCGTGCCCTTAGACATTATTTTATGTCACGTGGTGATGCTATTCCACCTTCGGAGTTCTTGATCGAGATGGCTTCATATGTCTTGAAGTAGAATTATTTCAATTTTGATAAAGATTTTTTTCTTCAGATTAGCGGTACAGCGATGGGGTCGATTTTTGCCCCAAATTATGCTAATTTGTTTATGGGCTACATCGAACATCGTTATGTATTTGATGCTCAAAAAAAATCATTTTTGTTCACGTATTGTTAAATGGTATAGGTACATTGATGATATATTTTGTATTTTTTGAAGAGTTTGTATCGAAGTTGATGTTCCTATAGTGGGTTGTTACTAATCAATGGATCTTTACAGAGATTGGTCATGAATTTGGTTTGAAATGTGGTTTACTTTGTGATGTCATGTTTGAAAAAATTCCTGATGGAGGTCATGCGACCGAAACGTCGTTGTTAATAAATATTTGATACGTTTTGCATAGATAGTGTGCGGGACTTGTTTTTTAATATATAACATGGACATTTACCTTTCTTTATAAAGATGTGGTCTTTATGAAAGTGACAGCAATAGGAAGTCTCGTGCCCATTTAACCGGCTATGCCACGTTTATGAAAGATAAATGAATGTTTAATGGCATTTAGAACCAGTCAGTAAAATAGCCACAAGTATATCCGCCATGAAGTGAAACATCCCCATGCAGAATTGAACCCCAGTAGAGTTGTGGCGGATAAAGCTACAGGTGAGAGATACGCCAGACTTGGCTAAACCCTGAGCCAAATGTGCTGTTGCAGTCAGGATGGAGCCAATAACCAGCCAGCAAAGTTATTAGCACCTCAGCTAGCAGCCGGCTACGGACGTGCTATCATAGCTCTGGTGAATTTAGCATGGCAAACTCGTAGCCGGCAGTAAATCCGTGTCAAAGCAACACAGTCTAGCGGTAAATTATGACTGCATAAACTGGTCTCTTGTCTGTAATAAACACAAACCACAGCAGGGCTGAAAACAAACGCATATTTGTTGTGTTTTTAACACAGCTCTTTTTCTAACTCAAATCTGGATGAAACCATGTAATCATCTCTAGAAACAAGCACAAGGCCATTACATCAGAGACAGACTGAAATAAAAGGTATAATGACATAGCAATCTGGCTCACTGTTTGCCATTAATTGTTTTCAACCGGTTCAAAAGAAATCTGTGTCACATGATCTATCAGAACTTAGACTTACTAACACACACAACAGGCTTGTTATGAGCACCGTTTACGAATGAGACAAAAGTGTGGATGATCAAGAACATTTAAAGGTTTAAAATGCTAGTATGCTAAACCTTTTGATCTGAGCTACAGCAGCATTAAAAAGCATTCAGTGGCCCGCGTAACAGATAGAAAAGGCTTTTGTTTTGGTAAATGATGCAGTTTTAACTGGCCCTGTCAAAATCTGTATTGAAGCCCAACATGTTATTTGCAAGTCAATCAACTCACCTAGGTTACAGGTTGTCAAGGAGAATGGGTGAAAACAAACATGGAGTAGCAATCACGGTTTCACAATTAGACGTTTCCTTCTCATGCAACAAATCGGTGGGGGCTCTGCTGAGAAAGCATCTAAAATGATTTACCAAAGCGAACATTTGCTCTTTTTCTCACATCCTCTCAACCAGCTTGGTCTCAATTTCTGTTCGCAAAACAGAAAATGAAAATTCTGTCACCAATTACTCAGCCTCGTGTCAATTCAAAACCTATTTTCTTTCTTTCGCTGACAAAAAAAAAAGAGATGTTAGGCAGGATGTTCATGTTGCTTTTTTCCATATGATAACTGTGAATAGTGGCCAAGCAACATGTGACAAAAAAGCACCATGAAAGTATCAAAACAATAGTTAATTTACTTAAAAAATAAAGGATCTAAAAGGGGGGTTAAGCACCGATGCCATAGAAGAACCGTTTTTGGTTCCCCAAAGAACCTTTAAGTAAACGGTTCCACTCTAAGGCCCTGTTTACACTAGTGCGTTGTCATTTTAAAATTAGAATGAAAACGATCCTCGTCTACACTGGCCTTTCAGAAACGATCTCCTTCTACACTACACAACCGAAAACGCATGTCACATGACCCTTCATGCAGGTACAAACATAGATATGTATGGGTAGATTCCCTATTATTTAGATGGTGAACGTGTCTATGTGCTTGGAGCGGTCGATTGGGGAATCTATCTACACGTATCTATGGGTACAACAATGAACACAATGTTATTGTTTACACGGTCGTCAAGGATATGCAGAGCGAATATGGGCAGCAACGGTAAAGAAGGGATACGTATGGCGCTACTGGGCATGCCCAGATAAATACAGCGTCATTTTTGTCACACTGTACAACAATAAATTACTATTTTTTCATTATTGTAAGGGGTAGGTTTAGGTTGGGGAAGGTGTAGGTAGGCATTAATGAAACACAATATAATAAGTAGAAAATGTATTTGATTGTTCGTTTCCGGTCTGGTCTGTCCCTTCTAGACACAACCAGCAGAAACGCCATTGTTTTCAAAAGTCTCCGTTTTGGTCCATTTACACTGAAACGCAACCCCAGAGTTTTTAAACTAAACCGGGGTCTGCAGTAGGGATGGATCGATACCATCATTTTGGCTTCGGTACGTTACCAGAATGTAATACCTCGGTACTAAATACTAAATCGATACCAAAGGTGACAAATAACCAGACTCAAAAAATAAGTGAACTGAGAAGAGAAAAAGTAAACAAAGTGAATGATCATCATACAGTATTTATTAATATTGGTTCATGTAAGGTATGTGTTTAATGCATAATGTTAACATACTAAACATGTATTAGTAGCCTACATTTATCATTTATAAATAATTATTGACCTACATTAATAAGTGATGTAATACTGTTTATGCTGTTAATGAATTATAAAAAAAAAATTTTTTTTAAGGTGTTATTCTAACAGTCAAAGTAATATTCAAAATCACGTTATTATTTCTCTCTCCCTCAGATTGTTTTCAGATTCGGACAGGCAAAGAAAAAGCTTTAAATATAAATCTCTCTCTCTCTACTGCTTCATGTTAGCGGTCGGCAGCGTGGCAGAAACATTCCCTTCATATTATTGATACTAAACTTAATACAGCAAAACTGTTGTTTCATTCAATTTAAATTAATAATTGATTGTTTGAAATGCAAGTGCAAATATTATGTGATCAAACGTCACTGGTTCTACCGTCACATGTTTGAGCTTTCGTGTTTACTGCATCACATCTTATGTATGTGCGTTGATCAGTAGTGAATAAAAGTTCAAATTAAGTCTGAATTTATGAATTCTGCACTTACTAAGCTGTCAATCTTTTAATTCTCAAAAAAGATCAGGATGAGCAAGCGAGATTTGATGTCTTGCCTCCTGTGGTCAGTTCGTTCACCTTTATCATCTGTTTTGTATGAAAAATAATGCCATATTTCACTTCTACTGTTCTCTTTATTTATTAATTTCGGGTGCGTTGATAGTGTTTCATCTTTGTCTGATCCATCACGTAGATCTGTTGTCAGGTTTTACCGGTTTCGCAGCATTTTAGGAAGCACTGCCACCTACAGGTGGATTTGAGCAAAATTATGATATCGTACCGTTTGAAATATAATAGACACCGGTATTTTTCCATTACCGGTATACCGCGCATCCCTAGTCTGCAGCATTTCAAAAGTCTCCGTTTTCGGTTTCAATAAAACGCCGGAGTAGTGTAAAAAGTTATGCGTTTTAAAACGAAAACGGAAGTGTAAACAGGGCCTTAAAAATCCATTTGTGGATTCAAAATATTCCATGGATGATTAAAGGTTCTTCATGGAACCATAGATGCCAATAGCGAATCCTTTTGACCTTTATGATCCATACACGGTGGACTTTATAGCTCTCAAATCTCATTTATGCAATTTGAACAAACACATTAAATATTTATTCAACACTGAGCCTGGTGTGATGTTACATTTCTCTCATTTTTGGAGTTTGACCAATTTTTGTTCGCCATTCACTTTCACTGTGAAGAACAGCATGAACATTCTGCAAAGCATCTCCTTTTGTGTTTCACAGAAGAAAGTCATACAGGTTTATGTGACTAACTGAAAACTATTCCTTTAAAATGTAAACTCAAAAACATCTGCACTGGCATTTACATTGAGGTACAATTTACAAGCAATTTACAATTTTCAAACTACAAGGCAACTTATGCCCAGAACAATTACGAACACTAGCTCAAAGGGCAAGGGTGTCAAACATCCCCTGTCAAAACAATGTCACTAAGGCAATAGCACAATTTCTATTGCTAGAACCAGTAAGCTGCTTAGAGACTGGAAAACAACAAGTCGGGAGGCAGATTATGGAAGGAAAAGGAGCAACGGGAGACGAGATCAATGAGAACTCAGCCCAACCTCTAGTGTCAAATGTCAACACATGGCAGGGCATCTGACGTCTGACTGACTACAGCATATAGACCCCAGGGATGCGTTTACACACACACACACACACACACACACACACACAATTCTCAGCAGACAAATGAGCAATGCCGCTTCATGAACTTGTTGCTCAAACCATTTCATTGTGCATTTCTAAATCAGATCCCTGCCTAATAGAAGGTGTCATGTCATCATAAAGGCTGGGTAGTAGATCTAATATTTATGGTGCACAATAAAAATAAAAATAACATTGTGAACATTGAATGATTTCACTATGCTTTTTCCAATTTATATTTATTTTTTAGGCTATTTCTGGCCTTGCGTCAATCCTGAATAAAGCACTTAGACATAAGACATTTTGATAATCAGTTCAGTGAGTTTTCTTTCTCAAAATATAATGCTCAAAAACACTCCTTTAAAGTTGTTGTTTTTTTGGCAGTTTAGTCAAAACAATCGCGCCATGAAATGTATAGAGACTTAAGCCATTTCAGAGACAATATGTACATAAAACCATATCTAGATTTTCTTTTTTAAATCAATATTACAAATTTCATCCAGCCCTTAAAAAGCCTTTAACTATAACACTCTCCTGTTCAAACGTTTGGGATCAGTAATTTGTTTTTTGTTTTTCTTTATGAGAAGTCTCTTACACTGCTGCATTTATTGAACAGTCATATTGTGAGATATTAATACAATTTAAAATACATCATTTACTATTTTAACATTTTAAAACATAATTTCCTGTGATTTTCTGAAGTCATTACTCAAGTCTTCAGTGTCACATTATTGTGCTGCTTAATATTTTTGTGGAAATCATGACAAATGTTTTTGTCAGGATTCTTAGATAAAGAACAGTATTTATTTGAAATAGAAATCTTGTATAACATTTTTAATGTCTTCACTGTCTTGAGAGGCAAATTGATACTTTATCAATACAGCGCGTCCTTGTTGGGAAAAAAACATTACTGACAACATTTTTCAACATCAGGGTACATATATATATATAAAGCAACAACAAATATCTGTACTTCAATTTGATCATAAGCATCATTCGACTGTCTATTTCTGGATCACAGACTCAGAAAAGGCCCCACAAATAGCTGCCCCAGTCATCAGTCATGGCTTACATGCTTAAATGAGGACAATGATGTGTGGGAATAGATGGAGGAATTGCTTTGGGATTAGCGTTAGAAAACGTGAGCGTCAAGCTGAGCTACACCACATTAGCTCAGTAACCCTTGGAAACAACTTGAGTCAATTCTGATTTCTTACACTGAGATCTACTTGATAAATGCTAAAAACAAAGTATATTTATTTACAGTATCAAACCCACAGCTATCTTTACACTTGCTTAGACTCGCACAAAAATCACATGACTTAAAAGGAGGACGGAAATCGTGACAGGGCCACCAGGTTTCATGAAGCTCTTTGGCCTAAAGAGGAAGTGGTCCAATTTGCTGGGGGATGCCAACAGCCTTCTTTCCCCCGCACTGTCATGCTCTTCCTCTCCAGAGCATCTCCTTTCCTTTCGGCTCAGTTGGTTCCTCTAAAAGTCTCAAACAGTTACCGACAGCTGGCAGTTAATGTTTTGTCATCTCATTACCCACTGGCTTCAAAACGCTATTCCGTTTCCTAGTCAAATGTCAAAGCCTTGGTGGGAAACCACAGCGTTTACTAATGTCATAGCTGTTCTCAATACTCAATATCAGGGGCTCGAGAGGTAAAGTTTAAGGATCTGAAATTGAAAAGCCCCCAATCAACCATATATATATATATATATATACACACACACACACAGTTACAGACCCATAATATAGTGACACTTGAAGAATACTGAGGGTTATTCAGACTAGCAGGCTGGTTATTCAGACACGACCCTCCAAAGGAATCAGTACCGACAGCTGTATTAGAACTGCCATTTACAAAGTCAAAGAGATATTTGCTTCCCTGACAGACCCAGTGTTTGCATACAGTTTGACTCCCACAAGTACGCTGCTGGGAAGTTCTGATACAGCTCAAAGCAAGAACCACACTGTCAACCACAACAATAATTATACAAAACAACTAAGCACTACACGAAAGCAATACCTGAAATCGACACATCATAGCAGATGTGCCTCTAAATATAGACGTTTCTTCTAGGACCCAACGACCAAGATATTTAAAGTGTGTTCAAAAGGTGGGCGGCCTTCTTTGAAAGAAAGTCCACATCTCTTCATTTTGTTATTTTCAACAGAGCCTACAGACCGGCATTCCTCTGTGCCCAAGAGGACACACTATCACGGGGATTTCCTTCCTTTTGCTCTAGGAGGGACAGGATTGGGGTCAGACCCCACTAGGATGAGGTCGTCCCGACCCAACACTCCAAAAATTATCTGTGCTAAGCACTGGTATGGTAACAAGCTTGGTATATCAATTTGAGAATGTGGACATGTACATGTATAAATTACACATCTTTAAACTGAATCTTGATGACATAGGTAAACAGGACACACACAAAAGAGAAGCAAAAACAAAGCCATGACTGCGTTAACTCATATTTCACATGAAGTTAGTGAACTGAGAAAAGAGTTTTGACAGGAAATGTAAGGGTGTACATACACTTATCTGCCTTTGGCAGTGACAGATATGTTGCTGCCTACATTTCCGTGATTGGGAATGACAAGCGTTTGCTCAAGACCCCATCAGAAACAGGAAACAGTGTTTACTCGATAGGTGGTTGCACAAGATGTCAGATATTGCAGCAAACATAAACCTATATAAATTCCACAAAGTGGAGTTTTGAACCATTTTACACTGGAAAGGTGGCACAGAAGCTCATGTATTCCACAAATAAAGGTGTATTTACACAATTGAGTAAATTAAAATAATGCAAAGGTTAAAATAATGCTAGGAAATTCTGAATATAGAATATAGCTAACATTGAATTCACTGTCAAACCAAGCAATTTTCTGTTGGAGAGTGCGGCCAATTTGTGTGACCAACTTGAAGATGAGTGAAATCTGCATCGGAAACATTTCGCCATCACACAAAACTCCCAATCGTGCAAATTCCCATTGAAACGACTAGATTTCGTCCATAAAAACTGCAGACAAAGGGTAAATGTGACCGCACCTTAAGGCTGCACTGATGCTGCATTTCATTCCCACAGAAGCAAAGCAGCATCAGATGCAGATACTATGTGCTTATGGGGAATCTGACATATTTTAGTAGTTATTTATGTGCCATGGCATTTCTACAGACTTTATAACAGACACAAAGCCATCTCAGAGCAGGCTGTGTAGAGACACCTTTGGAGAAAGGCTGTTATAATTTGACAAGAGCCCGTCATTAAAGATCATGCCATTAAAAATGCATGGAGAAGCAACAGGATCTTCTTTAACAACCTCTTTGAGAGACTTCAGCCTCATACCCCTTCTCAGAGAACAATATTCAAAATGTCACATTAAACTAGGAGTCTATAAGGGCCCTGTGATGTCTTCTGGTCTATGAAGTGGAATGCAACGTGTTTTTTTTTATATATAGTTCTTTCCGTAACCCAGAAAAGCAGGAGTGCAAAGTATTCCTACGTGATCTGACAGTCACTCCACCGTGAAAGAAAACCGAGTCTTATATTCTCCAATTCCTCTTGAATGAACTAGTCATCTCCCTCGACTGAGGAACAGAACAGAACTAGGCGGGGCCGGTAATCAGTCAAATCTAGAAGAAACGACTGCGTTAGAAGCGCTAAATGTGCCTTTTATCGCAATGCCTGACACTCCTTATCCATCTCTTTACGTAAACCGTGTCGAAAAATGCAGCTTTGACGGTTAGAAGCCGATAATCTGTGCTTCGTTAAACTACTCATTCGTACAACTTTTCCATTTCCGCTATAACTTCCACAGTGCCGTGGGCATGAGACAACAAAAAACGCCATTCTTCAGGCAACACCACGCCGCAAACCTCGCGCGCGTCTACACAAAGTTCCCAGCGATCCTTCTCGCCATAAAGCAGAGTCTGGTAAATCTAAGGAGTTGAATTGTTTCACTCCAGCTCCGCCATATTCTAGACATCTGAGCTGCTCTTCCGCAAACCCTGTGCCGGTCTGCTTTGTAACATTCCGCCGTTCAGCCGATACAATGTATCAATCAATCTGTGACATCATAATCCCCTCAGAGTTCCCGCGCAATACACGCGCCGTTACGACTGTAATGCCACCGAATCTCGCGCAAATGCGATACTTACAACAATCCGCTCCAGCTCCAGTCAGTCAGTCCGTCTGCGCCTGTGCCTGTGAAAGAGCTGCTCGCCTCGGGGAGGGTGGGTGAGGCTTAGCGTCGAGCATGACGTTACAGCCTCGGTTTCAGCACCGTACGCTCCTGAGCTCTGCCTACAATTGAGCGTAACGGAGAACGAGCGCTGCTAAATCTGGCACATGGAAATAACAGTGTTGATGGATATGTACAGAAAACACGGTTGATACAAGGATAGCAATAAAAAATATATATATTTATACATTTTAATTAATTAAATGTACAATTTAATTCAAATTAAAACTGATTTTAAACGCACAGTAATTATTACTCGCATTCCTTTATATTAACATTTTATGTGAATATATATATATATATATATATATATATATATATATAGTGCTACTACTATGTCCTGGCAGGGGGATAATTTAAAAATCATTTACAGAAAATGTTATTTTCTAAAATTATGCAATACGAATGGCAATGTTTTCTTTCAGTGAATGCAAGATTTCTTATTTCTAAAATGTACTTGATATAATTTTTGTATCTGACAGGTTGTCCCGTACAGAATGACAGGGATGAGAAAACATATTTCGTGACAAAGATTATAACTGATTCGAAAGATTGACCTAAATACAGAACAATCTATATTTGAACTACTGCAGTGTTTCTACATGTTTATGGAATATCTTGGCAATGATCATTCAATAAAAAAATGTAAATAAATAAACCACACTGAATTAAGTCTAACAGAAGAATAGATCCTTTTGCTTCTTTTTGTTAGTGTTTCTAGATATTTATGCAATACTTAATACGTTTAATTGTGAGTGACCATCGAAAAACAACCTTAATCACACTGAATTGAGTTGTGGCACTTTTCAGCATTTTCTGTGGTGCATGCTACATTTCAATGGCATCATTCTAATCCCAGCATGTCATGAATGGTCTCCTATTCTCCCGAGCAGCAACTCTCATCCGTCGGAGGCTGACTCTGCCACTCTGGGGGAAAATCCTCAGCGCCAGTCAAATGGCTCATTGAGTGCAACTAGGAGAAGCCAGGAATGCCAAGTATGCTCTCTGGCATCAGGAATGCCGGCCCACTCCCTGCTGTGGACTAGCATCCCCTCCCCTCTACCGGCAGTCATGTGGCCCTGAGCTTCATGAGGGCTGAGATGTCTTCTATCGGTGGGGTCCTTAGATGAGGATCAGTCTCAGTCAGATGCAGATCAATCTTCACGACCAGAGTGTGGTTTTGCTGGTCTCACTAAATGGAACAAGTGAGAGACGAGACAGCATTAGTATGTCGCCGCTATATCAGCATTTGGCTCGGCTGGGGAATGACTGGGTGAAAGGGAGAACATCATATGAGACTGAACTACATAGAGAAAAGAGGAATCGGATGTGCAAATGTGCTTTCAGAACTGTGAAAGTCGGTGGTGTTGAGGCAAATACACTTTAGTCAGAGTAGACAGCATATTTAATGTAACACAGAGGAAAATGAGGCTGTGAATGATATAGTTATATTCTAATGGGTTGTACTATTGAGGAAAAAGATTCAAGGAAAAACACTGTGACCACAGCTTTATTTTTATTCAGGTTAAATTAAATAAAAAATAAATGACAGTTAGCCTAGAATAATAACATGAAAATTCTAATAATAATAATGGTAAATTATTACAGGATTTACTTAGCCCAAAAATGGTTTTATTTATTTGGGTGCAATGTGACAAAACCTACATAATTAGTGTGCAATTCCAGTAAACGCAGAGATATATAGGGAAAAGAGGAACGTGAGCGATTTGCATTCAAAACTGTCTAGGTCTGTAAAAAATTAGGCAAAGGTCAGTATTTAAAATGTGTATGCCTCATTTATCAGACATTTTTAACATCCAAACTAAGCAGATGCAATGAACATGTTGGATAGCTAAACAAATTTCAATGCTCAAATCCTTGTTTTTATGCAAATGTAAAATGGACTAGATAATCCCAATTTTTACAAAGTGTGATTTGTTATAGCAAAACTAATAGGAAAAAAATAAATACGCATAATTGCGCCAACACAAGCTGCATGTTTACTGTATATTAAAATTATGTTATTTATTTAACTGAGCTGCTCTATTCATATGTTGAACCATGTATTTTATTATATTTATACTGCACCTTGTTCTCAGACATCAGGGCACAAAGCCAGAAGAGGAAGCCACTGCATGAATCTTATTGTCAATATGCATGAATAGTTCTGTCTCTGTTTTTGTAATATGTATATTGTGTCATTTTCCATATTGTGGGGTGGAGCCACAGACAAATTTCCATGCGGGTAAACAATATAGATCATCTTTTTCCAAACAACTACTTTACAGACCATATTGTTTTACTGCATATGGCTATATATTAAAGTAATAACACAATAGCTGAGCAGTATTGAGATGACCAACCCCTGTAGGAGAAACAAATTCTTCTAATAGCATCTAGAGGAACTCCTATCTGTGAGGGAGGGTGGGTGGAAACTATTCTTAGGTACGTCTTCCTGTTAGGGTGGATGTTCAAAGTTTCTCTGTAACAATTACAAACTATTAGATTCTTTGTTGTCGTCGACCAAGTGCTACATACGCAAAACACAGGAGAGTATCATGGAGTGAGAGTATTAACACTGAAGCTTCAGAGAAGTTTATACTCAGTTATGTGTGCAAGCATTTCTGTTCGAGTCTTATCCAAGAGAGAGCGCTGTTGCTCCATATAGCCTACTACAGGCACAACTAATATGCAAGTCAACATTACAAATTGGGAAGTTTATAATACCTGGTGAAAGCTGTCTGTTAGCATTCCCATACAGAAGTATATGGCCTGCACACTCTTAAAAATTAAGTTTCCATAAGGGGGTTTAAGCGGTGATGTCATAAATAATATTTTGGGCAGCCCACAGAACCTTTCTGTGAATAGTTCTTAAAATAACCTTTTTTTCTTGATGTGTAAAACAATTAATAAACATTAGTTTCACTATTAGGAACCTTCTGAGCAATATAAAGGTTCCATGGACGTTAAAGGTTTTTCATGGAACCAGAGTTGCCAAAAAAAATATTTTAAAGAATGCATGTTGCCATATTTAGTTTTATATTATATTTGTCCACTGAAGTTTTGGAGGGTTTTGCATGATATTAATATTTTACTAGACTTTTTTTCTTTTGGATAGCATCTTAAATGAGCAAATGCACAAATATGATGCTCATATTACATTTTTATAAATGTACACGACGTCAGCAAACTTGGTTGGAGGAGTTATCACAGGAACAAGATGATCTTTATCTCTTCCTGATGCCATGACTCAGCTTGTGTGAACTAAAAAAGTCACTAGATTAATGGGAACATCCTGACAAAATATGAAATACTAGTATTGATGACAAGTCTAACTAAACAGAGAAAGCTGTTTGGATAAAAAAAAAGAATCCCACTATGGGAGACTCAAGTACAAGAAAAAGCTGAAACCAGCCATTTCCATAAAAAAAAGATTTTCTTCTCTGATGAGAAAGTGGGGCTGTGGCTTTTATAGAAAGGCTTGGCTCGATCTGATCATATTGCTCAATAACAATAATCTACGTCAAGGTTCTTTTCAAAGCTGCCAATTATCAGCTTCAGCTTTGCAAAGACATGTCACCATCACTGGAAGAATGTCTTGGTAAAAGGAACGGATTTCCATGGAAGATCGGGACAATAACTAACATTTTACCTGATAAAAAATTATTTACCTGATTAAAAATGGTATCCAACCAGATACCAATCTCACTGACAGTTTATCACCTGGTCGGCTTGTATTGAGATAAACATACCCCTATAAAATAATTTAATCTGCCATTGTGTAGGTTTAAAACAACTTTGGTCACAAAAAAAAAAAAAAACTGAAGTAGTACTGAAAGTTGAACAAAAAAGTGGTTATGATTAAGTAGTCAAACAAAAATATTTTTCTTTTTTAATTAAAAACTAAAAAGCAAACGTGTAGTGCATAAAACCAGGCTGCTGCTATAGTGACACACAGTGCAAATGTATATATATATATATATTGTATTCAGTTTAATATAGAACAGTGAGTTTTAGTAACATCATATTTCCCTGGCTGATATCTTTCAGACCCCCTTATACCCAAAACCCAAACAAAGTGTTGCTGCCTAATGCCACAATTTATTAAGCTGAAGACAGCATGTTACACAAATGTATGTTAACATTGTGAGCTATTATAGTCTTCATATAAAAGGAACAAACATTAAAAACATTTGACCATAGGGGGGTTTCAATATTTTTAGTCTAGCATATTCATGTAGCATGTTTGCAGGATTTTCAAGCTTTCAATCTCTCCCAAATGTTTGTTCTACTCTTGCAAGCTCTTCTTCATATAAAGTCAAACAAGTTTTTTTTTGAAGAAACCAGAATAACACAGCAAAAAATGTGATGAGTGAAGAGTTGGTTTCTCATATGGCTGTAGAGTGACTGGCCATAATTGATGTTCTTCATGTCTGACTCACAGTAGTGTAATGGAGGAAATAATTCCACAGCAGGCTTTAGTAGGTCAGTAACAGTAACACACCGATTGTTTCTCCTATAGTGCAATTAAAGGCTCTTCGCCGATGGCAGTGGAGAAGATCACCTCGACCCGTTGCGCCTGGTGTTGTTGGAAGCAGTCTGTGATGGAGACACGGTGGGAAGCTTCTCTGTCCAGCTGTCGTCTGCCCAGTCTGGTCCTTGAGGATACATCAGACCTCCGACAGAATCAACCAACCCAAACAGAGCCACCAGAAAGGAAAACGCGGTTCCGATGAAAGAGATCTTCAGAAAGCCGAGTTTAGACATGTTTCGCTGCGGATATCCAGAACTGACCTTTATAAAGAACAAAAGCACACACGAGCCACGCTTCCATCAATACCGGAAGTTATTAATACACATTGGCTTAAGAATACAACGCTTTATTTTTATTTCTCATGGAAACTGGTGTTTTATCAATTTCGCAGGGAAACTGCGTTTGCTGAATAAGGGAAACTAATACTTCCTTGATGTTGCTTTGAGAAGCAAGATAAAATGCCCCAAATACGACCCAAAATAACTGACAAAACACCCAAGACAAAAGTTAAAATGTTAGTCTTTCTTACCAGGATGGACGATGGTCTTGTTTGTGAGGAAATGTTACAGCTGTGTCAGACTCCGTGTCGCTTTGCCTTTTCATGGCATGACATCACATAAAATCCCTTTGTAAAGTGGGAGTTTCCAACATTGTATGCAGAAATTCCCGCGATGTGAAAGAATCGCTCGTTTGAGGTGAATCATTTCTGATCATCACTTGAAGCGATTCACAAAACGGGTACGAATTACTCTCTAAACGAATCGGTCCACGCTGTTCTCGAATTAAAAAGGTACTGATTACATATTAGCCTACTTAAAGCTCTAAAAGTTACATTAATAGCCCAAAAATTAATAGCCAAAAGAATGAACTGGAAATGTGTTCACGATGATTGTATGACCGTTTTATTAACGCACATCCTAAAATACTTCATGGTTTTATGAGCAGGGACACATACACTTACAACAAGTTTCCCTACAAAAACGTAAGTACAGCTATATATGGCCTTACTGAAATATGTTAGAGCTTGTAAGGCAAGACGTACAGACGTGCGTCAGAACGTAAATATGCACTTGCATTTTCATCGGATGTGCTGCCTCCTAGTGTAATAGTGGATGTCAGGAGGTCCCTCCTGCAAGTCAAGCCATGCAAGGCAGCTGGCCCAGACAACATTCCAGGACGGTTTCTGAAAGACTGTGCATCAGTTATCTGCAGTGTTGGGGGTAACGCATTACAAGTAACGCAAGTTACATAATATTACTTGTTTCAAGTAACTAGTAAAGTAACGCATTACTTTTTAATTTACTAGAAAATATCTGAGTTACTTTTTCAAAAAAGTAACGGCAGTTACTTTTTTCCCATTTATTGACTGACAGTGCGCTGTGTGAACATGATCTTACTGTAGTTCTAATCTAGACTAAATGTGAATATATATTAATTCATCCCACTCGCAATAAACAGATTCAGTATTCATCAAAATGAATTAAAACTGTGAAATGCAAACTCAGAATATGATGCAAACCTGCAATAATTAAATAAAACAAATATATATATAATCTCATTTACTAACCAATGTGTTTGCTGCTGACCTTTGATAATCCAGTTCAACCATACTAATAAGCAAAAATTACTTTAGATAAACTAACAATTGTGCTTCGTTTTTTTTTTATTGCGGAAGAGTGTTGAACTTCTTTTTCTGCGTTCTACTGTACAGACGTGAATTTACTCTTCCTTCAGCCTGAGGTTTATTCATCACACTTTTTGGTGTGAAAGGGCTTTTACATTTGATACAAATATAACTTCTTGTATTAAAAACAAAATAGAACTTCTTGTATTAAAAACAAACCACCAAGCCCTGCTCATATTTAAAAAGTTCAAGAAAGTAACGCAAAAGTAATGTAACGCATTACTTTCCATAAAAAGTAACTAAGTAACGTAATTAGTTACTTTTTTAGGGAGTAACGCAATATTGTAATGCATTACTTTTAAAAGTAACTTTCCCCAACACTGGTTATCTGAGGTACTAACTGACATTTTTAACATCTCACTCTTTCAAGCAAAGGTACCATCATGTTTTAAATCTGCCACCATTATCCCCGTTCCAAAGACTTCAACAGTTTCGTGCCTGAATGACTATCGTCCAGTAGCATTAACTCACGATACTCACAAAGTGCTTTGAGTGGTTGGTCATGGACCAAATAAAAAAGGGAATCGACTTCAGCATTGACCCCACCAGTATGCATATAAGAGGAACAGATGTACTGCAGATGCCATCTCGTATGTTGTGCATATGGCCCTTACCCACCTTGAAAATAGGGACTCTTTTGTGAGATTGCTCTTTCTTGATTTTAGCTCTGCTTTTAACACAATCATACTACAAACACTGGTGCACAAGTTAGAGGCACTCGGGCTCAGTCCAGCATTATGCAACTGGGTATTGGACTTCTTAACAAATAGAAGACAGACTGTTAGAATCCACAGTGTCACTTCCTCTCCCATTATCCTCAATACTGGCTCTCCACACTCAGCAATTCGAACTTTCACAGAAGCAGATTCAAATCGTCAGGGAATAAGAATCTCAAGTGAGAGCAGTGCATGTGAAAACAAAATACCCAGCGGCGACCAAAAAAGCCTATCAAAAGAATCAAACAAAATATGTTCAGAAAGAAATGCATGTAAATCGGCCCAAAACGTGCGCTAGTTGTGGCAAGGACCCACGGCATAAATGGAATCAAGGAAAATGCCCAGCAAAAGGCTCTGTCTGTTCCTACTGTCACAAGCCAAACCACTGAGTGGCAGTATGTCGTAAAAGATCCGTCAACACAGTAAGCCTTGAGGAGGAATCAGAAATGATAGAGGAAATTCTCAACATTAATTTGACACAGACAAAGGATGCAAGTAATGACAAATGGACAGCAGACATTGAAGTTCTGTCACAGAAAGTGCCATTCAGAATGGATACTGGTGCAAAGTGTAATACATTGACTGAGTAATTATCAGGAACTTCTGCACGCTGGTGAGCTTAAACGTTCACATCGAGTTCTGCAGTCATACTCTAACCACAAGCTGAAACCAGTAGCAGCAGTTGATCTGAGAATTAAATACAAGAGTGCTACTGTAATAGCAGAGTTTGAGATTGTGGATATCTCACAAGAAAACGTGCTGAGTGGTGAAACAGCTGAAGCACTAGGCTTAGTCATTCGGCTGGATGCATTGCAGCCAACTAACCTGGAAAACAAAGAAAAATGCTCCAGTGGTGCAATGGAAACATAGATTGTGCCAGCTGAGCTAGATGATTATCCAGAGTTGGCACATACTACGGGAACTTTGCCGGGCAAATACACGATCAAGATTGACCCCAATGCAAAAGGCGTAGTTCATCCAGTCCGACGTCAACCAGCGGCGCTCAGAAAGAAAATAGAGAAACTGCAGGAGATGGTCAAAATGGGCTACATCGCTAAAGTTGACCAACCAACTGAGTGGGTGAGTTCAATGGTAACAGTTGTTCGTAATGGCAAGATAAGAATTTGCATTGATCCAAGTGATTTAAACAAGGCCATAAAGAGGGAGCATTACCCGATGCGCACCATTGAAGAAGTAGTCTCTGCAATCCCGGGTGCTAAAGTCTTCTCAGTCCTGGATGTGAAATCTGGGTTCTTGCAGATATAACTGGATGAAGCATCATCTCTGTTAACAACTTTCAACACGCCCATTGGGAGGTTTAGGTGGCTGAGGCTTCCATTTGGCTTGAAATGCTCACCGGAGATTTTTCAGCGAATAATGAATGAAATGCTGGAGGGGATCTGTGGTGCGATAAGCATTATGGACGACATCCTGATAGCAGCACCCACAGAAAAGGAGCATGATGCGATCCTCCATAAAGTAATTCAGAGAGACACAAGTTACAATCTGAGCCTCAACTTCGACAAATGCCACATCAAGCAATCTTTTTTGCCATATGTAGGACACCTAATAACAGCTGAGGGTCTAAAGGCAGACCCAGCTAAAATCAAAGCTGTTAAGTCCATGCCAGTGCCAACGAACAAGGATGGTGTCTGTCGATTCCTAGGCTTTGTTACCTACTTCTTCAAAGTTCTTGCCAAATCTCAGCGAGGTGGATGCGCCTCTGCGTCAGCTTCTAAAGACTGATGTCAAGTATGCATGGTAGCCGGCACAGCAACAAGCCTTTGACAAATTAAAAGACTTATGCACAGTCACCAGTGCTAAAATTCTTTGATCCGTCCAAGTCTGTTGAAATTTTCTGTGATGCCAGCAGCAGCGGCTTGGGTGCTGTCCTGCTGCAGGATGATCATCCAGTTGCCTTCTCGTCTCGATCACTAACAGACACAGAAACGAGCTACGTGCAAATTGAGAAGGAGATGCTCTCAATAGTTCACACCTGTACAAAGTTTCACAATTTCATCTTTGGAAGCCATGTCACTGTGTACAATGACCACAAGCCTCTGGAAGATATCTTTAAGAAGGCACTCCTCTCTACCCCTATGCGGATACAAAGAATGCGTCTTCGACTCCAGTGGTACGACCTGACAGTCAGATACAGGCGAGGGAAAGACATGGAGCTGCCTGACACATTGTCTAGAGCACAACTACCCGAGAAGAAGTCGGAAATTAAAGGCCTGGAGTGTATCTCTATGCTCAGTTTTGTCTCTGTTAGTGAACAAAGATACTCTGAGCTCCAAGGGTGCACAAAAATTATGCACAAAAAGGATGGCCAAACCATAGACATGATGTACCCACAGTAGTCCAACCATATTGGGACTCTTGAAGTCAGCTTGTCATAGCTGATGGCATCATCTATAAAGGCCTCTGTATAGTAGTACCTCCTTTCATGCATAAATATCATTTATGATATGCTGAAGCTTGTACACTAGTCTCACTTAGGGATAGTGAAGAGCAAACAGAGAGCTTGTGAGGTCTTATACTGGCCAGGCATGAGTGCAGAAATAGAGGAAATGATAAAGAACTGCAGCAAATGTGCTGATTTCCAGAATCGGTTACCCAGACAACCGCTCAAGCCCACAGAAACTTCCAAAACTTCCATTCAAAGAGGTGGCTTCAGATCTGTTTGAGTTTGAAGGTAATCATTATGTCCTGCTGGTGGATTACTATTTAAAATTCAGTGAGGTGGATAAGTTGAAAGGTTTACATTGCAGTGCTTTCGTGAAAGCCCTCAAAGCTCAATTCAGCAGACACGGAATCCCTACCACTCTTCGAACGGACAACAGTCCGCAGAGGAATTTAAGGACTTCTGCCAAAGCTATGGAGTCACACACAAAACATCTTCCCCGTACACGCCACACTCCAACGGTGAAGCGGAACGAGCAGTTCAGACCGTTAAGAAACTCTGGGGTAAGACAACAGACAAACATCTTGCGCTACTTGACTACAGGACAACGCCAATAGAGTCAGTAGGCCGGTCACCAGCACAGCTGCTAATGAGCAGACGGCCCCATAACAACCTTCCTGCTGCTCGGCAGTGGCTCACACCACGTGCCTATGACCCTCTCAAAGTGAAACATCGACTGTACGAAAGTAAAAGCATCCAAAAGTTCTACTATGACTGCAAAAGAGCAAGTGGTCCTCGTCCTGCTCTGAATCCTGGAGATGAATTAAGGATGCAACCATATCCTGGAAATCATGAGTGGTCTCCTGGTGTCGTAGTGAGATAGCATTGTGCTCTAAGATCTTCTTTATTATATATATATATATGTGTGTGTGTAGTAGTTATGTTGGAATGTTTTCTGCTGAGTTAGAGGGTGGTAAAGATGTAATGACGTGCGGGTATTCTTCTAGGAAGAGGTGATGATGCATTTGTTAGTCATTAACTGCAAATTTACGTCTTTAAGGAACACACTGGACTCTGTGGTTGATTAGGATAGGCTCCTCCTCCTCCTTTTACACAAACAACCTCTGCATTAATGCTAAGAAAACAAAGGAAATGATTGTGGATTTTAGGAGAGTTGTTAGGAGCCTTCCTGCTCCTCTCTGCATCGGAGGAACAGCTGTTGAGGTCGTCCCTAGTTTCAAATATCTGGGGATACACATTGACCATGACCTAACTTGGCATACTAATACCATGAGTGTAATAAAGAAGGCCAATCAATGACTGTATTTCTTGAGGAGGCTCAAGCGGGCTGGTCTGATCACCGCGGCCCTTTCATCCTTCTATAGGGGTGCGGTGGAGAGTATACTTACATCATGTGCTACTGTATGGTTTGGAAATTCTTCTGCTGCAGTCAGGAAGGCTCTGCAGCGGGTGCATGGTGAAATCGGCGCAGAGGATTACTGGCAGCAGTTTTCCAACAATTGAGGATATTTACAGTAGTAGATGTAGGGATAGAGCGGCCAGTATCATCAAGGACTCTTTCCGTCCTGCCTATGGACTGTTTACCCCGCTTCCCTCAGGTAGAAGGTTGCGCTCCATCCGGGCAAGAACAACTAGGCTCAGAAACAGCTTTTTTTTCAGAGGCTGTTCGAATGATAAATCCTTGTTTTTCTACCTTGCCTGCAATAATATAGACATTCGTATGTGTAACAGTTTTAATGTTTTTAAATAATAGTATAATTATAGATTACTTACTATGCTATTTATTGAGGATGATGCTACTTAGATTTGAGTGTTTTTATCGGTTATGTTTTATTTTTGTGTTTTGATCGGGACCTCAGTACTAAGTTTCGTTCCTTCACGTACCCGTGAATGACAATAAAAATCATTGAATCCTTGAATGTAAAAGGATCACTGAATTGTGTTTTTCAAACCGGTTCTTTGAAACTGTTCAAAAGAACTGATTCGATGAAATAAATAAGACTGCCCATCACTAATTACCAATTTTAAATCTATACATAAAAACACAAATGACTAACTCTTTATTAAAATCAGTCAGAGGTTAATGGCTGTGAACTTGTTGGTTGTTCCAGTTAAACAGGATGTTCTTATCGAGTCTTTTTTTCCTTTTCTTTGTGAGTCATCATAAGAAAGTAGCAATGAAAGTGTGTGAATTAAAAGTGACTTAAACGTGTTTGAATTCAATATTAGCATTCTTTTACACTGATTTGTAATGTGATATTAACAGTTGGTGACAGTTTAGCTAATTATTTAATCAGTGTATGCCTAATGGCCTATCATATGGACAATTGCTCAATGAGTTTTTTTTTTTAAAATACACTAGTTGACATTTGAAGTGGATCAAAACCTTTCAAAGTTGTCCTAAAACTAAAATGCATTCTTGTCTTAGGACAACTTTGATGCACATTTGTGATCCACTTCAAATGTTATCATATAGGCCTACGCATATTTTTTTATTTATACTGCTTTATCTACAGTAAATAATGCACAAATCTGTACATAAATCTGTTCCAGATGTATACCACATTATAATTTTCTTTAGTCTTATTTAACTGTTCTTCTGTTATCATGTCTGTCATGCATGGATCCATGCATCAAGAGCTCCTAAAAAAAAAAAAAAATTGTTGTGTGTTTGCACACACTTGGCGAATAAAGCTTCTGGTTCTGAAGATGTAAAAAATGTCTATGCCAGTGGTTCTCAAACTTTTATCAGCGTGTTCATGTCGTTGTGTTCACTAGTACGTCAACGGTTTGGTTATGTTTCAGCGTAGTGTGCTGCGCATAATTGATATGTTTTAAATATTTCTATTTTTTAAATACATCATAGTTCAGATAGGAAAATCCTGACTTGCATACAGGTAAAATAATAAAAAAAAGTCATTCTAGAATTTCTTTGCGGCCCCCCTAGTGCCATCTAGTGGCCCCCCAGGGGGCCGCGCCCCCAGTTTGAGAACCACTGGTCTATGCTGCTCTCTTCTGGTCGACAGAGAAAAATGGATGATATTGAAATTACCATAAATGATCGATAGGGGGAGCAGAAACCAAAAACAAGTACCAAAATGTTTTTGGACATGTACAAAACAACCCCATGTAAATCCAGTTTATGAACACCTTGATTGATTAGTGTCATAGTATATACAGTGCTATGCTTATACATTGGTATACAGTAAGTTGTCACAAGAGAGGTGCAATGGACTGCATGCAGAATTGGATAAATAATAATGTATTGCATTAATCAGGAAAGCTTTGTTTAAGCTGTCATTTTCCTTAAAAATGCCAACTGAAATCAGCTGCTCCCCTGACGAGGGTCACACACACAGACTAATTCCCGTACTAATGCACTGAATTGCTGCACACACAGGCAGCAGAGGGTCCGGAGAGGACCTCTGTGTCATGTGCTTGACTCGGTCACACTATTTAGTGAATGGGACTCCCCACAAAATGCGCATGAGATTCATTGTAATGGTAACCACATGAGAAGAGAGATGTTAGATTCACCAGACAGAATGACACATGGATTATATATTTTTAACTAATGATTTTTTTCTGTGTCAGGTTTAACATGTGTTATTTTCCATAAGGTCTAAGAGGATTTCAGCTTAAGCTACTGTCTCAAAGCAGCAGCCACATGTTTTTGCTTAATATGAAATATACAGGAAAAGAAAGCCTTCGGTTCGGTTATAGTGCACAATACACTTATCAGCTACTCGATGACAATTTCTTTTGACACTTAATCTGTGGCCTTGCCATTGTGAGGCATACATATTAATTGCGACTTTGCAATCTTGATTGTTTATAAATAAACCCCTAACCCTAAATATTCAGCATGTGCTTCTAGACATGAAGGATACTTCAAAATAAGTTGTTAACCAATTGGAGAATTTTTGTTTGGCAGGTGAAAAAGATATCAGAGCCTAAGCAATATAGGTATGAGAATATCATAGACACTTGGGGTGGGCTATTTTAACTTGGGTAAGTAACTGCCTCCTAGCAAACACAATGAACACCCAACATTTTAAATGTTTGTTTAATCTGGTTGTTTTATTGATTACATTTTTGCTTTAATTTGTTTGCCTGTATGCTTTTGTCTGTTTATCTATTTCTATTTTGTCCTTTTTGATTGTTCATGTCTGTTTACCTCTAGTTTGTTGCATTTTTGCTTGATCTAAATCATTTTGTCTGGCTGTTTTATAGTTTGTTTGCTTCATCAGCTATTTCTGGTTGTTTCAGATGTTTTAGCTAATTTATTTGGTTAGCTTGCTTTATGTCTTCTATGCTAGCAGCTGTTGGCCCTATGCACACATTTATACACAATGTCTGAGTCAGCGAAGTGCCTTTTTTCATCTTAATGGACCCCAGGTCTAATTCTCCAATCCTCTTTGTGTGAGTGACATGTGCTCTTGACAGAACCACAGCTAAAACCACAAAGAGAGAGAGAGCGCAAAACACTCCTTTTTATCTCCTCACTGTCCCAGTATGTAACTCCCTTAGGCTTGAACATTCTCTTACTATCTCTAGTTTGTCAATCCCTCGTTCTCAGTCCTCCTATTATACCAGCGCTTTCACACGCAAGGGGCCAGTGGGATTCAGAGGTGGGAATATCTCCACGGCGACACCCTGGTCTCCATGTGAGCAGGTGCGTACGGATCCACAGTTCCTGGGAACTCACTCGCCCTGGCTATATGAGCTCAGTCAAAGCAAAGCTCTTCGCTCACCTCGTCAAACACAAACAACCACGGGATCCTGGAGAAAGGAAACCTCTTAACTCTGGATTTACAGCTAGATAGATCACTTTACTCTTCCTAGTAACATACTCATTTTCATTCCATTCTGGAATCTTGGATCCATAGTTGTGCTGTTTTGAACAGGATTCAGAGACCATCACTTGAATTTGCACAAGACTCAGCCACAAGACTGGCTGGATTTGTTTTGGAAATGAACAGTGCACAGACTACATCCCTAATCAGGACGGATATGGAGGAGATTACAGAAGACTTCCAAGAACAGGAGGTGAACCACGAGATGGTGAACAACACTGAATGTTCTCCCAATGGCTTCCCAGGGGTTCTTCAAGTGTGCAGATACGAGTCTGCAGCCCAGCGCTACACAGCAACACGCTTACAAGCAGGTTTTCCAGACAGGTGAGTCGAAGGTCACAAAGTCACAGAAATTGTTATTGGTTCTTGATAATCGAGATTTGAGCATTACATATTCTTCTTTCATTTCTTAAATGCATTCAACTTGGAATATAAATCCCCTCTTGTCATGCTACAATTAAATGCAAGACTTGTTCTAATCTCTAATCTTCAAGACCATCAAGATTAGGGGTTAAAATAGGCTTGCATAACTGAAGGGCTTAAAATCTGATGCAGGGTCAACAAAAGTTGACATTTAAAAGAGCTATTCTGGGCATAGCAGATTAGTTCTTTTCCAGCTATTCAGTGGAGTGTGAAGTCCTGGCAAAGTCCAAATGGGTCAGAATTACTGAAATAGCTGCCGGTGCAGGAAGATATTCTGAACCACGTCCACTGACCCACATATGGTGAGGTACGTATAACTTCTTCACCTCCCTGTTGTGATGGGAGGAGACAAGGGTCAGGGTTTTTAACGGCTGTTGCCTCTGACACACACACACACGCTACTATTCTTAGCGAATAGAGCCATGCTTATTGTCTGTACTACTTTTATACAATCTCACTTGTCTAA
Source organism: Ptychobarbus kaznakovi (assembly GCA_027422405.1). Classification (NCBI taxonomy): domain Eukaryota; kingdom Metazoa; phylum Chordata; class Actinopteri; order Cypriniformes; family Cyprinidae; genus Ptychobarbus; species Ptychobarbus kaznakovi. The sequence continues at coordinate 33,900,647 of CM049795.1, read as the reverse complement.
ATAAATGCTACAAACCCACATGTACTTCCCATCTCACCCCACTAGTCCAAACGCTCCCTGGGCAATCATTAGATAGGTGCTCACATTACCATTGACTTAAAGTAAAATATTAAGCCTTTGGTTGTTTTAATGAAAAATATCATAATCTGAGTTGTTGAATATCATGCCAACAACTTTAGAGTACAAATTGCTGTTTTATGGTTGGCTACCCATGTAAATCAATGGAATGCAAAGCACACCAGACTTGATCATGAGTTGCATTATAGTTTTATAATTGTTCTGTTTTTACAAGGTGCTACATTGCAATGTTTAAACAAATGGAAGAGAATATGGAAATTATTAACATGGTAGACATTACAAAAAACATTCAATGGCTGGCCGAAGATGCTACTAAGTTTATAACATATTACAACTGTATTTTTTCGTGCACATTAAAAGAACTCTTCAAAATCAAAATTAGTTTGGGCTTTCATGTGGGCAAAGTGCTGGCCAGTCAATGGAGAGGGTTTGTAATTTGCTTAAGCGCTGTCATCCTTCAGCAATTGGCATCAGGTAATTGGTTATGGCTGACTTTTAAATCTAGCAGTGGTGCTAGACAATTACCAGAGTCTCTGGCATTAACATTATGGAATTGGGTCATTAGATTATTTAGCATTTATTCCAGACTTCATGAGAAAGAACTTTAGAGAGAATATTATACAAAAACGGATGACTTCCTTCAATATACTTAAAAATGCAATTAAAATGTAATTAATTTGGACAAGGGCTTGAAAAATTTATGATAAAGAGGTTTTTAAGTCAGAAATGAGGTGTTGCAGATTATAAAAAAAAGTCTAATTGAAAATTGTGATATTCTTACAAAATTAATGTTGTAAAAGTAATTTGTTGTCAGTGTGGCCTAACCAACATGACATGCGACACCACCCCCGCCAGACCCTCGCTTTTTTAAATACCAGTGAAAAAAAAAACGTTTGGATATTTGCTTGTACTCCAGAAAAGTGTTTTACAGTTTATTATGTCGAATGTATCTAAAAATAGTGGCAATTTTAATATGAATACAAATATTTCATTTCAATAACTTGCCATGTACATTTAAAACCATATCAAAGGATTTCACCTTTTTAATGTCTCGGGCACCCCCGAGACTCTGACACATAATGTATAAACAGTGTTGGGGAGTAACTAGTTACATGTAACGGAATTAGTAATTTAATTACAAAATTAAAGTAATTGTAATTAGTTACAGTTACTAAGAAAAGATGTGTAATTAAATTACAGTTACTTATGAAAATGTTAAGGATTACAAAGAGGGTTACTGATTTTTTCACACACACTCCCACATACAGATTTATTTCTTTCATAAATTGCAGTGACTGCTCTAAAATATGAAATACCAATGTTTCAGAAGTCTATACATGCTTATCCAATAAGTCTATATGGGTTTATGTATATGTTTTTTTAAGATAAACGTTTTTTTCTAAGGCATCATTAGATTCCAGTTTTCTGTCATAGCTATGCAAGATTTGATTTAAAATCAGTATCATAGCTATTAAACATTTCTTGTTATGATTTTAAATCTGTATTTAACCTCATAATGATTTTAAAGTAAGTCTGATTTTGACTGTGCTTCAAAGGACATCAATGCCCAATTTCCACAAGTGGGTATGATTCTTTAGGGTAATCTTGAAATGGTCTCGGTGGGCGTGTAAAAAAAACACAGCGACTCGTTTCGGTGCATATCTCTTTACATGTTAATGAGCTCTGCTCATCCGCCCCTCTCTTCTGTGGAAGAGCAAAGGCGATTTGCAGATAATCATAAAAAAAATATAAAGTGTCAAACTTACTTCTTCTGGAGGTGCAGCTGGATCATGAACAATGGTTGCTGATCCATCCTTTAGTTTGAACTTTTTAACAAAACTTGCCTTGAATTGTCCCTCATTCAGAAAGCAGTCTGGAGTAAAATGATTTACGCAGCCAGAAATAAACTAATTTAGTGAAAGTGAAGTGATGTGTGGCCAAGTATGGTGACCCATACTCAGAATTTGTGCTCTGCATTAAACCATCCAAGTGCAATGTGAACACACACCCGGAGCAGTGGGCAGCCTTCTATGCTGAGGCGCCCGGGGAGCAGTTGGGGATTCGGTGCCTTGCTCAAGGGTCTCACTCAGTCGTGGTATTGAGGACGGAGAGAGTGCTGGTTATTCACAACAAAATCAAATGGCTTGATAATTGAGACTGTTTAGGCTTTTGGGGGGATTGAAAAAGGAGTTAATTTTTACCATTGTAGGGTGATTGTGTCCACACTGCAAAGACATTTATATGCAAATGAAGATATTTTGCATCCACTGTCTCCTTTAAAATTATAATATCATCTTAATTCAAGTGATGAAGGATTTGGAAAGTCTGACAGTAGTCAGTGTTGAGCACTACTGTAAGGTTAACCCTGCCTGGTTTACATGTTTAAAAATGATTGACAGTTGAAAACATTAGAAATTTAGAAAAGTAATCAAATGTAATTATTACACTACTTATTACATTTTAAGTAGGGTAACTTGTAATCTGTAACCTATTACATTTCCAAAGTAACCTTCCCAACACTGTGTATAAATATAGAACATGAATATACACACTAATATCGCGGTAACGAAAGAGTTAATCATGCCGTCACTACGTGGATGTGGAGCTGTTGAGGATATGACGCGCGCGCGCTCTCTGTCTGCCTCGCTTTCTACATAAAGCCAGACTCAATCTCATCACAAAACCCGAATGCAAACGAGACCCTCTGAAGGATCCGAAAACCCGGACAACAGTGCGTATAGATGAACTAACCGGCTTTAGAGAACACATTCCCCTATAGAGAGCGGTAAACCGGGCTTTCCCATTTGACGCGCATCAGATCCAGATACCCGCGTGCTCATCTACAGAAAAGGTTTGAATTTATATTTACTCCGATATCATATTAAATTAGGTTATTTTAGTAATGTGTTACAAGGAGGAGCACTAACAAAGAAAATCTTCACTAGGTTGTTACTTTTGATTTCGATAGACCCTCGGTTTCCCTGACTTACCTTTTTTAATGTACACAATATAGGTCACCGGGCCAGTAGTGCGAGTCTAGATTAACTCACTGCATTCAAAGAATAAAGCATGAATTCGCAAATACAATATTTCTGTCAGTTTAAGCCTGTCAACATCTGTTTATTTTTATATCGTGTTTACAGATGGAATAATGTTAGTAGGTCACGGCGAAGTGGGTTACATTATTGCATCACCAGGACGTGTAACGTGCATTTTGGTTATCAATTGACCGTGTTTACGTCGTGAAACCTAAACGTCTTGTTCCTAATAATCCACGCGTCGCGACATGTGGTTTAACACAGACGTGGCTTCCGGTTAACGCCAGACTTCTGAATTGGGCTTTTTACTTAAACAAAACAGATGAAAAATGTATTATCTGATATAAATACGATTTCCTCCAAAGCTGAAGAAAAGTGCTAAGACTTCAAATTAAGTAAAGTTTAGATTGACATTAATACGACTGGCCATAAGACGACAGTGGCTGATTTCCATAAGCATTGAGTAACGTTAGATTTAAAAACAACTGCATATCAGCTGAAACTCGGTCACTTAGATTATCGACATCAGCCAAAGTCAATAAAAACAGTGGCATTGCCACTGGTACAGTCTATTAAAAACAGCCACATTAAAATGAAATATCAGCAACCTCATTGGCACAAAGTCCATAAAACATATGCATCACAATCAAACAGAAATCTACCAGTAACATAGGCCAGGATTTCCAGACGTGCTTCCTGAAGAGTTCTCTCCAACACATTTCTCTGGAGGTTTGTAGTCATTTCAAACATCTTGATTGATTAGTGAGTTCAGGTGTGTTGGTTTAGGTTAGGAGATGAACTCTGCAGGAAGGTGGCCCTCCTCTGGCATGATTGGACATCATTGGCCGAGTAGTCAATAGATAATTAATTTTTTTTATTTTTAGTAAATATTGAGTAAAAGACTCTTAATTTGCTGTTGCCTCCCTGCTCTCAGGTTATCATGTTTTCTATTGACTGACAACTACTAATATTGTTTGTTTTGATTATCTGATTGGTGGAGCTGTCTTTGCAGAATCATGGGTAATGTAGTTTTCACCTAGGAAAACTACAACTACACAGCTCTTTTTTAACATCACTGTTAAACATGATAATGATAATAAGGGTTACTCTTTATTTTAAGGTGTCCTTGTTATAGTGTAATTATATATTTAAATACTGAGTAATATTAATTAACTACATGTACTTACTATATGATTAGGGTTTGGCTTAGGGTTACTTGCATGCAATTATGCATAATTAATTGTTATTGTATTATTAAGTACATGTAACGTGTAACAAGGACACCTTAAAATAAAGTGTTACCAAAATAAGTTGAAATAATGCAAACTAGTGGCTTCAACAAAAGCATATCGATTAATAACTTTGCAGCTCATAGTAGGTATGCCTTTAAGTGATTGTTAAAAAAAATGAATGGTGTTTTTACATATAGTGGACGTCCAGAAAAGATGATACATTTTAATGGAAATTCTATTTGGACTATAAACAGAATTTCAATGTAAACACAGCGATAGTTGGACTTTGCTCGAAAGCAAAGTTGCAGATTAGCTCTGATGAGAACTATGCTATTTACAGGTTGTGTTTGTGTATATCTCTTTCCAGTATGGCAGACTATCTAATAAGTGGAGGAATGGGCTATATCCCTGATGACGGACTGTCTGCCCAGCAGCTCTTTTCAGTTGGAGATGGTCTCACCTACAAGTAAGTGCTGTTCATTGGGTTCCTCTCCCTGCAGTGATACTGTGTGTATGTAATGGGCATCCACATTACAGATCAGAACAGCAGTCTGTCCGAGACGGACTCACGGCGGAAGAGCTTTGCTCTATGGGGGACGGTATCACTTACAAGTGAGTAATATGGCCTCTTTATTTAAGAGATCAGCTTCTAGTGAGATGATTCCTCCACAAATTCCTCCACACGCAGAGACACAAACGTTCCAGCTGTATACAGTCTGGATGGTGTCTGTTTAGGGTCCTTGCTGTTGAGAGACAATCAAAAGATTCTGCTTTCAATCGCTGGCGGGGGGGGATTTCAATCGTAATCTATGCCACATGTTATATTATCTTGGTTGAGCCAGTATTTTCGGCTTAAATAATTTATTTAAAATTACGACAGTCTTGTTTTGTGCTCTACACAGTCCTGTACATATATATTTGCAACCATTTTCTTAATTGAAACGTTTTTAAAAATCGCTATTTTTCCACGCTAACGTTACATTGCTGGTTTGCACAACAGTCCCGCATTTCTCTGACTAGAGAAAACATCACTAAAACCCACGCAATCGACATACACACACTTTTAGACGGAGAGTTTGCGATCAACACTTGTCGCCTCTGGTGACGTAGCAGCCAGCTAGCGACGATGTATGATGACGTAACAGTAACCAAGTGGCATCTCATTTCATAGGGGTATGTTTTCACCCCTAGCGCTTACCACTCGGTTTCGAGGGACAGGGGCTAGGGGTAAGACGAAGGGGAAGGGGTAAGACAGAGAAATAGGATTCACCCTTACTCTCCCTCTTGTTGTTCTAAACGAGTATGGCTTACTTTCTTTTTTGGAACACTACAGAAGATATTTTGAAGAAATATCTTTCACTTTACAGCAACTAAAAAATATATCTTATATATATTACTAAAGAAAGAAAGTCATACAGGTTTGGAATGACATGAGGGAGAGTAAATGTTCATTCTGTTTACCCATAATGCATTTGTAATGGTAGAATGTAAGGAGTCAAACTTATGTTCTGATGGGTAACATGGTGAGTTCACGAACAGTCTCGCCTTTAAGATTGAGATTACAAGGTGAAAGGTCCAGCTGTATAACCGTCTTATCTGTAATGAAAAGCGTGTAGGGATGCATTGAGGGCCGCATGACTATCCTCACGCTGGCGTCATGTGAGGGGGGGGTTACACAGACAACTCAAACAGAGATCGAGAAAATGCTTATGTCTGAAACCTTCCATAAATCTGACACGGGTGTGTATGTTGAATTGATTTGTGTAATGCACATGCAAAAGTGTATCTGAACAGCTTTTCTTTGTATGGCATATGACACACGAGGCTCAGACCTCTGTTGTGCTGATGTGAGATGTCTCACCCCTGTGTTACTTTGCAGGCTTGCTGTATGGTTTTTTTGGAAGATTATTTTATCAGAGAGATAAGAGATTTCTATGTCCATAATTATTCAAACAAATTCCTCCATTTATAACATTAGCTGACTTGGAAGCCATCTCAGTTTCTTTGCCATTTTAAAATGCACATAATCTGGAATGTATCTGTTTATTTAAACTACATTACATTTTTACAACAGGCACATTTTGATCTGTATCGCATCTGATTTAAAACCTATTTCACATCTTTTAGGATTTTGGGCTTTTGTTGCATAGTTCTCTCAAAAATGTAATCATTCTGTCATCATTTATTTCATTCCAAAGCTGTATGATTTTCTGTCTCCTGTAGAACACAAAAGAAGATATTTTGGAGACGTTAGTAACCAGAGTTTGTATGGCAAAGAACACTGAGATATTTCTCAAAATATATTCCTATGTTTTAAAGAAGAAATCAGTCGTACAGGTTTGGAATGATGCAAGGAAAAGTAAATGATAAAAGTCTTTATTTTTGGGTGATCTGGCCCTTTAAGAATGCACAGATATTAAAATGTATTATTCTGAAGTTATTAACAGTATTCAACAATTTATTTTCTAACAAAACAAAAACATACTCTTAAAAACAAAACTTGTTTTAAATTTGCACTTGGAAATGAATTTTTTTTGTCTATTTGAAATATCAATTTCATTTGTTGAATCCATGAATTTTAAGTTGACGGGATGGAGCTATTATTTCCCATTAGTGTAGTTTAATGGTACAATATTCTTTATGAAACAACCCCTCTTACAAACTAAAAACCTCACATTTCCACCCACTGCCTGACATGTCTGCCTCCTATTGTTCATTGACTCTTGCTCAAGAATACAATCAATTGATATGAAATAGCAGAACTTAAATTCTTGTAGGCTTCTTTAGACTGAATGAAAATGTTTGTTTGTTAATTGTTACCCTGTAGCTTGTTTTTATCCAAATAGTGAATGAATCTAAGTCTAAAGAATCTTTACTTAAACTGAAACCGCAACTGGATTACGGAACCGCTTCAGTCAGAGCAAATGCTCAACCGCTTGAAACAGTAAGCAAATGCTCATTGAAACCGCTGAAGAGTTTAGTGGATCAATGTAGGAGACAGTGTCAAATTCAATTAAAAACAACATTTGTAAATTTAGTGGATCACCATGTTACCTGGATTAGCTCAGAGCTGGTTGGAAAACAGCTGTAGCCAGCGAGTCTGTGGTGATATTTGGCACCGTGTTCGTTTGCTTATTTAGAGGTAGTCTGGGTTCCAGTCTGTACTGTCTTTGAGTCTAGTGAAGTTTACAGTCTGAGTCATCTAAAACTGAGACTTGTTGTTCCACTAGAGAGACTGTAGAGCTGAAAATCAGCAGTGAGTTCATTAACCGATTACTGTAGATGCTAATATGTACATTTAAGACATTTAGGTACGTAAACACAGAAAGTGACAAAGCAATCCTACGTAATCACAACCATTCAGAACATATCTGATGTTTAGTATAAAGTAATGCAGAGCAGGATTCTGAACCAATCAGATGAACCAAAGATAATTGTGGGCGGGGCCATCGCATTCACTGGAAAGAATGTCCATTCATCGTGGCTTGTTTGGACAAATAATCTCATTTACATGGATAAGAGCTTGTATTGCTTGATGCCACTTCACTTTTAGGAGTGTGTGGTGTAACAACTTGCTTCCTGCAATATTCCTTCCGGTCAAAACAATTCTTGAATTTGACCTAATGATCTAGACTTAGCACATTTAATCTGGACATCTGACTGTTTTGCCCTCATTTATTTGGGCTTTTTTCGGATGTTCACACCCAGTGTTGTTGATGTTTAGGGGTGTGTGGTCAGCTCATGCGGGCGCAGAGGAAGCCCGCCCTGTTCCAGCCGACACAAACTCCTTATTTAGCCCACCACACGAGGAGAAAATATGTTTATGTCCTTCAAGTTGCCTCTGTCTCTCCCTTTATTTTTAAGTATACATAACCTATTCAGAATCCATCTAATTTTCTCCCTCCACTGGGTTTTGGCACTCACTGCCAAGCAGCTACCTTTCGTCTACACAAGGAGCTTTTTTGTTCTCTCGTTCTTCCTAGTATTTATGTCATCTGATCAAGGAAGTCGGCAGGAGTTATATAGCACGTATCTGTGGATTTCAGTAGGTTTGTTTCATGTAAATGAGAACATGTCAGAATGTGCCCGGGCCTCAGACGTTCCTCAAGCTCACCTCTAAAACCACACTTATTTTAGAGCTCCTCGTGATTTAAGGCGTCATAAATCCAGCAGTCAGCATCAGGTTTTCATTATGCTTGAATGTTTATCTGAAGCATAACCACCGCCTCCTCTCCCTAAAAAATATGGACGTTTTGCAACATTTTGCTCATGTCTTTGTATCTATTTAAATGCTAAAAACAGACAAAATTAACCTTAAGTAGTAAAATTTGTACTTTTATGAAAAAAGTACTTTTATGTAGTACTTAGTATTAGTGCATAGTACTTTGAACTACTTACAATATCACTATTTATAATAATAAGACTTGAGCAGTAAATCAGCGTATTAGAATGATTTCTGAAGGATCATGTGACACTGAAGACTGGAGTAATGATGCTGAAAATTCAGCTTTTCCTTCACAGGAATAAAATACGTTTTAAATTGGGAACATTTAAAAGAAAAATGTTACAGACAAACTTTTGAACGTTAGTGTTTGTTGCTCTTGCAGGAGAATGATTGTTTTCTCTCATTTGCAGTGACTTCCTGATCTTGCCTGGCTTCATTGACTTCACCTCAGATGAAGTGGTGAGTCGTCTGCCTCCGTCTGTATCCTCCACACTTTCATTCACTCATTCGGTTTGTTTTCACAATGACGTGTTGGTTTAAACAACCCGTCTATGTTTTCTCTGCACTCACTATTTTTAGCTAAATGGCTGTTTCCTTTGTTTCATTGTTTCATTGCTCACAGGCTTTATTGCTCTTTTCTTCATCACAACACCTCTTCTCTAGATTTAGTTTGAATAGAAAAGGCAAAAATCATGTTTTACTATTCCCTTTTCTTTAATAATATACGTTTTTATATTCTATCAAATATCTGTAACACCATTACAAAAGATAGTGTCCTAAAATGTAAAATAATAAAACACTGTGGTAAGTCTTTATTAACACATTGTATTACCAAAAAAATTATATTTAGTGTCCCACATTTTGCATGTTACCACAGGGATTTTCCTTAATTGTGAAAAGTAGCACTTAACTTGTTGTGCCCTTATTTGACTTCTGCAATACTTAATTCAGCAGTTTTATGTTTGCATCAAATTACTCGTAAACCAGCTGCTTTTTCTCCCCTTAATTTGAATTGTGTTCCATTTTGTGAACAATGTCCACAATCAACATGTGGCACACATTAAAATTTAACGAACTTTGTACATTCTGCTCTATTATCTTTTCTTTCTTTTTTTTTGATTGCCTTTGGCACAGAGTAGGGCTTTAAAATCTAAAGTAACGAGTTAAATAAGGTCGAAGCTCAAAACAACTGCGAGTGTGACAGTATTGAATCTGAAACTCCTGTTTGGGTTTGTGTAGGCTGGTTTAATAACAGCTTTAATGTCTGAGTCTGACTTTTCTCTGAGACTTTCACTGAACCTTAGATTTGGGAAGTTTCCCATTATGGTGACTGTTTTCCCATGAGGCCGCTCTTCCCCACCTGTGTGAATGCCAAAGCGTATTTTGGGAACTTAGGCTGTTGGTACCAACAAGGTGAAGGTTGTGAAGGGAATGTTTGTGAGCTTATCTGTGTTAGAGGAACACTTCTCAGTGCTGGTGTACAGATGAAGGTCACGGCTTCACTGTCACCCTCTCCTAACCACTTCCACCCACCCATTTTTTTATTATGATTTACATGCACTTTTACCCACACGTACAGGCTTATGTGGTATTCTTTGAATTAGTTCCAGTTCTTTGACCTTATCGTTTCATAGTTTGGGGTTAGAAAGTCTTTTTCAGTGTATCTGAAGGAAGTCTCTTCTCTTATGCTTAACAAGGCTGCATATTTTTTTAAATCTAAAATAAACTAATATTGTGAAATATTATTATACTGGTAATTTAAAATAATTGTTTTCTATTTTAATACATTTTAAATTGTAATTTATTTCTGTGATAGCAAAGCTGAATTTAAACTTTCAATAAACTTTTTTAATTAATGTTTGCTTTGTACGTTGCTTAATATTTTTATGTAATCCGTGATACATCAGTATTCTTTAATGAATTAAAATAGCAAAAGAACAGCATTTATGTTAAATAAAAAATCCTTTGTAATATTATAAGTGTCTTTACTGTCACTTATGATCAATTGAATGTGTCCTTGCTGAATACATGTATTCAATCTTTCCTTTTTTTGCACCAAAAACAGTATTTTTTTTATCACACAAAAAATGTTACCACTAGGCCTAATATTCCTGTTAATATGATAGGTACAGCAGTTATTGATACTCTTCTGCCTCTATTGGCCAGACAAGGAACTACATAGTCAAAATACACTCACTTTTGTTCTGAAGTTTTAATAATAATTGTTTTAACATAAATCATTTTTAATAATTTCTATGATATTTTCTGTAGGACCTGACCTCAGCATTGACCAAGAAAATCACACTGAAGACCCCACTCATCTCCTCTCCTATGGATACTGTTACCGAATCCTCAATGGCCATTGCCATGGCAGTGAGTACCTCTTAAATCTTTTTTTGATTAGACTGAACATCAATCAATAATTAATATGAATGTTTCTGACTTGTTGCTCAGCTGATGGGAGGAATTGGCATCATTCATCATAATTGCACACCAGAGTTTCAGGCCAACGAGGCGCGCAAAGTGAAGGTAAGACTGCGTCACCCTTCATAAATGTTTAATGCAAGGTCTTCTGTGAGTGTGTTTGTACCTGTTAATATTTGATGTCAAGGTCTCTGTGTATGTGCCTGCAGAGGTTTGAACAGGGTTTCATCACTGATCCAGTGGTCCTGAGTCCTCGTCACACTGTAGGTGATGTACTTGAAGCAAAGGTTCGACACGGATTTTCTGGAATCCCCATAACCGAGACGGGCAAGATGGGCAGCAAACTGGTCGGCATCGTCACATCACGGGACATTGATTTCCTGTCTGAGAAAGATCATAAGAAACCCCTAGAGGAGGTAAGACTGCCTGTGTCATCTTGAGAAGTTTGTGGACCGAAACGTTTTGAAAGAATGGTCTTCTTTGGTTTTATGATAAAAAATATATTGTTTAAATTAGTGCTGTCAAATGATTAATTGCATGGAAATATTACATACTGTTTACATAGTGTATTATTTACATGATAAAATACTGTCCCTTTTGATTAATTTAATTCATCCTTGCTGGATGAAGAAAAAAACATACTTAAGTGCTTGGCGTGCTGTACCCTTATGGCTGTTCATCTGTAATTGTTTTCCAGGCCATGACTAAAAGAGAGGATCTTGTAGTTGCTCCTAATGGTGTTACACTAAAAGAAGCCAATGACATCCTGCAACGCAGCAAAAAAGGTGAGAACACCAAAACAAAGACTACAGTCATCAGGTCCAATCACAGCTATTTTAACTCAATATCAAATTCTTTTAGTTTGTACTTTCAGCACTCCAGTCCCCTTTCACCCACAGGAAACAATATAAAATAGCGTTTTAAGGTCTCAATGAGTTATACTTATTTACTCAACAGGTAAACTGCCCATCGTGAATGGCCAGGATGAACTGGTGGCCATAATAGCCCGCACAGACCTGAAGAAGAACAGGGACTATCCTCTGGCCTCCAAAGACTCCCGCAAACAGCTGCTGTGTGGCGCTGCCATCGGCACCCGTGAAGACGATAAATACCGTCTGGACCTGCTCGTGCAGTCTGGGGTGGATGTAGTGGTTTTGGTAGGTCAAAGCCACTGCGGTTGTTCTAAAGGAAAAGTCAATCTTTCAGTCATTGGTTTTGAAAACTGAAACGAAAACAGATGCTGCCTGTTGCTTGAGGGAGCTTATCCCCAAGATCTGTTTCATGTAGGCCTTTATTCAAAACTGTCAGACACTATTTTGGTGTTTCTATTAAAGCTCAAGTGTGAGGTAAGTTCCACTAGCATCACCAATACTGAGGTTCATTTTTGTTTTTCAGGATTCATCACAAGGCAATTCCGTATACCAGATTAATATGATCCATTACATTAAGCAGAAGTACCCAGATCTGCAGGTTGTGGGAGGGAATGGTAAATATGGATTGAAATACTATCATGAGCAAATACTTCAGTTGCTCACTCCTGTTCTCCAACCTCAGTCTCTGTTTCGCTCTGTAGTGGTTACAGCTGCTCAGGCGAAGAACCTGATCGACGCAGGGGTGGATGCGTTGAGAGTGGGAATGGGCTGTGGTTCTATCTGCATCACACAGGAAGGTTGGGACTCCATCTCAAACACATGCAATCAACAAAGTATCCATATATGACCAGGGATGCAAACTGGCAAACCCTCAGGGTGTTATGAGAGCATATGTTTTAAAAGTTCAGGTTTAAAATGTGGATTTACAGTCGATTTGAGCATAATAAATCACCCTAGTTATTTTTTTAAATGGTCATCATCTTTATTATTATTCTTAATGTTATTTTTGTCTTATTTTTTTAATAGTATTAATACTATTTTGTATTAAATAACACAAATATTACAATAGTAATAATATTATTTTACTATACAAGTAATAACAATTATAATGTATCATTATTTAATAATAATAGTCATTTTACTGAAGTAAAATTGCAATTATAATATTCATGTTTTTTTTTGCTTTCAAACATTAACAGCTGGGAGATCTTATAGCTTCTCTTTTGTTGACCACAGACTTATAAACGATTCTAATTATAAATGTGAGAATATAGTTGGGGCGTGTTGCATTTTAAAATGTGCAAAATCTCTCAGCACTTGCAGAAATGGAATTCATGTGAAGCTGCATTTACTGCGAACCGAGCCACTGAAAACATGGAATTTATGAGCTGCTTGCGTGTAAATGAACACAGTGTCACGCTTCAAGCACCCATCGTATCTACACAACTGAACTATTTAGGATTCAAAATTGTGATTTTTGCTAAAAGATGGCGAGTTTGCATCCCTGTATTTCACAACACAATATACAGTTATGTACTCACTGTTATATGTTGCACTATTCCTTTCACGCGTTAACCAATCATAAAGCCTGATGCGTGTCCATTTCTGATCCCTGTAGTCATGGCATGTGGACGGCCTCAGGGCACCTCCGTGTACAAGGTGGCAGAGTACGCTCGGAGGTTTGGGGTACCAGTCATCGCAGATGGGGGCATCCAGACGGTCGGCCATGTGGTGAAGGCACTGTCTCTGGGGGCATCGACAGGTGATTGTTGTTATAGTGCACTTTAAGAAATCAAATTAATGTCTGTTTACATGAAACGAGTGCTTTCTGCCTGCAGTTATGATGGGATCTCTGCTGGCCGCCACCACAGAAGCTCCAGGCGAGTATTTCTTTTCTGATGGTGTGCGACTGAAGAAATACAGAGGCATGGGCTCACTAGATGCCATGGAGAAAAACGCCAGCAGCCAGAAACGATACTTCAGGTACACCGTAGTTTATGTTTATGTACTACACAGATAAATTATTCAGCAGTTGGAAGGCAATTGCTATGTTCAGGATTAAATTCTTACTGAATAGTGTGCCACATACACTGTATTCTTAAAGAATAGTATGTGACCTAGTATGCAGTATATAATGATATTATCATCACATGACCTCATTTTCTTCACTGATTGGCTCTCTTGGCAGCGAGGGCGATATGGTGAAGGTGGCTCAGGGAGTGTCGGGCTCAGTGCAGGACAAAGGCTCCATCCATAAATTTGTCCCATACCTCATCGCTGGAATCCAACATGGCTGCCAAGACATTGGTGCAAAAAGCCTCTCTGTGCTTCGGTAAGTATGTGTTTTATTGCGCATTCAGTTTGTTTAAACACTATGAAAATTCCTACACTGTTTTTGTGTGCGCATTCAGGTCCATGATGTATTCCGGAGAGCTGAAGTTCGAGAAGCGGACCATGTCTGCTCAGGTGGAGGGTGGCGTACATGGACTTCACTCGTGAGTCACTAGAGGGCACCAAAGCTCAACACTACCTAGAGCGAGGATGGGTTTCACCATCTCAAACTATTGTCTTTTCTCTCCACAGTTATGAGAAACGTCTTTACTAATGGAGCGGGCAGAACACGGATGGGAAACAGCGACCAAACCCCTCAGACAAATCCTAGAACTTACCCCACCCTGCCAGAACCCGTTCTCCGCTCTTCACCGTTCCTCTGGCACAACCACCACAGTGAGATATGGAGAAGAGAAGTATTAAATGAGTTTGAGAGCAGGACCGCAAACTAATTCAGTCCCCCAAAACATGGCAGTTGCACTCAAGGGAGCATCAGGGTTACCAAATAGCTGCTTGTTTGTGTTTTTGCAGCTGTGTTTATGAGAAGATCAGCAGAAACAAGGCGGGATTTGCAGCGAATATTCTTGAAAGCCTTTTTTTCCTCCCAAACTCCTGATTCTTGCAACCATGTTTTTGTCTTTAATATTTTTTAAGGCAGCAACAGTGTCTATATCATTAAGCAGAAGGAATATCCACCTGTAAAATGATTGCTGCCTTCAAACCAAGTTCTCCAGCTATACTTGAGGCAATCTTTTCTGTAGTAGATTTGTAACTACTGAAGATGCTATGAGATATTTTTTTATTTTAGAAGGCAGAGGTACATAGCAAATTAATGTCAATTTTGTGATAGTTAAATGTCTATTGTATTATCGGTGGGTCGGTTTTCTCTACGTCCACCATCCCGTGTCCTGCAACTGTGGGTACGATTCACACTGAAAATAATTATACCAAAACTGCTGTGTGTGTATGTATGTGTATATATATATATATACACACGTAGTTGCTCTGAGAGTGTCATGCTAATGTGTCTGAATTGTATTTTTGACCAAAAGGCTGGAACTTATACTGAAGAGTTTGATGATTATCAAGGTAAATTATGACTTTTTTACAGTCTTTGATGAGTTTTATAGAAGAATAGTAATTATGGGATCTGGGTTAATGCAGTTGTGACTCTGAGTGCTGTACAGGCATGAAGAGATTTTATTTGCATGCTGCAGTATTCTTTAAAAAAATATTATTTGCATAACTGCCAAGTGCATTTTTTGTTAACTTGACTATTGAATCTTCTATAATAGCCAAATAAATGATTTGAGTATCCTGGTCTTCTCTCAGGATATGTTTGTCCATCTAAATATCCCTTACAGCTTTACGTGTTGGGTGGACCAGTGACATGCCTTGAATTGTGTAATAAATGAAGGACACATCTGTCTTAACCCAAAACATGCCACTCATGCTCGCCAGATCCTGTGACTTCATATATCTATCACTGCCAAATGAAGCATGCCAACCTTATGAATTTAAATGTGTTTTTGTAATACATTTTCAGCACTATTTGTTTAGCTTTTTGCAGTTTATGCTAGAGGTTTTTTATTTTATATCTCAGCATTAAATGTGGACGATTATTCAAGCTGTACAAAATTCTCAGTGTAACGATGTACAAAGACACACTTTGCATCAGCTGGATGTTGTTTGTTAGTGTGTTGCTTTTCCCAGTCACAGTCTCTGACAACTCAAGAGCCAAGTTTGTTTAACGCAGTGTACTCAACTGAGGTTGTATATCCTATTCAATATTGTTTAAAAAAACAAATAAAAGTACTTAATCTGTCACTTAGTTTTGTGTGTGAAATATTTGTGCATGAGACAAAGTTGTCAATATATTTATTGTAAATCTCCAACAGCCTCTAATAACAAACATTAGATGTATCAGCAGTTTCTCACATGTTTTCAGAACATGCACGCTATAAAATGTACAAAGTAATTTTTCTTCATTTTAATGTGTTTTAGTAACAGTGTATAGTTTTTTAAAACATGACATAAGACCTGGCAGATAAATAAATTATTAATTGTAGTTATATACCAAATATACACTATGAAAAAGGGAAAAAAACATGGCAGGCTATAGTTCAGTTCATTAAGTAATACAGAACAACTGAACTTTAGCTATCAGCAGAGTGTGCTGCAATAATACTTGCATCTTTCTTTTTAAGAAGTTTTCTGCAAAACATAATGATTTGCAAAAAACAACAGGAACTTGAAGTTAACTGCAACTAAAGACCAGACGCAAAATTCACTTTTATAAAGGTTTACAAAATTGGCTTGCAGGTTATACTGTATTTAATTTGAAACTATTTTCTGATGCTATGTTGCCTAGTATTTGTTTTTAATGGTATGTTATCAGTAGTTTTCACTCTCACAGTATTAATCATATAGACCAAAAAGTGATTTTGTACAAATTCATACAAATGTCACTGTTAGCATAACAGAGAAGGTTTGAAACAAATGTTTTACAATTACAAATTTATCAATCATCAAATAACTTTTGTACAAAATCTGTCTAAGCTTCTGGCAATTGGTGGCACTTCTTAAACCTTTACAAGGGTATTGACTTCAGAATACATCTCTTTAGAGAACTTACCTGACAGAAGCAAACCAACCCTTATAAAATGAAACGTTTGGCACAGTTCTAGACCACAAAACATTTAGTTTATGTCTACACAGAGCAAATGTGTTTTGACACCCAGGCAAACAGACACACCGAATCACCTGATCTGTCCATTAACTGCTCATCATATCTCTAAAACTCTTTTGGTTCCTTCATATTATATAATTTTGTCTGAAAGTAGAGGTCTCCCCCTAGAGGTCAATAGTCTCACTGCAGATGCTCAGAGCATCAATCTGTCTGCACACACTGATAAATTCTTCTTGAACAGATTGGTCAAACTCTGACTGCTGGTCCATACTCTCTTCTGACTTTAATGTTCTGTAGGGTCTCTGTAAGCTTCCCCCTTGGTGGCCAGAGCTGGAAATGTGGCTGGAACCCCCACTGAGGGTAGATGGTGGTGGATGGTGTCCTTCCGGACTAGAGCACAAAACCAAAGAAGAGCCACCCAGAGACTGTCTGTAGAGGGAACAGGAGCTGGAGCTGCCTCTCCAGTGCTCGGGAGATGAGCAGGAAGTTGAAGATGACAGTGAGGGAGAAGGGGATGGAGGAAAACCTAATGACGGACCATCTGGTTGGGCTTGAGAAGCAAGGGGAACTTGGGGTAGCACTTCCACACATGAAGATGTTCGGTATAGGCCTGGATCAGGAGTAAGGGTGTCTCTCAAGGTTTGGGCACCGCTGGAGTTGGTCTCTCTACCATTCAGAGAGTGGTCGCTAGAGGTGAAGGGTCGTAAGGGGCTGAAGAGACTCATGGGAAATAGAGATTCACTAAACAGTGCTTCATCAATGCTTCGACGCAGATTTATGGGCGAAGGAGGGCGCAGGTCCGCTGTGGAGTCGCTGGTACAGGATGAACCCACAGAAGGGGCACCAGTGTTGGGCAAGTCCAGGTCAAGGTCACGATAGGCCAATGCCCGGTTGCTGTGGTATAAAAGGTCAAGGCCATTCAAGCTGCTGAGACGGTCGTCCACCAATGTGTACAAGGGTAGGCACTCTGTCTCTCCATGCCCAATTGGATCACAAATGGCCAGCTTCTCCTGGTGAGACAGAGTCCACTGATAGCTCCCAGGAATGATAGGTGACTTTGCTGCAAGGAGTTCTGTCCAGCAACTTCCTGGCTGGGGGAGGTGATCAGAACAGTAAACTGGTTGAGCAACAACCAGAACCAGTGTGAGGCAAATCACTGCTTCACAAACTCGGCAGCTGAACTGAAAAGTCCACCACGGCCAAGGCCGAAAGGACTCAGCGCTTCCAGCAATCCCGAGAGCGTGCAGCATGGCGTAGAGTTGTAGCCCTGCACAAGCCAGAGAGAAGATGGCACAGAGTAGCACTGCGGCTGCTGCCCGGTTCCAATCTCGGCTCTCTGCAAACGGGCAACGGTTGTAGCGTTCAGCTGGTGTTGGTGATGTGTTGTTCAGATGATAAATATGCTTGGAGTCAGCGTGAACATAGCAGTAGAACACAAAATATGCAGCTGATAGGAAAGTCGCCAGAGCCACAAAGGCACCTCTAGAGATCAAGGACAGAAACAGGTAGACTTGCTGGTCAACATGGAGTAATACAACAGGGCCAAAAGCAGCAGCAAAGTGCAGAAGCACCAAGCAAGCCAGGAAACATGGTCTCTGAAAGGCGGAATAGGACAGCTGCATACGAGAGCGCATTGACAGGAGCAAGAATACTAGGCCAAAGGCTGCAGTCATGCAGGGAAATGCTGCCTCGTAAAGTAACAGTGAAGCCTCTGTAGATGCCATGCGGTCCTGGTATCCGTATGCATCGTAAACTAGGACAAAGGCCCTAGTGCAACCAGCGGCCACCAGGCAGAGACTAACCAGAGCGAAGTAGCCACAGCCAGATGGGTACTGTATGGGCAGGCACATGAGATTCAGGGTGGAGGCCAAAGCGACTAGACAGAACACAGTGCCCAGGCCATAGATGTGTGCTTCCCATGCTGAACCCCATGTCGCCAGGGCACTGTTCCAATCAGAATATAGTGCCACAAACATATGTGGGGCTGGGAATGGGTTGGGACTTTGAGAAAGGTTGGTGGAGAGGGTGGTTGTGTTGTCATTTTTGCTGCTGTTGCTCAGGACAGTGGTGGGCCAAGGTTCACTAGAACTGCAGATTCCAGAACGTTCTGCATTACAGTCAGGGAGTGCAGATTCTTGGGTAAGATCTGTCAGCCAGTCTTCAGATGTAGCGGGGACCATTTCTAAAAGAAAAGAAAAACATTGCATTATTAGTACAGAAGACATTTGTAAAGATGTACTACAGATACTAATTCTCAGGAGACTTCTCATGATTTAATTATTCAATGACTCCCTATAAAAGTTGAATGGAAAGCTAGTAACAAAATAAGAAACAAAGAAATAAATCAGTAAAAAAAAAACAATTGGTACTGGTACTTTTACTGGTCATTTTAATAAATGGTTACATTTATGGACATTTCATTTAACCCTAAAACACAACACAATGTAATTGATAAATAAAAAAATTGATAAAACACCTGTGAAAACTAAATATGTAAAATTCCTTCATATTACCACAGTACATTGGGCCCTATTTTTGAGGACTTTTCTTGGAGTGTATACAAAATATATATGACCAGAACAGACAACCAAGGCAGTCATTACTGTCACCAACTTCTGGCAACCTATGATTTGTTTTTCTGTGATAGACATCACCACTAGAGGGCATTTATACATACATTTGGGAAATGTCTAGTGTTTTAAACCTATTAAAAGTCAAAGCTCTCAGTATGATATTTCTAACAGGGGGAAAAAACGTAGCGTGGATTGGTGGGCTGCCATGGAAGGCGGAGATACAACATCTGTTGTTTGTATATACATGTAATTGTGATTGTATTGTTTGATTGGCAGATTGCTCTGGGAGGAGGCTGCTGTTTTAAATTTAGGATTCTGTGGCTTGGCTCTGGTGCTGAGGAGTGTTACATACATTAGAGTTTCTTAGCCTAACAGAGTTGAACAGCATGTGAACTTCCATGTGACAGCCATTTCCAAATCTGGAAATGCGTCCTAATGCTTACCAAACATTTTATTTGGAAGTGATGTACATGCAATCCAAAAGCAAGTCCTCAGATGAACTAACATCACCGTAGAGCATGTTCACGTTATGAAAACTCACACAGGTTTGTTTGTGGCATCTAATGTGCCACTGTAAAATGTGATAAGACATTCAAAATATGTAAATCCCCATGCAATAAAATGATTGCCCTGCTGTGCATTTGCAACTGATGTGCAAATCCATATGAGATGGATGATTTTAGCTTCCATAGCCATATCAGTCCTGTGCATAACAGCGTGGAGATGTACGTCAGCTCTCCAGAGACTGACACATCTAATTACACCCTTTACAGAGCAGATCAGAGTCATAACTCATCTTCTAAAAATGCTGGTGCGTTTACTGAAGCCTTGAGACAGAAATCATGGAGCATTATGGGCCAACAAAGACTAACATAGATTAGCTGATGCCAACTTTTACAGTGTCTCAATGTATACATTTTTCAAAACAAATAAAATTTCCAGTCCCCATCCCGGTTTCCAATTTATCTTTATTATATTCACAAATATGAACTGATGATAACAAATTATGTTTTGCCCATTCCTTTTACATACATATATGAATGCATATTTCTGTATATTTATATGAAATTATATATTCAAACGGATTAGATTAAATGTTAAAAATGGCTCTCTCGTCTCACAATGTTATATCACAGGCATATGTGTCTCACTGTTTAAGTGTGACGTCAATCCACCTCCACATTGTGAATGGTGAATACATCATGTCTGAATGTTGTGGAGTGCTGGCAAGACCCTGATTCATTTTAGGTTGCTTCTGTATGCTTTTACATGTTGGTAGTGACAGACAATTTCCCGTTACACCCAGAGCCAAATCAACTACTTTGTTTATGACCTTCCTCCTTTTAAAAAAGCAGAGGCCAATGTAGAATCATGGGTCACTCCCAAATGTGGGTCTGGTATTTTTTGCACTGGTTTTGGCCTTTTTGGCTGATGACCACCACTATAGCTAAATATACTCATCGTGCTCAGTCAGTGGTGAGTACTGGCTTCAATTGTAATGTCAATGTGTTTGTTTGTTTTTGATGGTGGGAGTAGACAATCAAACCTAGTTGCTCTTGATTAATGGTGATGTGTGTGACAGCCACTGCTCATTAGATGCTTCTCTTTAATCAACACTACCACAACACTAACCACCAAGCAGTGCTCATTAGATCTATAGCTTGACATCAAGATGGCTGTTTATCCACTTACATTAAATATAGGTTACAGCTGACTTCTGTTTGCAGCAAACTTTGGCTCATTAGAATACACTGACCTGATTCTTTTCAATAAAACTGTCTGAATGGATGTTCAGCTCTTATTTTCTTTACTCCTTTATGTTGTTAATTCCTGAAAAATATCCATTTGTTGTTCATTCATAAAAAAATATCCATTCTTAATGTTCTTATTCAAGAATTAATTTCTGTGTAAATCGTTCAAAAGCATTCATATGTAAATTGCCAAACTGATTTGGATGCTACATGTACATACAAAGAGGATTTGAAAATGATTTATACAGAAATGTGTTCTGGATGTGTTTTAATGAATAAAATGAATTTAACATGTTGCTTTGGCTGTATTTTTTAAAGATTAAAGGCTTTAATTCAGTGTCCTGTTTTGCTGTTTGTGTTTCCCTGTCTTCATATATGAATGTGCGAATCTTAAAATGTTTTTGTCATTCTTTCTGCATCTATTGTAAAAAAAAAAACAAAGTTTTACACTAAAGTTTGACAGAAAGGTGACATTATATTGATCAAAAGTGACAGTAAATACTATTTTAAATAAACTGTTTGTTTAGAGTTTCATAAAGTAGTTACACAAAGGTTTCCCCAAAAATAAGCAATACGTGTTTTAAACTTAATTATAATAATGTTTCTTGAGCACCAACTCAGCATATGAATGATTTTTGAAGGATCATGTGACATTGAAGACTGGAGTAACGGAAGCTGAAAATTCATCTTCGCCATTACAGGAATGAATTACATAACAGTTATTTTAACTCAATCCAATCCAGTGTTTGCTCAAGAATGTACAACTTGTGTTTAACATCTTAAAAATAAGATTCCTAAATTAAGAAATGGGAAATATTTTTGCTGACTGGCTAAATTGATATTTTGGTGCTCATTGAGTTAAGAATTTATCATATTTACATCACACAAAACTGCTTCAGAATTATTAAAGACCGAACGAGACCAATTAAAGACTATAAGTAAAGACTGAACAAGAACAATAAATAAAAATGAATAAAATGATGTCCTGTTTAAAAGATCAGCATACCTGCTAGAAGAAACCAGTTTATACCAGCATGTAAATGAATGCTGGACTCAGCAGGGTCATCTCTTGCTTTCTAGATGCTATCAAATGCCAATCTAAGTCAAATGAGTTCTAGATGGCATGAAATCCAGCTTCAGAAAGTGTCCAGCTGTCTTGATGAGAATAATTAGTGTTTGATTAACTAAAGGCTGTGAGCAGCGTGTCTCTGACATGAGGAGAAAGTGCATGGTAAGCAGACACAGGAAGAGGGCGGCGAGAAGCCCGGGCACTGATAAGAGGGATTGTTGTGGCAGGAGCTTCACACGTCCTCCCTCTTCATTTCCTTTCGCTTGCTTGTGCCCTCCACCCTCAGGGGTGTGGAAAATATGACTAGTTTCTGGATGCGAGCCAGAGTTTCAGTCCAGGAATCAATCAAATCTCAATGACCCTGATATCCCTGCACACATTGGATGACACTCTATTTGTGAAACTGTGCACATTTATCAAAACAAAATACCTCTAGATAACACAGACATGTAAACATTGCAGGAATTAAAGCCAGGCTAACATCATCATCCCAAGGGGTTTCCATAATGTTATTGTTATGGCCATGCATTGTAATAGTGCTGGATGGAAGTTCAGGAGGAGGGGACAGGAAGCAGACCAAAGGCAAACAACTCGACGGATCCACATGGGGTTAATGGATATTCCTTTCAAATGATACGAAGGGTCAGTTATTGATGGTGCCACCCTGGGTGAGTCTATACAGACATCTATACAGACATCAGACACCAGTCTGTTCAGAGAACTTCAGACATGCTGTCACTCAATTAAATAGCTTTAATTTCATGGTTACATTTTATTTTAAGGTCCAATTCTCCTAATCTGCTGCTTATTAGTTAGTAAAGTGGTTGTTAAATTGGGCAGGATTAGGGATGTAGAATATGGTCACATAATAAACAGCCAATATGTTAATAGGCTATTAACAAACAATTAACTATGTTTGCTGAACTATGCTGATCGAATCACCCAAGACGGAGGTTTAAAGAGGATCTGAGAGTTTTCCAGGTTGTCAGAATGTGAACCAGCAACACATATTTTAGGATTAGGAATTCGGACATGACTCCCTGATCTGTTAATAACAACACCCTCTGCTTAATTATGGAATGCAGTGCAGTGATTTCATTACAAGTACTCATTCAGATTTCCTCTATCCTGCCTCACTTTCAATTTCTGCTCTCTCTAATAATAGATGAGTGGACAGCAGGGTAGGATGACCCCATTCATATTGATGAGGCCTGAGTGTGCTGACTTAAAGAAGAGGGCAGTGAAGGAGAAGTGAAGGAGACAGGAAGACTTCCTTCCCACAGGACATTCGATTTTCGGGTGAAGTGAATTGTGTGTACTAGATCTCGAAATCTTTTGCATCTTTAATTTGAGATACGGCAGCTGCAGTTTTGTGGGTCGGATCTCTGCATGCAGTTTACTTTACGAGACCCATAAACACACAGATATTCTCGCAACCTGGTTCTTGGATCGTTGTGGCATATTTTGTCCATCTATTAATGGAATTTAGGTTATCCCATTGAATGCAGCAGGAAGAAAGTAGGTTAGGTGCCGCAGAAGAGAAGCTGGGTCTAAGATGTACCTCATGATCAACAGGGAAGGTGACGTAAAATGGCACACTTAACACCATATGTTGATAGATCTCATCTACTGAGACATGTTACGTAACTCAGCTCTCTTGGGCAGTTTAGTGGTCGGCTTGTTTGTAGGAGGTGCCAAATATGCGATAAAAGTGCTCGGTTCTCCTCCCTCTGGAAGCAATTACTGGCAGGTAACAGACGGTTGGACGTGGTGCACTCGGCCATACCATACCAACAGATATCTTCCTTCAAATCATGAGGAGGAGGAGGACGAGTTTGACTTTCATTTTTCAGTGAAGGAAACAAGACAAGTTGGCTTACTTGTTACTGTGTTTGGGAAACATATTACATCTTTCCAGCTGATGTGTGTATTATTTAATGTTACAATACTTTCTCCTAACCGAGTATAATGTTCAGAAACAAGTAAGCCATTTCAAGGTTGATTCCTTTAGAAAATGTATCAAAACTTGTATCTTTTCGTTTGGACATCCCAGCCAATCCGACACAGCTACACGGGCTCCATAATGTTTGTTTTGAGGACTATCTGTTTGTTCAACCAACGGAGTGCTGGTATGACTTTCTTAAAGGGATATTTTACACAAAATCTACATATCCTCATGTTGGTCCAAAGAAATAGGACTTATTCAAACTCCAAAACCAGAAATTTCACAGAATGTACTTATGGTCCTTTTTTATATACAATTATAATGAATATTAGAGCTTTGAATATCCAAAAAATGGTCCAAAAACATATCATAAATGTCATCCATATGCACTATATTCCAACTCTTCTGAAGTCATATGCTGGTTTTGTGTGAGAAAGACCAAAATATAAGTATTTATTTATGGCAGTTCATGAGTGAAGTAGTGTCAGATTTGTGAACAAATTGTTCTTTTGAATCAGATCTTTTGGGTTAATTGGCTGATCCAGTGAAGTCACAAATTAAACTGCTCTGGTTCTTGAGACTCAATGGGCCTGTTCCAATACCCACTCTTGCTGTCTTTGTACTTGAGCACTTGTCCACGTTCCTGTATTTGGCTGGCACAAGTGTTCAAGTGGCCATTTACTTTTGTGGACTGATAGTTTTGTGATAAATACATGTTTATAATGACATGAAGTTGGGTAAACTTTGACAATTTTTAATTTTGTGTGAACTATTCCTGTAACAAATTAGTCTGGGCGGCTAGAATGTAGTTATATTTACTCAGGTCGAAAGTTTCTCCATTATACTTGTATTTTGAAAACTGGTTCATGTCTCGAGATGAAAATCGGAGTATAATTATCACAGGTGTAGATTACATAAAGGCATGTATTGCATCAGACCGTTTTAATTACCTGTGTTCCCGAGAGTCGTCGCGCTAGCTGATGTTGTCAGTTCATCCTGTCGCTTTTGTGTTGTCAGATCAGCGCTCTTCCCCGTTTCCTTATCGCCTTCCTCCCATGGAAAGCCTGCTGGGAAAACAGAGCACACAAGTCTGAGAATGTGGTGCTGAACGAAAGTTATGACTGAAAGAATGGAGAAACAGGAACATTTTCTAGCCTAGTTATGTCAAACAGATTTCTGCAGTATTCTGGGCTAGGATTCAGTGGCACTGGAGTTGGCATCTCATTGTTTACTTACAATAACTCGACTTTCATGTTTGAATATGCGCAGGCCACTCTACAGCGACTGAGCTTCATTACGGATCAGAAACGAAATCCTTATGTTTGTGACAAAGCGGGATTATCGGACTAATCCGAAGCAAAACTTTCCTTTGAGAAAAAGCTACGAACAGACACTAGGTTGTGTGTGGCTGTGTGAAACTCACACATACCTTACTACGACCGAAAAGAGACCTGACACAATGAGGCCAGAGTGTTTAATATCTGGTCAATGATTTCCACAGATCCAACTCAAATAGCTTGTCCTATTAAGCACCACACATCAAGCTTCCGTGTTTGTTACATTCTTTATTAATAAACTTTACGATGGAATATTTACATTCCCAAATGTGTAATATGTAGATGTTTGGTCATACGTGTGCGTATGGACTCTATGTATGAATGTGTAGCGTCAATGTGACCAAATAAGTGTGCATACCTGTGTGTACCTTAGGCTGAGAGTTAAAAGCTTTCATTGCTTAGACACAAACATGACCTTTAGGGTGACTTGAAGACTTTTTGTGTTTCTATTTTATTCCTTGTGGTAACTGCTTCAGACCTGCATTATGTTCTTTTTTATATATTGTCAGGATGCACGTTTCAAGTCTGATCACAGCCCAAAACCAAGCAGGGAGCCTATAAAAGGACAGTAAGTGTGTGTGTGTGATTCCGCACAGCTCTACTCATCCTCTCTTGGCAGGGGTTCACTCGTGCTAAACCATCAAGCATCACTTGGCCACCACTTGATTCCATCATTCTCTGTAAGAGACAATCTAGATCGATCCTTCTTTCTGTCTGTCTATCCCTACATCTGTCTACTATATCTAGCTTTATCCATCAATTTACATTTTTATTTAACCGTCTATATCAATCCATCCATCCATATCGATCTAATCCATCTACTGTATATCTATTTATCTATCATCTATATATTCATTCATCTCCATCCATCAACCCAAATCTAATCCATCAATATATTTCCATCAATCTATGTATATATTTATCTATTCCTCTATAGCTACTCTATCTATCTATCTATCTATCTATCTATCTATCTATCTATCTATCTATCTATCTATCTATCTATCTATCTATCTATCTATCTATCTATCTATCTATCTATCTATCTATCTATCTATCTATCTATCTATCTATCTATCTATCTATCTGTCCATCCATACTTTGTAATGAGAAGTGCTTAAAGGAATAGTTCACCCAAAAATGAAACTTTTGTCATCATTCACCCTCATGTTGTTCCAAACATGTATAAGTTTCGTTCTTATGTTTAACACAAATTAAGATATTTTGAAGAACCAAATGGTTGTTGGTCCCCATTGACTTCCATTATAGGGAAATACATACTATGGAAGTCAATGGGGACCATCAACTGTTTGATTACCGGCATTCTTCAAAATATATTTTATAGTTCAACCTAAGAACGAAACTCATAGAGGTTTGGAACGACATGACAAAATTTTAATTTTTGGGTGAACTATCCTTTAACAAAAGAGAACCTTTAAGAGCTCCTTGTGGTTTCTCGTCAACACAAAAGAAATTCAGCCAGCCATAAATATTAGTATTATAAGTTTATAGTTGTTTAGATTTTTTATTTTACAGTGATATATTTTAATAGTATTTTTTCCTATTTTGCTTCTATAACAATAACAACAATAATAATAATAACAATTACTTATTATTTTTAATCATAGCCATTTTGATATCCAATAATTTTGGCCAAATTGTGCAACTCAAGCAAACCTAGATTCGCAATCTTGATTTTTAAAAGAAAACTTGTAATTTGATTTTTATTTATATATGTATCTATCCATTTATATCTATGCATTCCCCAATATTAGCCTTGTACTGAATTACTCTCCGCTGTCTCTTCACAGATTTAAAGATTTTTGATTATGACACCAGCTGTGTTCAAATGAAGCATCAAACATCCTCCAACACTCTCCGTCAGAAGATCACCAATCCTCATTAGATGAAGAGAAATGTTCTCTCAGAGCTAGTCATTCATCTAAGAAACCTCTTTACCTCCTCTTCCTGCCTTGTTCTCTTCTACCAATCCTCCTCCTCTCTCTCTGGTCACCATTAATAACCAGGGAATTAGATCAGAATTTGTAATTTTGACCCCTGCACAGTGTGACATAAATCATTTAATCTCCCTCGTGGAGCTGAATGTGTGTGTGTGAGATTATGAACACACTGCAGTATGAAAAGACCAGTCTGAATTTAATTTAAAAAGGATTTTTAAGCTAAAAACATCACTAAATTTCCTTCTATTTGGATTCAGTGAAGTCACACAGCCAGTAATGATTTGGTTAGTCTAGACGCTTTGAGAGAGCCTAATCATAGCATTAACCTTCTATGAAATGACGGTGAGGTAAATACTTTAAGTGTATTGTTTGTGAGTGTGTGTATGTTCTAGTGACAGCCTGCACATGCCTCTGTCCTCAGTTTACCCAAAACACACCGTCAACAATATACTACATAGCACTTTTCAGCAGTGTTGCCATGACAACAATCACATTGTAACCAGCCTGAGAGTCGTAACCTTGACAACCGTTTAGTTTATGATCTAGCATATTAACAACCCTAGAGTTCAGTGGTATTTCATCCCATAGAAAATAAACATAGAATTTGCAAAGTGATGAATATTTTGTATTATTTTCATTACAATTAAACGTTTTGCAACCTATTTCTCATTGTCGTATGAGAAACTCATTTTTCATAACTATAATTCTATGATGGTCTGGAAAATGTTTCTTTTAATTCACATAAATATGGTTCACGAAATAATTGTACTTTAGCAATGCAAATTGTGGATAAAAAGTTACCATTTTCCTTTTTACTGTAGTAATAAGAATGTGATTTCTCCACATTATACGTGGTAAAACAAATATGTATGGAATATGTTTTATTAATGTTTTTTTTTCTTTTGAATTTAGTGTGATATATGATCAGGCTTCGGTGTCCACATAAATGAACTACTTGTAAACTGTTGCCATGGGTTCATTTTTTTCTTGCAGTATAAAGGTTTACCATATTGAATAAGTTGTATTTGATCGAAACGTGTATAATAATCCATTTTACAAATTTCTAATCTATCAATGATAAAACTGTGCTTGATTAAAGATACTGGTAGGGAGCCTTTATGAAAACAGACTGTGTTTATGATATAGTGATTTTTATTTTGTATAATGCATAACAGTGACTGTAAACTATGTATTTTCTAAATTGGAGTGGCATATTTTGAATTTTGAATATATTGGAATAGGGTCATTGGACTAGTTTAAGTCTATTTTTGATTGGCCTTCAGACTAGTTTTGTTTCGCAGACCTGGCAACCCTGCATTGACAGACAGTGTTTGAGAGATTCAGGCTTGTTTCCATTTCCAGTCTATCATTATTCCAACACTCCTTTCTTTCCTGTTTAATGCTCCCCTCTTTCCCAGTCTCCCCTCCTTCTCTCAGTTCCAGTGTGGTAATTGACCTTGCTCTCAGCTCCGGCGTGTCTTTGAGGTGGGGGATAAGCAATTTGTGGCAGCCTGCACCTCCAGAAGACAAGGTGACCCAAACATTAGTCGATAATTTGCTGTTTCACACACCCACACCCCCACAAATACAGAGGCAGTGTAACATGCTCTTTAGAGTATGAGCCATGTTTCTGTAGTGCCTTACAGAGGTGCAGAGAGATGTTTAGGTAAAATCCTATTTCCAGCAACCATTTGATTACCAGCATTCTTTAAAATATCTTATTTTATGTTCCACAGTGGAAAGAAACTCATACAGGTTTGGAACATGAATGATTACAGAATTTTCATTTTTGGTTGAACTACACCTTTAATATATATATATATGTGTGTGTGTGTGTGTGTGTGTGTGTGTGTGTGTGTGTGTGTGTGTGTGTGACCCTGGACCACAAAACAATTCTTAAAGGGATACTCCACCCTGTGACGAGTGGGGCGGGGCCGTTCATTATTATTAACTCCACCAGCCTCGCTCCTTTCCCACGGATCTCGGCCTCGCCCCACTCGTTACACACACCAAAATAAAATTTGGTCATTGTTCACTTACGCCCATGTCAATGCGAACCCATAAAAGCTTATTTCGTCTTTGGAACACAATTGAAGATATTTTGGATGAAAACCGGGAGGCTTGTGACTGTCCCATTGACTGCCAAGTAAATTGCACTGTCAAGGTCAAGAAAAGTATCGCCAGAATACTCCCTCTGCCATCAGTGGTTCAATCGTAATGTTATGAAGCGACGAGAATACTTTTTGTACGGAAATAAAACAAAAATAACGACTTTATTCAACAATTAGGCACCGTAATGTCTCCTCTGTGTCAGCGTAGCGCCATTTTGGAGATTATTCCGTGGACACAAAATGCGTACAGTCTTCTGTATCAGCCTCGACACAGTAATGCGTCTTCTTCGTCGATTTACGCTCTGATTTGAATGAAAACAGTGCACCCTTGTGGCACGGCTGATACAGAAGAGTGTACGCATTTTGCGTCCATAAGATAACCTCCAAAATGGCGCTATGCTGACACAGAGGAGGTGTTACGGTGACTAATTGTTGAATAAAGTCGTTATTTTTTTATTTTTTTGTACAAAACGTATTCTCGTCACTTCATAAAAGTCAGATTGAACCACTGATGGCAGATGGAGTATTCTGGCGAAGCTTTTCATACTTTTCTGGACCTTGACAGTGCAATTTTTGGCAGATGCAACAAGCATCCCGGTTTTTATCCAAGATATCTTAAATTGTGTTCCGAAGATGAACGAAGCTTTTATGGGTTCGGAACGACATAGGGGTAAGTGAAAAATGACAAAATTTTCATTTTGGGGTGGAGTATCCCTTTAATTCATTGGGGTATATTTGTAGCAATAGCCAAAAATACATTGTATGGCCAAAATTATTGATTTTTCTTCTATGCTAAAAATCATAAGGACATTAAGTAAAGATCATGTTCCATGAAGATATTTTGTAAATTTCATACTGTAAATATTTAAAAAACTTAATTTTTGATTAGTAATATGCATTGATAAGTACTTAATTTGGACAACTTTAAAGGCAATTTTCTTAATATTTTGATTTATAAATAGTTGCATCTCAGCCAAATAGTGTTCTATACTAACAAAGCATACATTGATGGAAAGCTTATTTATTCAGTTTTCAGATGATGTATAAATCTCAATTTCAAAACATTGACCCTTATGACTGGTTTTGTGGTCCAAGCACTGGCCACTTTATTTGGTACACATTCAATTACTTGGTAACACAAATTGCTAATCAGCCAATCACATGGCAGCGACTCAATGCATTTAGGCATCTAGATGTGGTGAAGACGACTTGCTGAAGTTCAAACCGAGCATCAGAATGGGGAAGAAAGGGGATTTAAGTGACTTTGAACGTGGAATGGTTGTTAGTGCCAGACGGGTTGGTCTGAGTATTTCAAAAACTGCTGATCTACTGGGATTTTCACGCACAACCATCTCTAGGGTTTCACATTTTCTAGTGGCATTTTCTAGTGGCCTTTTATTGTGGCCAGCCTAAGGAACACATGTGCAATAATGCTGTCTGATCAGCATCTTGTTATGCCACACCTGTGAGGTGGATGGATTATCTCGGCAAAGGAGAAGTGCTCACTAA
Organism: Ptychobarbus kaznakovi; assembly: GCA_027422405.1. NCBI lineage: Eukaryota > Metazoa > Chordata > Actinopteri > Cypriniformes > Cyprinidae > Ptychobarbus > Ptychobarbus kaznakovi. Next base: position 33,869,502 of record CM049795.1, on the reverse strand, counting down.
CACAGATTTAGACAGATTTGTGAACAATATTTGAGAGAAAAAGGCCTTTTGTGTACATAGAAAAAGTCTTAGATCTTTGAGTTCAGCTCATGAAAAATGGGGGCAAAAACAAAAGTGTTGCGTTTATAATTTTGTTCAGTGTATTTATATATGTAACGGAGGCAAGCAAGTAGATGCTGTGCAAGTAAACCTCACTCCCCTGATCTCAAGGACGCACTAGCGATAGACGCTAGTGGCTGCTGCCACTTACATTGGTGCCGTGACCCGGATGGGAGTGAGGTTTAGGGGGGGTGAGTGTAACGGAGGCCAGCGAGTAGATGCTGCTCAAATAAACCTCACTCCCCTGATCTCAAGGATTCACTAGCGACAAACACTAGTGGCTGCAGCCATTTAGCCTCCTTGTTAACGCGTCCGTCTCCCATGCAGGAGATCAGCGGTTCGAGACCCGCCTCGGAGCAGCTGAGCGAGACCTGTTACATATAGTCCAAAAATTTAAATTCTGTCATTATTTACTCACCCTCATGTCATTCCAGACATGTAGGAGTTTCTTTTTTTCTATGGAACACAAAAGACAATATTCTAACTCCTCATATCTCTTTCTGAAAATCTTTCTATATATTTCCTTTCTCCGTCATCTAAAAAAAGATTGTATGAGTTTGAAAGGAAAGGAAAAGAGAAGGACATGAAAAAACACGTCTCTGGGAGCCAGGAGAGGTTGAAAGAAAACATAAGGCTGAAGGGATAAATGAGACTTATTGCTGGAAAAAAGAGAGATGCCCAGTAAACGTCAGGAGAGGCCTATTACTGTGAGAGAGGATGGATAGAGCGAACTGAGAAAAGAAGACTAAATGTTGAGAGAGGCATGCTCAGAATCTATGAACAAGCGGTGCGGAAGAACATCGTCCCTGAGGATTCACTGGATCTGCTGACTCTGCCATTGGAATACTGATCCCATACCGCCCAACTGGCTGCTTCTCCAGTGCAAATCCTGTGCTTACTGTGCACATACACACCTGTCTTACCGCTCCCTTAGCTCTAGATATCAAACAGAGCCATGTCAATACTGGTTAGCATGCTTGGCCACCTCACATACACCATATCTAGGTGTCTGGCACACTATTTTCACAGATATCTGGAGAGTTTTAGTTTATGATCACCTCAAGCAGGTCTGTATTGATTCGTCTGGATCGTATCATGAGCTTAGGCCTAAGATCTTCTTTTTAACGACTAAAGTATAGTCAGTGCTGACCGTGGTTCAAAATGTTGCAAGCCTTTGCAAAAAGGTGACCCTCCAGTGGGTTATACAGACCAAATTTGAACTTAAATAATGCCAGTGTTGGAAATAATGGAAATAATGCTTTTAAAAATAGTATGCCTCTTTTTTTTGCAACGACATTACAAAATATGCAATAAACATTTCAAACAGTAGTATACTACAGTACATTGTTGTCATTGCTGACTTCATAACATTAGATTTGGTCAGACATAAATATGCAAATAACTACATTTGGATCGTTAAAGCAGTTTTCTGTAAAATATTAAGCAGTCCGTGCACATAAGCCAAGAATAAGATTACGGCTAATATTACAGTACTTGTAGTTGGTCAAGGGGAGAATTACTGGATGCAGTATACAGTAAATGTAGCAGATAACGTACTGTAAGTACTCTATACTTATCATGTGCATACTGTATATAACATTTTTGTACAATGTAGATTTATTTAGTTTTTTTATTATCATTATTATTTTCATGACATTTCCCTTAAATTGTCAGTACTGTAATGCACAATAAAAATCTAATGTTCATTACTGTAACAATGATTGTCTTTTTATTAAAATCTGCATAAATTAAATTCAGTAAAACAATCTTTTATTATATTTAGTAGGAACTGTACTTTACAAAGTTACTTTGTAAATTAAATATTTTTCCTGCATTATGGTAATGAGAATGAGATTTATTTGCACTATATAGTAATCTTTTTTCACACAAAATCAAATTAGTCTTGTTTTTTGGGGTCATATTTGCCTCACTGTATACATACTGTAGTAGTACGAGTAGTATGGTATTCTAAATATAACCTATGTTTCCTTGCCAGGAACAAAGCTCACACACTAACTATATAAACAGACATTAGCCATCGTGGGGCGGTTCCTCTTTTTACTATCAAATGAAACTCATTCTTTTCACTAGTTATTGACAACAGTTTGCATGTTTTAGAGACTCTGAGGCTATTAATCAATTCATCAGCCTCATTGATTCCACTGCTAACCCTTGACTGGTAATCAATAAGGCTCTGCAATTCATTAAACACCCATTTTCACCTTAAATAAAGCTATAACAAAAGAACAAATGTAATACATCCATGCCAGCTAAGGAGGGGTCGAATTGTGTACATTTTTGGTTATCTTAGAGCACATGTTTGGGTTGGAAATGAAAAGACAGGGAGGGGTTGACTTACCTCCTGCTGGCAGGGAAGGAGTAGGATCTGGGCCAACACTTTGCACTCTTCCCCCTTCTGATGGGCTTGTGATCTGCTCTACCCATGTAAATCCACCCAGAGCATTGTCAGTGGTTTTAGAAGGTGTCCATTCTGGTTTCGAGGCCGTGTTTTTTGTCCTCAATGTATTTTGTCCAGTGCTGACAGTGGTCAAAGTTTCGGTGGATACTTCTGGTTCTGCTGGTGTGATAAAATGTGTGGTTTGAAACGAAGGTATCGTTAGTTGTGACGTTGTTGCCTGAGTGTCTATGGGTACGGTTTGGTTACTGTAAGGGTTCAAGGTTTCCGACATCAGTCTCAGTGCTGTAGTTTGCATGATGCTGGTATTCTGAGCAGTGGATACAGTGTATGTTAGTTTCGTTATGTCTGACATTGTTGACGGAGTGTCTGTGGGTACAGTTTGGTCACTGTAAGGATTCATGGTTTCCGTAATTGGTCTCAACGTTGTAGTGTGTGTGGTGCTGGTACTCTGAGCCATGGATACAGTGTATGTTTGTGTTTCTGGTTTAGATATCGTCGTTTGTGGGGTTTTCGCTGTGCTTTGGCCATTATTGGGGGGCCAGAGATCAAGATCATAGCTTTGATGAACTTTAGTAGGTTCTGGTCTATCTGTTTGTGGTTTGTTCCTGAGGAAGTCAATTACTGGCAGTTTAGCTGATTTTAAAGGCAGTAAGGTGCCTATCTGGACGGTGCTGCTTTGAAGCTCCTCAAACGAGGTTGCGGTTGGCTGGTATTTTGGGCTCAAGCCCTTTGAAGACAGAGTATAGTCTTGTGTGGTAGCTTCTGGGAAAGTTGTGCTCACCTTTGTCGTAGCAGACCCTTTAGTGTTACCGAATAAAAGCCTTGATCCAAAGCCCAAAAATGGAATGTTAGATTTCAATGTTTTAAAGTTGGGCATGCCCCATCCTCCGGAGCCTGCCTTGGTCTGGGCCGTCGGTTTTGGCCCAGAATTGCTGAAAAACCCACTGACAGAGCTGAAGAGAGAGAAGACCACAAAAGTCCCACGCAGAAGAAGCATTCTGCCCCTCTAATGTCGTCACGGACCACTGCTCACATGGTGTCTGAATTATCGAGGAACGCCCACCAGATGCACCAGGCTTCTGCTGCAAATAACCTAAAGATGCAAAAAACATTGATATCTTGTCAGTTCACTTCAAGTAAGTTATATTATAGATCTTTTCCCATTACACCTGTATGAGGACCCGTTTAAGTTTAATGCTCTGAATTTATACCAAACTTCTTGCCATTACAGAGGTGGCCTCAACTCTCCATTGACAGAGCAATTATAGAACAGGGCTCTTGAAGAATACTAATGGGAGACTAGAGGTCTCTTTGTGGCCTTGTATGTATATATGGGGGTGGTGTAGTAGGACGTATAGAGGCCCGGTTTCTTTGTGGAGCTGTGGGCTAATTTTGGAGTATAAAGCTGATGGCCTGTAGCCTCAGTGAGAGGAGTTAAATTTGATGTAATTTCTCTCGGAGTGAGACTTGGACTCTTTTTCTTTCTTCACCACCCCCGCGTCCCTCTTTCTCGCTCTCTCGCTCACTTTCTCTCCCCCTCATGCAATTGATTTGTTCTCGAAACTGCAATAAACTCTCTACTCTCCCACTGGGAATAACATCAGTTGTTTTTGGTCAGTAAATAGTGGGATAAATTGGGAAATTCTTTCATTTCATTTCTTTCTGTAACCCCATTGTGTCTCATCCGTCTCTCAGTGCCATCTGTAATCGCAGAAATGGCCTCCCTCAAGAGTCTTCTTAAAGACCTCACAGCTTAATGAGGTTTGTTTACTAGATTAAACCAACTAACTGGCTCTGGGCAAATGGGTTTAAAAAAAATTGAAGGATCTCAGATTTGTCTTTGTGAGAAAATCCAAACATCTGCCACAATCTAAAGACGTTTTAATGTTTTAAAGCTGCATTTATTTGATCAAAAATATAGTAAAACATTATTACAAAATTATTACAATTTAACTAGCTTTCAATTTGACTGTGTTTTAAAATGTTATTTATTCTTGTGATAAATTTTCACATTACTCCGGTCTTGAGTTTTTGCATGATCCTTCAGAAATCACTCTAATATGCTGATTTGCTGCTCAAGAAACATTTCTTACGATTACCAATGTTGACAAATTGTTAGCTGTTTTTCTGGAAACAGTGATAGATTTTTCTATGATTATTTGATGATTAGAACATTCAAAGAAAGAAAAAAAGCACGTCTCTACTGTCACTTTTGATCAATTTAATGCATCCTTGCTCAAAAAAATATTAATTTCTCTTAAAAAAAAAAAGAGTTGTCCAATCTAATAAAGCAAAATAATGCTTCCATATCACATTGAAAATGGAAGGTCAAGGGACTCAAGGCCAACATACTGAATTATAGGATGCAGTAACCTGTAAAATATATTGTGCTTGTACACAGCACATTTTGATATCCAGCTATTCTTTGCATACAGCACATTTACTTACTATGCATAGCAAAGCAGAATGGTAGCGTCAGAATTCAGAACTGCATACCACCATAATACTCTCACCATTTCTGATGTCTCTCACCATTTCGGAAGCGTAATCTTTTCACAGGGGGCGCAGTTGAAACCTGGCTGAGTCATAGTCATTACCGTCATCACTACTCAGACTGTTTACTCATTACCACACACCCCCTGCTTTGAGCGAATAGAGTCCTGTCTTCTACAACCTTGCTATTAAAGACCGCATTACTACAGGCCAGATTTATCAGAAAATGTATCAGATGCTAGATACTTTGCTTTCCCAGCCCCTGGGTTTTTCTTTCACACCTTCTGAAATGTTTTAAGAACAGTTTTGTCTGTGCTAAATGCCTCAGTAAGTCAGACCCCACAGGAGCTTGTTTAACAGCATCACAAACGCTGCTGTGTGCATGTGTCAGAGTCAGAGCCAAACTGGAAACATAAATGACTGTATTGCACTGAGCATTACTATTAGACCCCCTCTTTTTTATTTCCCTGTCTCTATCCATTTCTCTCTCTCTCCCTTCCTTCTTTCATTGTCATTGTGTTCTACCGTGCGTGGCAAAGAAAGGGTCTGCCAGAGCAGGATGTAATCACTCAAGCAGAAAGAGGGAAAAAGCAAGTGCTCGAGAGCTTCTCCTGATTAAACATCACACATTTATTCATTGCCTGAAATCCCTCCATTGTTGAGTTTTTTATATTTGGGAAGTGATCCTTCACCATAGATGTCTGTAACAAAACGTACCCCCTATTAAAACTTAATTCTTACACTCATAATCATCCTAATAACAATTGCAATTATCATCCAAACTGTCACAATTGTCATTTTTACTCTAATTCAGTGGTTCTCAAATCTTGTTTCAAGACCCAGATTTTGGATTGGTTATCCAGTAGAGGTCCAACGATCATACAAAGTCTATTTTGAAATATGATTTTAATACGTTCAGCAGCCTGTTCATGTTGGCATCTGCTTCATTTCTTTCACCAAGCGACAGAGTCATTTTATTTGTCCAAATACAGATTGCAGTTGGATGAGCAACAGATTTGACTTTGTGAGAAGAATCAGCCATTACATTTGTGATCATTTACAGATTATTGGTTTCTGTATAACTGAACAATAAAAAGTGAATATGCATCTGACCCATTCATTCAAAGAAGTTTAATAGCTGCTGTGAAAAACAAAAGCTAACAGCACATTTACAGACACAATCACATTAAATAAAGTTATATAAAGAGATTAAAAAGTGGTGTATTTTGAGTACACTGCCATTCAAAAGTCTTGGGTCAGTAAGATAAAAAAACTAAAGAAGACTTTTATGCTCACCAAAGCTGGAAATCTTTGGATATGGAAAGATTTTCATCTCCATTTTAAATGTTTTCAGCATTGTTTTTTTTCTAGCTGTCCTCAATCCTGTCTGGACCCTCCAGTTGAGAACCACAGCCATCACTATCTTTTGTTAACTGAATTTTTGATACAACGCATTACTTAACCAATGAGAGGCACAAATAGTGATTCCACTTAATCAGATGAGAGAGGACCTTAATGAACCCCTCAAAGAACTGAGAGAAGTTTGTAAGATCAGAGTTAGTGTCAAAATGTCCTTCTCTCAAATATATGTGTGTTTAAAGTAGGTCTAGCGCCGAGGACCCTCTTAAGTGGCGATGGATCGACTCATCATGATATTAATTATATTAACAGGCCTCTAGACATGCATGACAGCTGTGGGAATGGATGGTTCACGCCTTTATGAAATCAAATGATTTATTCACTAAGCCTTTCTGGTTCTTATCCTATAGACAAGATGGGGGAGGGGATATTTATGACCTGCAGCCATAACAAGCACAGGAGTTTTCCTTTAAACACAGTCTAAAGATGTTTAGAGACAGCGAAAGCCATTAGCCTAACCTTCACCTCAAATTAACCCAAGCATGAACCAGAGCAGCCATGGTCCAAACACAGCTTAGTCCTAAACAAAGAATATTTAGAGTGGTTCACCAAAAATCAGAAATAGAAATCAAACTTAATCCTAGACTACAAAGAATTTTAGTAGTAAAATAGCATAAACTAGGATTTGAGACATATATATATATTAATTTGTAAGTCGCTTTGGATAAAAGCGTCTGCTAAATGACAAAATAAATAAATAAATATACATCTAATTAACATGTTTTAGAGATATTATAAGATGTTTTTGCACCAATTTGTGTACTGTGGTTGAAAAACATTGCAATGTCAATAAAACCACACCAACAACCATCAGTAGTTGTATGCTAGGTTTATTAGATACATTTATCTATATTATTATTGATTCACATAAAAAAAATACTTCATTGTGTGAAAATCCGTAGTTTTGGTGTCATTTTGAGCACCGATTAAACTGTAACATACACTAGTCAACTGGACACAATAACATCAAACAAGGGCAACGTCCAGTTTTACAGAACCCCCTAAATCACCTCAATCGACCGGTTTGATGGAGCGTTGAATGTGTTGTTATTTTACACAATGTTTCTCCTCCCATTCCCTCACACTGCGAAACACTGGACTCAATGCTGTTGACTCCATGTACACAATTATTTTCCACATCACCGGGTCTCTGTGTCCTCACGGTTGTCAGTCGGCACAGTGTTCATTAACAGAGTGTTATCATCTTGCAGGCAATCCATTCATGTTTAGCCTGTATGTGCATGGAAATTGATGAATTATATGTCCTGATTATAGTTGTTTGCTCCCAGCCATCAACCATCAATGCTGGGTGTTTCATTGAATCCCCTGCTAGCAGTATCAGTATACACACTCTAAATACTCATAAACTTGATATCTGATATGTCCATCACTCAAATTCTTTAAGATGCTTTTTTTAAAGATGCCAAAGAACCTGTTGACATTAGTGATTCTTTGCCAATTTCACTGCAATTTCCAAATGTTGCATATGTTTTCCACCATTTTCTGTCTTGGCACACGCACAGTGCTGTTGCTCAGAAGAAGTCAATTACACTTGCCTGTGAAAACATGATAAATGACCTGTCACGTTAATGTTTTTGTGGGCTATTCTCTTAAAGCATCCGGATCACCTGATTATCTCAAAACGTACAGGCTTCTACGCCGGCTGCCTTCGCCATGGTTACCAGAGGAGCAGAATGTGTCTGAAACGCAGAGCTTTTCCCACACCGCACATATATGAATGTGTGAAGAGGTCTGAGAAGGTACACAATCATGTTTAGCACAAGCAAGAGCACGAGCCGTGGTTATCAATCAAATACAGATGTTTATGGACCTTACTGAGATTGTCACATATATACAGTACACCTAAATCAAGAGATTCAGGCATCTGCAGTGAGGCTGTAGCTTCTACAATGAAACATTTCTGCAGCGATGAAGGACAGAAGGAGAAACTTACCTTTCTCCCAGTGGACGAGAGCAAATAGAGAATCCAGAAGAGCCACCAGCACTCCACTGCAGGAGAGCGAGATCTGTCTCTCTGTGCGTGTGGGAGAGAAATCGTTTTTGGTCGCACACACTCTCTCTCTCTCCCTCTTCCTCTCTCCTCCCCTCTCCCGCTGCATCAGTAGTCTAGTGTAGGATTCAGATGCACAATATCTGGTTACACCTCGCTGAGCAGATTGTTAGAGAATAGAGAGCAAGCACTGTACAGCAGGCATCCGTCAAGGAATTAAGGATCCTACACAGATGAAAAACACGTTCAAATACATACAGTGAATACATATGCACACATGCAAACTAGCATATACAATTACCAACATCTATTTTTTTGGTCACAATTTTTAAACCAGCTTTTAGACATTCTTGGAAGTGCATAAATAGTTATGTACAAATATTTATTGTAGTCTTATTTAATATTGGGTCATACAAACTGCATGTATTATACCCATACAGCTTTTAGACATCCAGAAGTGCATAAATAGTTTTGCAGTGTGAGAAATTAATTTTAAAATGTACAAATACTGAATGTGGTCTCTCATTGTCATACAAACTAGAAGTAGGGTAAGAGTTAGAAAATATAAAAATAATTTTTTTATACATTTACTAATATTTTTGAAAGTAGAAATATATCATGCAGTGAATCAATTATAATTAGGGAATAAAAACCTGCATGTACAATAATTAGAAATATAATTTATATAAGAGTTACAATTTTTTATATTTATAACAATATTTTTTATAAAATGTATACACTTTAAATAAATGAATATTGTTTTGATAAATTAGAAAATGAAATACATACCAATAAACTTGGAATGTTTTAATGAATTATAAACGTAATTCTTAATTTAGAAAATAAACTGTCTCTGACAATCATAACAAAATGTTACATCACACTTCAGCCCACAAACATTAGCATGTCACGCTTTTGAGTTGACTTTTGCCACACTTTGGCTTCTTGTCAATAGAACGGCTTATCTCTGATCCCAATCATATAAGACAATAATAATCCATTCTCAATGTTCCTCCTGGGAGAGGGTATATTCTGGGATACGACTGCCTCTCTGATCCAAAGGAATTCACTAAATTTAGAAACAATCACAATTGTCCCATCCCAAGGAAACATAATTTCCTGATTGAAAGCCCAACTTTGTCCAATTGAATGGAGCCAGTGAGTCTCAACGCCAGTTTGACCTTTCATACAGTATACGCACACGCACAGCGTTTTTTACCATTTCACTTTTGCTCCAGATCAGTACTGTACATCTCATGAGAGTAGGGGTAATGTTTTTGAGAACAATGTTTTAAGGTGAAGTGCAGAGCTTTACTGTGGTTTGGGGAACATTTAGGCTAACTAGCTGTTTTGTTGATCATCAACAGTCCACGAAAAACTATAGCGTTCAGGAAATATATGAGGAAAGAATATACAGTTAAAAAAAATTGTCATTGTTTACTCGTGCTCATGTCGCCCCAAAACTATACGCTTTTCTAACTTCTGTGGAGCACAAAAAGTATTTTGAATAAAATCTCAGTGTTTGTCTATACAATGAAAGTCAGGGGTCCAAGTGTAGTCTGGACCGCAACATTACTCAAAGTGTGTGTGTGTGTGTGTGTGTGTGTGTGTGTGTGTGTGTGTGTGTGTGTGTGTGTGAACAACCTAAGAGCGTTTAAGTAAGATTGAGGGTTTTGGGTTCAAGTTAAGTTTTTAGTACATAATCTGCACAAAACATTGAAAAGTACATCCCCTTGATGTAATGACATCACATTCGGACTATGGGCAAAAACAATGTTGCCGCAAAAGGCCATGTGTTATTAATACATAGCAATGTAATCTCTCAGTCTTCCTGGTTTTCTATAAAAAGTTCAACAATTGTATTATAAGACATTTGCCAGAAGCAAGACACCACTGTCCACGTTTCATATTGCTGCAAAAAGCCACATGCTCTGAGGCCTCTTCAAAGGAAATTCATTTTTAAAATTAGATAAACCCAGCTGCACAGATGAAAAATGTGTCGTCATTAAGCTCAGCAAACAGAGGCTCACTCAATGCCTACAGTTATAGAAAAAAAAACCTGGTTTTCCATTTATCACAATGTTCTTTTACTGCATCTATTTTCTTCCACCAATGCATGGTTAAATATTTGATTACAGTTTTAATGGTCGTATTACATCAAATATCACATTTCCATGTACTAGGCTGGTACATAAGCCTGTGCTCAGACTCCATACTGTTGTGTCTGACTGCTCGAGCCGCTCAGTGAATAGACTATATAAGGTGGGCAGGGTCCCCCTCCTGACCCTGTATTCTTTATGTTCACCCACCCCCAGCATCCGGAGGAGCTAACAAAGGCTGCTTCTGATAGAGATAAGTACCTTTGTCTCTAGGGAACAATGAACCCTAACGGTCTGCATTAACAAAGCTAAAAGACAACTTGACTTTAATGTGCAGTTTCCATCCTTCCAGCTAGCGGATGGATGTGGATGTATGAATTGATCGGACACACTCAGCTAGATATATCTCTCTTCCAAAACATACACTGTAAATAGTGCCTGCAATTGTTACCTTAAAGAGCTATTTCTACCTGATTTGCACCATAGTTTTTGTTGGTAGAACTTCATGCATTTAAGTTATGATATGTTAAATAATTAGAAATTGTGGCTGCATCCAAATATGCATCTACTAGGTAAAAACTGTATGAAAAGAGATGTACGGATTCTCAGTAATCATGACACTTTACTATACATGACTATGGCTATGTGATGATGTAGTGTGTCTGGATTACATTCATTATATATAGAACAGACTTTTTAAATGATCGTGCTAAGAAGTACCTACTCAGAGGATAAGCGATTTCAGATGGAGCCTTTGACTCTGATGCGGTCTTAAAGTTCTCCTGGAAAGCTCCTACTTCAAAGTCAGGCAAGTCTGAAAAATAGAAGTTTTCCAAATAAAAATGTGATAAAAAATATATATAAAAACTGTCACTTATGCATGGCATCACACAAACACATTTATGCATAAACTTAAAACAGCCTAGACAATTTAAATAACCCTGACTTGGCTGCGTGAACATTTAATTCAGAACTAAAAATTATTTATGAAATATTTAAATATATATAAATAAAACGGTGTAGTTAAAAATGTTCATGAATATGTGTGGACTGCCTGGGAACTGTCTGTGAATTCAAGTCCTCCTGGGAAGTTCGTGTTTTTATGGACTGTAATGTCAGCCTTACGGTGTCAGATCCATTAAAATCACTTCAAAAAAATTAAAAATCACTTATTTTGGTTAATTACAAAAAATAAAGTAAGATTTTTTTTAAGTCTACTTCTACAAAGTAATGCATCAAGTGAGTTTTTGCAATATGTTTTTAATAACGGAGTCACTGTAAATCATTATACATTCTTTTGTAATTGTACAAAACTATCATATTTTTTACTAGTAACAAAGTTAATTTGACTGTAAAGGAAACAAAAATTCAAATTTCAACTACAGATCACATCTGTAGTTCCATCACATCTGCCTGTTCTCTCACTGACACGCCCCCAACTAGGGATCTCGGGATTTAAAGAAATCTATAAGGATTGTAATTCCAAGTAGTTTAAGTCTTTGGGTCTTTTAATTGTGATGATTTTGGCTCACATTTAACAAAAACCAACCAATTCACTCAACAAATTAGAATATGGTGACATGCCAATCAGCAAATGGAACAGGTTGTTCCAAACCTGTGTGAATGTCTTTGTTCTGCTGAACACAAAGGAAGATATTTTGAAGAAACTTTGTAACCAGGATGTTTTGGGGCAACATTGACTTCCATAGTAGGAAAAAAAAATACTGGTGCCCCAGAACTGCTCTGTTTCCCACATTCTTCAGAATATCTTCTTTTGTGTTCAGCAGAACAAAGACATTCATACAGGTTTGAAACTACTTAAGGGTGAGTAAATTATGACATTTTTGGGATATTAAAGGGATAGTTCACCCAAAAATAAAAATGTTGTCATCCTTTACTCACCCTCATGTTGTTCCAAACCTCTACGAGTTTCTTTCTAATGTTCAACATAAAAGAAGGTAATTTGAAGAATGCAGGTAATCAAACAGTTGTTGGTCCCCATTGACTTCCATAGTAGTGAAATAAATACTACTGTAAGGAAGTCAATAGGGACCAAAACGGTTTGATTCTTCAAAATATATTCTTTTGTGTTCAACAATAGAAAGTAACTTACACATGAACGGCATGAGGGTGAGTAAATGATGACAACATTTTCATTTTTGGGTGAACTAGCTATCCCTTTAAACACACCATGTGTTGCTAGCTCAACATGCCAATATCAGACGCTTCTTAAATTGAGTTTCTCCACACAGAAACACTAACTACATACATTTCAAATCAGTCACTTTTGAGGATGTGTGACAGTTAGGATCCTGCCTATGTAGGCAGTAATAACGAATGCAAATGTTTCTGTAAGCAATCATGCAAATTGAAACAGCACCTGGCTGTCATATGCAGTACACATTAATTTGTCAGAGTGAAGATAAATGGAGATTTCCTATGGGACTTCAAAGCATATGCTCACGAACACACAAACATGCCAGTTCACAACAAGAACCAATAGCAGCATTGTGTGTGTTGTTGCTTCAACTTTTCCTATTCATTTAGGCGACGCATGCACGTAAGCACCTCATTGGATAGCTATGGAAACTTGTTTCCTCCAAAGGATAAAAAAAATTATGACTTTTTTTCTCACAGTTGAGACCCCCCCTCCAGAATTGCAATATCTGCAAGATATAATTGTGAGAATTGACAGTTGAAAAATTCACAAAAATATCCTGCGGCAAAAAAACTAAACAAAAATACTATTGCGAGACACAAACTCAGAATTGCAATAAAAAAAACTGAGTTTATATCTCACAGCTCTGACTTTTTTCTCGCAATTGCAAGTTTGCATCTTGCAATTCTGAGAAAACTTGAATATAAACTCACAAATGCTAAAACAAGTCTTTGAGACAAAACTTTTTGAGACAAAAAGTCACAATTACCTTTTTTAGGTTTTAGTCTTTTTTTTAATCGTGTGTCAGAAACAAACTTTAGATATCCGTCAGCAGTGGGAAGAATGTTTTTGCAACCTTTAAGTTAGTCCACACATGGGCCTATATGAAGGAGGCGAATGCTAGCGTGTGTGGGCACTTCAGCAAGTGTATGCATACATGATTAACAGCTATGTAGGAGTAATTCTTTCACATCTGTTTTAAACGTTTTCCTTTTGAAGTTAGATGATATACATGGCCTATACGCTTCTTTCCATTATGCAGTTCTAAGATGCAAAGAGGTTGCAGTGACCTAAGCGCAACACACTGGGAACAGCAAAGCTCCTTCTGTATTTTGAAGAAGTCATTTGACAATAAGAGTTCATTGAGCGTGTTGAAACAGAGAATTAGAGGACCGCGGGAGAGTGTAACGCATTGGGTTCTGATCAGCAGCAGATGCTGGCACGCAGGCAGATTATACCGGATCAATGTGCACATGTTTAATGCATCAAGCCCTGTTTACCCAGGGGGCAAAACACACAGTGCAATTATACCGAACTTGTACTGGTACAATGCAAAAATAGAGCCAAAGCTTTATGGGTGAGAAGAGAAAAAGAGGAAGAGACATAAATGAAACTGAACCTTGCACAGAGGAAGGCCGACCCTAGCCTGTCTCGCTGGCCCCAACTCTGAACAATGCTTGCCTACTGAGAAACAATAGAGAGAGAGGACACAGTGTGTCACCCTAGCCACCCAGTCTACTTTTTTTTTTTTACAGTTTTAATGATATTTTAATCTCAAGAACTTTTTTTTTAAATGGTTATCTTTTTATTAAGAGTGACACTTGTACACAGACTATTACAGACATACTGGCATTGAGATCATTTTAAAATAACAAAAGGCATTAGCTACATTAGAATAAAAATATACCACGTACTACAAAAATCGGATAACTCAACTGATATGAGTGAGACAAAGATTTTCATGTTAAGTATAAGAATGAATGTCCAGCTATTAAAAACAAAACAAAAAAGCACTGAAGCCCAAATGTGAGCTATTGCTGCCACCTTGTGGGACAGAATGGAAAATCGGCTTATCGTCTGATTGACAGCTTCACGTTTGTTTTATTTTTAATAGTAAAACGCTAGCAGAAGAGTGTGTGAGATGTGAAATCAGTGACTTCATAGTCAATATTTTCAGTTGTTGCCAACTTTCCACAATATAGGCCTATTCATAACTTTTTCAAATGCATAAGTGAATTATACACTTCTTATAAAGTCAATAAAGAGACACGCATTTAAACTACTGTACATATTCTTCTAATTGTGTCACAACTATTTTTTCCAATTGTGATGTTTACTACATGTTAATGGACAAAAGGTGGCGCGCGCAGTACCCATTTGCTGAACATGCACGTGAATGTACGTTGATTTAAAAAATAATCGTTGGTCTTGTAAATCATCTTGCTACGTCGAAAATAGCATTTGTTAGTCATTTAAATGTTACTAAGCCTGCACTCAAATGCCTTCGAGTAGCTATACGTATGTAAATTAGCAGAAAATGTTCGTTTATCGCTAAATGTTCTGAAAGTTCAACTAAAAACAAAAACCCTGTCAGGAACGCGACATTCATAGGACAACTTTATCTGTCCTCGCTTGATTCTCAAACAAATCAGAGGAAAGTAAGCGCTGAAAACGGTTGGAAGTAGCGACATTTAGATGGAAAATGGACCACCTTTGTGTACCTGAGCCGTGTCGATACCTGCCCATACGACAGCCGCGTGTGGATGTCAAACCGCAGACTGCTGCTGGTGAGTGTTACTGCTCTTTATCAGTGTTTAACAAGCAGAAGTGTAGCTAAAACTGTTACACACAGCTCAACTGAGAACAAGCTCAAGAATGAAGACACCCTCGTTTGTCAAAATATACAGTAAGGTTAATAATTATAAGCGAGAATACAATCAGACATGCTTACAGTAATGTGTGCAATTCTTCGAATTCGCTTTTGAAAACTTCAGAGCATTTCTTTAATAATCAGCCTTATTTAATCCACCTCAAGGTAATTACCATAATCAGACTGACACATGACAGTTGGAAATATCAAATTGAAATTTGAAACAATAGTTTTTGTCATTATTGTGATTTGTTTTTATATATATGAGTGCGTGTTGTTTTATTGCATCCTGACCTATGAAATCAATCTTTTAAATAACAAGAAAATAAACCACATTGATTTATCTGTTGATTTAAAATTCTTAAAAGACACCACAGGTCAATAGGGTTATAATTTTTTACAGATATCAGCATACCCCATGTTGATTATTCACAGAACATTTAGGGCAATTGCTTTCTGTTACAAGTTTTCTGAAATGCTATATATAAATATGCAAATGAGACGTTATGTAATTACATATTAAGTAATTATGCATAAATGTTTTGAACAGAAATCTGCAAAAATTCATGTTTAAAATGATTGATTCATTTAATCAATATAGGCCTATTCATGTTTTTAAAGATGGGATTTTGGATATCTGTTTATTTAAAAATATTGTCAAGAAAAAAAAATCACCATATATGAGCAAACCCTTCTGTATAAAATAAATAAATAAAAAAGTCTGTGGAAAATGTTTGGTGTAATTGCTACTGAAGCGGAGATTTATGGTAAAGAAACCCGTAAAAATATATATTGCAATTAAAATCTACAGACACAAATAGTGTAGGCTAATAAAACACTTACATTTGGATGTTTAAATTCATTACTTCAGACTTATATGCCCTCTAGAAGCTTGCGTTCTGCAAGTGAACGACGCATTACTGTACCATCCCAAAGAGGCACAAAATCACTTTCACTGACTTTTTCATTAACTGTTCCCATCTGGTGGAATGACCTGCCCAACTCAATCCGAGCAGCTGAATCCTTACCCATCTTCAAGAAACGGCTAAAAACACATCTCTTCCATCTTTATTTGACCCTCTAACTCTAGCACTCTCTATTCTAATTTATTTTATCTAATCTGTCTTCTTTTTTTAAAAAAAACAAACACACATTGACCCTCTATCAATTGCATATTTATTCTCTAACTGCTAGCTTTTCTTGTAAAACTAACACTAGGTTTCTTTTTTCTATATTCTATATACTCGTTTTCTTAAAAAAAAAAATCCTTCCTACGTGTACTGCGTTAGGCTAACCAGGACTTGTAATAGCACTTGCATGTTGTTGCTCTTTTGTTGGTTTTGATTGCTTCTATAATGTCCTCATTTGTAAGTCGCTTTGGATAAAAGCATCTGCTAAATGACTAAATAAATAAATAAATAAATGTTTAGTCTGAAAGAAGACAAGTTATGGAAGCCATATATGAAAAAGCAGTGATGTTTCCTGCAGTGTCTTGCCTTAAAATGCTCAGCCAGTGTCATCACCAGTTTCTAGACAAAAGTGTATTTTGGAAGTCCTGGGGGCAGCTGCATAAGTCATCGTGTTAGGACTTAAGAAGTGGGTTGACTAACTAGCAGGTAATCAGTTGTACTTTAAAAAAAAATCAAATTAGACCAATCTGCATTTTTGTGGAACTGACTTTAAAAAGTTATGACCAGTCTAAATGAGATGACACATTTTTAAAGACATTTCTAAGCAGTTCATGCAACCGGCCACCTGATGCTACTGTAACATGTCATCATAATTAAGAACTAAAACATTTGATTGAATAAACAAAATCACAAAAATAAATATATGCTGTGGAAAAATTTAAAATAATTTATCTCATGCAGTGCCTTTTTAAAACAATACAAGAATTGGGCTTATTTAAAGAGAAATCCATTAAAATAATACATTCTCTCTCTCTCTCCTACATATAAAAAATACGAAAAGGTTAGAGGGTTTTTGTAAAGATAATTTATTGTCTTAAAAATACTTAAAAAAATCTGTGCATACCAAGTGCACACCATTGCAGTCCTTCTGCATTCACATAGTAAATAACACAATAAACAACTACAGGCAAGTTCAAAATGACCAGTGCTCTGTTAAAATACAAAACATCATCATGTGCTAAAATATTACAATTTATCTTAGAAAATAGAAAGCTATAGTGTAAAAGACAGCACTAACATAAGCTGAAAAATTCAAGAGAACTAATCAAGTGTAATAAGTTAAATAATTTAGAGAACTAGTCCTTGCATGTGCATTTTTGAGAGTGATGCATAGAAGTATAGAAGCATGGCTTACACATTTCAGAATATAAACGTCTCAGGCACATCCGTATCTTTGCATCGTTTTAGTTTGTCCATATTCAGGCAGAGCTTCTCAAGGTACCTCTGGAGCTCCAGGAGGTACAGGTAGTTGGAGGTGACAGGGAAGGCTGTTTCATCTTTGTACACTGGGGTCTCGGGGTTGGGCAGGGGGCATCCCTGTGAAATAGCCAGTCCCTCCAGTGTTCTTAGGAGAGTTTCCAAGTCCACTTGGACCTGCTGTAAGTGCAGGGCTGGAGGCACCCGCAGCCTCAGCTGAAGGTAGCTCAAGTGAACAAAGACAGACGTGAGACCATCAATGGGGGTGTCGATGTCAGTGCCAAAATCAATCTCTGGAGATATCTGGAAGTGCTGTGGAGACAGTCAGAAATGTGCTGAATTTACGAAAAAGTTTGTCCTTTTCCATAGTTTAATGTAATAAATGTAAGTAATTTGCAGTAAATAAATTGTCTAGTGACTTGTCTAGTAGTGCACAGTTTGCCTTAAGTGTTCCTACTTTGCAAGTACGTTTCTTTGTCCACAAAAGACAGTCACAAAGTTAGTTTGTAGTCATAGGCTTTCAAAATGAAGTTGAGCTGAATTCCAAAAATTAAATAATGTTGCATTCAAAATTGTCTTTTCAAATAATACACTAATGAAACTCTAAGTATTTACTTTTACCTGTGCTACATTACATCAGACTTTTTTTTACATTGATAAAAAAAAAGATAAAATAAAAGCTTAAATCAAGCTACATGCTCCTATTATTAGGATTATAGTTCGCCTAAAGGTCATAACTGTCGTTACTCACCCATGTCATGTCATTCCAAACTTGTCAGTCCTAAACTTTCTTCTGTGGCGCACGAGAAATTTGAATCAAAGTCGTTTGGACTTCAACATGCTTAACATAAATGATTTTGTGTTCCACAGTAGAAAGTCAGTCATACATGTTTGGGATGACATGAGGGTAAATGCCATTACCTTACCGTGATTTAATAACATTTACCTCATCCTTGATTTTTTTCATTCTGGTGATGATAGTTCGGGCCATGATTCGGATCCTGTCCTCTGTAGCTGTGGGTCGGCTGACACTAACGGCCACCAGGGCTGTTATTAAGAAGCAAAAGATCAGGGAAAACTGCATCTTTCTGCAAAGAAACAAATCATAGTGTCACATGTCTCGTATTTAGTTGTGTGCAGTATTAGATTAGCATTAGATTATCTCAAAATCTTCTACTTTACATATAAAATAAATAAATAAAATACAGTTAACCTGTTAAGTACAATATGAATAATGAATTAAGCTATAACAAAAATGAATCTTTTTATCAGTCTCATTGATATAAAGGTGATATAGTGATGTTTTGTGTCCATGTGGACAAGAGTGTCTGTGTGAATTAATAAGTGAGTGCTTACCTCTGGTGTGTTGATGTGCATATTGAGAAACTCAAGCAGGAATCTCCCTTTTATAGCAGTGGATGATTGACTCATTGCCCCAGTGAATCACCCTGCGCCGGTCTAGTCTGGATCGACCTTGTCGTCCACCATAGGCTTAAAGCCCGTTGAAGACAACTTCCTCATGTTCTAGTCCAAGACACCGAGGCTCCAGGTAAGGATACTTCCAGTAAAGTTGTGGTTAATACTTGATAAATGACAATTGAGCCTCAAGTTTTTCTCTTTTTTATGGCTGTAGGGTTTATACACAGACCTTTGTTTTTGATACTGATATGCATGCAATATATTTAGGAAACGTATGGGTCTTAAATTACATTTAGACAAGTTTTTATAAGTGTTTGGTCTAAGTTCAACACACACACACACACACACGTTGGTTTTGCTATACTTGTGAGGACTTTCATAGACTTGTATTGTTTTATACTGACCTAACAATATTTTCTATTGCCCTACACCAAAACTACCCCTAAACGTAGCCCTCACAGGAGACATTTTGAATTGTTACATTTTAATATAAAGTTAATTTAGTAATTTATTTATGTCCTCACAAAGTCAAAAATCTCAGGCTTTACTATCCTCGTGGGGACATCTTGTTAACACACACACACACACACACACACACACACACACACACACACACACACACACACACACACACACACACACACACACACACACACACACACACACACACACACACACACACACACACACACACACACACACACACACACACACACACACACACACACACACACACACACACACACACACACACACACACACACACACACACACACACAAACACACACACACACACACACACACACACACACACACACACACACACACACACACACACACACACACACACACACACACACACACACACAGTTTCAATTTATATTTCAAGTCTTGTTCACTGAAACCAAGTTTTCAAGTTACATGTAGGTAGCCAACAAAATTTTCTAACAGTAACTTTAGTAACATTAAGTATAGGTAAAGTCATTTATAGATAACCAAACACGTTCAAATTACTGAATGTAGTTATCCAGCATTAATTTGTAAAGCCATTACATGGAACTACTATATTTAACATTATTGTCTTTGTAATGGACTGTCTTTGTAATTGAAATATACCTTATGATATAGATTTTAGCGTGGAAACAGTCAACCAATGTTGTATTGATATTCTATATTCTCTCACTTCCATTTATTTGTCAAGTGATCCCAAGTAGGATAAAGTTACAAAACAGAATAACTTTTTCTATAAAAGGTCCTTCAGTTATACAAGTGGGGAAAAGGTTATACAAGTGGGGACTTTTGAGTATATTTTAAGACACTAAATGATTCACTGTTGATAAATGATGTTTGATAATGACCACACATGAGATAAATTGAAAAGAAAGGAAAATCTCTCATATGTCTCTTGGTATTTCTGTAAAAGTGTTGTTAAAAGGCCTAGTTTAAAGATGTAGGACTGTACTTCAAATGCAGTGCTTGAGGAAAAACTAGGCCTTGTGACTTTATTTGTTGTAAACATGAACAGTAAAAAAAGGCTACATCTGAAAACTTAAGCAGCTGACTTGTTGCCTCGCTGCCTTAGCAGTCAACGACAGCATTTGCACATGAAGGTACATCCTGAAACTAATTTCAGACGGGCTTTTGAGACAGTGTAATAGTCTAATGATCTACAGCACACTCGAGATAGCTCGCATGATAACTAAGCCAATATTTAATTAGTACAATACTAATTTCCTACTAGAAATGAAATCAGAATTTGGAAATGAACATACTGGTATGACCACCAGCCATAACTTTAATATGGCAATTGAATTTTATTGTTACAAAATTGAACGCAAAGGATGATGGGTTATCGTAGATAGTGAGGGACACATCAATGCAGCCTTCAAAAATTAGATGAACGTATCTGAGAAGATAATTCGGATGTGATATTATCATACCTCGTTCCTACATTCAGACACATAAAAGATAGTCAAAATAGATTCAGATAATTACACAAAGTAAAGATAATATTGCATTACAAATCAACACTTAGTTGGCACACTTTTCCCTTATAAATGTATGCATGCTTTTATGGTCGTAATGTCAGAATGTGCTGTTTGTGACTCTTATCATTTCATACATGCTTCATGATTTAGTTAAAAAGGATTAATCATTATTACTCAGTGAGTCTGTTTATGCATCACTACATATGAGCTAGCATTATGACTGAGGGTCTCGTGGCCAGTAGAGAAGTTTATTATTAATATTATTCATATTTTTGATTTGATGCAAAATCTTTGAAGAAAAAAAAGACTAAAATCTTTTGCGTTAAGGCAAAACCTGACAAAGCACTTTATGGATTCTCTGGATAAAACTGGTTTGCAGGCTGGAATATTCATACATTCCTTGAGTTCTCTGAACTGTGTTCATGATTATGCGTGTTTCCTGTCTCTCATATGTGTGTGAATACTTTTACTTGTGTGTGTGTGTGTGTGTGTGTGTGTGTGTGTGTGTGTGTGTGTGTGTGTGATGTAATTCCCTAAGGTTTTCAGTGTTAGTTCCTGGAAATTACGTGCTTTGGATTTCATTGGCTTCACATTTATTGCTTTATCTGAATGTTGGTTGAAAGTTGTCATGTTTTTCTAGGGATGAGCGCAGACTATACGGTAGACAGTGTTCAACTCAATACTGTTAGTTGCAATCTTAATTTTTTAAATGATAATGAACAACAAATTAATGAATATGTTGTATTTTGTATGTAATATACCCAGCAGTTTTTATGTAACAGTATTTTAATCCCAAATTATGTAGTACTTCAATTGGGTTGTTAGTGTAAAAGTAGGTTACGAAGTAAATTGGAGTTCTGACAGAATTACACGTGAAGTAAACTTGTTTACATTAATAATCCAGTGAAACTTCTAGACGAGCACAGTTAAATCATTTGTTTTTTATTTCAAATATTTACTTTTATTTGTTTTTTGTGCTTAATTGGAATTGATTTTTTTCTACTTGATGCTATGGGGTTTTAATTATCAGCGCAATGTGACTCTAGTTGGGACCCGATGTGATTCAGCTGATCATCTTCCACGGCGAGCACTGACTTGACAGTTTTTTTGTTTTCTTTTGCCAAACAAAAGGCTTTGGGCCATTTCCAGCACTGTTACCGTAAACCCTAATTGGTTTTATTTGTTGCATTATGCACTTTTTCTCTTTTCAGATTTTCCTGTGAGTAAGGGATATTTAGGGATAAAATGTTTCTTAATTATGTTTTGACTGTTTTGTATTTTTTACGCAAACAAAAATAGGTTTGATAGGATTTTATAGGTTAATGCTAATACATGTTTTAAACACAAACATATAGGCTCACCCACTCACAAATAAATGCATGTCATGTGCTTTTAGAGTGATAATAGATGAAGATAGTGATAATGAGGATTTCAAATCCAGCTCTGACCTTTTGTTTTCACTTACTGGTATCCAGTTGGCCCTTTATGCTCTCAGACTCTTTGTCAGTGATCACACATTTATTCACGCTACATTGAGATCCAGTAATGTGTAAGAGATGGAAGCAACGAATGTGACACACTTTTATTGGACCTAAAGTACAAATGTTGGGTTTATTTGTGCAGTCAAACAAATTCGCATGATCTTAAAACATGTTTGATGTGCACAAAAATGTTGTCAAATATGAATTTATTTAAAAAAAAAATCAGATTTTTTCATTCTTAAATGGATAAGTAAAAGGATAAGCAGGCTACACATTATGATTTTTATTTATTTAGATGATTATTTACTTACTACACAATTCCCCTCTACTCCACTTATTTCATAGTTAATTCTGTTATTCTAAAATACGGAAAACAGTAATAAAAAGTGAGTTGATGTGGATTTAATTTTGACTGGTGGAGTATGTGTAACAATATTTAATTTGCCTGAAAACATTGAAGGACTGATGGTAATAAAGAGCTCTTCCCGTAAACTGACAGTTCATAAAAGCTCAGCTTGTTTTTTTTACTTGTTACTTTTGTGACGCATATTAACTTCCTGTCCTTTTTCACAATTTACTGTCAGCGGTTAGAGTTTAATCCCAGATATCCAATGTGACTGTAGTTCAGGAGACCGACACAGATGTATTGCGTCATTCATAAAAGCCTGAGGATTTTAATCATACAGCTTCCTTTGGTCATCATTACTGTGCAAATAACCCTTCAGAGCATGAGCCAGCAAAAACAGTGGGAAAACAGCAATGTCCTGTATTTAATAGTCTGTTAGATATGCGTTAATGAGATGAAAATAAAGAAAAGGGAATCATTAGAAAGGTATTCTCATAAAATTCACCGATGCGTGTTTCCTCCTCGAGTGTTTTTGTAAATTAGAAGTGTTCATTATGTCATTACAGAAAAATGGTGGCATAATTCATGAGAATTTTATATTTGGTTTTCCATAAATCATGTGGTCTTGTAGATCATGTGATTTTGTTTCTTTAGTTTGAGAGTCTGTCTAGGCGTTTGGTCTGATTTTACTCAGTCTGCTTGGATACGGGGATCCTGTGACTCGCACTTTGTTCAGGATTTCCATCTGTTTATGATTAAGTGGTATAGACACAGAGAAATATGTCTCTGTAATTTCCATGTGTGCAAATGTGTGGCTTTAGCCCACACTGATCTTTTAGACTGGGCTCCAACCAAACGTGCAAAACTGACGTACTGCTGGGGGAGGGGAGTGAAGGAGGGTCCTATCTGGAAATCATGTGCTGCATGATGAAGGCAGGATATGTAAAGATATCCAAATATGGACACCTGTGTGTGCATGGAGAATGCAACCTGTAATTAATAAACACTTTATGACACTTCTATGACAAGTTAGAAATACAGGCGGTTACACACTTTTTACTGCAACTTTGTCCTTTGACAGGTTTTATTTATGGGTATATTGTACGTGTTTATTATTTTATTATTCTGTATATAATATGGAACTGAGCCTTGAGAGAAAAAATTTAATAGTTTTTTTAAATACTACTAATAAATTTACTTTAATAATCTTTGTTTTATTTAAAGCAAAAATGAGTTTTACAGTGTTGGTTCATTTTTAAATCACTGTTTTGATGGGCAAAACCTCACTGTTTACTGAGAAGAGGATGAGAAGCCTTCAGTTGATGAAAATGGCCAGAAAGCTCTGTGTTTGCCTCACTCTCGTCTCTTTGACTTGGACTGTGCTCGTGAGTGCACTGCTCAGTTTGACCTGTAGGAGGTTTCACTGAGTCAGCTTTCAGATACCGGAGAGAAACCAGAAGATCAGGATAAACAGAAACCGGTCAAAAGGAAGGGAAAAATACCAGAATAGACAGAAAGGATGTTCCCTCTTCAAAAATAAGATGTAGATTAGACTGAACTGTCCAACATTTACTAAACGTCTCTCCATTTTTATTCATACACTCTCTGGAAAAGAAAGTTCAACACTTGTCACCCTTTCACAAGATACTAATAGTTTGGGTACAAATAAGCACTTTTAAAATACTAATATGTGCTATTTAGGGTTAAATATGGAACAAAGATGTAACTTTTAGCTTTTCTACCTTATGGTATCACCTGAGTGACGCCTTTTTTCTGAGAGTGTAAGAATGTGAGGAGATAAGAAGACAGTTATGAGTGCAAAAGCCTAATGAGAGGTTATCATTCCGGTTTCTACCTGCAACCTTTGCATCATTCTGTTGGTGTCCCATTTGAACATTTGAGATTGATTTGCTTCTTGTCTGAAGTATTTAGAGCCTGACTCCTCTCCCTACACTGCCTACAGACCTCTCCCAGCACTCCCGTGCAACCTATTTGGCTGTGCTCAAATCATTTTATCATTTTAAAAAGCTGCACAATTATTTTAGAAAATGATAAAAAATGCTCTCAGACCACAGTCGATAGCTACTTTCTTTAAACTCATAGTTTTTGTGCCTACAAAGTCATACATTTTTGCAGCACTCTTGAATAAAGGGTCGCTTGCCATTCATTTGCATTTATACATTTAGCAGTGTTTCATCCCAAATTATTTACAAAACAACGACGTAATGACAGTTTGATTTTCATCTGGCCAGATATAAGCACACGTGTTAATAGTGGTTTATTTCTATAA
The DNA here is from genome assembly GCA_027422405.1 of Ptychobarbus kaznakovi. Taxonomy (NCBI): domain Eukaryota; kingdom Metazoa; phylum Chordata; class Actinopteri; order Cypriniformes; family Cyprinidae; genus Ptychobarbus; species Ptychobarbus kaznakovi. Next base: position 33,844,243 of record CM049795.1, on the reverse strand, counting down.
AAACATTATAGTTTTATATAATGTTTTTAAATCATATATATTATTATTTAATATAGTATTTAAAAAACAAAAAAAGCCTAGAAGGAGGTCCTACAAGGAGAGAAACACAAAATCAAGTTTTAATGCTTGCATTGTGATGTTCATTTCCCAAGTAATTAAACACAACCTTGCTATGTATTTGCTCATCTACAAAGGGACAACCCGGCCGGGTGGTTCCACAACACTATGCTGATGACATCGGCAGAGCACTGCTCCATTTCCCAAGGCTAAATGCTGACACAAATTGTGTGCCATGTTTTTGGATCATAATTCAAAAGGACTAACCCTCTCTCCAATATGAGGGTCACATTGTCATTAGTACAGGAGAGATTATGCATTTATTTAAAAAAGAGAGAGAGAGAGAGAGGGACATTAAATACTTTGAATAATCAGATTACATTCTCTAAACTATCAAATTGATGTGATGTTATAAACTTTGTCTTTGTGAGTTACGCTTCTCTGATTCCGCTCTACTGCTAAACACCTGATACATTGATATTTATTGAATATTAATTTGGGTGAACCTTATTTCTACATAATGCATCATTTATACCTTATTTATATGTATCTGTCAAGCATATGGGCTCTCTTTCTGTAAAGTGCATGATCTCCCAGAGAAGAGCGGAGATAACGGAAAGGCCTGCGGACAGTAGAGTCACATGACCAAAGCACTCATCTGGTGTCCTGGAGAATGGACAGGAAGCTCTGGGCGAGAAAGCACAATAGCAAGATGCCCATGGACCTGGATGAATACCCAACTCTCATATCTTACAGCTGTCACTGTCAACATTCTTATTCAGTCTTTATGACCTATTTAAGCTTCTTCTATGTTTCTGTTCAGTATTGTATTGTATAATGCTTTAAAAGTATGACAGTCTATCGGGTTGACTGAAACCCGTTTTCTAATAAAGTTTAATAGAATAAAAAGTTTAGCGGGAAGAAGAAAGATAACGGACAATGTGATACTTCTATATTTCTTTATCCTTGAGAACTTACAAAATGAATTTAAAAAGCACTAAACACTTATTAATATTCTCTAATGCATTTTTTTTTAGCATAGACCAAAAAACACATAAATGCAACCGCATATATGAATGAACAGACTGTTGCATGTTTAAGCAACTACTGCAGTATTATAATATAAATCAATATTGATGGAATGGTACATACATTTTATTACACTTTTTTTAGATGGATCCCTCCCCCTAATTTTGTTTTTACACTTCATTTACCACAGGTATGAAATTCAAAACTGACATTTTATTCAATCTACATTTTGAACGTTTAATGCTATTGTCACCATTTGTAAATATAAGAAAGGCTCTAGAAAAGTATTAATATTTCATTTAAAATATTAAAACTAAACTGCTGTGAAATTATGTAAAGAATAAAAATGTGTCCTAAAAGTGTCCTTGTTACATGTACCTACTATTATAATTACAATAAATGATGCATAATTACACACAAGTAACCCTAAGCCAAACCCTAACCATATAGTAAGTACATGTAGTTAATTAATATTACTCAGTACTTAAATGTATAATTACACTGCAACAAAGACACCATAAAATAAAGCGTAACCTAATTTTTTTATCATAAAACATTTTTCACAAACAATTCTTGGCATCCCAATGAATCCATTATGCAAAAGCTCTCCATATCCTACGGATTCAGATTACAATTATTATATATTAATATAATCTAGCTAAGCATTATCAGTTATCCAGGCCAACAAGTCAAAGTTATGATCTGGTTGCTTTCAGACTGAGGCTGCTAAGTGCATTGTCACGGTTCATCTTGTGCGTCACACATGTGGTGATGTAAATGTAGGTTTTGTTTCGGTTCTCCTTCACTTACTGTGTTTTTAGTTGATTTGAGACAGGATTTTAGTTGATTTTTAGACATAGGAAGTCAAATTCTATTCAAATGTAAAATGGTTTGTAAATCTTCCACACAATGTGTGTTGCTGGATCTATGCAAAATGAGGTACTGGGAGGTTTATAACTGTTTTAGGAACCCTTCAGGTTCATTTGCTATTATATGTAAATACTTAGATCACCAAACTGTTCGTTTAACCAAACGAAAAACACAAAAACATAACATTTATGAGTGTGCTATGCAAAAGAACACTTTTCTTTTTGGCAGTCTGGGTTTTGATGGAGATTTCGAGAGCTTGACTTGTCTGTTAGGATGTTTTGGTCCTCTGCAGATACTTTTTGGGGTAAGGGCTTCCTGGCTATTGGTTCAAGGAACAGCAAGCCCAGACCGCAAAAAGACCTGAAAAGGACAAGACAAGGACCTGGAAATCAGCTTCGTGTATCTGAACAGAGAAAGGGAGAGATAAAGGGAGGAAAAGAGAATGAAATGTGAATGTCAGCCTTTTTTCATTAAGAAAATATTTATTTAGAAAAACATATGAACACAAACATACACACATTTATCCGTCCAAGACATGTCCAACCAAACCAGGAAAGGCCTTAATTGAAACTACTACAATTACACAATGTAACTGATTAAATTACACAGAACGAGCATCATTACTTGACGGTTTCTTGTGTTCTCTGATTGTGGCGCAAGAGCTCTCTCCTGCGAAAATTGACAATAATTTTTGTTTATACGCATCTGTTGTTGCGTTTATGACGTGCAGCCTAAACTTCACGCGTCACAGGTTAGTCCACTTAAACCAGCTACACACATCGTTCTCGCGCGAAGCGTGAGAAACCAATTACTGTAGCCCATATGCGTCACTGTCATTTCCCCATTTGCGCGAGTTCAAATATAATTAAATCTGCCAAAATGCACCGACACCGGATATGAAACGCCCTTTAATCCGATCCTTAAACAGCAGTGTGTTCTGCGTCTTATTTGTAACCCGGGCCAAAGATGGTTGGGTCCAGTGGAGTAGATGACGTAGGCATCAGTAAGGCTCACCTCACTAAATGCGTCATATGCGTAAAAGTGTCGCCCTCCCATGCGCGCTCTCCTCCCTTTTCCGCTCGCGACGATTCCTTTAACGACTTTAGCGGGGTTTTGTCTCCCAAATCAACTACTAAAATCTAATAGGCCTTTATCTAAGACATACAATTATTTTTATCCCATATTTGTCTCCATGTTCACATACATCGTGTCTTGTGTGTATATAACCATCACTGAGAGACAAACGTACTGGAAGCGCTGGTGTAGTGTACTCGGGTGTTAATTAAACGCGTGCTGTCCGTTGTTCTGCACGGGCTGCTGTCCACGGTGCTGAAACCCACCCGCCGCGGTGAACGCCCTGTGCTGCACACACCCACAGTTTGTGGAAGAGATGGAGAAAGGAGGAGTTTTCGTCACACCTATGATGGTGCCTGTAATCTGGAACATAACATTTTATTCAAATATGAATATTAAAATATTTTTTTTTTGATTGGGTGTCCCTTTCAAGAACCCCCTTTCTCCTCTCCTTTGAGTGTAGTTTAGGGGTGTGTGCATGTGTGTAATACTCTCTTTGATTGCGAGGGTGTTTGCTTCCCATGAATGTTTGTAAAAAGGTGTCAATGGTTACATTTAGTCCAATGTGTTGCACAACATGGAAACGTTAATAATACAATCCTTGTAGTACTTGTTGCTAATGCTTTTGCGCTATCCCAGTATAATATTGGACATAAATCGTGTTTATGGAAGTAGATACGACTGTCTAATTATTGCAATTCTATTCATGCAACTGGCCCACACCTTTAGCTGTTTAAAAAAAAATAAAAGCACGTATGAATCGGATGGTTAGCATATTGTGCGTTTGCATCGTATTTTCCCCGGCATACTCGTAGGCGCCTGTTCCACACCATGAAGTTAAAGCCACACATTCAGTCACGAGGCAGCATTTGAAATGCATATTCAAATATTTAAAGTCATTTTAGATGATTCCTAGCAAGAATAAGCCAGCACTACGAAATTATACACGTTTCAGCAGTTGCAATGGCTCTAAATGGGTTTTATACGCGCGTAAAGGGACGCAGGGCGAAGCACGCGCGTTATAGCTCATTTATAACCGCTGCTCACCGACCCGCTCCATAGAGACCATCTGAAACAGGGTGTTTTCTCCATGTGTCAAGTTCACAGATGAAGACAGAACATGCATAAGACTGTCTGTCAGAAAGTCATAAATACAATGCTTCTACCAAGCCCCATTAAAGGGACGAGACAAGACAACGCGGATCCGTGAGCGTTAAAAGAAAATGCATGTCAGACTTACCGTGCAAGCGACGCTTCAAGGAAGACGAGATCTTTTTTTTTCATTTGCTTCTTAAAATAATAATTCCAATATATTCGAATGTGCTGCTCTCGTGTTGATCTTTACTGTTTTTAAACGACTCTCTGGTGTTTTTAGTGCATTTTAAACTAATCCATTTGGTCCTTTCCGCGTTTCTGGAAAATACTGCAAAATCTAATGGAAGCGCTCAATTCCTCCAGTCTGCTGTTGACCTGCATTGACGTCATTGCGTCATTAGGTTTCCCCTGGAAACACAGGCGGTCCAAAAATAGTAACACATTAATTCAACTCTGGCTGAGGGTTGGCGCGAGCGACTATTTGTATCAATCCATAATATTCTGATTCGCACCCTCCCCCCTACATTGTCTTCTTCTTTTTATTCTCTTCCTCCTCTTTTTATTCTTCCTCCCTTTCTTCTACAGAGCGTTAAAGCTTTCAAGGACGAGTGGCGCGCGAGCAGGCACGACTTTACGACTATTTTAAGGACCAGGCAAGGTTACATAAATATCAAAGTGAGGGACAGAGCAGAGGAGAGGGTTTGTTTTATTCCCGCCCGCAATCAAAAAATGGTAGTAAGAGCAGAAACAGCGCCGCGAGGACAAAAATAGAAAGTGCCGAGCGCGAGCAGTCATCTGTCTGGAGAGCTCGTGAGTCCTCGCGTGTTTAGTGGGAGAAAGCTTACAAAACAGAAACAAAGGAATGGTTCTGAAGCAGTATCTTATGTACTGACCTGTTATATGTATATTAATCAAACGCATTTTTCGCAAACATACACTTGATATTGAAATATTTATTGGGTTTGCAATGGTTTGATAACATTTCATTATTTTTCATACCCGCAACCATCGTCGACTGAGTGCTCTATAGAGATAACGCTGCCATTCACTTACTCCCTATTCATTCATTCACTTAGACAACTGCTCCATTGTAACGCATAGGCTATCTGATGCTATAGTATTCACATCAAATCAGAAATAAAATCCGTGACTGAAACGCAATAGGCTGCACGTGAGCGCTGCGTTCTGCCCATCAACCACGTGCCCCGCGCACGAAGCATTAATTCATTAATGAAATGCATCGGCCACTCCCTTTATGAAGTGATATCCTTCACTGTGTGTACGTGTTGATGCTGACAGAAGCTAATGCCCGTGAGCGTAAGCGGCAATAAAATAGCGGAGAGCTGCAGAGCTGCACAGGCACCGTAAGTCTTATGGTCCGTGTCACTGCTCACGACTACAGAAAAGACTCAAAACGAGTCTGAGTGTCTGGATTGAGTGTGTGTGGCTGTGGACTGATTAGTTGTTAGGTGGACAAACTGAAAAACAAATGTTCATTCAATTGAAAAAAATGCATTCATTCATTCAATGCAAAGTGAAACATAAAAACTAGATTTGAATGCTGTGGACATCAACAGTTTGTAATAATGTGAATGGCTGCTCTTACATGAGGGCTGGATGTGGAATTGAAATCTGATCAAATGAGTGTGAAGGGTCGTGAGATGGAGAAGGTTTTGAGCGTTGGTAACTGCAGGGAAGCTTCATGAGAGGAGCTGTGGCATTATATGAGCGAGAAGAATCGTCTCTATCTCAGGTCCTTGTGCTGCATTATGATTAAATAGTATTGTTGGAAAATGTGATTTTTGTGTGTTTATCTTGGGGAAGGAGAAACAAAATCTGTTGTGTGATATCCTTTCCTGAGCTACTCAGCATGCTAATTGTTTAAATGAAGTCAAATGTATCTGTATAGTGATTTTAACATAGCTTCAAAGCAGATTTACAGAAAATCTTGATGTTAATGTTTTATAATATCTTAATATCTTCATGCCTTATTTAGCAGATTAGAATTGGTCATAATATAGTTTCATTTTGCAACAATTAACAACCTAGCAGTTGACATTTGCTCCTCTGCTAGGATTATGTTGTAAATGCATTTTTTAAAGAAATATAGCATAAGTACACTTTATATATATATATATATATATATATATATATATATATATATATATATGTTAAACTCAGATTTCTCTAGCAAACTAGTACAGTCTCTTTACTAAGAGTTTGCTAAATTACGATCACGTAACAAACATATTGTGCACTGCAGTATACGGTTCAATATAATTTCCATTCTTTATCACCAACCATGTACATTCAGGCCTATATGTGAGCATAAGCTTTATTTATTTAAGTTTTCATATTTTCTTAACATCAGGTCATGGTCAATCTCTTTAGCAGAGACTCTACTCTTTCAATGACAGCCGTGTCTGCATGTTTCTTCTCTTTTAACTGTTGATGCCATCTACTGGTAAAAGAGAACAACTGCAAAGAACTGCCCAAAAGAGCATGTCTAAAACAAACTCTTGTTAAATGTGATGATGAGGGAAGGTCAGAATAAATTACAGACTTCCTCTAATTTCAGTTTAGAAAGTTTTGATTGGTGTTAGTCAATAAAATCTGCACAGTTTTAGTGAATCTGCTTAAAATATCCAATAGTTTGACCCTTTTGCATTGAAAGCACTCTAAGTTACTATTTATTAAGCAACTTTGACACATTGTTATTATCTTTTAAAGTAAAGTCTTAATCAGTTTCATGTGCTTGTGTTCCCATCTCTTGACAAATTTGACATTCTCTCAACAATAGGACATTCATTGACTTTAATGGAATAGCTCTCCCCAAAAACCTGTACCACTGACTTGTTTCTGTGGAACACAAAAGATGTTTAGCAGCATGTCCAAACTGCTCTTTTCTGTTCAGTGAGAGCAAACTGTGACCAAGACTTCAAGATGCTCATGGGCAGGTTAGGCTTCAGATGGCTTGGAATATAGACTACTTTTATTCTGCTTTCTTGGAGCTTGCCATCACCCAGTCCTCATTCACTTTCAGTGTATAGAAGAAAGCTGTTTAGGAATTCTACTCAGAAAGAAAGACGTAGGGGGTTCGAATAACATGAGGATGAGTAAATGATGAAAGAGCATTCATTTCTCATTATTTGGTAACTATTGTATTCTTTCAGTGTCATTTCAACTTCACATTTCAGCTGCTGTCTTTGCTCATTTATGTTGGGCATTAAAGTTAGAGATGTATCATGTCTATTCTATTCCCAGTATCTTCTGCTGCTTTTAGATACACTGCAAAATAGATTGTTTTCTGTTTTTAAAAAAATAATCTGATTTTGTTTAGCAAGTTTGAAGCTGAAACCCAACTTGCTCACCACGCAAAGGCAAAATTGAGCAACTACACATTTAGTCAAAATCCACTTATGAGTGAAATCTGGTCTTTTAGACTGGTTTGAGGTTTGACAGGTTTGGATTAACTGCTCAGAATGAAAGAAATTATGAAATTATGAAAATTCACATCAATTCAATAAAAAAGTAATCGTGTGCAGTACTTTATATTATATTATAATATGTTTGTGGGATTAATAATAATAATAATACTTAAAGATTTTGTTTTATTTGAATATTAACATTATTTAGATGAGCTTCTTTACTCGTCTTAAAGATCATTTTCTTTTATACTGGTCCTGGATCAGTAATAACATTAACAATGCATGTGCATGAAAAGAAAAGGGGTGTATCACATATTCCCCCATTTACCAATATGTTCCTTGTGTTCAGTGTTTAAAGGGGAACTAAGGATAAATTAAGTTCAAAGAAGTTAGTTTGAGTTTTAGCATGTTATGCCTATTTGGCAATGCTACGAGACTGAATTAGTCAGATCCAGCTCTGGGCTGAACTCCAGTTGAACTTGGTCAAAATGTTATATTTATCCAATAAATGCATTTAAATTAGGGGCACATGGAATGTAACTGTTCTGCATCCATTAAGAGTTCTTATGAATATTTACATACTTTAAAAAAAGAATGAAAAAAGTGTGAATCTTCCCTAAAACAGAATCTCTCTTCAGTGAAATCTCCAGCAGTCAGATGTTTTTTGAACACCAGGGGGCAGCAGAGGTCATTAAGCAATGAGAAAGCTGTTTTTTCACTGTTCAAGCCAACTTAGTGTTCTCTTGACCGACCCTGCACTTTTTCTGCTTCAGTGCATGGAGGCATCAGTGTGCATGTGTGAGAGAAAGCTACACAACTGCACATGCAATACGGTGGCCGAGAGAGCTCAACGCGCTGCGACTTCAGAAAACACATGCAAACAGAAAAAGCACCAGCAAATCAAGAAAACATCTTCATCAGTTTGACAGTAGATGGTGCAAATGCTCACAACACAACCAAATAAAGAAACACACTGCAAATGCTCACAACACAACCAAATAAAGAAACACACACCGCAAATGCTCACAACACAACCAAATAAAGAATTTTATTTGCAGTGCGTTTCTTTATTTGGTTGTGTTGTGAGCATTTGCAGTGCATGTGTTGTCAAATTGATGAAGTTGTTTTCTTAATTTGCAGGTGTTGCGCGTTGAGCTCTCTCGGCCACCGTACATGCAACTCTTTTCAACAGCATATTGTGCAAATCAATAAACAAATACACATTTAAAATGTTTTTACACCCAATTTGCTCATTTATGACCAATACAATGAATAGTTTGTTGTATGCATGTCTATCTCTCTTTTCCACCTACTTTGCTGTTGGTAGTTGCTTTTGTAATACCGTCTATTATTTATGTTGCCATTTGAACAAAAGCCATCCATGTTTAGAGAAATACAAGGAACTGTACAAACAAATTGATTGCATTAGGGTTTGAGTGGGACTGTTATCAAAAACCTCTGTAGAAAAACATTCAACGATGCTTAATGGAAACAGAGAAAGCCAGTGAAAGAGAGAGAATGAGATATGGGTTTGAAAGAGAGCATTAGAAGAAAAAAGAGTAAAGACGGAAATAGAGAGAGAGTTTATCAAAGTTCTGTTATTGTGTTCCTCGGCTCTTAGATCAGAAGCAGGCTAATGATCCCGCTGACCTTCAGAGGAGGTCAGAATGCTTACGAGGCGGAACAGCATCTTCAAGGACTGCTTTGGCCTCTCTTTTATCATTAATTAATTCATGTTAATTACTGGATTAGAGAGAAAAGGTCTCGGGGATCCAAAGACCGCAGAGCATCTGCCCTTGACATGACATGGAAGGAAAAGGTGAAGCAGTGTGATCAGGATCGTATGCTTCTGAATCAGACGCTTTATACCTCTTTACAACATGATGCAATCAAGATTAAAAACAAACTAATGCATCATTTCAAATCTTTTCTATTTAAAATAAAGATTAAACAAATTAAAAATATAAATGTTACGAAAATAAGCAGAAAATAATGCTACCATTTTTGTATATTTAAATTAGCATAAACTAAAGGCAATACTAACACATTCTGTATGAATTAAAAAGCATTAAATATAATCTCTTCCTCTTATTTTTCTTATTTTTTTAGCATTGTGGTCATGAAAATGATCTGGTTTGGGGAAATTTGCTTAATTATCATGAAAATGTTATAATCGAGTCTTCTGTCTTCAACATATACTAATATTATAATTATTTTAACAATAGTTTTATTTAGTCTAATAAATATATTATAGTCATGAAATGTGATGCAGACATGTTTTTGTCAAGTGGGATTTACTTAAAAAGCGTAATACTGTAGATTATCGATTATTTTGTAAAAATGGCAAAAAGAAAGGGGTTTAGCATTGATCCAGAGTAATAGTATTGTTTGGTGTCATTATAAATGTATTACATTTAGAAATTATTCAGTCCAACACAGCTTACAAATGCCTCATTGTTTAGTGCACGCAGCTTTATTCGCATGCAATATTGATTTCCCAGCACGTGTGTTACAGAACCTCATCCTTACCTACGTACAGTAATCCTCCAGGGCTCTCCGTGCACAGCTGAACACTCGGTGTGTGAGTCAAGTCAACCCTGTGTAACACACACTCTGCCCTGAGTAACACACCCGCTATGCGAGATCTGACATGACATATTTGGGGTTGCGGCAGCAGAGAATTTGTGTGTGTATTCATGAATCTCTGCAAGTCTGGGCGTTTGTGAAGCACTCGGTGGGTTTATCGTGTGTATACGCGTGCACGCACAAAGGATCTATGATCTGAGCTTGCGGGTTGAAGTGTGAGAGTGTGTGTGTGATGGAGAGGGAGATTGTTTTAGACAGGTATTAAAGTGTAATAGGTTACGTCACGTCGCCTGCTCTGTCTCCTGCTGTTAGTGTCAGCGTTCAGCTTTGCCCTCTTCGGTAGCGGTCGTGGCGGGCTACCCCGTCTCCCCTGCGGGCCTTCTGAAAAAGTGCACATCTAAAGGAAATGTCAGCGTGTCCTGACTGCCTCTCCAAACCGAACAAGCCTTCTCCTCCTTTGCACCTATATAACACCAGCTCTCTCTTTTTGCATATCACCTACATTTATGGCTCCCCAGCTCTTCCCAAATTTTACAGGCCTCTGTCCAAGCTGTTGGCCTGATGTACGGTTCATCTGTGTTTTCTCTGCAGTGAGCCGTTATGTACATTTACAAGCTTGCGTTTGGATGTGTGCAGCCCACAATACTTCATTAATTCAATCTAAATGGGTTTGTCTCCTTTAATCTCAGGAGAGATTTTATGGTTATTTTTATTATTATTTGATGGACTTTTGATGGTTATAAAATCTTTTTTTTCTTCATCATTTCCTCACTGCTGCATCCAGATCTCTCCATTAGTGTCTCTCTCCGAGAGAACCTGTCAATCAGTTGCTCCTGTGATCATTTCTGCCTGGCTGGTGGAAGCTGAGCGGCAGATCTGAAAACAATCTGCCACCTATATAACAACGAGAATTATCATATTCCATATTCTTAGTGATGCCTTCTGTATTCTAATAATTACATTAGTATATGGCACAGCACAAAGCCCTTTTTGTCATGGTTACAGCAACAATGGAATTCCATGATAATAACTATTATGACACTCTTCCAAATCAGCTTTTTCACATACTGAAAAAAGGAGTATGATTTTTAGATAATTGGAGTCAGTTTAACCAAAAATACTATTTATAAAATGTCACATTTAATTTAATTCAATGTGTTACTTGCCATATGTTTGTAATGTTTTGGTAAATTTAGCAGTAGTTTGGGTGAAAATATAAGATTTACTATTATGTATTGTTATTTCTTTCTTTCTTTTGTACAATATTTATTAATTCATTCATTTTTTTTAATAGGTAATGACAACATTTACTGCAGAGGTGCTCAGTTCTGCTCTGATTTATCCTTCCTGCAGCGTTTAAACCCAGTTCTAATCAAACATGTCTGAATCAGCTAATCAGTGTCTGAGTTCATTTGTAAATTACCGCCAGGTGTGCTGAGTGACGTTAGGACTAAACTTTACTGCAGTTGATTTTAAAGTGCAAGATCCCTGCTTTAGACTTTGCAACACATTCAAACTTATGATTTCACACTTAGTCTTACTCTTAATCAGGTGCAATATGATGAAACTGCCATTAGCCATCTGCATCAAACTGAAGACTCTGATGGACAACCTCTTTGTGTGCACCTTTTTTCCCTAAACACTTAAGCTCTTTGCTGTTCCCCTGTGGTCAGTGAATGAAGTCCAGTGGTTCCATTACAGTGCAGGGCAAGGTCACTTACTGAAACCTTCACATTTCCTGTCCCTTAGTGCTCAAGTTAATTCCAAACCTTCACTTGGACAGCAAAAAATCCATTGCAATTTAAAAAAAAAAAAAAAACGGTTGAAGAAACATTTTTTTCAAGGAGTATTGGTCTTGTGTTCTCACTATGGCTTGCATATATTAAATAGTTCACCCAAAAATTTAAAATAGCTGAAAATGTACTCCCCTAAGACCATCCAAATATCAGAACAGATTTGGAGAAATTTAGCATTGTATCACTTGCTCACCAATGAAGTGAATGGGTGCCGTGAGAATGAGAATCCAAACAGCTCATAAAAACATCAAATAAAACCCTAACCCTAATAATGCCTCCTCCAGTGAAAACATGCCCTGTTTTCCTCTCACATCAAATCCACGACATGTTTAGAACTGTTTTGGATTGTTTTTACTTGCTAACAGTGCTTGATCTGTGCTTATTTCTCTCGTAATTCAGATGAGATTACTTTTTCACAGGAGAAAGCAACATTACGGATAGAGAACAAATTTTAGCAATCATTCGAGGATAAAAAAACTTGTATTACAAACACGCAGCTTTTCACGTCACACTATGTTACCCGAAGGATTGTGGTTGTGTGATTGCTTGTGGATTATTCCGATGCCTTTATCAGCTGTTCGGACTCTCATTCTGACGGCACCCATTCACTGCAGAGTATCCACTGGTGAGCAAGTGATGTATTGCTACATTTCTCCAAATCTGTTCTGATGAAGAAACAAACTCATACATCTAGAATAGCCTGAGAAAAATCTCTGTAAATCATGATTTTTTGGGTGAACTATTCATTTGGTTTTTAATTGCTGCTGCTTTCATTATTCTCATTAGTCACTTTGGATAAAAGCATCAGCCAACTGAATAAATGTAAATTTATGGAGAATCCCCATTTCAATATGGACAGAAAATGTACCTGTCACTAGAATCTTGTTCCATCACACCTTATTAGGACAGAATATTAGTTTGAAAGATTTAGGATTAAACAAAAGATTTGACGTTTTTGCATAATTACATAATTAGAATTTGATGAGTAGTTTGAGATTAAATCTTGTGCAGTAATGGATATTTTACATAAAAGGTTCAGAACAGATTTTTTAAAAACACATTTAGATGCTAACCATGAAAAGCCTCTGCCCACATCGCTTAATCTGTATTCATATTTATGACTCTGTATCGTATGAACCGTATCTGTCATCTTCAAGTGCTCCGGCATTAGTTTTTTATACAGTGAAGATATGCTAGATGCCTAAAAGTCCAAATATTCTTCAGATTGTAACATGCACCACAGCCAGGACCACAGAATAAAACCTTCAGTGCTCAAATCACAGATTTAGTGTACTTTAATGATGCTATAGCTAATTTTTGCCATTAAAAGTCTTAAATATGACTCCCCTCTTCATGTAACGTTTGTAATCATTCTCAAGGGGCAACACCTGATTACCATTTTTTACATTTTGTATTTAATGTAGTACTCCATTTATGTTATTTGTAACTACATTTATACTGATGACTGATCAGTTGCAGTAAATTGACAGACTAATGTGTTATAGCTCAATCTTCTCACATTTATGTAAAACCATTTATGTAAATCATATGATCATGATATGATAATATACAGTGAGGGATTTTAATGAGACAAACTGGCCATATTTTGAGGAATGGTGTAGTTGTGTTAAGTTGTGGGCGGAATAAAAGATTGACAAGATATTACGCACACATTCATTTCAATCTATATGCAAACAGTTAACACATAAGCGCCTGTCCCCGTTTCTATGGCAACCCACAATGTCACCGTCCGTGGTCTCTGCAGTGGGTCCATTTCTGAAGTCTGAAGTCAGCCTCTCCCCATCTCTCTCTCTCTCTCTCTCTCTCTCTCTCTCTCTCTCTCTTCTCTCTCTACTTCTCTCTTCTCTCTCTCTCTCTCTCTCTCTCTCTCTCTTCACTTTGTTTTCTGTAGCTGAGCCAGGATCCTCCACATTGCATTTCTTTCGACTTTATAAAGAGGTTTCTCTCTCTTGGGTTTTTAGATGTGCGCTGTTCATTTTCCTCTCCCTCTCTTTCTCACTCTTCCCTCTCTTCAGCTGTAAGCATAAATATTTTGGGCCTTTGCAGTCAGATATAATGTTAGACTGTCAGCTGAATCATTTCGATGCTAATTTTCTTGGCATCTGTGATGAGTAAATTCTCTGTGGCAAACACATTGTCATCAGCTTTTGAGGATTGTAATCCCCCCCCCCCCATCATTCGCTAAAGCACCAGGATCTGAGCAAAGCACTTGATAAACACACACACTCTTTGAGGGATAAACACACGACACCAATGCGTTCACACACTCACGCAGGGAGAAAGCTCTGATTTTAATTCACATGTTACGTAAGATGGATATCCGTACACTTGTGCACTGCCAGATTTGTACCTTTTTATGCAGTTATTTTTTATTCATGTATTCAGAGATGAAGAGACTCTAAACAGCCCTACTGTAAAGCACAGGGTCCCACAGACATAAGCTCACACACACTGTGCATTCAATTCTCTTCTTTTGCAGGCTACAGCTTTTTGTTTTTCGATTACAGCTCAAGTAATTCGGTTCAGTTAAGAACGCTACGGCAAAGATAACCCACTGATCCGCAAAATTCAAGATAGTGGCCTCGTTGTCAAAAAGTCTCGGCACGTAACCGCTATTCCTGCAGGGACAGAGTCATCAGTCCATATCACGCAGCCACAGCCTTGAACTTCTGGGTGAATTCTGCCGCATACACATTAAACAAACACCTGCTCACGCGCTCTCTGGTGTGATGTGCACACACTCCGCTTGTTCATACTGTCACGCTGGCCTGCGTGTGTGTTTCTGTACTGTACATGTGCGCCTGCTGCTTAGCCATGTGAAAGTTGCCTGTGCATGGAGGTCAGTTCCAGCGGTCGGGTGGGTGTTGTGTAAAGCCTGCGGGTCGGATGCAGCTCTAATGCTGACCAGATGATGGCAGATACACAGGGGAGAAAGACCAAGGCTTCTGACTGCTTCTCATGCACTGAATGCTCGATTTGGCTTTATGAGACCTCCATGAGGCCAACAGAAAAAGGGAATTCAAAGACTTTAAATTCAAAAATGAGAAGGGAATAAAAAAATGGAAGAAGGGAAAAGGAAAAAGGAGGCTGGGTAACAAATGAAATCAGTAAAAATACATTTCCATTAAATTTCCTGTATGTTCTTTTAACCGTACGCATTAGTCATCCTGTAAAATTACAGAAATATTATATGTGTAATTCATCTAAAACTTATGAGAGGATCTTGTAGCACCACTGCAGGGGGTCTGCCAAAATTGTTTTTATTTCTGAAACATAATTAAAGCATGCACTTTGTATTAACATAGCATTATTGTCCATTGGTGTGCATGCTAATATAGTTATATAACCATTATAGATATTGTTATCATTCCTGGTGTGAATGGAGTTTTAAAATGCTTGTTTTTATTAATAGAAAAAGCTATTAACACAACTTACTAATTGCTATTAATACAACACAAAGCTATTAACACAACACAAAGCTGTTGTATGGCTTCAGAATAAAGCAATGTTTCAAAGTTTGGTGTTGGTAATATATTTGCAATGATTTTGAAAGGAGACTCTTAAACTCACTAAGGCTGTATTTATTTGATTCATTAAATGCAATAAAACAGTAATATTGTGAAATAGTATTGCGATTTAAAGTAACCGTTTTCTGTTTTAATATGTTTTCAAATGTAATTTATTCCTGTGATGGCAAAGCTGATTTTTTTTCAGCAGCTGTTACTCTATTTCTGTGTAATATTTTCCCCCATTATTTTTTGAGAATAGAAAGTTCAAAAGAGCAGCATATATTTGAAATGGAAATCTTTTGTTACAATATATCACTGTACAGTCACCTTTAATCAATTTATTGCATCCTAGCTGATTAATAATATTAATTGCTTGAAAATAAAAACGATATACTGACCCCTAAACCGCAGTGTACATGGAGTGTGGTGTGCACTTTTTATTTTTATTGGTGTTTTTCAAAATTTCTCCTTTTGTGTTTTCCTTGAAAAAATCATATGGTTTTGGGATGACATAAGGGTGAGTAAAATGTCAACAGAATTGTGACTTTGATGAAGTTCCTTTAAGAAACAAACACACAACACCTAAAACGTTTCTCCAGCATGTGCCTCATCGCAGCCTCTAATTTGTTTCTCAATATGAATTCATTAAAGTCTTGTTTAGTTGTGTCTTTTAAACTGAGTCGAGAGGAGTTAATTTGGCGATGAGCTCAGACTACCTTGATTTAATTGAGAGTTTTTGACAGGGTTTTTTGGAAACAGCTGTCTGTGTTTTTCTACTCCTTGCCGTCTGGCTTTGTCAGAATTCATCTGTGGGTCGGTTTTGCCCACGTCCTCTAATCCCTAAATGTGGTTACTTTGTTGAGTGCTCTCTTTTGCCTTCCCCCTCTATATTTGTGTACAAGTGTGTTTGTGCGAGCTCTTAGTGTTGTTCTGCTTGTCTAAGCCAGTGTGAAGCTGCAGGATGTAACCGCTGGCCAGAAAACTGCTGCAGGCTTTCAGTGCCACACCACATCAGTGTCAGAGAGAGAAAGTTTCTCTCTCTCACACAAATACACACACTTATCTCTGTGTTTGCTGACTACGATCTTTGTTTTGGAGCTACCATATAATAAGTGAAATATGGAAATGTCTCTGTTGCAGTGTCCATATGCACATTTACGGCTTGTCTTCCAGTAGCCAGTTACATAAACATAGCCACTTTAAGACTGTGTCTTAAGAACTAGCCTTGATCAACTACAGTCTTTCATTTGTGTTCAAATTAGACGCTCCTTTTTTAAGGACAAAATAGTTCATTAATTGTAAGTCGATCACTAACTCGTAGTCTAACTGATCACAGCAGGAGTGTGATGTTGGGTATGTCTATTAAAGAGACAATTCACCCAACATTGAAATAGAAAAAGAGAGATTCTGAAGTATATCTATGACACTATTTTCACTGTAATTAAACTAAAAAGATGACTGGGACTGTTAAGCTCAAACATGACAAATAATTTCCACAAAATATCACACCATATGACTCAACCACAATGAGTCTTATGAAGTCATACAATAGTTTTAAGTAAAATAAAAATTACGTTTTTGTTGCAATTCACTGACAATCTTCATCGACCAATGAAATATTTAATAAAAGAGAATTGTATCCAATTTATTAAGACAGGCTTTGTGATTTGGATCATTAGACTCAATAAAA
Organism: Ptychobarbus kaznakovi; assembly: GCA_027422405.1. Taxonomy (NCBI): domain Eukaryota; kingdom Metazoa; phylum Chordata; class Actinopteri; order Cypriniformes; family Cyprinidae; genus Ptychobarbus; species Ptychobarbus kaznakovi. Next base: position 33,827,088 of record CM049795.1, on the reverse strand, counting down.
AGATCGGGCAAAAAGTAATGTTTCATTCGTTAATCACTTGTCTTGGGTGCATGCCTATATCTATATCTGAATAATGACTTATATTCCAGCCTGGTTCTTTGGTTTGAAAATACTTTTAATATAGCGCACAAGGCATGCAGACAACGTTTGTGGTGTTTTTGAGGTTTTAATGCTACTGTAATTGCATGGAAAAGATTTTTCTAAATTGTGTTCCAAAAAAAAAAGAAAGTCACGCATGTTTGGAACATCAGGGTGAGTTTTGGGTGAACTATTTCTTTAATAAACAAGCAGCAGCAAAAAACAGTTTGATGAAATGATGTGCAGATTGATTCAATTGCACTATTTTTATCAGACGCTTATACAACCCAGCGAAGGGGTGGGGGTAGGAAAGTGCTGACTGCAGACTTGGAGCTACGCAGTGATTTCTGTGTGAAAAATGGGTTTAATGAGCCACTTTAACTTTCACATTATCAGCCCGAGAGAATCTGCAGTCCTACACTTGCCTTTTCAAAAAAACACCACAAAAAAGAAAGAGACTGCATTAATTTAGGAATAGAAAAGAAGTGAGAGAGGAATAGAAGAGACGGGGCAAGGAATAAACGAGAGGCAAAATGAAAGAGATGAAATCCAGCGAAAGGCTGATTTTTATCTTAATCCCACAGTTATTGGCCTCCGGATGTCTGCTCTGATCCGGGGATCCCTTTAGTGGCCCCTTTGATCCACGGTCCCAGACAGACCGGGAGCCCGTTCCACGGTCGTTTGGGTTTTTACCTGTTGGCACAAGCGGGATGAGTGAGCAGCTCATCAAACGCGTGACCGCAGGCTCCTGATTACAGAAGCAGATGGGTGATGTGGAAGTGCCGTTCACGTACACATGTGTAAGTTTATATCTATCTCTCAGCATGCCGCCGCTGTGATCCCGACGGGAGACCCACGCTTCAGCCGGCGAGGATGAGGATTACCATCACACACAGCGGCTAAATCACAACTTTCCCCCGTTCAAATGATAGAGCTCCCTGTTATTGTATTTGAGGCAAGTTTTCTTTTGTTGCTTTAACTTAACTTCATCCGATTTGAAAGTGAGTCTGCGCTGCTGCGATCTCCATTAAAGATCCCTGCGGGGTCAGTCAGGAAGTGTGGAAGGGGCTGACATATAGAGAAATGCAAGGAGATAAGAGGCCACAGAGTCACAGGAGGGTGAATAATGAACTCATTGAATAGTAAGATGGCAGCACTGCTAATAGAGCCAGACACATCATTAAAGCCCTACCTCACTGTGTGCATTTTATGTGTGTGTGTGTGTGTGTGTGTGTGTGTGTGTGTGTGTGTGTGTGTGTGTGTGTGTGTGTGTGTGGTCGGGGGCTATTTCAAGCTAATTCAAGCAATTTTTTTGTGATATTGAGTATTTCAAAATTTATAAGAGTAGAACAGGAGATGAACAAAATCAAAAAGAGTTACCAAGAAAGGAAATGACAGTGATATACTTCTAAGTGGAAAGGGATAGAGAAAGAGTGTAAGTGAGAAGAAAATGATGAGAAATGATATGAAACACAAGAGAGATTGTGTTTTTCTGTGCCGTCTGAGGATAAAAGAGGAAAGAATCTAAAGGAGAGACGTGAAGACGGCATTAGAGAGATTCAGGCTTCTTTTGTAAGGCTTTCAAATGAACTCCGCTGAACTCAAAAGATACCGTTTTTCAACCCCTTTCAAACAAAAAGGAACAGTTCAGCCAAAAATGAAAAGTCTGTCATAATTAACTCACCCTCATGTCGTTTCAAACCCGTATTGCGTGGAAAAAAGCACCATTTTAGAGAATTGTGCTAGTTGTTCTTTTCCATGCAATTAGACTTTTAAGCTTTCATGTTTCATGACACAAACGTAACATACTGTAATATTTCTGCTAATCTTATCTGAAGCAATAGGACAGCTTTGTGAGAAACAGACCAAATGTGGGGATAGTTCACCCAAAATTTACTTTTATCATTTACTCACCTCCATGTCGTTCCAAACCTGTATGAGTTCTGTTTTAATATTGAACATAAAATATATTTTGAAGAATGCTGGTAATCAAACAGTTGATGGTCCCCATTGACTTCCATAGTATTTCTTTCCCTATAATGGAAGTGAATGCGGAACAACAACTGTTTGGTTCTTTAAAATATCGTTTGTGTTTAACATAAGAAAGAAACTTATACAGGTTTGAAACGACATAAGTGTGAGTAAATGATGACAACATTTTTCGTTTTTGGGTGAACTATTCCTTGACGTTCTAGTGAGTTGCAATCACATGAAATATACCAGTACAATTTCTCATTGTGACATCTACAGTAGAAAGAAATATGGGTTTAAAGTGAATAATGGTTCTGTGAGTAAATTCTGACATGTAGTAATGTTTGTTTTTGACTGAGCTATTCCTTCAGAAAGTGTTGTAATTTTCTGCATTACCAAACGAAGTTTCAAACAGGTTTTCTTGATTAATCAGCAAGAATGATTGACCAAGGCAAATTCAAAAAGACATGAAACTATTTCAATTTCTATATGAAAGTCTTTGCAGTTTCCTTCCTCAGCCCAGCGAGTCAACAAAACACAACATAGATACAAAAGGGGTTACTGAAGGGAAAACAGAGTAGGATGTAGGAACAGAACGAGAGGAAGGTTTTTTTTAGATACGTGGCTAAATCACTCCCTGTAGAGTGAGCCTGAGGATATTGAAACAACCAAAGCAGGAACTCTCTCTCTCCCTTGTTCTTTCTTCCTCGTGTGCTCAGATATTACTTAAATCAACATATATACAAACAGTTGTTTCAGTGTGAGTATATTTTCTCATGCAAACACACACACACACATTAAAGAGTTATATTACAATTTTAAATATTTTTCATATTATATACAAAAATATGTATTTTGAGTGTGTTGTGTAATATTGTTATTATTATTTATTAATATATTTATTTTTTATAAAACACTTAACGTCTTTTTTAATACTATATATAGTATAGTACTAAAACAATAGCTTGGTCCTGTTGATTATAATAATTGATAACTGACTGATAATTAATATGACGTATGCTTATTATTTATTCTGTCACTTGAACTTATTTATGGTTTGTTAGTAAATATGTTCCCTAAAGACAAGAGTAAACCCAGTAGGAGTGCAGGGTTTTGAGTCTTTTTAGAGAGCGGAGGGTGATCAGAGCTTTGCTCGAGGTGTTCTGGGAACATTCGTGGGAAGTGATGTGTGTCTGTACATGTGAGTAGAAGGGTGTTTGGAGGAATGGGGCATTAAACATCTGGCGGAGAGGTTTGGGAAAGTCCATGCAGCTGTCTCATAGGACACACACGTACATGCACGCACACACACACACACACACACACACACACACACACACACACACACACACACACACACACACACACACACACACACACACACACACACACACACACACACACACACACACACACACACACACACACACACACACACACACAGTGATTAATCAAGAATGCATCAGCACATCTGAGTGCTGACCTGCTTATGTAATCCAGATAATGGAAGGCAATGTGCCATGTCAGTCTACTCATAATGAGCGAGTACACACACACACACACACACACACACACACACACACACACACACACACACACACACACACACACACACACACACACACACACACACACACACACACACACACACACACACACACACACACACACACACACACACACACACACACACACACACACACACACACACACACACACACACACACACACACACACACACACACACACACACACACACCTCTCTGAGTCATGGGGATCAGGAACCCGTGTGCCATTCTGAGCAGTTAGGACTGCATGATGGGATGGTATTTCAAAGGCAAGCTTCTTTCGCAGAGTTTCACCGCTGTGACCTCCAAATGAAAAGCTTTGTAGATAGTGTCACCAAAGGGTGATTTTATGAGGCTTCTAGCTAGCAAGACAGCAGTAAGTGTATACAGTAAGCAGTAAAAATAATGAAAGCAAACAAGAGAGGAAATAAAGAACAAGTATAAGCCAGAGGCCGTGCATTACAGTGTTTATTATATTGGTAAACACACAGCATTTAGTTTTAACAAAACAATGTCAATGGCAATGTAATAAAATACCATTTTGTATTAAATAGCTACATAAATTACTTGTAATTATCAGTATAAACAATGTTTTTACCAAGTACTGTACTGCATTAGCCTAAATGTTGTTTGTTTACTATGGAAGCACATTTGCACAAAGAAAAAAACTATAAAACTGAGACAAAGAATAATAAATAGTACAATTGTGAGATATAAAATCACATAATGATGGCCTTAAGAGAAATAATGAAGTCATAGTGGTAAGATGTAGTTGAAATTACGAGAAAGTCACACTTTCTCGAGAATTTGAAAAAAATTAGAAAATTATAAGTCGTCTCATGATGCAATTACAAGAAATAAAGAAGTCACAATGGTGAGATTTAGTTGCGATTATACAACAAATAGTCACACTTGTCATTATTTGACATGCACTGTAGTTTGACACTTCTTAAGAATAAGAAATAGTGAAATTATGAGATATAAAAAAAAAATTATGCACTTACAAGAATGAAAAAAGGCACAAAGGTTGGACAGTTGCAATTACAATATAAAAAGCATAATTGTGATTAGGCTTGCACTGTAGCTTTGACATTTCTTAAGAATAGGAAATAGTGAATTTGAGATATAAATTCACATAACGATGCAGTTATACAAAAATGAAAGTCACAATGGTGAGATAAAGTCACAATTACAAGAAAAAGTCATATAACTGATGTGCTATAGCTTGATGCTCCTGAAGAATAAGAATAATCATGCAGTTACAAGAAATAAAACATTGTCAATTGTTGCAATTAGTTGCAGCTGTGATTATCTGACACGTGCTGTAGCTCCATATAGGGTTCAAAGCAATACTGAACACTGACATGAATCACGTGAAAAGGCCTTCAGAGATTAACCAGGACGCTTCTGAACAGACTATTTATGGTCCTAGAAACAATGCAGTGGGTCAGACACAGCCAATCAGAGCTGCTAATTAAACTGGTGATTACACACCGTTAAGGGATTAGTGACTGATGTGGAAGAACTGTCCTCCATGTCTCCTTCCCTCCATCCTTCTGTCCTCTACTTTTCTCTCCCTCTCTCTTTGTCATCATTCATTTTCTCCCTTCCTTCTATCTCCCTTTCCATCCAATCTGTGTATCACTCTCTATCTTTCTCTTACACACTCTTTCTCTTACTGCCATTCACATCCCTGTCTTTCTTTCAGTTTCTCTTGTTCTCTTTGTGCCTCATGGTCCCTCTAATAAAGAAAAATGAACAGCATAATGCTGACAAATTAGAGCACAACCTCAGTAAACAAACACAGCTTCAGCTGAGCAAGTAATAAACTACAGCTTTGCTTCTTATCATTAGCATGGAGTCACTAATCGCTAATGTGCTGTTTTTCATATTAAAGATAATATATCTGATCACACACCAGCTTATGGGAAATGAGGTTAATAATCTAAACTCTGACGTGCGTGTGTGTGTGTGTGTGTGTGTGTGTGTGTGTGTGTGTGTGTGTGTGTGTGTGTGTGTGTGTGTGTGTGTGAATGCACCTCCTGGTGTTTTGGAAAAGTTGCTGATGTCTTGGCTCTTTTCTTCAGCAAACTGGGGCTGTGTTTGTGTATTTGTTAGTCTGTCATAGCCAAACCTTTGAATAAACGGCATAAGGTCTAGTCCACATCGCGGCTTGTTTTGGCCAAGAGCTGTTCACATTGACAAGGAGGGAGTAAATTAATACTATTATTCAACATGAGTGCATTACATTTATTAAAAGTGTCAGTAAAGACATTAATAATGTTAAAAAGGTTTCTATTTCAAATAAATGCGGTTCTTTTGAACTTTCTCTTCATCAAAGAATCCTGTACCATGGTTTTCACTGAATATTAAGCAGAACGACTGAAACTAATCATTAATGAGCAGCAAATCAGCATATTAGAATGATTTCTAAAGGATTTTGTGCCACTAACGATAAAATGGCTGCTGAAAACTTTGCCATCACATGAATAAATTATTTTTTTTAATTATATTTAAACAGTTAGGCATATTTTAAATTGTAATGATATTTCACAGTATTTCTGCTTTTATTTTAAATTGTATTTTTTGATATTTAAACAAATAAATGCAGTATTTTAAATTGAATTGTCTTTTTAACCCTACATTTTTGAATGATAGTGTATTTTTGCATTTGTATCAGTGATTATGTGCTGAAATTTGAGTAACAACACTATTATTGCTAGACTAAATTCAAGAAGTATGCCTGAATTATGCAACATAACCTCAAAACTTCAAAATGAGCACATCAATGCAAGACAAGAAAACAGAGAAAGAACTCTTTTTGCTGAAGAACAGCAGAAGATGTGACTCCTCAGATCTGCTGAAGTGCAGCAGCATTAAAAGACCAAACAGCAGCAGCCATCAAATGAAACATCACAGATGCCTCTCCTCTCTTTAAGAGAGCATCTTACAAGATTAAACCAGAGCAGATCTCAGTGCAGACACATGCACGAGCCTCAGAGTGCATCTGCAGTGCACCGAATACTTAGAGAATCATAGATTATCTCAGAATTATACAGATTATCATAGTAGGATTAATGCTAGACCTGTAGAAAACCAGACAGTGGTGCTTTGAGTAAAAGCTGGAATAGAGTAAAGAACAAAAGAGGCTGTTGGTAAATATGGTGCAGAATAACTGAATGCTGTGGCTGTTGTTAGTGTGTAGAGGTCATTTCATTAAAGCTCTTTCACTCTAACCACAACCAGAAGTCATTCATTTTCAATGAGAGCTTGCAAAAGTTTGTGCAAGTAAGCAGTGACTACCAATGGGAAGGATGAAATTGGAGCATTGTGAGCAATTCACTGTTGTATACGATTTGTCTTCGCCCACATAAAGCGATGTTAAAAAATGATGCATGGAAAACCACGTCGGCATTCTTATTCCTTTGATTCATTCATTGATAGTCGTTCATCTTGTTCATGGTGTGATGTATTGTGCGCTGCTGCGATCTATATACAAATGCTTTGCCATGCAGATTGTTCATTTTTAGCAGCAAGAAAACTGAATCACTGTCAAAATGACATCTTATTTGAAATGACAATACATCTAATTTGTGATAATTTGCTCACCAGTAATGTTACGTAATCTAGCAGCAGGGACGCTTACTAGTGACCAACCTGGCAACATTCAGTGCACCGAATGGTGTGGGGAATAAACCGTACTTGACTTTCCATCGGTAGTATTGGTGCTTTGATAATGTTCTCAAAACATTGGCTAAAACGTAACCCTAAAAACGTAACCCGAAAAACGTTATCTATGCATTGTTCACAGAATGTTTTTCTTACAAACTGGTTAAGGTTGAAGTTCATCTAATGTGTTTCAAATGTTACTATTTTCTGGAATGTTCAGGGAACATTCAAAAGTAACGTTCCCCTAATGTTTGCAAAATGATCAAATGGATTCAATAAAATGGTCATTTACATTACCAATATTGCAGGTTGCAATATTATTATGATTTTTTTTTTAAAACTGGACATGTTGAACATTCAGAAATTGCTTTAACTTAATGGGAACATTTACGGTGGCCGAGAGAGCTCAACGCGCTGCAAATAGAAAAAAACAGCTGCAAATTAAGAAAACAACTTCATCAATTTTACAACACATGCACTGCAAATGCTCACAATAGAAACTAATAACATTCTTTATTTGTTTGTGTTGTGAGCATTTGCAGCACCTGTCAAATTGATGAAGTTGTTTTCTTGATTTACTGGTGCTTTTTCTATTTTATGTGTTTTCTGAAGTTGCAGCGTATTGAGCTCTCTCGGCCACCGTAAACATTAACAAAACATTCTTGTAAAATGTTTTAGCTGTTCGTAATTTTCAATTATAAATACAAATACATGTAAATATTAGTCCTGTCAAACGATTAATCGCGATTAATCGCATCCAAAATGACAGTTTTTGTTTATATAATATATGTGTGTGTACTGTGTATATTTATTATATAAATACACACACATACAGTATATAAATTCTGAACATATTTACATGTATTTACATGTATATATTTATATTAATATAATTTATATTACATATAAATCTATTTAATATATAAACAACGTTTTTTATGAAATATATACATGCATGTGTATTCATATATACATAATAAATATACACATTACACACATATTATGAAAAAAAAATTTATTTTGGATGTGATTAATCGCGATTAATCGTTTGACAGCTCTAGTAAATATATAACGATGTAATGGGAAAAATGTCTGTTATCATGTATCAGTGTGGATTCCGCTAAATGCTTCCCTCTGCCACAAAATTATGTATTTTAATTATCTTCATTCAAAGGATTTTTTCCATCAAAATTTGATTAACATTTGATAATATGTGATGCATATTGTAGAAGATGACCTGCTTTGGATTGTGATTTTTAAGTCCCAGTTCATTCCTCACAGGTACCTCTTATCTCTCTTAAATTGATCTTTTACCCCTGAACTCTCTCTCTTCCTCTTCCATGCCCTTTCTTCTCCCTTTTCTCCTTTCTGTCTTGCTGCAGTGGGTAGATTCTGTGTTCTCAGTCTTTGAGGAAACAGCAGCAGGGTAAGCCCTGGGCTCTCTCTGTATTTCCAAATAAAAGAACAACAGAAAGATAAAGACCCGGATGGGCTGGAGAGGGCAAATGGAAGACAGATGGAAGGGGAAAAAGTGCTGAGAGATAAAGGGAGATGAGCAAAAAGCATTAACTATTGCTTGCAGTTACATATTCCCACCTGAGAAGGGCAGCAGAGATACAGCTCAGTCACGACGTAAACACAAAGAGGGAGGACTGCAGTGAGAACAGATATCTGTGTAGAAATAGCAAGCTAACATGTATGCAGAAATGCAATTAGTATCTTGTTTGCATATAAGGAGTGGCTGTAATATGATTTCTATGGAAACAAACATTTCAATGTCTTGAAGCACTGTTCAATATTTCCCCCTGCACTACAAGGTGTTTAATGACTGACTCACGCACATTATTAGGCTTGCTAGTTCAGTGTATTCACACAGGGCATCGCTAATAGACCATCTTCTCACACTGGGTTTCCACCTCGAGTCTGTTTCATATTTAGCACCCTATTCAGGTAAGGCTGTTGGTCATTAGCAAACACAACTGCAAATTGTTGTCAAGGAAAGCAAGATGCTTACATAAATCACAAAGTAATTAGCAAACATAACTAGCTCTTTGGTAAGCTAACTGCTAATCATGGGAATTCACAGTAGAGAAGTCTGTTGGAAGTGTATGTATTTAATTTTAAAACGAAGAAACCACCTGGATCTAGATTGCTTCGCCAATTGGATGTCTCTGAGCTGCCATTGAAGCATTAGAGAGCAGCGTTAAGATTGAACGCTTTAGCTTATTACCCAAAGCACTTCTGCAGTCAACATGTAGGAGCGCCTGTTACTATATCCAGAGCCAGTGAAGCGTGAACGATCACAATCATTTTAGGACCACAGGATATGACATTTAATGTATTGATTTTACATTGACCATGGCAGTTACTAGGGCTGTATCTGTGATGTCCGCTTGGTGCATTAGACTTTTTTTTATCGTTATCTTTTTTTTATCTAGCCTTTTATTTAAAAAAATAAAAATTTCAGGTCAGGGAACACACAGAAACATTCATGCACATACATGTACATGACTCACTTTGACTTATTCTGCAGGTTTTTGATGGAATTAGTCAAGCTAAAGCTTCACGATAGCATATCTGCACTGCAAAAAGACTTAACATTTAGTCTTGATTTCCAAATAAAATAATTTAAATCGAAACATCTTTAAAACAGAATAAATTGACACAAGAAACTAAACTGCACAAGATATTATGTTTTCAGACAGTGTACAATGTGGATTTTCTGTGGAATTTATTTTACGAATACATCTTTTATTGTACTATACGTATTATAGCGTATTACATTAACCATTGTTTGAGTGAAAAGCTAAGTTGAACATTTTTGAATCACAAATGTTTCAATGTGTTCAGACTTTTATATTCAGCTGTATCTTGAATTAATTAACTGCCAAATTGTTTGGAAAAAAAAATGCCCAAAGAGGTAAAATTATATTCGCTGAAACAAGCTTTAATATCATTATGCTGTTTCACTTCTGAATTAAATGTATTACTTTTTTAAGTAAACTAATGTATTTTCATTGGAAAAATACTGGTTAATTAAGATTATTGTAAGATTAATATTTATTTATTTAGTTGCATTATTTTTTTTAAAGAAATGCATACTTTTATTCAGCAACAATATGTTAAATGGATAAAAAGTTATAGTAAAGACTTATATTGTTAGAATATTATATTATATTGTTATTTCTATTTTGAATAACTGCTGTTCTTTTTAACTTTTTACTCATCAAACAATTAAAGTAAAAAGTACAGGTTCCAAAAAATATTAAGCGGCACTTAAGTTTCAACACTGATAATAAATCAACATATTTAAATGATTTCTGAAGGATCATGTGACGCTGAAGTCTGGAGTAAAGGCTGATGAAAATTCAGCGCTGTGTCGCAGAAATAAATAATATTTTAAAGTATATTAAAATAGTAAACCAATATTAGAAAATGCAATAATATTTCACAATATTACTGTTTTTCTTTATTTTTGATCAGATAAATACACCATTGATGAACATAAGAGACTCCATCTTATCTCCATATTATTTATTTATATGCGTTAAGTTACATGTGCCATCGATTGTTTTCTATTGCTTTATACATTATTAAATTAATCTATTTCACTTGTCAGGCGTTTATAACACCACATTTTGATACTGATGCCGTATTACTGTTGATGGCAAGAAGTAGTACATTCAAAACATGCTCTGAAACTAAAAGGTTCAGATTAGCATGACATTTGTGAAAGGTTCTACTAACAGATCCTGCTGGTAGTTATTGGGATGGCAGGTTGAGCCATACCTATACACATGAAAGCCTTCACACACACGCACACACACACACACGCACGCACGCACGCACGCACGCACGCACGCACGCACGCACACACACACACACACGCACGCGCACATGCACACACACACAGAGAGCCTCCGTTGACATTTGTAAAAGGTCTTTGTAACTTTGACACATTTCAGAGAGGACATGTAGGGCCTTGGAGCGTGTGTTTGCGTATATGTGTATTGACTCACCATCTTGAAACCCATGATGCATGAGGATTTGTTTTCTTCTCTAAGACGCTTTTACTACTAGACTTCAAATTGTAAAGTACCACCCCCCCCCCCACACACACACACACAAAACTCTTCATGGCCTGAGAAACACAATCCCACTCCTGTCAGGTGTTCAGATTCAGCTGTTGGATCGGATCTCTCACTGAACATGGCATGAAGGCAATCACGGCCCACTCACTATCGGAACCAATTCAGACTCAACACTCCAACCGATCATTCAGCCACTCTGTGGATCACACATTATGTCCAACACACCTGAAAGAGCCATCTACACACACACACACACACACACACACACACACACACACACACACACACTCATCCAATCCAACATGCACCTGCCCAAGCTCAGTGAATGACATGATTGTACGAAAGTGATGAGTCTGTGAGCTGTAGCTTATATGCAGGAGCACTGAATTTGGATGTTGGCATAAGTTTGAGTGTCATTAGACTCATGTCTGGTTATTGCTCTTTATTTGTAATTGTCAGGTTTTGATGTATATTATGAAGCTTGTATAAATCTATTACCCCAAACATCCTATCAGAGGGTCTGAAGTAAATTTGATTTGTCAGACACAATGGTATAGGGCATGGGATTCGCTGAGTCTTCAATTTGGATGGGATACAAAAGATTCAAAAGATTTATTGGCTGTTTCACACAGAGAACAATAGAATTCTTACTTAAGCAGTTTGTTCGGCCCAGGGAAAAAAACTAAACAAATGAAGAATTGACAAATAGTGTTGGGACCTTGCGCAGTAAAATACAATACACTGTATTACGCTACACTGCTGTGTTGATTCAAAGGTAGCGTTGTAAAACCATTCTGAAAATACCAGGTTAGACTAGTATTAATAGCTGTGCAAGTCATGTGAGTTTGATGTTGTAGCAGGTTGACCAAGAAAGTTTTGCTGGTTGAGCTATATAAGAAGTTTAAGCAGCTGGCTTTACATCATATTTCAACCCAAAATCATAATTAATCAGAACGAGGAGCTCGCAAACATAATATTAGAAATGTTTTGAGCTTACGCAACTAAGTATTTCTTACTAACTACAGTTTTTGGTGCAGATGTTTTACAGGTTTTTTTTTTCAACCTAAAATCATTTGGGATCAGTAAGTTTTCTATTTTAATATACTTTAAAATATAATTTATTCCCATGAAGAAAAGCTGAATTTCCAGCATAATTATTCCAGTCTTCAGTGTCTCATCATTCTTCAGAAACCATTCAAATTTTTGATTTATAATCAACGTTGGAAACAGTTGTGTTGCTTAATATTTTTTGGGACCTGTGATACTTTTTTTCAGGTTTCTTTGATCAATAAAAAGTTAAAAAGAACAATGTTTATTTAAAATACAAATTTTGTGTTATAATATACACTACTTTTCAAAAGTTTGGGGCCAGTATTCATTTTCTTTCTTTCTTTCTTTCTTTCTTTCTTTCTTTCTTTCTTTCTTTCTTTCTTAAAGAAACAAATACTTTTCTATTTTCTAATAGATTTCTATTTTTAATAAATGCAGGTATTTTTATTCATCAAAGAATCAAAGAAAAAAAAGAACCACAGGTTCCCAAAAAATATTAAGCAGCACACCGGTTTCAACACAGCGCTGCATCAAATGCAATAAATTATATCTTAAAGTATATTAAAATAGCAAATCAACATTTGAAACTGCAAAAATATTCCATAATAGGAAAATACAGAAATAGTTTTCTGTATTTTTGATCAAATAAATACAGCCTTGATGAGACTCCATGCAAAAATCTAATAATAAAGGCTTGTTTATTGGAATTCATTAAAAAATCATTATGGTAACAAGATATGTTGCAAATCAATTTTTATTGTAAATAGTTAATAAATTTGAACCAGAACAGAGTCTTGTAACTTGACACTGCTCGCTGAGAATCCGAATGCCTGGTTGAAGTCGCGGTCATTCATCTTGGTGTCTTACGAGTTTCTCCTTGAATCCGGATTTGATGTGCTTTAAGATAGCTGGACGTTTGTTGCTAGGATACACTGATTACCTTTGTGATGTAATGGTGCCAGAGCTGTTTAGAGGATCATTTCTCATTTGTACATGAGAGAATGACTAAGAGAACGACAGAGATTGAGGAAGGGAAGAAAAGGGGATGGGATAGCACATGTTCAGAAAAATACTCATGACCTACATAAAGAGCTCTAGCACAGCAGTGCAGTGATGGAAGTTGATAGAGGGAGTTTTAATGCGTCCGTATCTCTCAATCTCTCCGCATGTGTCAGCTCAGTTGTGATATTTCACACTCCTGTTATTTCAGACGAGTCAAATTTAGCCCACTGTCCAGCAGGCTTTGAATGAAATGTATTTTGTTGGCCTTACGACGGATTGGTATCCCCACGAGCGGATTTGTCTTTTTATCTCGACAGAGCGATCGCTGCTGTGCGCAGAGCGGGTGGAAGACAGATGACGGACTTTCTTGTCCACCCTCTGGTTGAGATCAGTCAATAACTCCCTGCACTGCTGGTGCTCGGCTTACCCTAAAACTGTCCACATTAAGAGAATTTGTTTACTGTCTGAACCATTTACACACCCTGTGACGCCACTTTGTTTGGATCGAGCGTGTGTGTTGGAACTAGGATCTTTTGCGCACGCACGCACGCACACCGCACGCACGCACACACGCACACACTCTCTTCTCTAGTACCACTCTCCCTCTACAGGTCTCCTTCACCTTTTCATTTTCCCCTCATTCTAGTTTCAAGCACCCCAAACATCCCATAATGCATTTCTACATCTCCAGGCCTGTGGGGTCCTCTGGGTTCAGGCCGCCTTTGGCAGTTCTGAGCTAAGCTGCAAGGAGCAGACAGGAGAAGTGGGCGGCGTGTGAGTGTGTGTGTTCCCCAGCTGGTGTGTTAATTGATGGTGGAGTGCTGAGCTGCCAGATGGAGTTGGGAAGGTGCAAATTGATTCCTTGCATTCGTCTTCATTAAGGCGGCAGACTCCGGGGCCTCCATGTACTGGGCTTTGTACGAAGGAGAACGAAAGACGAGTGTGTGTATCTGTGTGTTTGCTTAGAAACTCTTTTCAGGACACAGATGGACTCAGTAGCTTTTAAAGCACTGGATTTCTCGATCTTACATCTGTTTGTGTTCATTGAAGAGGAACGAGCCAACGTTTCTGTGTTCAAATAGCTTGAGTTTTGTCTGTTTGGTCAGAGGACGGTAAAAGCGAGAGAGAAAGAGAGAGGAGAGAGAGAGAGAGAGAGAGATTGCATCTCTCTTACAATGCAGTAGATTTCTTGGTCTTATACAGGTGCATCTCAAAAAATAATTTTTATGAAATATTTGAACGTGAAAAAGTTTACCATATTTAGGCAATAAAGACTCATAAATGTTCATTTAAAAACGCATAGGCTATATCTATATTCGCATAGCTTCCTGACATGTATAAGTAATTAGTGACATAAACTTCAAAATTAGCCACTTTTTCAGTTTTAGACAGCCTTTTCTGACTCAAGAGGCTACGTTTTGAGTAAAAGTGTTCATTAATAGCTCAGCATAGCTCATAATTTTCAGTGAAAGTCTACGTTTAACTTTATGCCAGTTAGCGCATTCAGCACTCAGTAGTTTCATTTTAAATGACGGAGATCACCAGGCATTAGTTCTGACTCAAAAGAAAAACCATATATTTCAGCAATGCTGACTTGGCCAAAACCACATGGTTAAACTAGAGCCACATTGTGGTCAACTTGACGTGGCGCTGGGCACTTTCGGAGCGAGGATATAAACACCAGTAAAACATATTTTTTCAGAGACCAGAGAGCCTCACACTGCTCCGTACGTGGCTTTTGCTCCAAGCTCGCTCTTGCGGATGTCAAACACCAATCGATCTGTGTGGTGCCGCTTCTAGTCGAACACACCTAGTGCTGCAGGCTTATTGGCTCACTGACGTTGACGAGATTAACCCCTTAGGTATCGAAGTTTGGTACTGAATGACAAGACGTTTTTCGATACTCAATTGTATCGAGGCAGTTCGGTCGGTGCCTAAAAAGTATCAAACTCGATTCCCAGCCCTTCCCTCCACAAAGAGGGTAAGTCACAGAAGGTATTTTCTGAAAAGGGTGGGTGTTCACAGAGTGCTGTATCAAAGCATATTAAATGCAAAGTTGACTGGAAGGAAGAAATTGGGTAGGAAAATGTGCACAAGCAACAGGGATGACCGCAAGCTTGAGAATACTGTCAAGCAAAGCCGATTCAAACACTTGGGAGAGCTTCACAAGGAGTGATCTGAAGTGGGAGTCAGTGCATCAAGAGTCACCATGCTCAGATATCTTCAGGAAAAGGGCTATCAAGCCACTTCTGAAACAGAAACACGTCAGAAGCATCTTACCTGGGGAGAAAAAGAACTGGACTGTTGCTCAGTGGTCCAAAGTCCTCTTTCAGATAAAAGTAAATTTAGCTTTTTTCCAAACAATCGTCGATGTAGTTCATAATGCGAATACCCTGAAGCCGAAGAGGTACCAGGGTTGCATCTACGCATTTCGTGAAAGTGCGGGGTGATAATGCTAAGCCGAACGGAAGAACCCGATACTGGTATGCTTTGCCCCCAAAAGCGAACCTCAGGAATAGGGTTGGGTATCGTTTGAATTTTATCGATTCCGATTCTTTTCGATTCCCATTCTTCGATTCTTATCAATGTGATTAAATAATGATATCAAACATTCTTTTCGTGTCTCTTTTTATTCCCAAACCATTTATTGATTCTGAATGTGATTAAATAATGATATCATGGAAAAAATCATTTATCCTGTGTCTCTTTTTACATAAACACTGCAAACCATTTATTGGAGCTCTTTAAGAATACCATGGAAAAAAATCTGTTTGTGTGCAAAATAGGCTACATAAACACTGGACTGATTTAAGGATAAATTTATTTTTTTCTGTTTGTGTGCAAAATAGAAGTTGTGGTTCTGCTCATGATTCTGAAGAAAAAAATAAATGTATTTTTTTCCAATGGAAGTTGTGGTTCTAAATCACATCATGATTTATGAATTACTCACTCAAGAAAAAAATATTAGACTTGTTTCATAAACTAAATCACATGTAATTTATGAATTACTCACTCAAGAATCTCTTCTATGATAAAAGTTTCAAATACATTTAAACAAACACTTTTCATCTACATCTACATTATTTCTATATAAAAATGGATTAATCAGTTGACATAAAATACTAGATATTTTAGTGCCTAAAACACAGAATCTCTTCTAATTAAAAGGCAAATAATTTTTAACTAATTGTAATTCACTTTTCATCTACATCTACATTATTTCTATATAAAAATGATATTTGTAAATTATTATATCAAGTATAAATACTAGTGAATAAAACAAATAAAACACAGCTTTTTGTATTATTCAATTAATTTATACTTATTGTAAATTTTAATAAATAAGATATTTGTAAATTATTATATCAAGTAATACTGAGTGAACAACAGACAAATTTTTGTATTATTCCCGATTGTAAAATTAGTTGTTTTATGCACCTCCAGGCATGGTTTTATTTTCCTTTGAGACTTTTAAAATGAATAAAAAATAGTGCATGTTTTCTAGTATAAATGCAAAAACTGTTCAGATAAATGCACATTTACTTGATTGTTAATTACAAATTAAAATACATATCAGTTGTTTTATGCATTTAAATGGGTTTATTTTCTTTGTACGCACTTTTAAAATGAATAAAAAATAGTGCATGTTTTTAGTATGCTAGTATAAATGCGTTCTGAAATGTAATGCATTCACATTTACTTGCATTAAATTACACAGTTAAAATACAGCTTCAATCGCCTTTTTGGTACCTTATTGTGATCTGGAATCGCAAGAACCTATATTTTAGTATGACAGACTTTGAGAGACGTATGCTGAAATGTAATGCTTGGGCGCTTATTCATACATGATGATGCGATCAGTTTGCAGCTGCGCCGTGAGCACAGTACGGCTGACAGGACAGGGAAGATTTTTTACTGAATTTCATGCCTACAGCATTAACTGATGACATTGTTCTACTGAAGCTCATGGCGGTGGTACCTTCTCCGCGCTTTCTTGGGCGCGCCTGGCGCTATTTATGATGATGCAAAGCAGGACGTGCGCCGTGAGCACAGTGAAAAGTCGGCGTTGGATGTGGATGCAAAAAAATACAGGAAGATTGTTTTACCGCGTGACATTAATAAAGCCTAACAGCATCTCATTGTTCTACTGAAAAAGCTCATTTGGCTGGTGTACCTTCTCCGCGCTCAGTTTTTGAGCTCGCGCCTGGCGCTGAGGCAAAGCTGCGGGAGTGCGCGTCTGAAAAGGATGAGCTAAGTGATCACAACATTGTGGATGTGGATGCAAAAAAATCACAGGTTCCGAGGAATGAAACAGACAAATTTTTAATTTAGGCATTTCTTGAATCAAGAAAAAGGTGTTTGAATCAAAAACGCAATCGTTTTGAGCAGGGTAGCCAAATTAATGCTTAGTTGGTGGTGATCAGTGGTGGCACTCTCTTGCAACATGTTTACGGATGAACCAAGTGATCACAGATATTATACTTAGTTCGCACACCTCAAAGGCTTCTGATCGGAATGAAACAGACAAATCATTTTAATTTAGGAATAGAATCAGCGTTGGTGTTTGAATCAAACTTTGGAGCGCAATTAGATTAGCGTTAGATCTATTAAATTAATGGTCATGTTGGTGGTGAGACTGGCAGATCTCTTGCAACATGTTTATCTATCACAGATTGTCCTCACAGATTATACTTAGCTTTTTTGGCTTCTGATCGCAAAAAAAAAGCGCCAAACTTTGGAATCGCTTAGATTAGTGAATCGAAGGTTGGCAGATTAATTTGAGAAACACACTTGTCCTCACAGATTCCTGACCTTAGAAAAAAGCGCATCCGGAATCTGGCGGAATCGAAATTTTAATTTGACGATTTTCAAGTTCCCAACCCTACTCAGATTCCTGACCTCCTGTGACACGGAGGATGGATATGTGGAAGTATGCGTCCTGAGGAATCCGATTTTCGATTCCCAACCCTACTCAGGAACTCCTCTGTGGCACACGGAAGGATGTCTCAAAGTTGTGGAAGTATGCATTTTGAACTTGAGCTGTCTGATCTATCGTGACAAACCAGTCCTCGAAGATCTGAGGCAAATGGGACGATTTGTCTCAAAGATCCTCCTTCTACGAAGTTTTGAACTGCGTAGGGCTGCCTGAAACGGAGTCCCCTTCTCTAGAACTAAGTTTCTAAAATGGGACAACCCCCCATCCTTCTTTGTTCGCAACTATGATCCGACACCCCCCCCCGTTTGCTGAAACCCGGTTTCCATGTTGGAACCCCCCGTTCTGTAGGTACATATTCTATGGCCCTTTCTCTAATCTGAATGGCTTTCACTTCTTGACACAACCCCATTCCTTCTTTGAACTATGAAGTACGGGCTGTAGGGGGGGCACCTCGGTGGACAACACCGCCATTCCCTGTTGGATGAGGTACCTGGGATATTCTATGGGCGAGACCCGAACTTTTTAAAAGAGCTACCTTTTTCTATAGTCCAGGACACAACAAGATAACCAGAAGC
This sequence comes from Ptychobarbus kaznakovi, assembly GCA_027422405.1. Classification (NCBI taxonomy): domain Eukaryota; kingdom Metazoa; phylum Chordata; class Actinopteri; order Cypriniformes; family Cyprinidae; genus Ptychobarbus; species Ptychobarbus kaznakovi. Next base: position 33,808,148 of record CM049795.1, on the reverse strand, counting down.
TGCTGGGGGGCACCTCGGTGGACAACACCGCCATTCCCACGCTGGGAGGGCGAGACCCGACTTCTACTAGTATTTGATACCAGCTTTTTCAGGGTCTTCAGGACCCAACGAGATTGCGCTTTGGCAGAAGTTCCTGCGCCCTGAAGCACACGAGGTGGCAGGGTTGGCAGACCGGTTTCTACGAGGACATCAAAGGGAGACGGGCACCGTAAAATGAGGTGTTAAACGAACTGGTTTTCAGTTATATGTATTTGTGGCTTCGGACAGAAACAAGGTCCTCAATAGAAACGGTGAACCCTCGGGTGTCAGGAACCTCTTTCCCGCAACTGCCTTCTTAGAATTAATAACGAAATCTCCTCAGAGGGGGTGGTCCCCTAGGCACTTTACCATTTGTTTCCGGGTGGACTGAGACGGTTGAGTGCGCTTACCGTGTTCCCCAGACCGCTGCGCCCTTTAGGTGGGGGACACGAGGTGGCAGGGTTCTGTTTTTGTGCGGCAGACCGGTCCCCTAAGGAGCATCGAAGGGAGACGGGCACCGTAAAATTTAGATATTTGGGACTGCTCCCGCTACTTCGAAGCCCCGGAAATCCTCAATAGAATACCGGGGGAGGAATTTCTGGGTGTCAATACAGCTGCTTGCTTACTTCTTTCCCGCTGAGCCTTCCTGAAATTAATAACTCCTCAGACAACCGAATCCACTTTACCCTTTGCATAGCTGAAGAGGCGGTAGTGCGCTTCCGTGTCCCCATCTTTAGGTGGGGGAGAACATCCATAAAAATATAAAGCCGTTTATTGTTATCTGTTTTTGTGCGGCAATATTGCGGTATATTTAGGAGCTAAATGTTTAGATAGTTGGGGCTGGCTCCCGCTCAGGCCACCCGGAGGGCTGCCATATGAATAAGGCGGGGGAGAGTTTCTGGAATACAGCTTGATCTAGCTTAGCTGATTCCTTGGTGTCTCTCGACAAACCGAATAAATCACAGTGGCCCGATAGCCGAAGAGGCCAGAGGGAGAAAGGGGAGCATCGCAAACTAAAGTTCCGGATCCTTCCCTTTAATACCCTCGCCCTCATCGATTTAACTGCTAATAAATCAGCCTGGGCCACCAGGGCTGCCATGGACCGGCCGATTGCAGCCGTTTCCTTGGTGGCCCTGAGGATTAAATCTGTGGCCCGAGCAGTGACTGTGTCCGGACCAATACCCTCGCCCTCATCGAGATGTAATAAATCAGTGGTAGGCTTGCAACAGTGACATGGTGTGTAAGCATGCTGCAGCCTGACCAGCCGCTGAATAAGCCTTTCCCACCAGTGCTGATGTGGTTCTCACTGGCTTAGTGGGTAATACTAGGGATCTAGCGGATGAAGATGATTCAGGGGAGAGATAGCTCGCGAGCGTCTCTTCCACCTTCGGCACCTTCCACCTAACCGTGCACTTCTTTATTTAATATAGAGGAATAGTGTGATGTTTGTGTACTATAAACTCTATAAGAAACCGGTTTCTCCCATGATCTCGACACCTCTGTGTGGAGATTAGGAAAAAACGTCAATCCCCGGCGTTGAGGTTGTGCGCGAGACGGCAAGAAGCGTTCGTCAAGTCTGCTTTTTGAACGAACGTCCTCCCTCTCTGCTGGCCAATCGATATTTAATCTCTCAACCGCTCTTGTCACAGCCTCAACTAGCTCCTCATAAGCATGCGACTGAGGTGGCGAGTCCTCAGTATACATTGCATTGGCACTTACAACATCTAATTCCTCAGAATCAGATAGCTGCAGTGTCTGTGCCTCGATCGGGGCGGAAGAAACCGCAGTGCGTGCTTCTTAACCCTGAGAGGAGGCACTGAATCTGTCAGGTGAAGGCAGAGAAAAGGCAGCGCCCGTCTCTACCTCCGCTGACAGATCCCTTTGCGAACCCCTGGACTGTAGCCTTCGCTGTGCCTCGGCAGCAGCGGGACCAGAGCCCTGGGGAACGTGAGCCTGAGCGTTCTCGCGAAAGAACGCCAGGCGGGATCGGAGCGTCCGCAGGGGAAGCACATCACAGCTCTCGAGCGCTGACTGTGCATGCTCCTCTCCCAAACAAGCAACACATTGTGTGTATCCCCAGTTTCACACAGAGCGCTTGTGAAGACACAAAAAGCTAGTGACAGCTTCGTTTGGGCAGGCTTTATTTGGTCACCCGCTCTGACGTCCCAATTACACAATGGATTGATTTCACATGTGCTTCAAGACTTATCACCCTTGAAAGGAAACTATGACAAAATGTTATTTGAGGACTACCGGACATTCAAAATACATCCTAAAAGATGTTAAATAAATGTATACTTGTTAAGTAAACTACTGTATCTGAAAATCTGTTTAATTTGTATCTCTACCAAAAAAAAGAAAATGTATTCCAGTTTTTCCTAATTCAATCATTGATTCAAATGTATCATAAGCTTAATTGATTTGGTCTAAAGAGAGAAGAATTGATGGCTATTTTTGTTTGAATACTACATATAAAATAGCTACCAAAATAAATGTTGGTTAACTGCAGTTTGACTAAAAGTATGACTAAATGTTGACAAAAATGCAATGACTTTTCGTCGACTAAAACTAGACTTAAACTATGAAAGACTCAAATGACTAAAATGTGACTAAGACTATTAAGCATTTTCGTCTCAAGATAAAGACTAAATAAAAAATGCCTGCAAAAATGAACACTGCTCTCATGACAAGATGGCAAGAGAAGGGTCAAAACAGTCTCTTATTCCTCCCTCGCTCTCTCTCTCCAGTCCTTCTGCAGGGATTTTAAGGAGCTTACAGTGCGTTATTTTGCTGGATGCTTCCGTTCGTCACAAACCCCTGGAGAGTGCTACATTGTCTCTCCAAATATAGCATGTGTTTATCTGATTCAGTCACTTCAGCACACTTGTGTTTGCTGCTAACAGGGCTTTCCAGGTTACACACACAACTTTTTCCAAACACCAGGCCTGTCTATAAGACTCAATTTTTAAACCTAGTGAACTACACACATAAGAAGCTGCCATGTAAGGCAGCATCTGAACTGAAACGGAAGCGCTTCATTTGAAACACTCTTGGATAACACATGAAATAGTATTATTCATTAGACGCAACTTATAATTGATTTAAATAGAGTTTGCGGTTAGCATGTTGCTAAGCTAATATTGTGATACAAGCACACACAAATGTGTAAAGTTGTCAATTTTCAATTTCAATTATTTCTATTAGTGCTTTTCAGTATTTTATGAGGTAGTATAATGTTGCTGCTCAACTGTGCTCGTTTAAACATGTTTTTTTATTTAGATAAATTTATATATTTTTTCCATCAAGAATGCAATAAATTGATCAAAAGTGACAGTATAGGCATTTATAATGTTACACAAGATTTCTATTTAAACTAAATGCTGTTATTTTGAACTTACTGAAAAAAAGATACATTTTCCATGAAAATAGTAAGCAGTACAGCATTAATAATAATAAGATATGTTTTTGAGCCCCCAATCAGCATGTTAGAAATAATGATTTCTGAAAGATCATGTGACACTGAAGACTGGAGTAATGGCTACTCAAAATTCAGCTTTGCCATCACATGAATAAACTACATTTTGCATATTAAAATGAAAACAGTCCTTTTAAATTGTAATACTATTTTTTAAGTAATACTGGTTTTACTGTGTTTTTGATCAAATAATGCAGCCTTGGTGAAGATCTTACCAACCTCACTTACTGACGTCAGACTATAGTGTTTAATCATATTATAATAGTATTAACTGAGAATTTGCATGAACTTTAAGCTTTTGTTCTACATCCACCTCTCATTTAAATGTATTATTTAAAAAATCACTTTATATGTTTAATGTTTGTACACGTTAACCCTACAGTAGAAGCTCTGAGTTGACAATTTGCATATTTAATTTTCATGCCTTTTTTGTCTCATTAAAGAACAAAAATGTGTCACTCTAAAATGAAAGTTGCCACAAGCATAATGGCGCTCCATGAGGTCTAATCAACACATCATTAATAATGTTTTACATGCAGCTCTGTTAATGACAGAATTGTCAGAAAGAGTGAAAAATGATAGAGTAAGATTTTAAACTGCACTTAAAATGCGATAGATAGACGGATAGATAGAACGACGGACAGACAGACGATAGACGGATAGATAGACAGAGATAGATACAGAGGACAGAGACAGACGATTAACACGGACCGGACTCGGTAAACAACACAACAGATAGTCAGGATAATAGCAGATTAGATAGACAGAATAGATAGACGGAAGATGACGATAGATAGATAGATGACATTAGACGACAGACGAAGACCGACAGACAGACAGACAGCAGACAGACAGCACCGATAACATGAAGATAGACAGACAGAGACAGACAGACAGACAGACAGATAGATAGATGATAGATAGATAGATAGTAGATAGATGATAGATAGATAGATAGATAGATATCTCTTATTCAGTCTCAAACAACTGAGGCACACAAGGTAGGTACTCTACAATGTTAACTGACTGTGGCATTGTAGTCAGCGTGACCTTTACTATGACTGAATTCCAAGAAGAGGAATAACAGATGTGGGAAAATATGTCACAGTCAATGCCTGCTGACAAACACTATGATCAGTCCATTGCACTGACAGCTCTGACAATTTTACGAATCAGATGAACGGGGTGATGGCAAAGTGGTCCATTAGGCTGTCCCAAAAAATTATTTGCTCTTTTTTTAGGAATTCTTCCTGCTTCCACACTCAACAACTGCACTTCCATCTCAATTACTTTCCCATTTTTTGATTGTTTTTCTTATTTTCTGTCCTGACGAACTCTTCATTCAGTGAATAAAGAACTCCTTCATATTCCTGTATTACATGAACATCTTCAGCTTCACCTTTGTTTTCTTTCTTTCTTTCTTTCTTTCTTTCTTTCTTTCTTTCTTTCTTTCTTTCTTTCTTTCTTTCTTTCTTTCTTTCTTAATAAATAAATAAAATAAAATACCTTTGACATTTATACCGGGTTTATTTCAGTCTGTATTAACCAAATTTTTTAAATCTGTCGTCATTTACTCACCGTCAAGTTCCAAACATGTTTTTTCTTCTGTCAAGCACAAAAAGAACAACAACTCTAAAGAATGTTGATAACCAAAAAGTTGATGAACACTGACTTCCATAGTGTGACCAAAAAAACAACAACAACAACAAAAAACAAAAAATATTAAACACAAAACAAATATGAAAGTCAATGTGTCTCTTTCTATCATTCGATAATTAATTGAAATACATGCTATAATTCATTCAAATTAATGTGGTCTCACCGCACTATTTCATCTCTGTGTCTGATTTGAAGCGGGCAGAATGCTACACTTAACTTAACTGTAACTGACAAAAATAACTGTAATTTTACCCTGCAAAGAGCAATACTAGTGTTAACTTGTCTATAACTTGTCAAATGACCATGGAGAAAGCATGATGATCAACAGCTAGCCGTGAGTTAAAGGATTTTAAATGCACTTCGCAGAGGCAACCGGGTTCTTTGCCTCCACGTCGTGCATTAAACTCCTCTAATGCATGGCCAGCCGTTGACTATCCCTTACTAAATATATCCCTCTTGCTCTGCTCTATTCATTTAGGTTTGCAACAAAGAATTAGTTAATATGTCGAGGAAGAAATATGTCAAAGATCCAGACCTCTTATGAGCATATGGTCTATTTTTGCTCTGGTTTATAGCAACTTTACGTCAAGTACTCAGCAAATGAAAGTTCTCTTTTCATTTAACATTACCCAGTAAAACACTGATTATATGAGCATTTATATCAGTCCAGCTGCTCTACTTTAGTTGCATATTGCACTATGTATCTGAGAAAGGAGTCAACCAACATGACTGATAAATTCTGTCCAAACGACACAGAGTTATTGCAGCAAAAGTGACTTTTAATTAACCTTGAAGACCCCTTTACCTCAAAAACAGACAACATCCAAAGCCAACATCCAAGAAATCTTTCTAAAAATAAAAATCACAGACACCAAAGCAGAAAGGCAAAAATGATGTCGAGAGCCACAGTGAGAGCCATTATATCCAACTGGAAAAAAACTTGTCAAAGTAGTGAGCCTTCCAAAAAGTAGCCGACCTTCCAAAATGTCTCTCAGAGCACAGCAATAACCTATCCCAGAAGTCACAAAAGACCCAAGGAAAACATTGAAGGAACTGCAGACCTCTCTTGCATCAATAAAGGTCACTTGTTTATGACGCCGCTATGCAAAAGACACTGGCCAAAAATGGCATTCATGGAACTGTGGAAAGGTGAAACTACTGCTAACCCGGAAGCCCAAACACACCTCAATGATTCTCAAACCTTTTAGGATAATGTTTAGTAGAAATATTTTTAAAGACAAGGGTGCCATTAATTATTAAAGATAAAGCAACCATCGAATTTCACAGAAAACCAAATGTTTACACTTGCCTTTGTTTTACGGAATTTAATGAAATCTTATATAACAATATAATATATTGAATATAAAAATTATATAATAATGATATAATATATAAATATAATGTAATATATATTATATTATAATATATAATTGTCTATATTATATATTGTGTTTTTGCTATTTTGTACATTGCCTATTTGTATATTTGTACATTATTCTTTATTATCTGTGTCCTGCTGTTGCTGTCATTCTGTTGCACTGTGGTAGCTTCTGTCACTATAACATATTCCTCGTATGTGTAAACATACCTGGCAATAAAGCTCATTCTCATTCTAATATAAAGTTTTTGTATAAAGTCCCAGCATCTCTGGCGAATACATCCATCTGCAGTGAAGAGCAAAACAGAGCTACAGTGAGTGAACAGATCAAAAGATGCTGTCCCTGTTTGGTGACCAAACTCCCACTGTTCAGATCAAAATCCATGCAAATCAGAGGCCACCAAACAGCCACTGTGACCTGACAGCAGCTAGTGACCATGAGCAGCCGTAATGAGCACAGAAAGGCCACTGGCAAACACAACTCAGGAGTAATAATGTCCTTTCTCTGTCTCTCAACCCTTGGGTACCTGATCAGATGAATTAAAATGCAAACATGGCTTGGCAAGAGCTATATGCCTTTGCCTGAAGCGCCGCTTTAATGCTTTAACATAAACAAGAGCAGCAAGTGGAGGGAGGACAGAGAAAAAGAGAGACTGAGAGAGCTGGAGTATAATCAGTGCAGCGCACCTCCACAGGCAGATAGTAGCGCGACTATTTCACATCTCCCAGATAAATGTAGAAAGCTTCAGAGAGAATTATTCAACCGCCTCATGTGAGCTCTCTCTCTCTCACTCTCTTCTAATGACCTGCTCTGTATGCTATAGGTGCGTTTAAGGTAACATTTATCTTGAATAAAAAATAAAGACTAATTATTATTAGCCTATTACTAGTCATGTAATTCTATATAGTCAAGTATGTCTAATTGCTTAATGAGAATTTGTTCTTTTTGCTTCACTCAGCATGCCGTCACTGAAAGAGCTGTGATGATGGACACATCAATGCATGCATTACAATGGAAATTAAACCAAAGTACAGTTATGCAATGAAGCCTTTTCAGCTTTCCAGGGCTCTCTCAAATTGTTATAGTTGTGTAAAACTTAGAACATGAACAGCTGAAATATATATATTCGGCTAGAAACTACAATAAATATATATATTTCGGTTTCTAGTTTTTTTTTATAAATTCCCCCATAACTGCTCATGCAAAAAAAAAAAAAAAAATATGTTTTTATACATTCAATAAACCACATAATAGATCAGTTTTTTATGTCTTTCCATTGATTGTGTTGGTCAAGAAGCGAGAAAAGGTATTATCAGAGATGTCACTTGTGTGTGTTCACAAGAGAGAAAGATTGTATTAGAAACTGTCTCATTAATTGTTGTATTAGAAACTCTCAATTAATGCAAATGTAATAAAACACAATAAGTATAGTATCAATTAATGCAAATGTAATAAAACACAATAAGTATTATATAAGTATGATAAAAACAATAAACAATGTTACAATTTACAATGTTATTAACTGTGGAAACATTTCATCACAGTCTGTGAAAAGGGTCTATAATACCGCACTGTTTTTGATCTGCTTTAATATGTGAATGTGCCTTGATCTGCTGCGTGTTGCAATTTATAGCATAGTTACACACAAGATATTGACTGACACACATAAACACACTCTCTTTTAGATATACTGTAAGGATCACAAGCTTCTGTCACGCTTATGTTGTCTTCCTTTCAGTCACCTTTGACCTTTAATCTTTTCCCACCTTGTTTGGGTCAGAACGATCATGACCGAATCACAAACCTCCTGCTTTCCTTGTCATCTCAGACACAGATGAGATCAAAGACAGGCTAGTGACATTTTGGGGAAATATCAGCTTGTGCCTGTGCATGTGTGTTAGTGTGTGTGTGTGCAGATCCTGGATTGCTGGATCCTCTGTTCTGATGAATAATTTGACAAGATAAACTGTCACACTCTTTTGCTTTTATCCATCACCTAACATCTTTGAGGAAGATCATATTTATTTTAGCTTGATTATTCCTTTTTTTCATATATTCAGTAGTGTTTATATTATACAGTTTATATATATATATATCGATATTAGTGCTGTCAATCCATTAAAAAATTTAATCGAGATTAATCATGATTAATCACAAATGTAAAAATACTAGGATTTATGTAAATGTGTTGAAATAAAGACATGCATGACAAACTAGTTTAAGAGACACAGAACCTTTCACATCTCCGCCAGATAAGACATAATCCTTATTATTCTTCTTTTTTTTTATTCAGCCATTATCAGTCTTTATACTGGCAATAAAACATTTACCAAGACACATCACTCTTCACTCCCAGTATACATAAACTATTATCAAAAGTATTTCTAAATAAATACAACAAAACATTTTCTTGCAAACCTTACGTGAAGTAAGTATTATGACAAAATGCATTATGAAGAAGAATTGGACCTCGTCTGCAGCTGCATTAGAGCTAACATAGAGCTAACATAGCATCATGCTTCATCATGCTTCACCATAAGACCATGTATGAGATTAATAGTAACGTTACACTTTTACTCAGAACTCACTTCAAACCACCATGGAGTGTTTGTAATAACTTCCTTTTGCGATCACATTGGAATTTGGTTCGTTAATGTGATTAAAAATAGCTATTTATAGCCTTTTATATTGCTGCCAAATTAAGCATTTCAGATGTACACAATTCTTGAGACCTTACAAGAAAATCACATACAAACCTATTCTATCATAATCGTGTGTTTATTATCTTATATAATCTATAGTGACTGCATGTTTATTTCTGCTGTGTATTTCATGTAAGTTGCTTTGGCATGAACTCATGTTAACGCCGCCTCTCCGTTAAGTTGCCAGGTTACATTCCAAGACTTGACAATAAAAGGATCTATATTCAGTATATGTAGCCCAAAAAAAACCTGTGTATAATAGCCCGCTTGTTGTGCCGCTACCCTGGCAACACTGATTCGCTGCACGCTTACATCACCTCGACAGATTTCCTCGCTGTATTGGGTGTCAAACATTATAAGATTAATTAGCAAAAAACTAAATGTACGCATTGAATTTTTTGATTAATCGATTACATACAAAAATTGCAGTTATTTACAAATTGTAAATCCGACGTAATCCAAAAATTGTTTAGCCTTAGCCTACACACACATTTTTGGTAATATTATCATATTACTTTTGGATTACTTTTGACGTAAACTTGTTTATCACATTGATTTAAATAGGATAATCTTGTACCACAATGATATAAAAAAGCAAAGAGTAAGAAAACTTGTTCCATTCATTGTAATTTACAACATGAAGTGCATTAAACAATATATTACATCAAGGTTTCCCAAACTAGGGTTTGTAAACGAACTGCAGGGGCTTTTGAGTTTATTGAACTGCTAACAATTAATTAAATCATAAACAAATTAAATACAATTAAAATAATTTTAAAACAAAGTCCCTTTCAACGAAAGTCTCTTCACTCGGCGGCCATATTTGCAATGACTCCGGGCAGCTCGTACAAGACCAAGTCCTATCTTAATTAATGGGGGAATCATTAAATCTCAAAATCTGCTTGCTGAACTTGCAATTAATCAAATCAGCAACAAAAATCTGAAATTGATTGCCCCTTGAATGTTGTTTCTTAAAAAGCTTATTTTTCAGGCTAGACCAGCCAATGCACAGTCACAGCACGCTTATGAATCATATTGAAAATGACTACTATCACATTGAATTTAGGGTGGAGACATTTAGGAAAACAGGCACTGTTTTAAAATAGCAATTAAAATAAAACACTTACAAAAAAATGACATGTAACCATTAATCAACATCAGAGAAACCTTGAACATGCAAATGTGATCCTTAATTATGGACATATTTATAAAAAAATGTCTCAGGGGTACTTAACGTTGTATACTTAAAGTATATTTGGCAAATAAGGTTTAGAGGACAAAACGTTTTGGAATGCTTGCATTACATTATAAGAAATAATGTGAATATATGCGTTTTAATGAATTTGAAAGAAAAAAGCCTTCCAAAGACATAACATAAACCTGAAATGATTTTCGTAAATCCATTGGTAAAATGCTATCGCCACCTGACTAATGACTGTGAGTGTGAATGTCCACAAGCCTGGACTTTCTGAATGTATATAATTGGTAGGCTATTTTAGAAAGGACAATTTAAAAGAGGAAAAAGAGAAATTAGGGAGAATCAATGAATTATGAATAATTTATTGCTATTGTGTCAATAATATGTATTCATGTAATCCATAAAAAAGTAACTGTAGTCTGATTACGAGTATTTTAAAATGAAACTTACTCTAATTAAAAGTACTTTACTTTTGGAATCTGATTACAAATCCAGATTATTTATATATTTGTAGTGGAAAAAAACATTCAATAGTTAAAAATTATATATAGCCTGTATAAGGTAAACTATATAGCTAAAACGTAATTAAAAAGCTCTACGTATTTTTAATAAATAAATATATAATAATCTGCATTACGTAATCCTGTTGGTTTTTGGTTTCTTCTTCTAGATTTTATTCTCCAAAGTAAAGTACTTTTAATTATAAATCAGAGTAATAATTTTCAATATTTCATTTGAGAAACAAGACATTCTATAAAAATACTCGTAACTATTTTAAAATACTGCAAGCATAAACGCATATATCACATTATTTTGCAGGTTGGGCAACCGTTTAATCCAACAATTAGATGCGTTTAAATAGCAAAGAAGCCTGTCTTTATGCGCTGCCTAAACAACACCGCCCTTCTGCCACATTGAGCACAACTCAAATTACTCTAAAGGAAAATGGACCCCTAACCCCCCCCCACACACACAAGAATAGATGTTTTTATTGCTGTGTTACGTTATGTGTTGTTTGTTTACCCTGTGTTTAATTATTTGTCTTACCCTAAATAACTGAGGCCCTAATCCTACAGTTAAGAGCTCGCCAATAGACCATAAAGCCTGTCACAATCCAATAGCAATATTATTTTTGCTTGCGCACCGAAGGCGCTGTATATTGAGGTGAAAGGGGCAGCATCATGGGGTGCTGGGTGCAAACGAAGGTGTATGGGGTTGAGGGTGCAATTAAACGGGGCATTGATTTTAATGAACATGGGAAGAGACATAATATGAATGGTAAAATTATTCAACACGATTTGTTCAATTTTATAGTAAGGGAAAGGCGCGTTAGGGGATGCACTTGGGTAGGATAGGGGTATTGATTTGTCACACAGGGGCTAAGCAAATTATTGTAATAATGGGACGATGAGTTAAAGGATATTAATTGAGGAGGTGGGAAGTATTGCTAATATTATGTTTATAATATCAAATAGGTTGAGTAGGTTGGAGAATGGAGTTAGATATTAAAGTTTGTGGAGAGTCTGGATAGAATGAAGTTAAGTATGTGGTTGTTAAATATTTTTTAATAAATTGCATATCACTTTAAATAGCACAACTATAAGTTTGGTGTGGGTCTTAATATTGATATGTGTAGAACTACTACTAATTAATAATAAAACTACTAATAAATAATAATTATAAGCAACAACAACAACAAAAATAATCAATACAATTATAAAAAATGTTTTGGCCCTTTAATGTATGTTTTCTTTTGTTGCATGCTCTTTGAGAACAAAAACCTTATTTGCTAATTATTTCATTGTATAATCGGGGTATAAGGTAATACAGAAATTTGTAATCAGTTGACAGCAATTTCCAAACTTACAAACATTGTCCTATACTGCAATATGTGCTAGTTCTTGGCATTGGTTAACCAGATTATGGCACCTGCTGGTAAACAGGCTCCTGCAGCTCTTAAAGTCCAATTCAATCTCACAGGGAACAGTGAAAACACCTCCCTGCTGCTGCCAAAGAGAGCCAGACAACATCACTGCTGTAATCCTATTGCAAATCATGCTGAATACAGCCTCTCTCTCTGCAGAAGCTGTCCATTCACTCCCAGAGAGCGGAGGATTTGGATTTTCAGAGAGAGGAAGAGAGTGTGACTGAAATAGAAAAATGAGAGAGAGAGAAAAGAAGGTGTCATGTGTTGTGTTTAGGTGTGTAAATATCAGGCCTGGTTTGAGTGTCTCTGAGTGATTGATGGACATTCCTGATCTATAACAGCGAACATGCAGGTTTGACAAGCGGAAAGAGATGGGCAGAGGGTGGTGTAGGAGGGGAATCGTGTGTGTGTGTAGAGGTCTGCTCTATCTGCAGGAAGTATTAGGCAACTAGGTCTGGTCAGTGTGTGTGTTTACTGTGTGAGTGTTTGTGTGCACATGAGTTAGTGAATGGATGTAGTATTGTTATATTTTATTGGATCGGTAGGAATTTATGGGTCCAAAACCTTGGGCATGGGGGGGAACTTATTATGGGATGCGGGGGCATGGGGGGTTAAAATTGGAAAAATAATGTTAATTGGATGACATTGGAATAGCTTTATATAAGAAAACATGTAGTCTTTTTCCATATGATAATTCATAAAACAGTAGGCAAATAAGTAATTTGTCTGAATTTTACATTTTAAGAGTGTGATATATCCAGATGAGGCCATGTAAATGAGGCCACGGGGAAGTTATGAGTGAATGCATTACATTTTTACATGAGTCATGCATTAATACTGGTTATTGGTTGGTTTCAGATGCAATTAATTATCAATTGTTATTTTTGTTTACAAGCATTTTCAAGAGAAAAGAGATTGAGGTTTCTTTTACTATGTACCAAATGAACCATAGTTGTTTTGTGATTTTTGATGGAGCTTTAGTATTGTTTTACTATATAAATATGTGTGATAGGTACTTCTTTTCTGATGTATAACATATGTGGTATTGCGAAGTATAAATTGGTTAGGTATTTTATTGATTTTCCACAAAGGGGTATATGTTGCTGTGCTATTTGAAATTCCGGATTGTGTCTGATTAAGAGTTTATTTTCCTTGGGTGCAACTAGTGCTATTTTTTTAAACATTGTGGGAGGGTTAAAAAATATTTGGGTGTGGGACAAGGATGTATAGGTAGTGTCTACATTTGGGATGGGGGTTGGAGGTGTTTGGAATAACAAGGTCTTGATTGGGGGGTGTGGTTTGTATTTGTCATTTTGTTTTTGGTTAGGTGGTTTTTTGTTTAAATTTTTTGTTGGGTTTATTTTTGCTTTGGGTTGGTGTGTTGGTGGGTGTAAATTGGTAAATTTGTGGGTTGGTGGATGGGGGGCATTGTAGGGTTCATTGGTTTTGTTAAAATTAATTGGAAAATTTTTTTTTTTTTTAATAACGATGAAAGATGCCTTCTTTATCAACCCCACTGCACTCCGTCCTGTGATTCAATTGGGGGGTGGGAAATTAAGATTTATATCAGAGTTATGATATATAGAATGATTAGGAAGATTTTGTTTGTGAGTGAAAGTATTTTTGAAGACCAGATCTCTTTCAGACAGTTGTCATTGTGAGAGGGAGTATGTGACCCCACCCAGTCACCAACCAACCATCAAGGATTGGTTTCTGAAGAACACTTGAAGAAGACGAGGACTGTGTGTGTGGGGGTTAGAGAGAAAGAGTTTTCTTTGCTTCAAGACACTAAGTCAATGACAAAGGGTAGCAGTAATGACCTGCTGTGGTGCTGCTCAACAAGTTTTGTGTGCGCACATGTGTACCAAACACTTGCTTTGTATTCCAGACCTTTCCAGAGTTCTGCACCTCTTACTTTGCCCTTCTCTTTATTTTGTCCTTCATGTGCTTGGCTAATCAGAGCTGAGCTTGAGTTTAGTCTGCGTTTAATTTTGCTCTATCTGTTGAGGGACTATCTCCTCACCTCTTGTGACTCTTTGAAGGGCACCGTAGGCTCTGCATCTCTCTGTGGATGTACACATACGCACGCATGACTCTATTCACAAAGCTCGTTCATAACTCCAGCAAAGCAGAGGACAAACCTTCACTGCCAAATTACAGCACACAGGGATCGATGAGGTTTTATTTCAGGAGCAAACACTGCTGGGTTATTGTGCTGTTTTCTCCCTCTCTTTCTCTCCTTCTTGTGTTTGAACGGGGTTCTCTTGGATTCTGATAAACCAGATTTTCCGAGCTTAATGGAGATCCAGTCTAAGTGCTTTTTATAACAAAAGAACACTATCAGCCTTCATTTTAAACACACTGTAATCATAATTTTATTGGTAAAAGACTAGAAATGCTATGGTAAACCTGTTAACAGAAATTATCCTTACTATATGATGTAAAACTGCAATATATAATGTGACATTTAATGCAATTTTAGAGTAAATATTTCATTTTTTTATGATTTTCTTATATATAATAAAACAAAAATTGAAATTGAAATGTTCTGATACTTCACTGAAAGGGATTTTTCATAGATTTTTTTTTCTTATCAGTTATAAGGGCTTTGTATTACATCTTATGTTGTTAAATATATTTTGATTGCATTATTTTAGTCACCTGTTACCATGATGATGTTTTTTAGCATTCTCAGCTTTAACACTTAAAATCGAAATAAATTTAGCAGATTATCCCCCAAAATCAGGGATGTGCTCATTAGAAACGCTCTTCATAGACACTCATAACCCTGTGTGCCACACAAATAAAACTCCTCGCATGAAATGCACAGGAGACGCATGCAATATTCAGGGTTGGAAGATGATGCGAATCTAAAAATCTTTCTTGCAAATCTACATAATTTTTTATTATATATATATATTTTTTTATATATATATATGATATAAAATGTATGATTAATGAAAATAATATAAAATAACACAAAATGATTTTGAATTAAATAAAAGTACATTTACATGCTAGGCTGCAAGTTTTTTTCATCTCTTTCCGTCTCTCTCTCTCTCTCTATCCCCAGAAAAAAAAGATAAGGTTAAACCTGACTGGAATTTAGTCTTCACTACCTGATAGAGAGGCAGGTATGCAATTACTGACCCATTCCTGCTGTCAGCAATACAGCATTGCTCATACTGTGTGTGAGAGAGTCCTGTTATAAAGTGGTAGTCCACTTATCACCCTTTCTCACGCTGCAGTGCCAAAACGGTTTCATGACTTCTGACCCTTAAATATTGGTTGTTAAAAACCATCTATAGCGTTGACACCAAGGAATCGTACCCATTATTCAATCTGAGAGTGAGTGGCTGTGTGTGAAAGGACGTCCCTCATTTAGTCATCTCTCGTATATGCTCACTCATGCTTGTGCTAAGGGAATTTTCCCTCTCAGAATCCCTGAAAAATAGTTTTGGTCCACTTGTGTTTCATACTCCTACGTGCGTCACTGTGTTTGTTCGGAAAATGATTGACAAGTGGGAGAACCGTGGGTTCCTCAAAGGCCAGGAGGGGTTCGGTGCTAATTACTAAAAGCTATTCCTGGGCATCCAGAGGGATTGCTGTAATTCCCCATGTTTTTGATGTGAAAGTGTTCACAGCTTCTTGTTTGAATCAATGGCCGGTTTCTTTTCTCAGGACAATATTGCACAACAGCGACTGCACACCAAAGCCAGAAGTCATTTTTACATTCAATTTCCTCAAAGGCATTTGAAAAATAACAAAGAATTCAAGCAATGAGTCAAACTAACCAAATGATGAATCATAATATTACATCATTTGATTCCAAGTATTGGAGTATCAGAGCACAAGACTGCTACAGAACTGTGTACTTTAGAGCAAATTAACAAATGATTCATCCCATTGCTAATGACGCAATCAATTCACTTTGAGTTTTGTGCTATTTAATGTACTTTCTCGCAAGTAGCAACTGCTGTCTTTTAAGCACTAATTCTAAAGTTACAACATTAGAATTAGCACTTTCCATGGTAACTACGACTTCTCTGATTGGTTAGTCTCTCTTTAGGGTTGTGGATAGTATACTAATTCACCTTAATTTCTTGATTAAGAAGCATAGCCTTTTTGGTTTGTGATTTTTTTTAGATTAACATTCTGAATTTACACACATATACATGTTTTATTTAATTTCATTTACAATATTTGGCTTTGTATCATTGTATTTGTATGTAATTGTGCTGCAGTTTGTGTTTGAGGAAAAGCAGCATCACACAGCCGAGTCGCAATAGAGTCTTTGTCCAGTGATTTTTATTTAAAGTGTTTAGAACAGATTTTGGAATCGGAGTTATTAAAGCCTTTCCTCTTGTTATAGTATCCAGTTCTTGTTTTGATACACAGAGGGATCTACGGTGACTCGTCTACGGCTCACTGACTCTTCAA
Organism: Ptychobarbus kaznakovi; assembly: GCA_027422405.1. Taxonomy (NCBI): domain Eukaryota; kingdom Metazoa; phylum Chordata; class Actinopteri; order Cypriniformes; family Cyprinidae; genus Ptychobarbus; species Ptychobarbus kaznakovi. The sequence continues at coordinate 33,791,350 of CM049795.1, read as the reverse complement.
ACACAAGCATATGAATTAACAGCATTACAAAAGTACATATGTTTGTTATAGGATAAAACCATTTCATTTCAAAAATCATTTCATGAGATATGAGAGAAAGATGAATCATTTGAGGCTGTAATCTTTCTCTCTGTGCCAGAAAGTGTTGTTTGTTAATGCAAATCCAGATTAAAAAGACTCCTTTTCCCCCCTCTCTCTCTGTATTATCTATGTGTCTTTCTGTCGGTTCTCTCAGCCTCCACACTACTCAGCGTGGAGGAGGCCTGTCAAAACAGCTCTAGAAAAAAGGAATATAATTTTTTTGATGAAATATGAAATTTGACCCAGAGATTGACCCTGTGAATATGATGACACAAAGGGACACTGTGATATACCCGTGATCTTCCACAAGATTAGAACTCAGAGGATGTACAGTCACTGCTTGACATGTCTTTGTCTGTAACATGCGCACACACAAGGGCTCATAGCTGTCTCAAGGAGCAGAGGTGTGTACTGCAATCAAATGCATCACTACAGACACTGGTGTGAAATCTCACAGGACAGAGGAAAGAACAAAGATGGACAGAACATAGAGGAGAAAAGAGAACGAGAGAGAGCTTGTGAATCGATCCGGACACAGCGTCTGGAACGGCTGGAGTTGTAACCCGTGAAATGTGTGCAGGTCCCATGAGTCTGCAGCACTCTTAACTCCGAGTCGAGCTCAAACCCAACTCCGACTCTCTTACAGGACACTGAGAACTATTATGGGGAGTTTGAGAGGTCTGACATCTCCTAATCAAGATTTTTTCCCCTCCAATGAATTTCAAACTACTTTAAACTGTTTTAATTCCACCTATTAAACAAGGAACGTTTCAGTTGCATTTTCAAACTTTTCACTTTCCACCAAATAGAATAGAAATCACGTTCCTCTGAGGAGGTTACCTTAGCAACAGTATGCCACTTGAGTACTTTCCATTAGGATCAGTATCAGAACATTGGCAAAACCTAACTAGTATAATTATTTTTCACTTTATTACACATTCACATTTATTGCAAATAAATATTGAAAACATCACTAATAATTGCACATTTTTAAACCAGTCTAGCCACCAGGGACAACTTTCATGCTATCTAAAGTACCCATTGTACACCGAAATGTGCAGATCCTTCTACTATCTCATGAATAATGCATATTTGGATATATAGCTCATTTGAATCACACAGTTATAATTCACACACTTGGTGTTTTTGAAGGGGGCTTAGAATATACTATCATTCTCTTGCCATATGGTGTGCTCATCCACATACTTACGAGTCTAATATTAAATTTTACATTCACATCAACATTTCATTGGTTTAATAATGCATCCATGATAGCGCCCCATGATTAATTAATTTATTGCATCTAGCAAAACTATCAAATATCTTCATACGTTCACCAACTATAACACAAAGACACCATTCCAAAACATTTTTGCTCCTGTCTGCATGTGAAAGAAAGTTTCCTTTTGTGTTGCCACTATCAGAACACCCTTGAGGGAAGGTGATTGAAAGAGTGTATAATTTTCATCTGACAAGGACTCCATGAATAAGTCATTCCTCCAAGACGTGCTATAAAACCTAATAATTGACTTCTGGCTGTTTGTGTGGCTGTGGGTGCTGTGCTGCTCATATCATAATGCAGTAATGGGGATGTGTGTGTGTGTGTGTGTGTGTGTGTGTGTGTGTGTGTGTGTGTGGTGTGGTGTGTGTGTGTGTGTGTGTGTGTGTGTGTGTGTGTGTGTGTGTGTGTGTGTGTGTGTGTGTGTGTCAGATCTCTCAGAGAGGCATCAACAGAAGCATTTGATTAGATGGAAGATGGAAACATCACTGGTTCAGTTACCACTCGGGTTTCTTAAACCGCTTTAGTCCCTCACTTTCAAAGGTCAATGCAATGAACATTTTATTTTTCAATCAATTAAGGTGACTTATTGTGAGTATATGGAACAAAGGTGATGGGGGGAAGCTTTCAGCCCTGTGCTTTAGAAATGTATTTATTCTCGGAGCTGTCAGCACTTTTCCTCTGTCTGCTTATAGTCATTCAAATCATTGTGCTGTAGGAATTACACCGGCAAATGCCTGAATGATTGTGTTCCGTGCTTTTCATTAAAATAAACCAGTGAAAGGGAAAAAAATGAGAAAAAGAATAAGAAGAGATGAAGAGGGAAAGCAGGAATGAGATTGAAAAGGAGAGAGAGCACGATGAATTGGGCACTCATAAATATAATAACTGTCCAGAGGTGGGTGGCGGCAGGTTGACTGTGATTGATTGACACGGAACACTATCTGACCCTTTAGACGAGAAGAACATCAGCGAGTTTGAATACGATAACGATAGAATAGATAGAACGATAGATAGATAGATAGATAGATAGATAGATAGATAGAAGATTGATAGACAGACAGCTAGATAGATTATTATTTAACAAAGAAAGAAAGAAATGTATACTTTTTCAAATCCACAAGAACACAAAGAGGTTTGGGATGATGTGATGGTGAGTAAATAATAACAGAAGTGTTATTTTTGGCCAAACTACTTTAATAGCATGGGAAAGGTCAGCCATCCTTAAAAGGATTTTATTTTTGTCTACCACATCTCTTCCGTTACTTACAGCTATACCTTCCTAAGCACGCCTGGTCTGGTCTGAACCCTGGTGTCACCTCTTTTCCATCATCTATCCTCTCAGTGTCCAAACTAAACCCCAAAACATTCTCTTTATGAGATCCTTCGGCACAGTCTTGGAGGTAATGAATGGTGCGGTCTCTGGACTTTGAATCAAGTCTGAATCCCTGCTGTGAATTGTTTGTGTGTGACCTCAGGTTATTTGTGACAGAGCTTCAGACCATGTACAGGAGAAACCAGAGAGGAAAGGTTGCCGTTCTCCCCAGTGGCCGCAGCCTTAATTGGGATGATGGTTGGTGTCGGCCCCTGTGTGTTGGATGGAAAGCTTCAGGCTTGAGTGAACAGGTGAGTGAGTTTAATCTCAGCTCAGAGCCAGGAGAAATTCGACCTCACTCTTTTGAGAGATCATTGGCACTTTAATGTGGTCCTAGCATGGATTTGGAATGGTACTATTTTTTTTTCAGTTCAAAAAAGCATCAGTTGTAATTTCCCTTTCCATGTCCCACTCTGAATTAAATGTTTGTTTTCAAGATGCCAGTCTTCCACAGATATACATTTTCATAGAAAAAAAATGGATTAGCTATAGAGGACTCAGGATTTTCATTATAGATAGACATTTTTCTGTTTTTTTTACATACAAAAGACAAAGCATATCTAACATATAGTGACAGGAATGCAGTTAGAAAAAAGAAGAGAGATTGAGTACAAAAAAGAAAACAAAATGATTGCATACAGAGAGAAGCAGTTATTCTTGAGAGATGAGATGTGAGCTGCCTTACTGCTACTGGGTCAGAAATGCTTCGTTCCATGTTCCTGTTAAGAGAAAGCCATGTAAGCATAACTATGATGCCAGCATGCCAGTGCTTAAAAATAAATAGTCGTGTTTTTATTAAGATTATTATTATATAGATAGTTATTATTATGTATGTATTCTGGTATTTATATTATGGTATTGCCGTTTTTATGTGCCGTGCCGTGTTTGTGGCTGGAAGGTATACAGAAGGTTAAGTATTTGAATGGATGCTCAAATGGGTGCATGGGTGGTCATATGAATCAAGTCCAATCCCAAGAAACATACAAGTAACACAACCACAGTCCAAAAATACCATTATGCCTAAAAGATTTTATAGATAGACTGTTCTTCATGACATTTTTATTGTGATTATTTGATCAGTTTTCATTCTGATTTCCACGCAGATCATAGAGAAACATATTTCCGGGAAGGAACAAACTCATCATGTATCTTGATGGCCTGAGGGTGAGCACATTTCCAGCAAATTTGCATCTTTGGTGAATTATTCTTTTAAAATGCTGTCTATGTGAGCGGCTCACTGTGTTTTGGAACAGAGCTTCTCTGTAAAGAAGCGCACCAAGGGAGTTCTCTCCTGAAATCAATCATTTAACGCCCCAAATTGGACCATAGCAATTAACATGTGCTGGCACTCAATGCTTCTCCTTTGCGCTCCATGCTCCTTTCTTCTCCTGTGTTTCAGTGTGTTCTCCAGGATCATCCTCAGGATCTGAGTCTCAGCCCTCATAGTATGGTGTGGATGAGAAAAGATCCCCAATGATATCGGACTACTTGGCTGGATATAAAAAAAAACTAAATAGTGATATGTTTCCACCATGTTTGACTGATTAGCATTAGAGCTCTTGAATTGTAATACTGTGTCTCTGAAACCGTGACGCTCTGTGCTGTATAAATCTCTGATGGGATGCCGGCTCGTGTATGATGCGGTATGTGATAAATAGACGGCTTACACATAGTTGAGCAGCTCACAGTATTTAATACGCTTCTAATGAATCCCATATATCTTTAGCAGGGCTCTCAGACAGACCTCTGCTTGTGTCTTACAACGGGAGTCTCTGCCTGCTTGCGTTGTTCATGTTCGCATTTCATCCCATAAATTAAGATCCATTTTTCCTAATTAGGGTTGTTGTAATTGTTATTAATAGCTGCTTGTGGAGAAGCAGGTTTCTAAGGCAAACTTCTACCATGTTAATAAACAATCAGGTAAAAATTAACTCTATTAGATTGAGATACAGAGTATATACACTCACTGGCCACTTTATTAGGTACACCTTGCTAGTACCGGGTTGGACTCCCTTTTGCCTTCAGAACTGCCTTAATTCTTTGTGGCATAGATTCAACAAGGTGTTGGAAACATTCCTCAGAGATTTTGGTCCATATTGACATGATAGCATCACGCAGTTGCTGCAGATTTGTCGGCTGCACATCCATGATGTGAATCTCCCGTTCCACCACATCCCAAAGGTGCTCTATTGGATTGAGATCTGGTGACTGTGGAGGCCATTTGAGTAAAGTGAACTCATTGTCATGTTCAAGAAACCAGTCTGAGATGATTTGAGCTTTGTGATTTTAGATTTTTTTGTCATAAAGGGATGGACATGGTCAGCAACAATACTCAGGTAGGCTGTGTCGTTTAAACGATGCTTAATTAGTATTAAGGGGCCCAAAGTGTGCCAAGAAAATATCCCCCACACCATTACACCACCACCACCAGCCTGAACTGTTGAGACAAGGCAGGATGGATCCATGCTTTCATGTTCTTTACGCCAAATTCTGACCCTACCATCTGAATGTTGCAGCAGAAATCGAGACTCATCAGATCAGGCAACGTTTTTCCAATCTTCTATTGTCTAATTTTGGTGAGCCTGTGTGAATTGTAGTCTCCGTTTCCTGTTCTTAGCTGACAGGAGCGGCACCCGGTGTGGTCTTCTGCTGCTGTAGCCCATCTGCTTCAGGGTTCGACGTGTTGTGCGTTCAGAGATGGTATTCTGCATACCTTGGTTGTAACGAGTGGTTATTTGAGTTACTGTTGCCTTTCTATCATCTCTAACCAGTCTGCCCATTCTCCTCTGACATCAACAAGGCATTTTCGTCCACAAAATTGCCGCTCACTGGGATATTTTCTCTTTTTCTGACCATTCTCTGTAAACCCTAGAGATGGTTGTGCGTGAAAATCCCAGTAGATCAGCAGTTTTTGAAATACTCAGACCAGCCCGTCTGGCACCAACAACCATTCCACGTTCAAAGTCACTTAAATCCCCTTTCTTCCCCATTCTGATGCTCGGTTTGAACTTCAGCAAGTCGTCTTCACACATCTAGATGCCTAAATGCATTGAGTTGCTGCCATGTGATTGGCTGATTAGCAATTTGTGTTACCAAGCAATTGAACAGTGTACCTAATAAAGTGGCCGATGGAGTGAGTGTATGAGTATATATGATATATATATATGCAAAAATGTATATTTGCCATGCACCCAATATAAGAAAAATGTGGCTTGGGCGAGTAAATGTAAAGAAGTTTCTCACCAGTTGATTGGTAATTTTAATTAGCATACCTAAATTAGTAGTTCTCTGGATAACACATTTAATGTGAAATTAAATTAAATTAAATGAAATCAGAAATGAACAAATACATATATTTTTGTAACACCTGTCACAAAAGTAAATAATTAAATTAAATTAAATAATGTATTTACTTTTGTGACAGGTGTTACAAAAATATACTGTATACATATTTGTTCATTTTTGATGTCCAAAATCTTTGCTGATATGGAATAATGTATTTCAGAATTAAGGCAAAATGACAACTTCTAAGAAGATGAAGAAGACTGAAAGACTAGTAATAAATAATTTAAGAAATTGCTCAACTATAGTAAATTATTTTTTTCCTTCTGGCGAGGAGTTACCAGTTTTAATTTAGTATGCCTAATCTCTCTCTCTCTCTCTCTCTCTCTCTCTCTCTCTCTCTCTCAATAAAACATTGAATTGAATTATGTTTTTTATTATCATTTAATTTAAGTGCTTAATAGACATATTCGTGGCAGGTGCAGGTTGCTGTGTTTGGACAATCATGTCCAATCATAAACAGCGCATTGTTCATTGGTGAGCACAATACTAGCTCTCACGGCTTATCTCCTCTGTGTCCATTTACATTCAGATGAAGTGAGTGCTCAAGATTGGTTGTTTGTAGATGAGGCCATATGCAGGATCAGATTACTTCAGTGGCTGCTTTATTGCTTGATCCAGACGACTAAAACTGAAATCTTTAGCAGAGCTCGAGGAGGAGGAAAGCAGCCTCATGGGCACACAAAGGTTTTGTTATCGCTTTAATCATTGGAACGGTGTCAGCCATGTTGAAGTCTCTCAGCACCGACTGCTGTGATGACTGATTTACCCTCTTAAATGAATCCCATTGTAATCAGATTTGTTTTGACGCATTGGTTCCTCTTTTAGATTCGATGAACAGATTTGTGTATTACCCTCAGATTAGTGGCCAAACAGTGACCGAATCATAATATTTCATATTTGGCCCATCCAAATACTGAATATTTGGTTACATTCTTGCTCCAAAGTACAGTTCAAACTGTCTCACGAGCACAAAGAAACATTCATTTCATTCCAGGAACTCATGAGGACTGCTGCAGCATAACCGATGGGCTGTCATGGTATCAAGCCAAATCCCTTAAGCTTCTCTTGAGATGTTAGAGGTTCTTTAAAAAGACACGGTTAAAGACACTGTGCTACAATTATTCAAGGTGTACCTCGAGGACACTCCTGGGATATTTTTGTGTGAATAGAGGATAGTGGCTGCATTTAGCTAGTTAAATTGATGCTATTGGAGATCAACTTGAGTTGCGGTTTGATTTTTTCCTCTTTCTCTTTTTTGTTTGTTCACCTTGCTTGTTAAAGCTTACAATGAAAACAAGATCAATAGATCCACATCAGTCTGCTCAATAGATTTGGGCTTTTGAATGAGTCCTTGTTGTTTCCACCGCACAAATCTAATTTTCTAATCAATTTTGCAAAGCGCAACAGCAGGGTTGTGTACGTATGCTTGGGTCTGTAAGTACATTTATTCTGTTTTATCTCAGAGCAAATTCATCTGTTTCATCTGAGTCAGAGCGTCGTACCTTGTAGTACATTGTGCACATCAAAATGTTTTTCTGATGTCCAAAAATTGGGCTGATATAGAAGCGATATTGGATTTCTGAATAAAAGGCAGTACACCTGCTTATATAAGATAGTAAATTGAAATGTAATGAAAGTTTTAAGCATCAAAACTTACAGACCAAAACTACTTTATCTGCCATTTTAGAAATTGCACAATTATAAATGAAGAAATTACTTTTTTCTTCTTTTTATCCACAAATGTTATTCAGTCAATTTGGCTTGAAATCACTTAATGTGCAGACTATAATCAAACTTTAAAGGTAATTTCAGCCATATAACCCCTTTTTCTGTTTTTCATGTTGCACAGCTGCTGGAATCATCTGGAATGTGTGTATATGCACATTTATACTCAGTTATAACAATGCTAACAGTATACAGTATTATAAAAATAATATATGCACTACCGTTTGAAAGTTTGTGGTTGGTAATTTTCTTATGCTCCCCAAAGATGCAGTTATTTTATTTTGTTTGTGAAATAAAATGTATTTTTGTTGATTTGTGAAACATTATTACAGTTTAAAACAAATGTATTTTAAAATGTAATTTATTCATTTGATGGAATAGCTGCATTTTTAGCAGCCGTTACTCCAGTCTTCAGTGTCACATGATCCTTCAGAAATGTTTCTAATGCTGCTTAATATATATATATATATATATATTTATGTGTTTGGTAAATTGTGACATGTTTATTGAGGGTTCTGATAAATAGAAAGTTAAAAAGAACAGTATTTATTTGAAATATAAATACGATACACCTTTTGTAACATGTCTTAAGTGCCACTTTTGATAAATTGAATGTGTTCTTGCTGAATTATATAAAAAAAAAAAAAAATTTTGAAGAGGAGTTTAATTAGCCTGTTTTTATACTGATGGATTGCCTGTTATAAAAGTAGTTACAGAGTTAGATAAAATTATTCATTTTTCACAGTTACTGGATTCTAGCATCGTGCTCATTGTTTCATGATAATGCACATTCTCAGATGATATCCAGCTTCGATGCGTTGTGCAGTATTAAAGTCTAAAACCCAAATGTACCTAAAACTTTTCATTATTCCTTTGCTACTTCCAGCACTTGTATATTCTTCTGGAAATGCAAATGTAGTTTTTTTCGACCAAAGCTGTCTTAGCCAATAGTTTATTTTTGGGTCAACTTCCTCTTTCTATCTCTCCCTCACACTCATCCTTTTGATAACATTCAGCAATGAAATATTTCTATCTTATAAAGCGGCCTGCTCTGAAGTCAAGTCAGCACTGCACAACAAAGACCACAACAGCTTCCCTTTGGCTGCAGATTGAGAACACCAGGCCTCTCAAAGCTGGATAATCCAAACCGATAGCCTCAGATTCCCTTTATCTGCTCAACCTTAATACTGCCGTGAATAAGAGGCCAGACACACTATGACCTAATGGAGAGGACAGACTGACACGTGGCACCAACTATGCTTCACCACCTTCAAGTGGTACATCATCCTCCACTTGCTATATCACTTTTAATGTTGACTTCCTTTTCCTCAGTGCTTTCCTCACTGTAATCGTGCATTAATTGATAGCTTGTTGATATGTGCATCAGGAAAGGCCTTCTTTATGTCTGATGCGGATATACAGTAATAGTTCCCTGCAGCTCACCAAGAGATGGAAATGACCCCCAGCACATTCTGCCTATTTCCGAATGGCCATCATTTACAGCCCACTTTCAAGCTAATGGGAAAGATAAGGCCTATTCCCCCCGCACAATCATCACAGCTTCAAGCTCTATCAAAGATCCAGTGGTGTAATACACTCCTCCTGTGAAGAGATGACCCTCCCTATGGGCCAGCAGATCAAAGCCTCTTCAGCCCTGATAGCATAATTGGAGAAAAATAGATGTGGAGGTAACGGAGCAAAGCTTTGACGTTGGCAGGTTCCATTGGCGAAATCAAATCTCATGTGCACTGCTAACACACATCACTGAAAGATCACTTGTTTGGCTTTTTTACTTCACAATGTACGTGATTATGTGATATTACTCTACTTAAAAAAAACCTTCCTACGTGTACTGCGTTAGGCTAACCAGGACTTGTAATAGCACTTGCATGTTGTTGCTCTTTTGTTGGTTTTGATTGCTTCTATAATCCTCATTTGTAAGTCGCTTTGGATAAAAGCATCTGCTAAATTACTAAATAAATAAATAAAATACTCTCTAGGTGTCATGTCTAAGTCTAGAATTAGAGCTACAGCTGATGGGCTGAATAAAAAGCGGATTATGAAATATCTCTCGGCAGTCGTGACAAAGGTATGATTCAAGACATTTTAATGAACAATAAACAAACAAAAAAGTCTGAACTGTTGATAATGAATAAAAAAAAGTAAATTCTCGCCATAAGATTATTGCATTATGCAATTATTCCATATGTAGTACACGGATGTAATGTGTATTTTTATGAAATACCTACAAAACTTCAGAAATGTATAGATGTCTTTTCAAAAACCAGCCATTTTGCTTCATGCTGCATTATCCATGAATGTAAAAAATGGGGTTTACTTATGCCTAAGGTGCTTTAAATGACTCCAGTTGAATATTTTAAATGTTATGTGTGTGTGTGTGTGTGTGTGTGTGTGTGTGTGTGTGTGTGTGTGTGTGTGTGTGTGTGTGTGTGTGTGTGTGTGTGTGTGTGTTAATGCATCTGTGAAAAGGAACATTTAATCTTCGTAATTTTGAAGATAATTCAGAAAATACTGTTATCTATTTATTAGAATAGTGTTAATTTTATTCACTTAAAAGTATTTTAATGTTTTGTGGCTGTCAGTTAAACTAATTTATCTTTAGTCTTTATACAAATTAGTCTTTGTATTGCTTACTATATATATTCTACTTAGTAAATAGATCCCATTAAAATATTTAAAATCTCAAAGTTAGTTTTCATTACGTTATTATATACCTTTTTGTTGTTGTTGTTTTGTTAAAATGATCGACAGCCCTTTTTGACCTTGTTTTTTACAGCATGAAATACACCTGTATTTTTCCCTCTGTCTGCTGCAAATAGTTGTTATGGATAAGTCACATTGCATTTACTGCTCTAATTTGGCTCAAACAGATGAATGAGAATGCATATCGCTTTCTCCAGGTTCATTAGACCTCCTTGGTATATATGGCCTAGATTGCTCTGGAAACTCTTGCCAGAGAAAATCCGAGCAGCGTGCCCAGAGACTGATGTTTTAAAACTTTCCTATTTCAGAGTCTTCTCAGCTCAGTGGAGCATTCTGAGTTCATTTTGTTTCTCAAAGTAATGCGAGATGCACGGTAACGGGAAGCATTAGCACGGGAGCCATTAGCAAGAATGAAGAGATGCTCTTACACTCATTAACACTAGTCAAAGTGTTTAGCATTTAGCGCTTTTTATTAGCTTTTAGTGAAGAAACACACCTGCGTACACGTACACACATACAATGAAGGGGATTACGAGGCACAACTTCGAATAAAGAAGAGAAAGAAAGTAATATTCATAATCAAATCACCCTCCCATGGCTGAAGAGAGGGCATTTTTCTAATTCTTTGATTTAATAATAAAAATGCTGGGAAAGATTTGACTCCCATTGGCTCCCTGCTCTGGGGCAAGAGGTTTATTGCTTGGTTGCTTGAGGCAGTCAGAGCCATTTTGAAACAATAACACTGTATGCCAGTATGGATCATAAGCATCCCTTCTGATTGGCTTATTATTTAATCAGCTGGTCTTGTAAGCACTCAGGCAGATAGTTGCTTGTTACTATACATTACCATAAAGACCTGGAGGCTTTACAGCAGCAAGAAGGGAGTATGTGTGAGTCATGTTTCAGGACCAAAAAGGTAAGACCTTTTGGGGGCTTTTGGCTGAAAAATGACTTAATAAATATGCTAAATAATGTTAATGGCACTGAACATGTTTTGTGTGATGGTTAGGTTTAGGGGTAAGATTATGGTGATTCAAATTATAATTTCATTAATTATTGTGTGTGTACTATGAACTGATATAGCTCAAGGCCTGTGCTGTTATCACTGCGCTGTGCGACCATGCAGTTCACCCATTAGCTTTCTCTGGATAAGAACTTTGGAACTTTCAGCTATTAAAGTTATTAAGAAGAAAGTAGTTAGCTTTTGTTTTTTATGGCTTTTTTTGTGTTGGAACAAAAATTCATTTTCCAGAGGGATTTATATTTTTTGGTCCTTTTTATTCAAATGGTAATCGTTTACAGTCATTTGTGCAACACATGTATATTTCTTTGCGCATTTTGATTCAAAGGTTTTTAATGTGGCCTAAATCGTTGGTACACTCCTCTTGTGCAACACATGGCTGCTAAGTTGCTGAAAGATACACTTTTGTTCACATTTTTCATGGCTGAACTCAAGATGTCTTTTCTATGTACACATCCAGAGCCTATCCTCAAACATTGCACAATGGGTGACATATCCGGTGAGTATGCTGCCATTAGAATGGCATGTTTTCATCACAGGTGTGTACAGATGTTGCAACATGGGGTGTGCATTATCATGCTGACTGAGGAATGTGGCACAACAATGCCACAGATCTTAAATGTTAATTTCTCTGTGCAATTCCATAAGCTGTTGCCATCAATAAAATGTTAGGCGTCAAGGCGTTCAGAGAATTTGGCAGTACAGTAACATCCAACCGGCCTCACCACAGACCACGTGTAACCACACCAGCCCAGGACCTCCACATCCAGCATCTTCACCTCCACGTCTGATCCAGCACCAGCCACCCGGACAGCTAACCAAAGAATTTCTGCACAGTCAAAACCGTTCGCATCAGAGAATTTCTGCACAAACTGCTCTCATGCTTGCATCCTCATCGGGTCTCGATCTGACTGCAGTTTGTCGTCGTAACCGAACTTGAGTGGGCAAATGCTCACATTCGATGAGTTTGGCCCTTTGAGACGGTGTTCTGGCAGTTTGTGAAATCTTTGGTTAACAATGTTGCAGCAGCTGTGGATGGTTTGCTCAGATGTCAATGTTGGAGGTGAAGCCCATGCTGGATGTGGAGGTCCTGGGCTGGTGTGGTTACAACGAACACAGGTGCATGATGGCCATTTTGAATGCACAGAGATACTGAGCCATCATTCATTCACCTCACCATGAGCAATAATACACGGCCCCGTTGCAAGGATGGCTGTACACAATTCCTGGAGGCTGAAATGTTCATTTCATGGCCATACTCACCGGGCAACAGTTTGGGATGCTCTGGATCGGTGTATACGAACAGCGTGTTCCAGTTCCTGCCAATGTCCAGCAACTTCGCACAGCCATTGAAGAGGAGTGGACCAACATCCCACAGGCCACAATCAACAACCTGATCAACTCTATGCGAACAGATGTGTTGCACTGCGTGAGGCAAGTTATGATCACACCAGATACTGACTGGTTTTCGGACCCCCCCCCCCAATACAGTAAAAGTGCACATTTTAGAGTGGCCTTTTATTGTGGCCAGCCTAAGGCACACATGTGCAATAATCATGCTGTCTAATCAACATCTTGATATGCCACACCTGTGAGGTGGATGGATTATCTCGGCAAAGGAGAAGTGCACTAACAGATTTAGACAGATTTGTGAACAATATTTGAGAGAAATAGGCCTTTTGTATTCATAGAAAAAGTCTTAGATATTTGAGTTCAGCTCATGAAAATTGGGTGCAAAAACAAAAGTGTTGCGTTTATAATTTTGGTCAGTGTAGATAGATACTGTAGACGGACGGACGGACGGACGGACGGACAGACAGACAGACAGATAGATAACTAAACAGCAATGTTATGAAATATTATTACAATATTATTAAAAATAGCTGTTTTCTGTTTTAATATATTTTAAAACGTAATTGATTCCTGTGATGCAAAGCTGAATTTTCAGCGGTCTTCTGTGTCACATGATCCAAATTTCTAATAGACATCCTCACAGATATTATTTGTAAATGAAACAGCATGTGGAAAACTAATACCATTCGAATAGCGCTTTAAATTTCCCTGCACCATTTAATTTAGCATATAAATGATTTATTCGCTTGACTTTAAAGTGGTGATTCATTAGCCACAGGAAGGCGTAAAGCACACAAGCTTTGTTGATGAGTGTTTGTTGTTAGTGATTAACAGAATCTCCTCTAAAAGCATCTAATCTGTGATTTCTGCTGCTGGTGGGAGTGATTAACGTGGACAGCGGTTTTTCGGCTTCTCATAAGCTCAGGCAAGGATCAAACCCACCGCTGATAGCTGATATATCCAATCATATCTCTCCATCTGGGTTTCAGCTACAGATTTGCAAGTGTTGATGTTTGAACCGGCCAGTCACTTATCAGACCTTTAATTACTCCGTCCCACTGATAATGAGCTTCTCGTTCGCAGCTCGGATGGAGGGAAAACGATGTCTCAGCACCTGGCACGGATGCTGAAGGTCAGAATAGGCAAGGTTTTTTTTTTGGCAGGTGGGGCCTAGAGAGTTGTATATGTGCTGAGACAGTGTCTGTCCGTAATTACCTAAATTATGTATAGTAATAAATAGCTGTTTCAGTGTTTTATATAGAATTGTGTGGTTTTGAATGGGTTATAATCTACAATCAACCAGTATGTTTTGTAAGCAGCAAAACAAGATGGCAAATGCTGATTTTATTGTTTCGTTTTTTTCACATAACATCCTGTTCACTAATTCAGAGGTTTTCTAATATGCATTTGTGTGCTCACCTCTCATTAATTATCTTCATTTCAAGAAGACTGAAAGAAAATCACTGGAATCATAGACACAGTCCTAGGATAGACTCCAGCATTGCTCTTGCTCTCTCTCTCTCTTTCTATTGTGTTGAAACCCACCCGGCTGGGCGGATTACACAAAGACCAGAACTAACACCAGAACCTGTGACATTCGTTCTGTAAGGGGCGCACCGTCAGCATTATGGACACAAATGTATTCCATCTCAAACTGACATTAGCATTCCCACTGTGTGTCTGGAAGGGGAGATTAATCCCCAGGTAATCTGCTGGAGAAAAGGGATAAAACAGTTTTCAGCGAAGGGAGATGTGCAGAGGCGCCAGCTCTATTGTTGTGCCTGGTGTCCAATATTTGGTGGTTTTAATGCTGGGGGGATTTTGCATGGCCTGGGACTTTTACAAAGGCCACAGGAAGCCATGAGCTGATTCTGCTGTAACAACGAATATCACACTTTATGTTAAGTCAATTGTGTGTCATCGTAAAGAGTTCTTCACACACCTATAGTTAAGAAGATGCAACTGGACATACATATAGGGTGACTAGACATCCCAATAGAGTGCATTAGTGCCCTGCCCACTTTTTCAGCGATGTTGGTTTTGGAAGTATATTTTTTCTTTTAATTTCTCCCAAAGGGATTTATAAAAAATATTTTAAAGCCATTAGCTAAAGCAACCAGCGATGAGGTTAATCACAACATTACAAACTTTTATTTAAACAAAGTATTTGAAAATCGGACTCAAACAAAACAGTATTTAACAGCTTTGGTGAGGGAAAGAACTACAATCCTATGAAGCATTGTGAATAATCAAATTAAAGCATTGTGAATAAAAATGAAATGAAAGTAGATAGTAAAAACTAAATAAAAAAATATATTATCGATTATATCTATATAAATATTTTGAAATTTACTGCAGAATATACTATAGAAAAGTAATTTTAGAGCTAATAGGGAGACCCGCTCGATTACGTCATTCATGGTGCACAGTGGGGGATGACAGGTGGAAATTTCTGCACAGCATCATGGGTAATGTAGTTTTTCACCATGAATTCGATGGTTAAACATGATTCTTTCCTTTTTTTTTAAATAACCATATCGATCAACAAGCTCTGAGCTCACAACAGGATTATCTTTAAAGGTTTTTAAATACAAAATCTGTTCCCCAACTTCCAGAACCCAACTGTTTTTACTTCCATAACCTGACAGTTGAACTCTATAAAATATAGACTGTTTTACCTGCCATGTCTTGTGGAGATCATTTTTCTGATAAGTAACTCGATTTTATTATTAGGGGAAAAAATAAGAAATTCTTATTTCTAATTTGTAGCCTTAATTCCACATTCATCTTAATATTGAAGCCACAGACTCTCTCAAATTTGATGACATAGATGAAAGAATGTGTACACAAACACTGCAAAACATTTTAAATAGGCCAATTACCAGTGCTCTAGAAAGACATGCATTTTCCTGTCTCAGTCTCATTTGGAATGAGCAAGCGTCCTTCCTGTTCTTTCTTATCAGTGTTTGGAGTGTCTGGTTTACCGAGAACTTGAAATTAACATTAATGAAGTCGTACGTGTTATCAGGGGGTAAAAGTGCACCTCTCTGCCTTGCCTCCTGATGTATCCGTCCCTCAGCATATAGGTTAATTTCTAAGTTTATTTGAAGTTGGTTGGCCGCTGCACAACATTTTTCATGTTGCTATCTGTTCTGTTTTTCTTTCTTTCAGTTTTTTTCTTAAGGGAATAAGAATATTACGTTATTATTTACTCACAGTTATGTTGTTCCAAATAATTTTGCTCTGCACTACCATTCAAAAGTCTGGGGTCTATACGATTTTGAATGTTTCCGAAATCTCTTATGCTCATCTGCACTGCAATAGCTTTGTTAAGAAAAATATTTCAATTTAAAATAGCTCTATTTTAATACATTTTGAAATGTAATTTATTCCTGTGAAGGAAAAAGCTGAATTTTCAGCAGCCGTTACTCCAGTCTTCAAAGTCGAATGATCATTTACAAATCATTAACATATGCTAATTTGGTCCTCAAGAAACATTTCTTATTATGATCGAAATCGGAAACAGTTAATTTGATTGTAAAAAAAATTCCCGACACATATACACACAGTATATAATATGCTAAAATTGAAATAAAAGTTTGTAACAACGTGAGGGTGAGTGAATAATGCAATTATCATTGTTTGCAGAAGTATCCCTTTAACTTACAGCTGAATTTTAACAAGCGTAAGATTTTCCCCTTTGCCCATTTCTCCTTTCTGCTGCCCAATTGACTTTCTCCATTTCTGTCTAAAACGGATTCTTTTTTCCATCTTATTCTCTTTCAGGAGGGAATTTATATCAATTAATCCTAATCTAGCTGGAACGGAGAGAGATCAGAATGGTTGGAGGGTAAAACTCTTACAGGCTTGATTCAGTGCAGCCCACAAAACATCTCCACAGCAAGCATCAGCGACATAATTAAAATGTTACAGGAACAAGAGGAGTCCTTGAACCTCCGTATTGCAGTCCTCTTGTTGCCATGGTGCCTTCAGCATGCAGAATGATTGTACAGAACATTCCAGAGAGTGAAAAATAGCTCTAGAAGTCCTTGATTTTTTTTCAACTAGAAAGAGAGAGAATACATTGTGTCCATGAGCAGCAGTTAAGGACACAGTTATGAACTCATTGTGTGTCGTTTTTCACGTTCTGAAATGCCAGAACCTTCCTGTATTGGCATGAACTTGCATGATAAAAGACATCGAGGATTTGTTTCCAAATAAATATTATAGAACGGATAGTTCCAGCCCTAAAATCTATTTCAATGAGACTCATTCGAAGCTGCTGTAAACAGCTGATCTGCACAGCTGCCACAACAGCTGAATTATTTATTAATTTGCTGAGTTACTAAACAGCCTTTAGTGTATTAGCGTTACATTTATGCTTATAATGGGCCAAAGGGAGGCAGTCGTGGTCTAATGGATAGAGCGTTGGACTTGTAACCTCGTGGTTGTGGGTTCGAATCTCGGTCTGGCAGGAATTGTCCACGACTGAGGTGAGACCCTTGAGCAAGGCACCGAACCCCCGACTGCTCCCCGGGCGCTGCAGTGTCGGCTGCCCACTGCTCCAGGTGTGTGTGCACTTGGATGGGTTAAATGCAGAGAACACATTTCACTGCTGGTTATACTCTGTATAATTGTGTATGTGACAAATAAAAAATATCTTCTCTTAAAATAATAATTGCCAAGGGTTAAGAAAAATAAATGTAATTTAATATATATTCTCAATTTGATACAATTTCGATTGAAGGGATAAACCTGAAACCATTCTTCATCTATTCCAGCGGAGGTAAAAACAACAAGACCTGTGAATCCTAGAGATAACAGCTCATGGTGATATGTCTTGAGTCCCCGCTACGATAGCAGCAACATTCTCAAAAGTTCCCAGAGCAAGCAGAAACCCAATGTTCTTCCTATTTCTGTTCTGATAAGACGAGACGGAGTAAAGCCTCTGCAAATCTGAGGGCATGCATCTAATCTGCTGCCCATTACACTTCAATGCAACATTGCTGTGGAGCTGAAAACAAATACTGTGTAAAGTTTGCCATTTTAAACATCTGTTCAACAATGAATATTAAGTGCACCACTTTCATTTCAAATTCCAATTAACACATTTTCACTAATCTGTTATACTTGGATGAACATTACAATTCAAAATAAAAAAAAGACCTGTCACTTCCATTTCATCATGACTTCAACTAAATTCTATTTTTAATCACTGTTATGAAGGACTTATCACTATCTGACCACTTCGGTATTTTCATAGTTTGCATGCTTTTTTACCCATAAATGTGCCACCAGTGCAGCATATAGTTACAATCGCTAACTTTGGGGCAATTGATGGTAAAACTCTGCAAGAAACAGTGCAGCACCTAAAAACATCCATCTGCTGTCTTGAAACTCTATCCACATCCTTCTTTAAAATGTCTTTAGTTGTCCTGAATCGTATCTATTGGATAGTAAATCCCTCAGTTCTTTTTCAAAGACCATTTTTCAAGGTCTTTGAAAACAAGTTGTTAGGCCTCTCCTTAAAAAGAACATCTCGGATGACTCAGTTAAAAAACAAAAAACAAAAAACGATAGCACCATCTCAAATCTTCCCTTCATTGGAAAGATAAGAGAATGTTGTTTTCAATCAGTTGAGAAAATTCTTAATACCATGAGATTATTTGGACAACGTCCAATCTGTTTTCTGAACACATCACAGCACAGAGACAGCACTGATTAAGATATTAAATCATAATAAACTAGATTCTGGCACAATTTCAGTGTTGGTATTAATAGATCTCAGTGCTGCATTTGATACTGTTGACCACAATGTATTTAACTGATTGGAAATGGGAGTGTGGCTATTTGAGACTGCGCTTAGATGATACAGGTCATCCTAAAATTATACAAAACCAAGATAACTGAGCATATTACACCAGTCAATTTATAACCAATTTTAAAGTACTTTTAATTGTATATAAACCCCACAATGGGCTAGGACCAAACACACCTTGCACATATTGGTTATTAGATATTATCCAGAGTTGATTGGTAGATTAGAAACCACATAAGCCCTTAGATCACTAGGCTCAAGCAAGTGAAAAACGCCTAGGGATCAATCATCATCATCATTATATTATTATTAATAATAATAATAATAAGTATTTTTTTTGAAAAAGTGTCTTATATTGCTAATGCCACTGCCAACTTAAAGAGGAGTTAAAGAGGATTTGGTCCACTGTTTTGTATCATGAACAAACATTTTAAAATATGGCAATATCACTGTGCATCTTATTTTTTTAACAGATGCTGTCTTTTGTCCACTGTTGTTTGACAAGGCTGAAAGATTGACAGAGACAAAAAAAAAAATATTTTGGATGCACAGTTTGCATCCTGACATGAGTGAATTGAGAGAAAATTGATCTAAATGGAAAACAATCCAGTTGCTTTTCTTTTCTTTTTTACTGTTTTTGGCTCTTAGAGTTTGGCAGTGCTTTTTGAGGTTGTTAATTGTAAGTGGGGACCGTATGTTCCCCGGCCTCGTCTAATCTCCCTCTTCTTCATTACCGTTACTTCATTTGCTTGACTTTCTGGCCCAATGCTGTAAATTCTTTGGTGCGTTTGTGTGTGTGTGTGTGTGTGTGTGTGTGTGTGTGTCTTTCTCCGAGCAGTGATAGCAGGTATAACCTAACTGAATCTAGAGGCCCGAGAGAGCACAGCCGAACAGAACAGTGCAGATCGGGTAATGAGATATATATGTTTGTGTCAGTCATTTTGACTGGCGTGTGCAAGAGTACAAAAGTGAAGACAGGAGGGAAATATAGAGAGCACTGTGTGCTATGTATCTGAGATGACTGATGCATGGAGGTAGTGGAGGTGAAGAGAGGTCATGTTTGTTTGATGTTGACTCATTGTTTTTCTGCTCTTGCCATCTTGTCTGTCTTTCTGTTTGGTGTCCGCTTTCAGTTACCATCCCTTTGTACTTGAATCCAGAATGTCCAATGCTATTCATAATGTCATGATGTTGTTAATGGCTTCTATAGCTGAACTCAAGATCTTCTTGGTCTGCATGCAAGATTCACATTTTTCTCTTCATTTTTGACTTTGTAATACCACAATTAAATTGTTGTATTCTTATTTAAGAAATGTATAGACCACTTTCATTCGGCAAGGATGCATTCAATTGGAAAAATGTGACAAAAATCTATGATGTTGCAAAATAAACATTGCTTTTTTAACTTTGTGCACATAAAAAAAAAATCAGTTTAAACATAAATATTAGCCAGCACAACTGTTTTGATTGTGATTATAAGAAATGTTTCTTGAGCACCAAATCAACACGTTAGAATGCTTCCTGAAGACAAAATGTATTAAAATAGAAACCAGTTATTTTAATTTGCAATAATATTTAATCAGATCACTGTTTTTACTATATTTTTGGACAAATGCAGCCCTATTGAGGATAAGAGACTTATTTCAAAAACAATTACCAATCACAAACTTTTGAACAGTAGTGTAGCTGCCTTTATATTATAGGAAGGGGTCATTTGCAAGGGGATCATTATGTTTGAGGGTCCTTGATATCAAAAAGTGTGAAAAAAATATTTTAGGCTACTCTTGTAGATTGTAGGCTTGCCAATTGATCACATAATAATGTTATGCCATTTGACATTAAATGTTAAAGTTATGGCAAAAATAGCACATCAAGATACATTTGCATTACCACTAAGATGCTGTCAATAGCAAATATGACATTTAGGTGAAATGAGTTGAGAAGTTATTTGCATATTATATTTCACATTAGGTATTTTTACTATTTTCAACTATTTGGTTAGATCATTACAGTAGTATTGGACGTCCAGCTGCACTAAGGTACAGCAGCATTTACCTGTGTATGAGTGAAATTCCACAGTCCTCTCAATAGGAATCCACATGATCAGGACACGTGAGAAAACTCCTATGCAGGTTTCACATCAGATTCAAGTTTGTTGGACATTTAACACACATTTGCCACGTTTACCAAAATAGAGCTGCTTGGTTTGGAAATGACCTCTGAGATAGCGGTGCTTCATGCATCACTACACTATTGACAATGAACAATAGACCTACTTTGTCCGCAAAATTTCTCCTAAGATTTGCTAATGTGACTGTGTCTTCACAGAGAACCTGAGGAGAATTCAGAATGAAGTACTTGCTGTTAAAAAACAACAACTTTTGTGTTGTTTAAATAGATCTGGCCTTATCTTAGACTAAAACCTCTCAAATGAGCAATCACAGACAACTATTAAATGTATGACACTTTTAGTATTTTTGTACAACTTCAAAACAATATCAAAAAGTTGGTAATTGTCAACATTTTCTCTGGCTTCTAAATTTTTTTTTAAACTATTGTCATGGTGGAGAATCAGAATTTGGTTGCTAATGCACGACCCAAATCTTCATTTAACTCCTGTACAAGATTCGTGGAAGCTTCAATTACACGTACATTGATTTAATTATCATAAACAGGGACTGGGGTGAGAAGTAACTAATCTTAGTCAGGTTGATGAATGGTGTTATTGTACACCGGGCAGAAATTAGCTAGAAAGTGTGTGTGTTTGTGTGTGTAATCACTCTTTGTATTGCATTTGGAGAGGGAGTTCTCCATATTTCAGCAATGTGTGTGTGTGTGTGTGTGTGTGTGTGTGTGTTGTGCTGTATTCCGAAACATGGCATGCATCATCATTACACCGAGTAATAATTGCACCCTCCTGAGCACGTGAGCCTCCTCGCAACATAGATGCGAAGGTAGGCCATTTTTTGCGTCTAAATTAGTGTAGCGTGTCTTCAATGAGTGTATGTGTTTGGCAGATATCGAGGAGCATTATTTTTGTGTAGATGAGTGTGGGTACATTTGCATGTGCCTTTGTTGGTTTAGAGCCGATGCCATTATTTAAGAATGTGTGTGCAGCTTTTGATATGTGATGCAAAGTGCTCCTTTTTTCTATTAATTTAGCTCGTAGTGTTTCCTCAAACAGGTAATAAAATGCTTTAAAATGCAATAAACTTCCATACCGCGACTCTACACACACAAATAATCTCGAAACAGCATTATGTTGTGTGGTGACTGGTTCAAAGAACGTTTAAGCGACAATTAAATGCCTGTGTTGGCACGGAAATGCTCATTTCGACCCAATTGCATTAGGTGTCTTTTGTTTGCTGCCTATAATTACAGTGCCATAGCCTTGAGACAACAAATAATCGTGCCCGTCATCTGTAAATGAAGTCATTGGTTTGTGCGTTTTTGTCAAACAGCACATATTCACATTTAGCACTGAAGTATTGATTTCAGCAGGAAATTTATAAATCAATTGCTTCATTTTGTACTTAATTGGTCTATTGGATTTGCAGCATTTGATTAAGTTGTACTGTGTCCTATTAAGGGAGTAAATTATAATGAGTTATTTTGCCATGGGCCACTGCTGCTAATGAGACGACACAGTCATCTTTCCCCTCTCACCAGCGACATGCATCACAGACAGTCATTTTTATTATTGTGGACAAAGGTCTTTCCAATGTAATTCTTCAGAATGAGTGGATTTTTGCTAATATGCCAAGGATTTCATACTCTCGGGCTCTCAAATATTAACTTGTGGTTTCTGAAAGGTCTGTGGCTTTCTAATCAACCTTTAGCTAACCTATCATACAAAGTTCCGATTGAAGTTAATGTTTTTTTCTCCTGTATTTGCCAGGATAATGAATATTTTATAATAATAAAATCACTATGTTATTCCTCTAAAGGCTTCAGAGACGAGATGTGGCAATAAGGTCAAGCACTGATTACAATCGTACACAATCGTGTTATGAGTAATGCCACTTATGTAATGTGTATTTACAGTATGTCAGTTAATCAATCTGTTAATGAGCTGGGGGTGAGGGATGGACCCCAACTGACGGACCAGCGGGGTGCGTGACCATCCCACAAGCACGTAATCGATGCCACTAAAAAGGCCTTAAGGGTAAAATAACTCCTCGATGTGAAGATCAAGCCCTGTGTGAGTAATTAATAAGACGTTCCTAAGGAAAAACACTTAAGGCTGTGAAGAGTGCTTAAAAACCTGTGCATTCTGTTTACATGCTCTTATGACGGCCTGCAGTTTTGTCTTGATATCTAACCATCTCTCACTGATGCATAAAGCATGAGCGAACGCCGGCTTTGATAGGGGTGGAAAAGGCCAGTTAATTATTTCCATATCAAAGTTGAACCTGAAGCTCCCTGGCCCTCAAGTGTTTTCACGGTGCTCTCTTCTCCTCTTATCGTTCTCATTCACACACCTGTGGAGGGTCTGGCTGCCACTCTAGGGGGAGACAGAGTGAGAATGATCAGAGGAGATAACCTTTAAATCCAGCCAAGCAGAGGGGGAACGTTTCCCCGGAATCCAGCCAGAGACCGGCGGCCGTTGGCAGGCTGCCGTGCTGTGGTGATGCCCGAGCTCTGCATAGGCCGAGCGATGGGCTACAGGCCAAGTCTGCAGACCTGAGTGGAGCAGCATTCACTCTGCAGAGCTCGTGCTGTGGGTTGTATGAGGATGTCGGTGATAAATCGAAACCATCAAGTAGTATTATGGCCATTAGTGGTACTGCAACAATAAACATCCGCGAACAGCAGTTAAGAGCGCAATAGCAATAAATAAAGCTGAATTGGACTCCCGAGGTAAATTCTGCGGTTGTCGCTTAGCATATTTAGCAAGTGACAATACTTCAGCGGGTTATATTTGCAATCTCTGAACTTAACCGTTTTATGGAGCCATAGTCATGCAGAGTTCATTGAGTTCGTTCTGAATTGGACTTTCATGGCCTGTGTTGCATTATACTAAACAGATAATAAACTTGTGTAAAATGGCCCAAATGCTGGCACCCTTGAAAGGAAATAAATATTCATATCGCAAGCCAAAAACAGGTTGTTTTTATTTACAAGGCACTTTTATAATCTTAAAAGGTTTTCTGTGAACGATAAAATAGCTTTGGATCTTTTTTTATTCAATAGCTCCATTTCTGGCTTGAATGACTGACCATAGGTCTGGTCACCAGCATATGTTGTGTTCTGCACGCTGGTCTGCTGATTTTTAATGATTGTGAAAATGTCCAATTACATAAAGATGATTAAAGATTAAATCATAGCACAGTCGGTCTGTCAGATGGAGCTTCGGTATGTTCAGACGTTGTGTGGGATTCATAGCTGATGTACTGTACGTGAGAAATTTAATGTCACTCACCGATGGCTCTGCTGTGGCTTTGAGCAGCCTTTAGAGCAGCAAAATATGGAATATACAGAAGATAACTACACAATATTATAGCTAATGAATAATCATATCATGTATATTAATTGTTGATTATATGTACTGTATGTTGTTATATATTACCAAATTAATACTTGTATTCAGAAAGGACCCATTAAATCAATCGAAAGTGACAGTAATATTTTTTATAATGTTGCAAAAGAATATTGAAATGGTGTTTAACTTTTTTCTTTATTCATAAAATATCTGGGGGAAAAATTAAATGTTAAGTAGCATTACACTAACATAACACTAAATTAATGATTTATGAAGGATGATGTGACACTGAAGACTGAAGTTGCTGCTGAAAAATCAGCTTTGCGGTCACAAGAATATATATACTGATCAAATACATGCCTTCAGTTAAAATTTATAATATATATATCCAAACATGTTTACTTGTGCTCAGTCAGCATACCAAGTTGAAGTGAAAAATCTGTGTTGCATAGCTGAACAAGTCCTACAACCAACTAAATGTTTACACATGCGCACACAATTCCTTAATTCAACAATTCTTTCTCTTCAGTGTGAGTAGCGTTCCTCTCTTTGCAAACAAGCCACAGCACATCTGGTTATATGTCAGAACGCCGGCTTCTGCGTCAGCAGCACACGCATGCGTCGTGGTACGGTCTTGAATGTGCAGCAAAGACCGACATCGAAGATAAATTTGATTTGAATAAAGTTGTCATTTTTGCATCTTTGCGCTCAAAAAGTATTGAATGTGCCATTGTGGCTGTCTATGGAGGGTCAGAAGCTCTTGGATTTCATCCAAAATATCTTAATTTGTGTTCGAAGATGAACGAAGGTATACTTAATAGAACTTTCATTTTGGATTAACATGACTATAAATTAATAAGATGTCTCTGTTCTGCATTTTAATGTATTTTAATGTTTTTAATACACGTTTTTCCTTTTAGGACATTGAGAAATAAAAAAATCGCTACTACAATTTAAAGAATTTAATTGCAGCAACAACACTGAATGGTGAACTTAAATTTGTCCATTTGCTCAACATTATCATTTCTGATTGAAGCAATGTTAACAGACTGTTTCCACAATTGTTAAGTTCAGTTCACAGAAATTAAATTAGGCCAACTGAAAAATATAGATGTAACAATCACTAGTACATTTTAAGTTGGATAGGTCTGAAATGTTTTTACAGTGTGCAAAATGGAAGCATTATCACAAGTACTGCAATCTCAGACTGTACACATTTTCAGCAGACCAGAAAATAATTTGAATGAATTCAATTGCAGCAAGAGGGCACTGGGCAAGCAAGCACTCCTCACAGCATGTTCCCATTTGCATGTTTGCACGCGTGTTTGTGAGAGTAAGATTGACACTTCAAATAGCATTTTATAACATTATATAAGACTCGCTCAAGTAAGGCACAGTAAACTCATGTGAAGAGGAAACATCTGTACTGTAAGATCCAGTAGAGTAGCCAGCCTGAATGAATATCTAATCACAGCCACAAACACCAGTGAAACTACCAACAGAATCAACACACACACACACACGCACACACACACACACACACACACACACACACACACACACACACACACACACACACACACACACACACACACACACACACACACACACACACACACAGAGTCTATTATTTATTTACCGCTAACCACTGGATCAGAGTTTGTCATCCCCGGGGAATCTTCCTGTTGATGTGTATTTTGGACTATCTGGACTCCGACCAACTCAATCAGCTCGGTTTTATGCTGCTTGTGGACTAAACAAGTAACTTTTTCACAGCACAGCTCAATTTCCCTGCCTTGCCAGAACCATCATGAAACCACGGCGGATTAATTTGTGTGGGAGATCATGTTACGGAGCTTGGCAAACTCTCCTTCCAAACAAAAATGGACTTTTTCCCTGTTATCGGGCAGATGCCTAAGGCTGTCATTGTATTTTCTTCTCACCCACTGGAGTGAAATAAAATCTAACACAGACAGACGGCAGGTGTCTGCCCGCTGCCACCCTGGGTAAAGCCATTTACACCGCTCCCTCGTGGAATATTAATGAACGGCGTGTATAAACAAAATGCCATATTTATTTTCATACTTGTTCAATGAAGCACTAAATGGCAGCGTGAAGCTCAATCAATATCACTTTGCTGCATGCAAGCAGATTCGCTGGTAACGGTCCGGGCACCTGTCCTGGGTGCCCAGCGGGCCTGGCGTCAATTCCGCGCCATCATCGTCTTCATCGACCCGTGCCCACATATTCGTTAGCTCTCGCCAACTGAACCAATAGGCATCTGTTGGGGTTGTGCGGGCATCTCTCAATGGGTTAAAGAGGTCTCAATCTGATTTATAAAGGATAGCGGGTGCGTTTCGAATATACAATGTACCTCTGCCAGGCCTTGTTTCATCCAGCCAGATTTAATCAAGCCGGTGTGCGAATTGTCCCGATCTCAGGCTAATTGTGTCAGTACAGATGTCGCATTCTAGATGGGTGAAAACTTCTGCCAGCATTTGAGATGAAACTTGTTATCTGCTGACTGACGTAGAGAATGAAGGAAGTCTTGCATGTAATTGCGTGAGTCAGGCAGTGATAGGTTTTGTTTGGTTGGCTGGGTGCCTGTTGACTTCCCCTGGTCAACAAATGAGTAAATGTGTTTATGAGTAACAGGTGCTGTCTGTTTTATTTCTTTTTGTCTCTTTTTTTTCCCTCTCTGTTGCTCTCTATTTTGCTTCGCAATAGTCTCAGACGGCACACCGACGAACCACCCACAGTCCGTTCTGATGCATGATGCATGCAAAACTGGAAAACATTGTGTTGATCTGGCAAGCTCTAATCTGACAGGCACAGTTTACATAACTTCCGGGACAAAGGGTTTTGTTTTCGTCCACCCTTGCCAAAGTTTCCCAGGTTAGTATTAAATCTTTGAAAGCATTTTGTTTGAGGCATTTATCAGAAAGTTAACTATATATCCATTAGGAGAACTTCATATCTCGTAGAATGCTTTTTTTAAGGTAGAAAAGTTTCTTGAACTATGGGCACTTTTATCCCTGTGGACTTTAAACACTCACTACTTTAATGTTCCCACTAACAATCCATCAGTGCATCAGCCTGTCAGTGTATATACATATATCACAAGAGAATTCTGTAATTGTTTCTGAAAGTAATGAAAATTCCAGCACATCTCAAATTATTTATTGTGTTTGCTGTGGTATAATTGACAGTGAAAATTAACTCTGTTGGTAAGGCAATATTTTAGTTACAATATTGATTTTTTTTTTGCATCATTTAAAATGATATATTAATTATATGTTACACACAAATATTCAAAAGTACTTTTTACCTTCGAAACCTTTTCCATGCTAAATAAAGACTAACTAACTAAATAAATAGTTTAAATGTAACCATCTTATAGCAAAAACAAAAAATTGATATCCTTTGATTTTAATAAAAATCAAATGCTAGGCATAAAAGTGTCCGAAGTTGTAGTGTTCACAGAGACTTCAATGCTGTTATTTTTCTACAACCATATATATTGTTGTGCTTTAATATATTTCAGATAAACCTGCCCCTAAATGATGCTTAAAAACAGTCGAGTGGTCTCATCCTGTCAAAGTGGGCATTTATTGGCTGGAAAAAGCTGCATTGTGCTGATCTGCTCTGGCTATACAGGGCCAGCTTTGTAGCTTGAATTCACTTGCTATACATAACACTAGCTATACATAACACTGTATGAATAAATCTCATGGCATTAGAAATTTTACATAAATACATTTCAGCTAGTCTACAGACATGGGCTTCAGAATGTACACTATCAATACATTTCCCCTCACTTGTTAATTGTGGGTACCACTAGTATGACACAAATGTATTGCTTGTGGAATCCACAGGCACCCTATCGCCATGGCAACTGCTGCAGAGACGGAGGAGAGGCCACTCCACTAAAATATGGCCAAATGTATCTCATGAGATGTCTGGATTGAGGCCGGGATCACTGAGGTGAACTGCAGCTGAACCGATAAACTGGATCGCTGTATTACTTTTCATGATTTGTAGCAGTTGTCAACCCAGAAAATCATTGCACACGGGATGCAAAGCTGCTAAATGTATTCCTTTTTTTGGGATTGTACCATTATTTATTTATTATCTGAGAGTTAGAGAAAGAGAGAGAGCGAAGAGGGAACATTATGGCTTTGGTAATGATCTAATCCTGGTGTGTGCTGACAACTCTTTTTAGGCAGGCCTCTGAGCCCCTGTTTCCTCCAGTATTTATAACAGCACAGGAGCTTATATTAATTAAAAGAAGTGCATCTCTGAGATTAATGAGCTTGATAAAGAGCACATCTAACGTGTGCTAGCATAACACAAGATGGGAGTGATTTCAGAGATTTCCCTCCCTCCTCAAAGCAAAGCCTAGTTACACGGCCCTGAGATCTAAGCCGCGATTCCGATTTTCATTTATTCTTTCATGAATGTCATTAATGCTTTAAGACTGTCCTGGGAAAATTACATTTAATGTTCACAGAAATTGAGCTAATGACTGGAACTTCAAATTCTCAGTCAGTATTTCATAATTGCATTACAAAAAAAACATGTAAAATTGCAGATAGTCTATTTGTTTTAGGGATTCATTTGTTTTAGTTTTTTTTTACTAAATGCTTAAAGACATTAAATTATGTTAGATCTATGCCAAACATAGGATATAGGGCAAGCATACAGCTGAGGATGGCTGATATTGGTCTTTTTCTTTGCTTTAGGTAGAGTGGAGGAGGCTGTTCATAATGGAAGCAGGAAGCTTCTGATGTAAAGTCGATACCGGGCTTGATTTTGATTACAAAGTCAGAGATGCTCCATTTTTCTTTCGCTGGTGGTAGAAATATGGATGTTCTTCAGAACTCCTTCAGCTGCAGCTCTCAACCTCTTAATCTCAACACTGTCAATGTCAAGTGAAGCCGACGCGTCCGCCGAGATGAGAAAGGTTATTGTGCGGTTAATGGACATCATTGATTATGTTTACCCGGGTTTCATGGGATACACATGCCTTCAACACTCAAGTCTTGTGTTGATAACATGTAGGGTGTTTCTTTTCTTTCAGTGAGCTCTAAAGGATCATGTGACATGCATGCGTACTATATATACTTTGCTAATTTTTGAATGTTCATCAAGGGAGATAAATAGGGAAAATTGGGGCATGCTAATCAGTTAAACCACGACACCTTGGTTGCAGTGATTTCACTTCTTTATTTTTTACTTTTGGCTTGGAAACGAATGCAGCAAAATGTCATTTAATTTCATTTGACAAAACAAGTACATATCGAACAATACTTTTTTCCCTGGAGAGACCTTTTGAAAGCAATTGCCAAGGACGAAAAACAAAACAGCAAACTGACTGTGCTTTTGAGACAGATATGTGTTTGGCTCTCCGTGTTTTGACAGGTGGTTATCTTGTCAAACTTGCTCCATGATAAAGATCTTCATTGTGCCATTTGCAGCATGTTCAGCAGCGACGTCCTAAAAGAACATTGCATTCTTTCTCTATTTAAGCTTTCGTTCATTCATTCATCTGCGAATGAACGTATTAAATGATGGACGATTCTGTATTATATTGCCAGAGGGCAAACGGGTTTTCCCTACTCTGCTCTCTTCCGACTACAACAGCATTGTTACACTTTCCAAACTTTAGCATGCCTTAAAGGAATCATTATAAAAACATAATGGGGAAAAACTCCCACACAGTTTCCACCCGATAATTAAGTTATCCCCCTTTCCCATCTAAAATCATTTTTTACAGCTCTGACAATTCTCAGTTCCCATGAGTTCAAGGCCCAGATCTTGGCAAGGTGTCTCAGAGACTTGCAGATTTTCATTAAAATCACTAAATCTTGTCTTTCTTTCTAGTAAATCATCTTTTTCCCTTGCAAAGCTCATATTTTCCCCAACAATCTGATGCAAATGTGTCATGCGTTTGTACGCCAGACAATTAGGTCCAATTTGTAACTACTGCTGAACTTTCAACTGAATTAAGTCCCGCTAACAGGCATGATAGTGTGTAATAGACTGTAATTTATTAAATCCAAGGCAATCGTCGGCAATAAACGACCACCAGGGATCTAAAAATGTCATACCATTTTAACAAATGTGTTGCCCAACTGCAGAGGAGTCGATCAGTGTCATTCACATTGTGTTTTCTCGGAGTGTGATCTACATTAAATTTCAGGTCATTAGCGGAGCTTGTTTTGATTTATGTTTAATGCCATGTCAATGGCTCAAGTAAATCTAAGAAACGACTTCAAGCCCGTCTGAGGTTTTTCCTTGAATCCTCTGCAGCGATAAACAGATTTATATCCGGATGTTATCCTCAATCATCTCAAGGAGACTGTCACAGAGGGTTTCGACATTCTTTCTGCATCCCTGCGCAGTCAATTTGCTCCATTCAGCAAACAACAATGCAGCCGAAGCTTAACGTAACACGATGTTCTTCAGTGTTTGCAGCTGCCTCACATGTGGACAGCTGGATATGGAGTCCAGTGATTGAATTGGTGGAGACAGTGCTGTAATCATGGAGAACACGTCTCAATGCTTGGCAGCAACAAGTGGCAAGCTGTGCCAGCCAGCAGGCACATGCATTAGACACAAAATGCTTGCATCTGCTTGGGAGATACCTGGGCCTTTCTGGTAAAAAAGGATCAGGTGTTTTTATTTTTTTCCTCCTCGAATTTTGAGAGCACGGCAGTGTTTTGAGCATGTTCGGATGTTATTTTGGGAATTGGCAGCAAACAGAAAGATGGTACAGGTGCAGCTCTTTTTTCCAATGATGACTGCGTTCCTTCCAATCGTACCGCACCTTGTACATCTAAGGCATGTTTAGACAGGAGCACTGGAGATTTTTGTGTGGCTCTATGCACATTCATATTATGTCACGGTCATATTTACTGTCAACATAAGGGAGTTTACTGCGACAATGTTGGCTTCTTCACCAACTTCTTCGACTGCAGGGTTGTGCGCCGTGCAGAACTGAAATGATGATGCCATTATAATTCAGTGCCTGAATTTGAATTGAGGCAGCAAATTAGACCCAGAATTACACTTCAGATTTGAATGTGGGGAGGTAGAATTCAAAGAAATTCATATAACCAACTTTTTAACAAGATTGTGTTTAAATAACCACCATCAAAAGTTAGATTTAGTGTATCTATTGAATATAAAATGTTTTCAAAAATTTTTATTTTTTTTATATTCTATTTTTATATTTATACTCTATTTTACATTTATTTTTCTATTTTATATAGTATATGAATGTTTTCATATACAAAATATGATATTATTATATTTAATATAACAGTTCAAAGTACAGTCAAATGTACTAAATGAATTAGTTCATTTCACTCAAATAGTTTCAAATGCTGATTGCACTTATTATATAAAAGTCATGTGAACTGAGTATATTGCAGACCTCAAACTAAGTTACAGATTTCTAGTGCCCAGCATGCTTTGCTTTCAGCCTCTGTAGGAGAGTTAATGTTGAAAATGAGTGTTTTTTATGCTTTGCACAAGATAAATATAGGCTGAGATTTGTTAGTGTTTAGTGTTCTGTTATTTCAGGATTTAAACGCGTTTCTGATTTTGAAAGCCTGTGGTTAGGTTGAGGATAAATCAAAAACACTATATTTATGCTGCTTTATTTAAAAATCACAAACTGTAATTTCTGATTGAGCAATAGTCTCTTTGTTCCTTACATTAACATGTGTGTTATTGCTAGCTAGCAGCTAACTGCAGGAGGTTTGAGTTAATGTTTTACATTTTATTGGCTTTACATAATGAAGTTTCAGCTACATAAATAATTTGAATAGAATGTACAGTTTAATTGTATAAGAAGAAATACATACATATATATATACTATATATACACATACAGGTGCATCTCAATAAATGAGAATGTCGTGGACAAGTTAATGTATTTCAGTAATTCAACTCAAATTGTGAAACTCGTGTATTAAATAAATTCATGCACACAGACTGAAGTAGTTTAAGTCTTTGGTTCTTTTAATTGTGATGATTTTGGCTCACATTTAACAAAAACCCACCAATTCACTATCTCAACAAATTAGAATACTTCATAAGACCAATAAAAAAATTTTTTTTAGTGAATTGTTGGCCTTCTGGAAAGTATGTTCATTTACTGTATATGTACTCAATACTTGGTAGGGGCTCCTTTTGCTTTAATTACTGCCTCAATTCGGCGTGGCATGGAGGTGATCAGTTTGTGGCACTGCTGAGGTGGTATGGAAGCCCAGGTTTCTTTGACAGCGTCCTTCAGCTCATCTGCATTTTTTGGTCTCTTGTTTCTCATTTTCCTCTTGACAATACCCCACAGATTCTCTATGGGGTTCAGGTCTGGTGAGTTTGCTGGCCAGTCAAGCACACCAACACCATGGTCATTTAACCAACTTTTGGACATCAAATGAAATAAGTTCACAGTGCTCTTAACTATTTGTTTCTAAACTTGTGCTGACCATGCACTCAGTTTCCTCAATTGAAATGAGTTATTCATATTTGTTGGGTTTTAGAGTTTAAACAGCCAATTAAATTCAAATCCATACTCATTTTGCATAACCATTTTTGGCAGCATATCTCAGCCTCAAAAAAGCTGCAACAAAATTGTTGAAATCACAATAAAGCTTTCCCTCACTGGACGTCAGATATAGCCATGGTTAAAACAACCTCTTAGATTGCAGTTCCACCAGAGGTCTTTACCACCAGGCCATGAAGGACTATGCTAACTGACTGCACCTTAATCTTCCCTCTTTTGGAGCGAGTCGGAACGCTGAGATCTCTATCAGAGCCGGCCCACTTCATCTCCTTTAATGCACTTAAAGCGGCTTAATACAAATGAACAGGGCACCGAATAACTCTCTAAGCCTTAATACAGGTAAAGTCCTGGCCTGGCCTATCTTAAGCACTTGAATGACAGGTGAATCAAAAGCCAGTTATTAGGGATGCAGAAAGCAACCCTGCAGACCAGTTTGGGCTTTACAGGAGGGTGGGAGATCATCTCGGCGTCCGTGAAGGGAATAGCGATCCTCTTTCCATTGTACGTCATATGCAGCCCTTAAAAACAGGGACTAGAGTGTAAATCTGAGCACAAAGCAAGAGATGATAGACCGAGAACAGAACGTGGGGGTTCTCGCAAAGGTCTGGTGCTTTTGAATTAAGCCTGACAGGCTGATTCCAGCACATATATAGTAAATAGACCATCAGGCAATGCACTGACTCTATATCCACTCTCTCTAATGGACTATGTTAAATTAAGGCTACGTCTTCACTAATGTGGATACATTAAAAATGCATCTTTTTACATCCACACTAAGACAGCGTTTTTGTCCTGCAAATACTGAGCTTTTTGAAGATGATTTCCTAAGTGGATAAATTTGAAAGCAATTTGTGTGTAGAGGAAAAACTGTAATAAAACATCACAAAGACTTCCCACTTTCTCCAGAAGATGGATCCCTGCGATGTCAGCAGGTGGAGCCGTAACAGGTCGGGCTGCTAAGGGACATCAGTCTTTATAGCTTGGACATGATCTCCCATTATGAGCACTGAGTATAATTACAGTGCATTTCTCCAAGCCATGGTCAATGAAGGCTTACATTCAGTCTACTTACGGCGCTGTCACATCTCTTCTCATGAAGCAATGCCCTTACATTTGTTATCTGTGGCATGTTGCGATTAGCTCTGTCACTGGGGCTGTATTAATGAGACATAAACAGATGAAAGTGGCTCTTCTTGCTCTCTCTCTCAGGGTTAAATCACACACACACATCTCTTTTGCTATCGTAGAGTTTCGCAGTGCTCTGTGTTGATAGGTGAAGAAACGCTTTGGATGTAAATGAGTGTTAGTGCTGACCATACAGAACAGCAGCACAGCCCCTGATCCTGTGCCCTGTAATCATTCAGCTCCTGACGCCACATATCTCTCGTAGATCCGGGCTTCCTCTGGCGCTCCCCTCCCCACCATTTCTCAGCTTGAGGCTGGAGGATGTGAGCATTAGCCTGCGGTATTTAACCCTGCGGCAAAACCC
Source organism: Ptychobarbus kaznakovi (assembly GCA_027422405.1). Lineage (NCBI taxonomy): Eukaryota > Metazoa > Chordata > Actinopteri > Cypriniformes > Cyprinidae > Ptychobarbus > Ptychobarbus kaznakovi. The sequence continues at coordinate 33,757,083 of CM049795.1, read as the reverse complement.
TACCATCACTCACGCGAAACACTATTGATTTCTAAGCTCCAAATGGCTACCTTTGTACTCACTCTCACATGTGCCTGAACAAAACAGGAAAAAAAGAGAGAAAAATGTAAAGAAGTTTTCTGCAGTTCATTGTGTTCAATTATATTCATAAAGACACCCTCAGATGCCAATAGACATATCAAAATGTGTCAAATTTGACATGTAAGAGGGAAATTCTGATTTCTAAACTCTTTTCCGGCTCCTGATGACATTTTCAAATCATTCATGACACAATAGCTGCCTCTCTGTCACTGACAAATTATGTTGGCATTCCGTGTTTTTGCAGTTATACTGTAGGAGGCGCTGTTACTGATTTTCTGAAATAGAACAGCAACTCCCAAAACACAAACGAAGACGATGACGACCTGCATAAACCAGAAGCAGTTTCTAGAATATTTTAATGCACAAGTATGCTAACATGATCATCAAACAATTAGCAGCATCTAAGTCAAAATAGTTTAAGGTTACCAAAAAATTGTCACGCACAAAGAGGTACTGTATTCGATTGTGCAAGCTTTGGAGGTGGTAATGGACTCAGACTCCAATAATTCATGTTTTGATCATTCTAAACCTGATCTGGGCAAAGTCTGTGATTTAAAAAATGCAATTTCTCAGGTTTTTAACTGAAATCCAAAGTTCGGTCATGAAACTCTAGATGGTGCAATCTGATAGGTCTAACTCAATCTGACATAATGACATCATCACTTGGCACAGCTGATTGATTATTATTGTATCAGAAGCCAATGAGCTTGCTGCACAACATTCAAATTCTTGGCTAGTGTTTGCTTTAGCAGTTGCAACATGCTTCAGAAACCCTCCATCTTCCCCAGCTCCACCTGCATAGATCAGCTATGGGGTGATTCATGTATGCTATACATTGGGGTTATTTTCTATGCGATAAGTGCAGCAGTAGTATTTCTTACATGCTCACAGCAGCATGTTGTGGATGTATTGGCAGTAGTAAGTTGGTACTACAGCAGCAGTAGCAAGACATGTACATTACCATGCCAAACCCTCAGAGAGTTGTCGTGATAGAAATGTTTTTAGATGGAACTTACCAACATTCAAGTGTTGATAAAACATAATAAATAAATCTAGAATAAAACGGACTGCTTCTTTTGATATATTCACTATTTACAGGTACACATTCCTACAACTAAATATTATGGGGGTCAAATAAAAGATTTGTGCTGGCAACTTAAAAATGATACTCTTTACCAGGAAAGGGTTAAGGGTGAGTTATTAGTCCAATTTTTAAGGAATTCTGCCATGCCGATATGCTGTTATTTTTCTTTGTGTAGGACAAAAGGAGAAAGCTAACATACTGTATGGCTTTAGAATTTGAATGTCACATAAAAGATGTATGGAATTGTTTTTATGTTTATGGACATGTAGTGAATATTGTCTGTTGTGTGTGGGGAAAAAAAGTCTTCCTGAAATAATAATGTCTCCTTTTGCATTCAACAAACAAAAATGGCAACATACAAGTCTGGAACTAAATTGAGTGAACTGGGTGAGTACATAATGACAAAATGTTAATGTATGGGTGATCTATTGCTGTAAACACAGAAATCTAATAGATGGGACTGGCTGAAATGGAAAAGATGAAGTGATTACCTGTAGAGGAGAAGTTCTGTCTGTCACCTTGTACTTTGCACGCTAAATACCCTTGTACTCATTTCTACACTTGTAAACTCTCTCAGTTTGATCCAGTCACACACTGGCATGTGTGCAAAACATAGGTGCGCTCACTGAGAGAACTCAGCAGGCAAACACTGAATGACACATTCTGCCTGCTTAGGACTTTGTTTTGTATTTATTTATTTCATTAGCCCTCGGGATATGATTTCTACATATTTTAAAGGTATTGATATTCAAATATTATTCAAATATGCATACAGAACTATATAAAAGACATTTGTTGGATGATTGTGAGCTTTTCCATAATAAATTACAATTTAAAATATATTAAAGTAGAAAACAGTTATTTTAAATTGCAATAATGTTTCACAATTTGAATGTTTTACTGTATTTTTTAAATCAAATAAATTCAGCCTTGTTGAGCATAATGGTGGCTGGTAGTTTGAGACCCCTGAAGTGCATGCTTCACTTTTAAATATATAAAGACGCTTCTATGGTTTGATTTTGATCTAATTTATTTTTATATGCGAGGAGCTCATCTTATAAATATGCATGTATTTGAACTGCATTAGGAGCTTTCTGATATGAATTAATGATTTGATGGTCTAAGTGAAATTCGACAGGTAGTAATTCAGCCTAAGCGTGAAGAAAAAGTTCTCAAAGTCCCTGCGAAAGCTTAAGTTGGCTCCTGGAGGCTGACTTTGTGACCTTTGATGCAGTAAAACACTCTTCTTTCCTCAAAGCAGGTTTAAGACCTTGTTTCTCTGTGGTTATGTTCTTTATTGAGCCGTAAACTTTTGTATTAACAGAAGAAGCCCGGAGGAGAGGCAGAAAACAATAAACAATTGTCTTTTTTCATCTTCCTCTCCTCTCTAAATGGATCTAATTAGCACAAAGCAAAGAACCAGAGCAGTCACATACTGGTGTGCTGAAAACCAACATTTACCTGGAAATCGATCCACTCACAGTACTGAGACAGAGGATGTGAAAAAAGATGGACAGCTCATGCTGGAAAAAGCCTGTCACTCCCCAGTGAGCCTTAAACAATGTTTTTGCGTTGTTTCCATGGCTCGGTCTTTGTACAGAGCAGAGAGATATGGCTTAGCTTTTGTTGCAGTGTGATATCCCACTGGCAGTGCTCTTTCAGGATACGTGCTGTGCCAGGGCTCTGATTGGCTGCTGGTACGGTGTCCTGGGGCTCTGATTGGCTGCTGGTGCACAGTGGGCCCTGCTTCTGTTCTCAGTTGAAGGTATATTCTCTGGAATGGGAACTGATGCCAACTTAATAAAAGTGTAAATTTTTTGCTCTTTAATAGGGGAAAATTATTATTTGAAGCCATATTTGTTTATAACAGAATATATGAAAGAATTCTATTGCTATTAGTTTTGCAGAAGCAAACAAGCAAGTTCAAGCACTCATATTTCCATATATGCGCTATTGTAAATGCACGTCGACTGACACAGAAGAGGAGAAATTTTTGAATAAGTCATTATTTTTGTATTCTCATAGCTTCATAAAATTACGGTTGCACCACTGATGTCACATGGACTATTTTAACGATGTCCTTACTACCTTTCTGGCCTTGAACATGGTAGATACAGTACGTTGCTGTCTATGGAGGGTCAGAAATGACTCGGATTTCATCAAAAATATCTTAATTTGTGTTCCTTCTGGGTTTGTAACGACATAAGGGTGAGTAATTAAATGACAGAATCTTAATTTTTTGGGTGAACTATCCCTTCAATTCATGATCTTGATCATATAATTTTTTTGACACTATGTATTAAGTTCTGTGTACATTAAATTATATTCATATCTTTATATTTTAGCAAGAGCATAATCATATTTAAGATTCCTTGACATTTGAATACCCCTGGAACATATGATTCTTCACAGTTTGTATTACTTTTGGGTAACTGTAATGACACTGATAAAACTATGTTTGATTTCTGTGTCTCTCCTCCTGTTTTACTCTTTAGCAACTGGTGATAAACTCGTAGACACATCTAGACACCCTGGATAACAATTTCTTTACAAGAACATAAAAGGGAAAAATGTTCACAAGCCACCCATAACATCTATTTTGAGGCTTTGATGCTACCTATAATAGACAGACTCGTTTGCGATGTGCACTGCTTCATTAATCATAAATTGCAGCTGTGCTGCTGATTAGGAGAGTCCCTGCAGGCCCACCACGCCATTAAAGACCTCAAACAAAAGCAGAAGAGATGCTCCTACACCAGTCGCTCTGGTCAAGGCTTCCATGTTCCGATTCGCTATGAAAAACACATGCAAATATGTGTGAAAAGTCAGACCTTGCAGCAGATGGGGTTACCATTGGGACTTCAAATCACTGGATTAACACAAACACACAAGTACGAGTAAACACACGCTCACATATTACACTAAACAACGTTTTTATTATTGTTTCTAAAGGAGCCACTTCACAATGCCACCATTATGAAGTTCCATTAAAACTCTCACAGCATCCGAGACTCCAATTTACAACGATTTCCCCTCTTATGCCTCTGAGAGACCCATTTAAGCGAAGATATATCACAAGTCTGGAATTGTGCCATTGTTACGGCTTCAAAGAGTCATTTCCTTCTGAAGTTCTCGCTTGCATTTGCGCATGTCAGACTTTTAAGAATATGCTTTATCTGTGGCTGATAGCCACGTGCTCATGCAACCGCATGATACATGTAGCCATGGTACCTCAAGACCTCGTGAAATATATGTGTGTGATGCACACATGGCTATCTGTGCTCTCATTAATTACACTCTGCTCTCATTCAGTCAAGTCCCTGAGCTTGTGCCGAGATAAAATTCTCATTATGCAAGCGACTAAATTGAAATGACTGACGTAGACACGTGCAGCCAGTTCGTTTCCTCACGGCTCTCAGAGGCTCGTATGACCTTCTTATTTACATTTGTCGCAATCACAAACACACCTTGCAGCCTTTTTGGCGGCGGTAACGAACTGTAAAAGCGATTCTAAATGCATCTGAGCGTGTAATTTGTTTAAATGCGAGTACATTTGTGGGTGAGACGGTAAGCGCTTAAGTGAATTACGGTGTGTTGGACTATCCTCTCGTACGTTTGAGACTCAATATATTACCCAGTGTGCGCACCCGTGTGTTTATAACCTGATCTGTGAAAGTGCATTTCTTTGCAGGTATGTGTGAGTACGTGTTTCTGGGCCAGTGTGTGTGAGTGTGTCGCCAGGGGAAATTTATCCTGCACATGGAAACCCCATTGTTTATTCATGCCAACTAAATTGAAGTGTGCATCTCCGTATTCTCTCCGCTCTGTTCCCAAGTGAATACGGTGAAAGAGTGTTAAAAAAAGAATAGAGAGAATGAAAAGGGAGAGGAAGAGACAAGAGAGAAGGTGAGGGAAGACAGAGTCTTGATTCTTTTTCTTTAGGTTGTACGTCTGCAGGATTGGCCATAGAGAGGATAATGAGACCCATTTGTCCATATTAAAGGGATTGAGGGAGGCCTAACCACTCCAAATAAAAATCCAATCTTTGCTTTAAAGTGAGGGCCAGGGAAGGAGAGGAGAGAGAGAAACACTGAGGTACAGAAAGACAACACAGATGCAGTGAGACACCATATAAGAGAAAGAGACCTTAATCGGTTACTGGGCAACTGACAGAGTTAGAAAGGCACAGACTTAACGAATGGCAAAGCGCGCGCACGCACGCACGCACGCACGCACGCACGCACGCACGCACACGCACAGTATAAATGAGGACATGCTGTACCACAGAATTTTATATACAAGCAATTATAATTACTACAGATTAATCTCAGTCCTAAAAGAAAATATTTTGTATTTTTAGAATGATAAAACCATTAAGTTTGTCTGTCAATAATTTAACCTTTGACAACATCCTTGTACTGCACATATCTAAAGAAAGTTTTTACGAGACAGAACATTTCCATTGACTTCTCGACTAAAGATAAAGACGCCTTGTGATATGTATTTATTTTATTGCCATCTTCAAATATTTAAAGAAAGGTTTTTGTAAAATCTGGCAACAAATGATGTAGGTATTTGCATATGTATTTGTTTGTATTTTTGCAAGGAAAAACATTTATTACAAATTTGTGAAATATATAAAGAGAGCTTTTATCAGATTCATTTCACCTCTGCCGGTAAATTTGTCCTCAAATATGACCAAGTAAAGTGGGTAGAGCTTGTCTTTTTTACTATGTGGGTGCCTAAAGCCTGTTTAAAATAGCAGCAAAGAAATCAATGGAAAATGACCTGGATTTGTTCGTGACATGTTTATTTGTTTAGCTAAAGCCCCTTTGCCCAATAATATCACAAAATAATACCACAATATCTTCCAATGCCTTGGCCCTTTATTTGCCCATGGCACCCACGGCACCCATTGAAGCTCCACTGTAGCCACCCACCCACACACACAACACTTACAGGCAAAAACACTGTGAACACTGTAGAATTCAGTGGAACAAGACTGCTACTGTTATGTACAGTACAGTTTCTGTGCACAATGTTCATTTTGTGATAGCATGATTTAAAAAAAGCACCAGTGAGAAAGATTGCATTGTATTAAAAAAAATGTAATAATCAAAAGAAAGTATGTTGTAATGGTCTATTTAGGTTTTGTAGCTTTAAGTCTAGATCGCAGCGACCAAATTGACTGTAGCAGACACAGGGGGGTGTAGTTTCCTGCTTTTCTCTTTAATGTCATGACACTCAGTCTGTTTAGATTCAACATTATGGAACCTCTGCAAATATTCTGAGGATATTCATAGATCTTGCTCATTCTTTGGATCTCAGCAGTCCTGAATGGATTTTCTTATCCTCTATAGCTTTATTCACCCAGAAATGAAAGTTCTGCCATCATCTCACCATCATGTTTTTTTCTCATTCTGTAGATTGAAAAAAGCAGCGATTTAGCAGAATAACGGTTTATATTTTCTGTAAAACCAAAGATGATGAGGACCAATTATCTCAAAATTAACTCAAAAAAGGACCATAAATGTATACCGTATGATTCATGAGAAATACTATTTAATACTATTCTTTAATGAATAGAAAGTTCAATAGCACAGCATTTAATATATTTTATGGCATTATAAATGTTTTTACAGTCAACTATTAATCAATTAATGCACTCTTGCAAAATAAAAGTATTAATTTCTTTTAAAAAATGAAACCTTACTGACCCCAAATATTTGAACGGTAGAATATATTTACAGTAAATGTCACTTCAATAATTGTAAGCTCATTCTAATAACAAATCATGTTGTGAAGGATATATAGCCTGTCCTGCGTGTCACATCTAGTTTTACAACCAGCTTTTTCAAAAAAAAAAATTGTATTTTGGGTGCCCTATCCAGTGCTGTGTTTCAGCATCATAAGACTAAGTAGACTGTTGAAACTATTGGCACCTCAGGTCTCTACGATATATTTGGCTTACGATGCTTTTGGGAAACACAGTCCAGATCCTAAAATAAGGCTGGAAGACTGGTACTCTTCTCATTGCCATCACTGTAATGTCATCCAAGTGAGAAAACACTGGCTCATTTCTCATCCAAATAAACCAAAAGCCCTTCACTTCATGTAGCATTGATTGAAGCTGCCTCATAATGAGCGTACCTGTTCTCACCTCTGCAGTGTTTTCTCTATTTCTTTTTCAGGGTTTAGAGAGCTAGATGCCCTTAGTTATATGTACAGTAGAAGCAAGGGATAATTGTGCAAGTGTGCAGTCCACAAAAGGAAGAAATTTGATTCTTTCTCTCCAGTGGCACACTCTAATTTAGATACTGTAGCTTTTAATTAGGTGAGTCACCATGAACCCTCAGAGAGCTCAGTGAAAGAGAATATGTGTGTGTTTGCTGATAGCTATTTCTATCCCCTTATCTTTGTAGATGTACAATTTTAGTGGAACATTTGTATTAATATTAATTTGGAGACATTTCTAAATGTGAATATGTATTTATATATCCAAAGAGTTTTAGGGCCAAAGAATCAAAGCTAAGGATTTGCCATCGCCAACGTATTTTTAAACACGTTATGCCCCAATCCTTGATAAGATTATTGCGTTTTCTTTTTCTTTCCCCTGAGTGTGAAATGTGAAATCAAATCTTTAGTGAAGTGGGATGGCAGAAATGATGAGAGGAAAGTTTATTTAATTGGCAAAAGATTAGAGTTTATTACGGTTGCTTTGGAGACCTTGTAGTCATTTAGTATGTAGCACACTGTAAGAAATGGCATTTAAGGGATTAGCTCACCCAAAATTAAAAATTGGGTTGTTATTTACTCACCCTCAGGTTTTCCCAGACCTTATGCTGTTAGTTTACACAAAAACAGATTTTTCTCAAAATTCATTATGCAGTGCGTGCCATACAATAACAGTGGGCTGTCATGCTTTTAAATAAACACACACACACACACACACACACACACACACACACACACACACACACACACACACACACACACACACACACACACACACACACACACACACACACACACACACACACACACACACACACACACACACACACACACACACACACACACACACACACACACACACACACACACACACACACACACACACACACACACACACACACAGACACAAATGCTGTTAAATTTAACAATAAGCAAGCAAGCTAGCCAACTACACTCTAAGAAATAAAGGTGCTTCACGATGCCATAGAATAGTCTTTTTGTCTAAATGGTTCCATATAGACCCTTTTTTCTGTTGGTAAACATTGTGACGCTTTTCTGTGGACGGAGCTTAGGTGGAGGCAAAAAGATCCCCCTGACCGCTTCACTAACGCTAGCTATGAGGTTTGTTAGCTTGTTTTTTTTTTTACAATAACTGGAGAAATTACGATTTAACCTGCATATGTAAGGTCACTGTCCGGGACCGCGATTGTTATTTGAAAAAGTTAACTTTAACGGTAGAAACCAGATTGGCCGACCCGCACACGCTTTTACTCAAAGAATAGACGATCTGACAGGATTCCCTCCAGTTGACTCACATCTAACGTGTATAATTAAGACAAACTCACCGTGTCTATCTAGTCATGAAGATGTATATATTTCAATTTCAATAGGCAACTATTTTTACAGCTACATTATTATTCCAGCCTCAATTAATCACAACAATGTATTAACAATTACATATGATTAAGCATATAAATATTCAGTTTGTTGTTTTACACACATGCACACAGACATTTCATACATGACATAGTGAGATGCATAAAATCTTTAGACACGCCCGTAACAATAAAAGACAATACTTTATTTAACCTTTTCTTATAAGAAGTGTGCGCTGCAAACGCAAGCATTTTTGACCATTGATTTTGTTCAGTCCGCTCGTTTTATCTCTTTTAACCACAGCTGTCGTCGGTTTTTTGTCTGGCAGTGGCATCAGGTATGCCTTAAAATTTCAAATTGGAGCCTCTACAACATCGATTCGGGCACCCAAAATCACAAAAAAATGATATTTTAAGCCCGTGTAGACTAATCTGCGCTGGTTTGAATTGGCCGCCTGCAGTTTTCGCTTTGTTTTGCCTCCAGCTAGCGCTGCGACGTAATTGTGACGCCGGCCCTAAAAGGGTCTAATAGAACCTTTAACATCTTTAACAACCTTTCTGTTTCACAAAAGGTTCTTTGTGGTGAAATAAGGTTCTTCAGATTATAAAAAGGTGAGAAAGAGACGGTTCTTTAAAGAACTTTTGACTGAATGGTTCTTTGTGGAACCAAAAATAGTTATTCTATGGCATTGCTGTGAAGAACATTTTAAGCACCTTTATTTTTAAGAGTGTAGCTGTGGTTGGCAGAAATTCACTGTGAAAATATGGAGGGATTTACCATTGATTAAAATTAAATAACACAACAACACAACACTAAAATAATGCAATACAGAAAGTACATAAAATGTAACAACACCCTTATGTATATTACTGATAAAATTTGAAGAAACAATGTACATAATTATAATTGTATATGATGATGCAAGGACTTCTGGGAATGTCTTTTGAACTTGTACGGTAATTCATACGGTAGCTTTTACTTGCAAAAATGTGAATTTGACAGTATTCTGCAGTAAAATTACATATTTAATTGGATGTTAAAACAGCTTTTCCTCTGTATATAAGGTAAACACAGTTTTTTATTAACTGTGCCTTTAAGATATTTTCTTGATCATCTATAGTGAGCACAGAGGAGAGGCTCAACTGCATTGGACAAGCAAAAAATCTGTCTACAATCTATTCACTCTTCCTGGCCTAATTTTGAAACAGGCTAATTTAATGGTGTCTTAGAGCAGCAGCATACTGAGAAACATTTTAGGTTGAAATGTTGTCTTGCCACCTGAGTAGACTCATTACCGAAGAGCCCTACTGGCACCATCCACACACCAGCTGTTCACCTCTAATATGATCTCACATACTCGTATGAAAGATAAGATACTCATCATATCAAACATTCATCACCCCACAAAACTGTGAAACAACCCCTGAGGAGACATTTTCTGAAAAATACCACAATACAGAGGTTATTGCTCTGATGTTCTTGCGATTGCACAAAATGATTGGCAGATCAGCACATCGTGTTGAATGAACATGTCAAAAGCAAAGATGATTGCCTCTTGAAGACCCAATTCAATTTTCAAAATCAAAAAACACAATTATGAGAAAATTATGCTGTGAAGAAAGGGTCAGTGTAATATTTTCTGTTGTATCCTAATGCTTGAAGTTTTTCTTGCTTAGTTTAAAAAGTATGAATATGTATAATGATAATGGGCTGACAGATGCTTTGATTTTGAGGAACATGCATAAGATTTAGCGATTTAGTTTTCTTGATTTACATAAAAGATTATAGATGAATATCATTAACATGAATTTATGTATATAGGAGGAAGATGGGAATCTAGCGTGCAGTGAGAGATCGTGTAATTACCACCATCGTCAGTCTGTCATTCATCAAAGCTCTGACACAGTCATTTGAGGCAGAAGATGCATTTATTTAAAGCAGTGTATGCAAAATCTCTCTACCGTGTGGAAAGCATCCTTCTATTTATGAGGACCATGTAGACCTCGCCATCTGTTTGCAGAAGTGCAGCTGTATGAGCTGAAGTCAGTGGAAACATGAACTTTAGTGGGGCAGTGCAGTGAGGTCTGAGGAATGGGAGAATGGGTGAGCTGTCAGACGCTGGGCTGTGTGGAAGCACTATATCACTGACACACTTTCCTGAGAATGATTTCTATTTCAAATGTTATTGATTTTGTCTCTGGTCCAGAGGGACATTGCATCCTCACCACTTAATAGTGGTTATTTTCAGTCTTTCAGAGAAAGATGGTCTGAGATGCCACATTTTAGTATGAATTTACATTCAGGCTGATTTTAAATCAGTTTGTTGGTTTGGCGTATGGATCAGGCCTATATTTTATGGAAAAGAAAGCTGACCCAAGATCATATTGTGGATGTAGAGTTAGTCAGTGTTTTCATACATTATACACTGTGTATTCCGTTATGTATTCATACATAATACATTCTTATTGAAAATTTGCTAAACAATTGTAAATCAAATGTAAACGTATATATTATAAATATGGGGAAAGTCATGCCTAGTTTAAGACCACAACCTTTTATTTTCATGACAATTAAGCCTATTTGTCACAAGATCTCATTACTAATGTGTATGGAACTTTTATTTTGTAAGGTTTTTCATAATTCCCAAAGATGATTCTCATTAGATCGATTCCTTCCTTCCTTCCTTCCTTCCTTCCTTCCTTCCTTCCTTCCTTCCTTCCTTCCTTCCTTCCTTCCTTCCTTCCTTCCTTCCTTCCTTCCTTCCTTCCCTCCTTCCTGTGATTTTTCTATTTAAATAAATTTAAGGCAGTTTAAACTACTTAACATATATAGAGAATAATTTTATATTTTTTTTTCTAAATATATAAAGTTTTTTTTGCATTATCAAATACTGTGTAATATGAATCCTAACAATGTGATTTAGGCCGGTAAAATACTTGTATTGTGCAAACAAAAATGTAAATTCGACATTCACACAACTCTCATATTCTGATCTGCGTCCTCAAACTAGCTGCCTCGGTTCTGTTGCGCTGTGCTATGCTTTGGCACTTTAATAAATCTTAATTTAGGCCCTCTGTTTGAATGGCAAGACAAGACACAGAGTGGGCTTGTGTCAGCACATCTCAGAATCATCGGATTATTTATTTATTCCCTTTTCTCCTTGTTCTGCATGTCAGACATTTAATCATAAGCGCTCACCGAAGACATGCACAGCAAACCAAGACCGCTCTATCAGAAAAAACTATTATCAGACTCCAAGACTACAGTACCCATTCTGCTAGCCATGGAAAAGAATGAGCGAGCGAGAGAGAGATTTTAATTAAACAGTTCCCATAGGGAAGTATGCAGAGACAATGATGTCTAATGCGAACAGCATCCAGAATTCCCAGACTTTTTTCTCTCAGGGAAAATCGCAATCATGCTTATAGCCTTGCACTTACAGAAGGACAGGGGGTGAATTTATTTTCTGAGAAATGATACTTCATCGAAATTTAATGAAACTAGAGAAAGCGTTCACAGGGGAGCATATGCAAGCATTATTGGCCTGAAATTAAATTCTCTCTCAATCCTGTTTACAGATGAATATCTTCTGGCTGTTGACCCAGAGCCAGGTGGCCGCGTGCCTCACACGAGGTAGAGTATACATAGCACAGGTGTAGGGAATAAACAGAGTTTGGATTGTTCTTTCCGCCTTTGACACAGGTGCCAATATGCGAGTGATGGTATTTGAAGGGGAATGGGAAAACATTTGGCTGCGGCCTCGGGCACACAAATAGTCAAACTGGCAGAAAACCAAACCATAAATAAAGTATGTTTGTATAACCACAGCTATTCCATAAGCTTTCGACTTACAGAGGACACCAACCGAGGCTCTACCGCTTCTCAAATACCTTCAGCAGCAAATTACACTATATTAAGAATCGTCCCTTTTTAAAGACTCGTTGTGAAAAACTATGTCCTTTCCTGTCATTAATGTCCTTGTGTTTGGGCACTAATTTAATGCACTTCATTTAGCATGCACCTGGGTGTCATGTCCTGCATTCGCTGGTGTATATTTTGAGACTCCTTCCATCTGTGGGTGTACGTGGCTTAGCCATATTTGTTTTTTTCTGAAGAGGCGGCTCGGTGTTTGCACACAAATAAGTGACCGAATTAGACCTCAAACAACATCGTCATCCAGATCACATCATACAGGAATTATATTTGCATTTATTAGAGCCACTGTGGGTCAGAAGAGTGGATGGGCGAGAGAGAGAGAGGAAGGATAATTTGTTAGGATTAACATTGATGCTGGAATTTTATATATTCTTATTAAATTAAATTATTACTTTTATACAACAGTTTAATAAACATGAAGTTAATAACGAGTAACTTATCTTTTACATGCAATATTTCCAGTTACTCTGTCCATTTTTGTTCTGCCAATAAAACCAAAAATTGTTCCAAACAAAGCCACAGCAGAACCATTCCAGCCATTGAATGAATAAGCAGTTTTGAATGAACAGGTTGAATGAATGATTCAATGACTCATTCAAAAAGATTGAATTCAAAACAGCATGCTAGTATACTGCTTTTACTATTTCAGCATTAAAAACATAGCAGAAACAGTAAGCGTTGGTTTGTTCTTTTTCCTGAATGAGTCAGTGTTTTGGACCAACTTCAGTAAAATTAAATGACTCACTCATAAAGATAATCACTTGAAGAGTCACTAAAAATGCCCATGACTAATGTTTGACAGTCTGTCTGAAACACACTAAATCTATTATATTCTATACCATTCCATTCTATTCTATTCTATTCCAACTCTTGGAACACTGTTTGTTCAGTCAGAAGTTGTTTTATGATATTTGAATGCTCAAATTTGCAATCAGGGTTTTGTCTCTGCTTCGGTTTCCTTTTCATCATTTAACATTTAAGTCACAACATCTGTCAAATCCTCTGCTCTTCATTTACAGACTTCTCCTCACATGAAACCCCCCTTGTGATTTATGCCCGTCTGACTTTTGCTGCGGTGTAACTCTCTGCAATCTGCATCCACAATCTTGAAAAGATCAATTTTAATATCAAAAAATAATGTCAGAACTCATCCCTTGCAACCTCAACCGTCTTGTGGGAAATATTGCAAAGGCATTTAAAAAAATTGTACTTGTGTTAATCAAAATGTCAGCCTGACCTTCAGTCGAGCAGGAATGTTGTGAGGTATGAGGTTAATAGTTAGATGGGAAAAAGACGTACTGAGCTTTACTCCTCCAATTTGCTCTCCTTTGAGGGTACACAGTGACTTTTCCTCCACTGGATTGAATATGAGCTTAAGGCAGTTTGTTACGTTATCACACCTTTAGGGATTATATTTTACATTTAAAGGTCAAACTGTAATATGGTGGTCACAGCATTCAGAGAACACATTGTGCATGGGTCCCTGGTCTCACAGAGTTAATAAGGATGGACTGAGTCTGAAAACTGTGGTAAGTGTGTTTAATTCAAAACGTAAATGGTTTCTTTCTCTCTTAATAAATAAAGCAATAAATGAGCATAGCCTCAGGTGGGAATGCCAAAACACACTTACATCTCGCAGCATGATTAGAGCAGGATATTTGTGGCTGTTAAATGCCTTCCCTTGATAATAACTGCCCATATGGTCTTTTTGGTTTTGATTAAAGACCATGAGCATTGTGCACACCAGTTGTGTGTCACCGTCTGCACCTGTCAGCCACCGTTAACATTTGCGAATCGAAAGAATGTGTTTTCTGCCTGGAAATGAGGTGACCGGAAGATGCCCAGGAGGCTCTGACCCCTATAGTTTGGTTGAGCGGCAGAGGTATTGATATGATAATATGTGCTAGTGTTTGTTTTCATACATGTGAAATGCCAATGCCCAGTCTGGAGCTTCCCAGAGGATCCGTCCGCAAAGCAGATGGGTGCGTTTCCTAAAGGTGTTTTCATTGTGATTCTCAAGGACACAACAAAGATAAACACCTGCCGTCGACGAAGAGGGAAAAAAAGAGAAGAAACGACACATACACGAACAGTCGCCCATATAACTTTCGGTTTATAACCAAGGCCTCCATTGCAAATTTTATAGCGCAGCGTAGCGCTCCATTCTATAAATCAACCAGGTTTTCTGGCCAGCAGTAAGTTGAGCTAGTAATGTAAAATGTAACAGACCCAGCTGCCATTTTCTCTGTGTTTTGGAGCAAAATTGGGCAGCAGCGTGTACTTATGCGGGGGCAAGAGCTGGTAATCTTTTCCTGGCTCAGTCAAGCCCATCTCCCCGACTCAGTCTCCCTAAATGAGGCACTTACTGGCCCAGCTGCGGTCTGGACCTATACCAATGGCCTGCAGGGACAAGGGCCGCTCTCCACGGCTTGCAGGCCATGTGCTTTTATTGAAATTGCCCTTCTCCTCAAGAGGACTGCGAATGCATCATTATCTACCTGCGGCGCTCTCCACAAAGCTTCTGAGAAGGTTGCTGCTCTGTTTTTTTTGTTTGTCTTTTTTATATTCTTTGCTGTAGTCACTTTGCTGAATTTTGCAGTTTGTTTCCCAGAGTTATCTAGCAATGCGGTCATATATTTGATTTGAGTCTTCAAAACACTCTTGAAGGAAAGTGGCCTGTGGCTCAAGAGCCTGCTAGAATCATAAATCACTCATCTATGCCGGTGTGTTTTCACATCTCTTTTTCACTAGCCAAACCCTTCGAACACTTTTTATCTTCCTATCAGGTTTTTTGTAGCCTCCCTGACGGGCTCTTTCCACTCCACCAGCTTGCCGGGCCCCAGAATGCCTTGCTCTTCCACGTTAAGAAGGATGTGCCTAACCAGGCTTGTCCTGTCTGATAGTCAATGTCTCTTTCGGTCCATAGAGGCCTCCTCCTCCTCCTCCTCCTCCACCCCCTGTAGGGCTCTTCTTTACGCTTGGCTTAACTGTGTCTCTTAGGGCCTTTCAGTTGGTGAAGGCCTCTGTGGATTCCTGGCAGGACTGATTCCATTGCCTCAGGTGTGGTTTGTAGATCAGAGGAGTAAACCAGCAGATGTGAGAACATGATCGCTTGCCCACCAGGGCCAGGCAGGTGGGCCTTGCATGCTAAGTACACTGTTCAAAGGTGCCACTGTATCTCCTCCTGCAATCTTCTCTCATCGCTCTCGGGAGCTTTCTGCCCTCCGCACCGTCTTTTGTTTCCTTACGTAATTCTTCTTTCTCTCGTTCCATCTCTTCCATTTGCTGAAAGGTGATTTAGTCAAGCAGGACCTGGATTAA
Source organism: Ptychobarbus kaznakovi (assembly GCA_027422405.1). Taxonomy (NCBI): domain Eukaryota; kingdom Metazoa; phylum Chordata; class Actinopteri; order Cypriniformes; family Cyprinidae; genus Ptychobarbus; species Ptychobarbus kaznakovi. The sequence goes on along the minus strand of CM049795.1, from coordinate 33,741,050 downwards.
TGTGGTTGTTGCTCTTGGATCTTCTCAATCCCACTCGAATTGCTCATTTTCAAAACTAATCCTGTCCTGATAGAGCTACGTTTGTTCGACAGGAATGCTGTTCCTGGATCAGATTCAGCGCTCATTTATACAGAGTATTTTTTTTTTTTTGTTTTTGTCTTAATCATCAGCTAATATCTTATCATGCCATCTGATTTAATTCATTTTAATTGAGGAAAATAAGATTAATCTGACATTATATATATATAAATATAATTGAACTTGAATTAATTTATGTACTTTAAATATATATATATAATATATATATACGAATATATTTAAAGTACATAAATTAATTCAAGTTCAATTCACCTTATTTTATAAAGGCATGCTATTGATCTTATTGTGAACAATTCATTATCTATCTATCTATCTATCTATCTATCTATCTATCTATCTATCTATCTATCTATCTATCTATCTATCTATCTATGATCTCCTGGTAAAATGGCAGTCTGCTTCTTTCCTGCAATTGACTGCAAGCTTGCATAAAACCAAAGTCTTTAACCCACTTTTTTGCTTTTTGATAATTCTCTTAGCTGTACATCACAATGTGGCAGAAAATATTTGTTGCTACTAGACTTTTTAAATTTTGTTGATAAGATCAACAGCAAATAACCAACAAATATGTTAATCCAGGCAAACATCCTACTTGGCAAAATCTCAGTTCCCAGATAAGGAGGCTGGCTACAGCTTCATTAACTACTCGGTGTATTCTGCTTTTGTATGTGGTATTCATTTGTGACATTGAAGATGGTGTCAGACTCGTTTCGTGGCAGGTGAGATGACTGGCAGAGTTCGACCTTCTTCTAGTAAAGTGTCAGTTGCGATAGCTGGTGTTTCCGGAGAGATCTCGCTCTAAAGTCGCCCTTACTCAGTATCTCCTTGCTGTCAGCAAGCTCCCTCCTCCTCCTTGCGAAAAATGTCCCGGTCAAAAAAAAATTCAAAAGGCTGCATCCTTGAGCTCAGTATATTAGTTTTCTGAGCCACATATTCAAAAGACTGCAGCTCTGCCAAAAAGCCTGCTGAAATTCAGTTTGCTCTCGGTGGAGAGAAATTTAAACCTTATGATGAATTGACTGCTGAAATGTCTGTTGATTTATTTTCAAATAGCATCCAATAACAGCAGGCATAACGCCTGCTTCTGAGTTTCTGACACATCCTTCTTTCTGCTAATTTGGCTAAATATGATTGTTACATTATCACTAAGTGTAAGAATTGCATCACACACATGGAAAGTTTTGAGAAGACTCATGAAAAAACACCAAGTCTGTGTTTCTTCATTCTGTTGATGTCTGTGGATGGCACATCCTTAGATCCCTCCTTTTGATGAATCGTACTCACTGTTTGTCTATGTTTCTGTACATGATCATGGGGAATTCACCTTTTGAACTGATCTAGTTTTATCACAATCCAGGCAATAACGGAAGCCACTGCCACCGCCATCACCTCAGCTGATGAACAAAGGTAGCAAACCTTTGATATTCATCAGGAAGTGGCTCTTATCTGAACGGATGATGTTACTGTTCCATGTGAATGCCATTTCAGGAGGGAGTATTTACATGTCATAGGGAATAGCAACCCAGGCATTTCATTACCATTTGAAAAGGCACAGATAAAGCAACAGCGTTCAGTTATTTGTTGTGGTCTTTGAATCGTGTCTCAAATGACTTTTCATATCCTTTCATGTCTGCCAGCAATAATAAATAACTTTTTCTATATAGGTTGAAAAGGTTGAAAAAAAGCCTGAGCTAATATTTGCTGGTCTTAGGTGGTTTCCCTGCCTTATCTCACCAATTTGCTAACCACAACACGCTTAAAACCAACAATTAGATCAGCCAAAATCAGACCAGCCTCGCATAGAAACCAGCCAACAAGCTGGGTCAATGACGTGATGCTATTTTTTGTTGTATCTTTTAAATCCAGGAATACATTAAAAAGCAATTCACACATGCAATGACTTGAAAACACCTCTTTCATGATAAATATGCTTTTAATGTTTGTATTAAAATTCCTTTGACATTCGTTTGGGGAGCAAACTCTCCTGTTATCATCATGATGACAAATAGCTCGTATTCTTATTTCTTAGAAAATATATTTTAACAAAACTTGTTCATGTAATATTTATGAATTATTTTGTATGAATAAATATATTTATGTATCATTTTAAATAATTCATGATGTTTGCAAAAACTACTTTTTACCTTGAAAAATAACTTAAATGTATAATAATTGTACACTCAACACATATTCAAGGAGTGTGAAAATATATATATATTTTTACTTTACTTTTAATTCAATTGAAACTTTCTAAAAAAGTTGAATTTAAACAAAAATCCTATTAAACCAATTAACACAGTGACTCGCTTGAATCACACCTCTGAAAAGATTTGTGTGGGTATGATGTTTTTGAAAGGAGTCTCTTTTGTTCACATTTGTATTATCAATGTTAAAAACAGTTGTGCTGCTTAATATTTTTGTGGAAGCTGTGATACCTTTTTTAGGATTCTAAATCCCGAAAAATCCTACATAAAAGTTAAAAATAAAGCTTTTTTTTCGTAAAAAGAAACATTATAAATTACTGTCACTTTTGATCAAATTATTGCATCCTTGTTGCATAAAGGTATTATTTTATTTCAAATGAAAACAAATTTACTGACCCCAAACTTTTAAATGGTAGTGTACACCATTGACCCGTGTGCTTTTCAGGAAGGTGTTTGTGTACTCATCTGTTCCTAATCAATTATGTTGATTTTTGTACTGTCTCTCAGATCTCTCCAGGCTGATGTCTGTGATCCATAGAGAAAGTTAAACAGCGTTCTGCCTTTAGTATAATCATGACCTTTCAAAGAGCTGACCTGCATGGACACACCACTGAAGGACAGTTAGATGTCTGTAGGTTCATTTCACATTAGCTCTACCTTCACATCACACCAGCAAAGCCCTATTAACACATTTCACCCTCATGGGTCATCAGAGCCACCTCACATGTCTTTTTTTCTTCATGTCAGCATCTCACGTGCCAGTACTTTCCTCTTTGTACCAGAGAACCAATCAGAGGCAATGTGTATGTTTACCTCATTAACGGCTGTGAAGGTCAATTAAGTGCAGCATCAAATCTGCTGAAATGAACGAAAGCCAGTTAGCGCAATCGTTTACGGCTATCTGATGAAGAAGAGAAGCATAGAACTTAAGGTAAACACGAACTCCTGCTGTTCATACCATCTGAAGGAAAACAAACAGCCAGTGCTGATCAGACATCACCATAACTCATAACTCACCCATCTCGCCGCACTGTCAGGAAACGTTCTTTATACGTTTGCTGCAGGTTTTAATATTCACTAACACTGAAAAATGACAGCCCATAAACATATTTTGGATTATGAGAAAAAGCGCACATTGTAGGCTATTACGTTCTCTATGCCGTTCCTTGTAATTTGCCGTTATCTCTCTGACAGTTATGTCTTCATTCATTTTTCATTTTGTATCAGAATGGAGAATAACATGCATCAGAGTCGACACCACGGGCTGCTTTACGAGCGCGTTGACGGATTGTGGGAATGATGGCCTGCATGCCTGCTGCCAGTGTTCATGTTTTTCACTCAAGTCAAGAGAAATGAGGGCTATATGGAGAGTCCATCGCTCTGACAGTTGGCTGACCTGTCATGGAAACACTGTCCTTTCGTACTGGACCAATGGGCCTCATCTCCCAAAGGCAAACATTAAACACACAGAGAGAAAACACTGTGTTGACTCCGATCGGCAGTGTTGTGTTAGCTCTACTAACACTGTTGTGGCCCTCACCTCTACCTTTGTGCAACTGTTTGCCATCTTGATGGAAGTGCAGTCGATTGGGATTTTGTTACTAAGAGATTCTAGTAAATCCGAGTGCTAATATATGTGTTGTGTGCGAGAGCATGAGTATGATATGCTCATTCTAAAGGATTTTACAATGAGACATTTAAAGGAAATGTTGATGTTGTGTACTCACTCTTATATCCTGACCATGTCAAGTAAGGTTTTGCTTGACATGTTCCTGTGGCTCAGTGGTAGAGCATTGCGTTAGCAGTGCAAAAGGTCATGGGTTCAATTCCCAGGGAACACACATACTGACAAAAAATGTATAGCCAGAATGCAGTGTAAGTCGCTTTGATAAAAGCGTCTGCTAAATGCATAAATGCAAATGTTTAAAGGCAAAATTTGTATTGAATTATGGCTTCATAAGACTTATAATACAGTGTAAGTTGTAAACTGCTTGAACAATGCACTAAACAATTTTTGTGTCATGTAAACTGAGTAATGTGATGATTTTTGATTCATATATGCATCTCATAGGGTGCAACAATTTACCTTCAGCTCACACACTTTACCTTTGTAACATCACCATTTCTAGCGTCACCACCAAGCATCACCATTTCTAGTCCTAACGCTTCTTCAGATCACAAATGCCAACATCAAGCAGTGTTAATAACTTGTGGCGTGCTATAACAACAACAACAAAAAGTAAAAATTAATGTAGTTTATGTAGTTTTGCAGTTACATTTTGCAGTTACTAGCTATGTTTCCATCCAAAGATGCAAATTTAATTTATGCGCAAAACTGGAATATCGCATAAAACATTTGTGAATGGGTTAGGGTTCACAATAAATGTGTTCATTGGTTTCAGAGGTGGATGCCTGCTGTCTGGGAACGCAGTAGTGTCAGACAGTAATTACACATAAATACTTTAATGACAGACTTTGCTCAGGCATTTCAAAATGACCAAAAACAACATATACACTCTTAAAAATAAAGGTGCTTCAAAGGGTTCTTCAAGCGATGCCATAGAAGAACCATTTTTGGTTCCACAAGGAAGGTCCATCAAAGGTTCTTTAAAGAACCGTCTCTTTCTTACCTTTTTATAATCTGAAGAACCTTCTTTTACCACAAAGAACCTTTTGTGAAACAGAAAGGTTCTTCAGATGTTAAAGTTTCTTCATGGAACCATTTAGACAAAAGGGTTCTTCTATGGCATCGTGAAGCACCTTTATTTTTAAGAGTGTAGATGCTGTGAATGAGATCGGTTTGCTGGTTAGTCCAGTTATCCCGTCTCATAGCGCAAAGTCGCATTGCTTTTTTAAAGCGCATGGCGGAATTTATTTGGTAAACGGGTTTCCATCATAGTTTATGCGCATTTTTTCTTGTTGGATAAAAAGTTTATCCTACTCAATTGTGTGAATAAGTTTTATATTCTACGTGTTTTAGAATGTATGCACATCTTGGTATTTCTATACAGCGTTTTTTATGCAATATTCCAAAATGCGCATAAGAATAGGTATATGGAAACACTGTAGCTACTGTTAACTCCTTTTTGCAGAATTTTGTAATCACGTACATACTTCTAGTAAAAAGAAACAATCCATTTGTCTTAACTGATATTTCAAGGTATAAAACTGTTGTTTTAAGCAAATCGGACACATCTATAACCAAAAATTTTTTGCTTTTGGGTGATGCTACATTAGGTGTCTAAAACCAGTCATGTAGGCAGACACAACATGAAATATCGCTGAGTTCACCTTTAAAGTAGTGTCTGGTTTCAGTGCAGAACCAATCTTTCATACCTGCAACGGTGAGTGAGTTGTTTGCTTTAACACACTGGGGCCATTTTCTGTACATTTTGCTGTCCGTCTCCTTTGTTCATCAGCAAATTGAAAGAACGTTTCTTTGTGCGAACAACACTGTCAAAGACTAAGCCCCTGTCACTGTGTTGCAATCTTGATCTAATCTCTCTTCCAATGAATACCGACTCACTCTCTCCCTATTTGCCTTTCCTGTCCCTTTGTGCTTTTTTGAATGGATCTGAATGAGTGTTACGCCGTAAGAACGCCCCCCGCTGAATGAGTTCCGCTCTCCTCCACTTCGCCCTTCCTGTCTCAAAGCTCCAGACTCTCTCCGCTCCGTCCCGGCAGAAGCTATTCAACCGTTCAATGGCTGCCGAATACACGAGGTCTGTGATCAAAGCCCTCCTGCCTCTGACAGTTGGTGACAGCATCGAGACAAAGGCGGCACGGCGAATAAAACGCTCAGAGCTGTCATTATTAAAGTTCAGTCGGGAGAAGAAAGCGGGCGTTCGACAGATGCGCCAGCTTCAAGAGAGAACAGCCGTGTGGTCTCTCTAACAGCTCTGCTTGTGTATGATAATTATGACATTTGCGTTTAATTGGGGTAATTGTCTCAATGAAGTCATCCGTGCTCACTGTTGCTCGCCAGGCCCATGAGGCGTCATGTCAATTGAGATTACAGTGCGTGTGTTTTGGAGGAGTTTTTGTGTTTGTACACTTATTGTGAGCTACTGTAATTTTAGCAGAAATGAGTATGCGTTTTTTTCGTTTGCACATGCGCGATTTGGGATGCGTGTGTGCCTGAATGCTCCGTGATAATGCAATCTGTAGTGTTTCTGCTTTCCCTGTGGTCCTGGTCTGTGGCAATGTGGTGTGGCTGATATATTTGTGCAAATGTCTGGGTATGTGTGTGATCATCTCTCGCTTTGGTCAGACTGGAGGCCAACGCTGTCCTTAATCGCTACAACTTTTCGTTCCCTCGCTCCGAGCTTCCTGACAGCATTGACATTCTCAGGGCAGAAACACAGCCTATCTTTGCCAGGGTGTCACCTTTCTGTTCTTCCTCAACACTCCTTTTTATCGTTCTTGCTCAACTCCTCTCTCTCTGCCCCATTTTAATCTGTTGTTCGCTCCGTCTAAAATGATTTAGAGTCTTTTTTTCCCCTTCTCTGGGCTGTTCATCAGAAGTTGTTGCAGGGATTTCTGGGTAAAGATCAAGCGAAACTTGATTGCAGATTGAGATAAATAAAGGAGAGCATTCAATCTTTGTTTTCAAGCTGAATGTCACCGCTTTTAATGATGATACTTATTAATATTGAGGGCTGAAATAAAGGTTGTTGACTATCTTGCAAATTAAATAATTAAGTTTGTGCTGGAGTCCATTTGATTCCCATAATCACCGGCATGCATTGGACAACAGAGTTTTAATTTATTTGACATTTCCTGTTTTCCTTTGTCCATGCTGCAATATAATCTTTGATCTCGATTGGTCCCTAGTGAGATTTAATTTTGAAAACAGTCCATGAGGAAAGCTCGGTTTTAGCCTGCCGGGAGCGGACAGAGTCGCCGATGGCAAAGGGGGACTTTATTCTGTGGCTAAAAAGGCTGAGATTGATGAGATCCATAAGTTCCACTGTTCATTTATCAATAAAGCTGTCACCTCACCACTAACTTGGGCGGGTGTGTGTTAGCATTCATCAACACCAAGGCATCAATCACCAACCTCTGAGCAGATACTTGGCAGTCCATTACACCGACCTGCCACCGATGTTGCCACCAAACTACTTCTTTTTTTCCACCCTATGATAGCTTACCTTAGTGCTGGGGGTCCTTAGAGACGTCTGCCCTTACTGTGCCGTAATCGTAAGCGGCCGTGATGTATGTGTGTGATCTGTGCATAGGTGTGTGGATCAACACGCTCTGTTAATTCATCTTCTTTGCTGTTGTTACTGCTGAAGTAATGACTGGAAGACCAGTGGACTGATACGGCACTCAAGCTGCGTTTAGTCCTGGCTTTTTAAATCCTTATAGCATTATTTGGGAAAAGACAATCCCCCATCTGCTACATTTATCTGCTTCTCTCTCACAAGGCAAGGCAGCTCAGAGTTCACTAATAACAGGAGTTCAGAGTGAAAATGATTGGATCGGAGTAAATACGAACCAAAATACCAACACACAACCAATTTGTTCTTCTTAGTATCTGTTTCATAAGATGTTATCCTAGTTTAAGACTTTTTAAATAGAGCAAGTGAATCTCATAAAAACGTTTCAACACAAAATGAAAGTCACATAAATCTACTTTTATCTCTCTCTTTGTCTATCTACCAGGAAGAAAGACAGTAGGACATTTAAGACTTTTGCATTTTAACAATTTTTCATTACAATTAAGCACACATTCTCATTACATCTAGAAGAGTAAATATAATTTTCTCTTAACTTACACTTCTTCCCCCAAGCCATCAGGCTCCTAAACTCAAACTCGGTCTAATAATATCAACATGACTCAATTTAATAAACAGTAAGATATTCTCCATCATCCATATTGCTGCTATGCATATACCCTGTACAACCTGGTTGCACATTCCTCTTGCACATCCCTGCTTATATTATTATGTATTAAGTCCACAATATACTGTCCTGCACATTTTATTGTATTGCACATTTTATTATTCTTTATTTTTTCTTCTTATTTTTTTACCTATATATATGTATATTCTCTTGTGTTGTGTTACATATTTTGCACTGTCCATTGAGCGGACCTGACCTGACTTACATTTCACTACTGATTATATTCTGTATAATTGAGTATGTGATGAATAAAACCTTGAATCCTTGAACACTTATAATTTAAAATAGATTTGTACAGCTTTAAGACAGGCTTTGGTCGAATTTCAATGCACTTTGGGAGTTTCTTGATATTAAAGTCCAATTTACTTTATGCTGATTTTGTTGAGGGTCTGCAGTGTTTCAGCCCACTGATAGACTCTAATCACTCAGTAATGACTACAAACAAGATTTGGGTGAATTATACAGTCATCATGTAAATAGTGACAAATCTTGGGAGTCGTTTAGAGTCAACAGCTTTTGTTGAACTGGCCAATCAGACAGTGTTTGTTAATTAAAAGCAGACAATGATTGGGGTTTTGTTTCTAATTACCGCCTGAAGCCTTGAGAGGGTTGTTGTCTATCTGTTTGGTCATTAAACACAGGCAATTTTGTGTTTCCCTTTTATTACCTGACATGATTTATAAGGTCCTATATAGAAATTACAGGAACATACAGCATCTCACACACTGCTATCTTTGTGTGTTCAGACACTTACTAGCCCTATTAGCACCCATGTAATTATAATTCTTACCTGACTGGATCAAACTTGACTTATATTAATCAGGCTTCTGTTATGGCAGTCATTTTATCCCCGTTTTCTCATGTTGACTTAACCGACATTAGCCTTTCAATCACTAAAGGCACAGCATAATGTTTTTATTTTCCTCTGCAGAATTCCTCAGTTTCATTATAGCGATGTCATTCAAAATAAGATTAAACCCCCAAACAATATTATAAGGTGTTCGTAACTGATCTGAATGAATAAACATTAGTCTGTGTTTGTAACTGATCTGTTATAAAACTGGCCTGTCATTTGCCCCAAACTGGATTTAATTTTGTTATTTAATGTTTTTTCCTACTCTGAATGCAGAATATATATAGCACATATAGAATATATAATCATTATAATTCAATCAATGTTTTTGTAGTCTGATGAAAAAAAGAGATTTGTAATTAAAACCTTGCAGTCCTTCTACAAGGGCTTCTCATCATTTCTAAAAGGATGTTACATTGCTAGTTTTGTTAAACAGGATGGATGTGAGCAAGACCCAGGCTCTGAGAATGGATGAATTACTGTGTTTGTATGTTTTGTGGATGGTTAATGAGAACCTAAGACAGTCAAACAGTCTGGAGGCAGCATATTCCTGCTCATTATCTCTCAGCAATTCTCTCCATGGCTTTCTCTCACTTCCCCTTCCTATAGGTTTGATTCTTTTTCCTTCTATCCATATCCCCCTCAACTTTCTGTCTTCAACTCTTTTAATTACATTACATTTATATTTAGCAGACGCTTTTATCCAAAGCGAACTTACAATTAAGGAATACAATAAGCGATACATTATAAAAAGGCAAACAGACATAGGAAGTGCTTGTAATACAAATTTCTAGGCATTGTTCAGAGCAAATTTTAGCCAGACAGTGAAAGGTTAAGGGAAAGAGAGAAAAGTTAAGGAAAGAGAGTGAAGTTTTTTTTTTTTAAGATGAAGTCAAGTGATAACGGAAAAGATGAGTTTTCAGGTGTCGCTTGAAAATGGTCAGGGATTCAGCATTCCGGATAGGGGTGGGATGTTCATTCCACCAGCCAGGAACGGTGAATGAAAACGTTCTGGAAAGTGATTTTGTGCCTCTCTGTGATGGCACCACGAGGCGACGCTCGCTCGCAGATCGCCGAATTATCATGTTTAAAAATATATTAATAACCACAATAATGCTTAATGCTCAGTAACACTTTATAATAACTGCACGCTATGAATCATTAGGTAAGCATTAGTAAATAGTCAGTTCATTCTTTATAAAGCATTGTCCAGTTTAAAAATAAGCAGTTTATAAATACAGCTATAAATGCCTTGTTCTTGATTTATAAACATATCTATTGCAAATTAGATTTAAAGGCTCCGTTATCTTCCTAACAGAAAAAATAAACAAACAACAGATGGATACAGAACTCAGAAATATTTATTTTAAGATGCCAAAAAATGTTTTAACTGCACAACTGTACACATTTTTTTCTATGAAATTGCAGAGGTTTATTTTAATTTATCAAGTGTACAGTTAATTTTTTTGCATCTTGAAACAATATTTATATGTTCTGTATCCCTCTGTGTTGTTTTTGGTTTAACTTTTCTGTTTAGGAGATAAATTAGCTTTTAAACCTCCTTTGTAAATGCTTTATAATTTATAAACAGTCTTCACTTTAGATGAGCTCACAAAAATAGATGGCTGGCAACTACTAAATGTTTTATAACTACCTGACTTAATCATGAATTACAGCAGGAATATGCGTTAAAGCCTTTATTAACACACTGAGCAACTATTATCATGTGTCTAAATAATGAGATTTATAAATGTTCTTTTAAATATTTTATGAATCATTTACTTACACTTTCTAAATGGTCTTATGAGCCACTGACAACTCCTAAATAACTGGTTAGTAAATGATGTAATAAAGTATGAAAATTCAATTATTAAACATTATTGCTATGCTCAAAAACAAAACATTTATAGCTGTATTTATAAACTACTTAATGTTGGAACAATGCTTTATAAAGGATGAATTGTCTATTTACTAATGCTTAACTAATGATTCATAGTGTGCAGTTATTATAAAGTGTCACCTTGTCAGGAAACACTTTTTGTTGCCTTCTTTATTGTTAATGTAATAAAAATAGATCTTCATAAAACACACAACAATTGTGATTTTTACACTTGTTTTCCCATTTTTCTTTTATAATTCCTAAAGATATAAAATATTTATCCTTTTTTTTAAATAGCTAATATTCTTTAATTTTCATCCTATTAAACCTCATTTGACAGCTTTTTAACAGCTAGCCATTAGCATTTGTTCAACCAAAGTCAAACCAACCATCATTTTGCCACATGCAATTGCTAGCTTGAGACTATTATTATTATTTATTTTTTCAAATTTAGAAAGAACATTTACATTCTAGTATGTGTGACACTGAATACAAATGTGTGTAGTAAAAAAGGAGTTATCAGTATATTTGAACCATTTTTCCCCAAAGATGGAGTCTGTAAAATGTATATGCTGTCAATTTAACTGCTATAAAATTGCTTACATGAACTTTTAGGAGCACACTGGCATATAATTGCTAACCTCAAAGCTAACAAACATTGACCAAAAGCCACAAAACACCTCGTGCCAGTAACAGACCTCAAGATGGTGAGTTCTGCAAGTTCTAAAACCAATTACGATCATCCTGGAATTTAGGCTGCTTTCTCTCTCTGTTTCAGCACTATTAAGGTGTGAGAGGAGGGAGAGTGTGTGAGTTTTAAAGTTTTACTCTGTGTGCCTGGCAGGCACCCAGTGTACATCTTCTCCAGCACATTACAACAAATAAAGAGACACTGACATCATGCCTCCACTACATAATTTATGATTGCATCAAGGGCCACACACACAATAATGTACACACAACCACTTTTCCAAATACACACACACAAATCTACATCCTGTTTCTTTATACGATCGACAGATCTGCTGAGGTATGCAAGTACCCTCAGATGAAAAGGATTGTCAGAGAGATATTTTAACCCTGTTTTGCCGTTACCCGTGACATGCAAAGATTAATAATGCGTCCGGTGAATTATTGCCTGGGCATTTACAAGGTCTTTGATTGTGCAAACTTTGCAGAACGTGCTAGTGCCAAACCCACAGGTTTATTTCTTTATTTTAATTTGGCGGCCACTAGCACATTTCCTACTGGAGGCTCTCCAATGAACGCCTGACCTGCACTGCTCATAAAATCTGCATTTCGAATGGACCGTAGTCATCCGAAGACAACTCAGAAATCACAGTATTGCAATGCAGCTAAAAAAATGTCTACTGAATAATTCACATAGGGGGTGGGTGTTAGCCAATGACATCAAGCCTGTAGCGGAGAGTTCAGTGGAGGATACGGCACATGTTAGGTTGTCAAATATGTTTTCGGTCTTTAATAGGAAAGGGTGGGAGCAGCGTTTCTCTGTGGCATTAGCGCATTATGATACTCACCAGTCCTGAGGGCATGAAGACGTTAGCAGTAATAACCAAACCAGCAAGCTCCTAACAGCCAGTCCCTCTAAATCAGTTAAAATGCAGATGAATTACGGCCATGATTCGATTTTATCTGAGTGTGTGTGTGTGTGTGTGTGTGTGTGTGCTGATTGATGAAACACTCCTTTTGACTGCTAGCAACAATAGGTTCTTTATTTTTATGGTGGCCAGAAAAATACTCATATTCTTTAGTCATATATGGTATACAATTACATAGATAAGAGATCATTCTCATTATTCGGCGGGTTTTATAAATTGATCATTGAAATGGGACTGTTAGTTAAACACATTCATTTACTGTGATTAATTACAAAAAAATCTATACAAATTAAAGCAATTAATCATGACCCCTGATTGCACATAATTGCACAATTTATTCATTGACTAACAAAAAATTAATTGTATATATGAATGATAATATTACTATATGCATATTAATGAGTCTACTTTCCTCATAATTACTTTGATTAAAAAAAGATTATGTACTGACAACCCTAATTTAAACCACTAAGAGAAGCGCATTATAATTACTTTAAGTATATCCTATTAAATTGTACTCAGACACAGGTATAACAACTGGAAGGCAATCATCAGGATAACTTTTACTCATAGTTATTATAACAATTGCTTGAATATGAATTTGGTGTGTAACTCATCCCAGACCTTTTGTGCTGGATATAATGCAACTTGCTGTGGTATGTCTTAGGTGATCTGACTTTGTTAAAACCGGCAAAACAATTCCTGTAGACATTCACTGAAATACAAAACTAAGCCGTATCTGGAGACCAGAATGTATTTGACAATTGACTCGGACCAGTAAGGGACCATCCATAAAGCTTTAGCAACTGTAGCAGCAGCATGCCAAGAACCATTCAAAACACCTTAGGAACCACAAAGCAGCACTTTGCCAGTCTCAACAGTGCGAGTATTGACCAGAACCAATCATATTTTCCTCCGGAAATTAATAACTTGGTTCTGCCTATAAACTGTCTCCAGTGAAGTACAAGTGAGCTTAACTCTGTCTTTTTGTCTGTGTGCAATTGCTGTACTTTGCCCAGGCAGTTCTAGTGCCAGCTCTATTGGAACTGTGACATCTGTCATAGTTATTATAATTTTTTTGTTGTTGTTCCGCCAGTTCCAGGATAATAGTCGAATGCGAAGGCTTTGGTGCCCAAACTGTCAAACCGGTGCCAACTGCGAGCACAGAAGTGAAGCCAAGGAAATGGCACAGCTCTGGCCTATAGCACGGTCACTTAAATAGAAGTAATGGAGCAAGACCTGTGCGGTATCGCCTTAAGTCATGTTATTCTGAATGTCAGCTTTCTGCTTAAGTGGAAAACAGCAGTAGGTGCAGCTGTACTTGTGCCGTTATTACTCAAGACAGTGTCTTCCCATAAAAATCAGGAAGCTCATTGAAACTCGGGTGACACAGCCAGCAAATCCTTTGGAACATGAATTTGATACAGGGAGGCATTTGACAAAATAGTCTCTAGGCGATTTATGGAGTTGAAAGCATGCAGTTAGGGAGCTGGGTGTGTGTCGCACGACAGCGCAATTCAAAGACATGCCGGCATAGAGCGGTGAATGCTAACAAGCTATTCTGAGACAATTAGAACTCCAGAAGTGCTTTACTAAAAAAACGCCATTATATATATATATTTATTCTCATTTGTGGCACGTATATGCCTGTCATTCAAATGTATTAAGTGCATTAGATGAGTCTGACATCTGCTGCATTAAAAATGCAATTATCTGAATTCATAAATATGTAATGGCAGGTGTTGAATAATTGATGTGGTCTAATGCTCTGTGTTAAGTTATAAACTGGCTCTTAATGGATGCATAAAGGGAACAAAAGGTGTGCTTGATGCAAGATTAAAAGTTAGAGAGATTCCCTTTGAGAGTCCTCATCTTACACCCTGTGTGATTAATTAATAATTATTAATAAACGGGCATAAAATCTGCAGGCTGAGATGCACACGTGAACATGTGCCCTCTCTCATATCTGCACAGCGAGATGTAGGTATCCAGCAATCTAATGTATATTTATAAGTCTACATTCACATAGTCAGGATCGTGTAGTTCAAGAATCGAATAATCATATTTTTATTTTGACTTTGTCACAAATGCAACTTTCTTTTTCTCATATTTGCAACTTTTTCTTATAACATCAGATCAAAATTAAATTAGGGTCCCCTTTCACACTAAACAAACATTGTACCATAAGACTATAAACTCAGACTTACATAATGAATAATGAATCAGTTTAAGTGTTTTTTTATTTTATTGATTTTTTTGGTCATGTCCTATTCCACCAAGGGCCCCAATGAGACAGGACCGCCACTGGTGCCACATAGGTGTGTGACGCCTATGTGTGTGTGTGTGTGTGTGTGTGTGTGTGTGTGCACAACTAATTATGCTTAGATGCTGTGGAGACTGATAGAATCCCTGCTGTGTTTAATCACTGTTGAAACATGTTGGTCTTTATTGCATCACAGAGGAACAAGAAAACAAAGCAAAAATGATTCTCTCGTTTAATATTTCATTTCTCATCTTGGCCTTGAAGAGCCACAGTTACATTTAGTAAATTAATTTGCCCAGATGACGTGATTCACATAAATCCACAGGAACAGAAGGCATTTAACCTCTTTGTTGCCAAAGAACGAAGAGTAAATATGAACATAATTGCAAGTTCTTCATGCTCCATCATGTCTCAAGTATTGCACGGGTGAAGCCATCAATATGGATCATCACTGGATGCCAATATCAAAGCTTGGCAGTAAGATCCTTCTCAGCACTGTGATAATAACTCTACTAATGAATTACCCACAGTCTTCTGGACCCCAAATGGAAGGCCTATGGCGTTTGTGTGCGAGTAGAAGAGAACGAGAGAGACTTCTCAGCTGCTGTCACTCTGCAGTTTTTAATGTGCTTCCTCTGTCCTGCCTCTCGGGTGCATTCAGGGTAAACCAACTTAAACAGCAGTGTGCACAATTTGGCTTGGTCTCACACTGCGTGTATGTGTGTTCTGATGAAATATAGGATAAATGTAGCTTGCTCAGCACCGAGCAGACTTTGAGAATAATAACTTTTGGCGCTGGGGTGTTTGTGATTTCTGTTAAAGCAGCAAAGCACGTCCTCGGCTGCCCCGTTAAACCATGTGAGACAAAAAAGGTGACTTTTGCTTTAAACCCTTGGGGCGTCACGCACGTACACACTCAGACAATCTGTGACTCATTGTAGATTTTCTGAACTCGGTGTGTGGCCTCATAGGCTTGGATAATGTAATCTGTTGAGATCAAGTCGAGTGAAACGGGCAAGATTTTTACCCCTTAGGGTCAGATGTGGGGTTAGTGTAGACCACGCAGCTCTAACGGAGGTGGAAACGCTCACTTATTAACACAAAAGAGACGTTTCATGCCATGCCCTTTTGTTCACTGTAACCTTAAAAGCTGAAAAAGTGCAATTTTCATTACTATCATCCAATAAGAGCAGGCAAGTTACCCAGAATTCCAAAGTTGTCTGCGTACAAATGTGTCATCCAGGGTAGCAAGAAAGAACACTGAAGATGCCGCAGGGGGAAAAATAATTGATAGAATTTGGATGGTTAATTTAAAGTATAAGTCAGTGAGGATGCATTGATTGTAGACTATAAGTTGGAGTGTATTATGGGTATAAAATTGAGAGCTATGCAGGTAATGAAACTGAATTCAGACAGCATTATAAAATGGGCAACACTCTATATAGTACACTATTTTGGGAACAGGGAATGATATTGGACAAAACTGTCTTTCTGTGTCTCTTCCTCAGGGGAGAGTGCTGCAGTTGATGCTGGGCTTGTGTAATTGTGCATCCTCTCGAACAAATCTGTCCTTGCATCTTACGACTGTTCTCTATCCCGGTGCCTCCCTCTCTCTGCCTATTATATGCGGCTCTTAATTAGTGTCTCATGTGGAGGAGTGTGAGAGTGTGGAGTAGAGGCTCATAGCCCATCTAATGCAGCTGTCTGTTTTACCACAGGACGCTCTGCGAGCAAAGAGCCTCTAATTACGCACACACACCTACGTTTTGTTTGGAAATAAAGAGCGACAGGACGTGTTTAAGGTCAGGCGTTCGTACACATGTCCATGTGTGTCCTTTCCTTT
This sequence comes from Ptychobarbus kaznakovi, assembly GCA_027422405.1. Lineage (NCBI taxonomy): Eukaryota > Metazoa > Chordata > Actinopteri > Cypriniformes > Cyprinidae > Ptychobarbus > Ptychobarbus kaznakovi. Next base: position 33,724,386 of record CM049795.1, on the reverse strand, counting down.
CTCACATAGTTGTTGTTGTACTCCAAGGAATGTCTCCCCTTCAGTATCACGGTCTCCATCTGCTTGTCAGCTGGTGGGTTTATGAACGATCAATGGCTTAAAGTTTGTTCACAGAGAGATAGTACAGGTGAAGTGTGGAGAGCTACTCTGCTGCCTGATTTGCTTTCTGTCACATCTCTGCGCTGCGATTGGCAGCGACTGTCGTCATGCCTGAAAATCTATTCCACCCACTGTGTCTGGACTCCAGCTCTGTTTTTAACCAGTAGATTTATTGTCATCTTAATGTGGCTTTAATTTTGCCTTCCGCTCCAGAAGCAATATCCTTCACCTCTCTCAGGAGAAACGGGCACAGACACGTCTTTGATGAACTATATATTTAAAGGTGAATGATGTCAATGATATATTTAAAAGTGTGAATTGTTTTGTTAGACGGGAAGAAACAGTTCTTGTACCTTTTTTTAAGAGTCTGCACTGTCAAAAGGAACACCATTGTACTTTATATATCTCTAAAGGCTGCATATTAGTACCTTAAAAAGGTACAAATTAATACCAAAATGGTGCAAATTAGTATCTTTTGAAAGAGTGCCACCCTAGTGACAGCTTTTTTTTTTTTATTGAGAGTTGTGACCAAAATATAAAGCAAACAATCACCCATGATATTTTAGCACTATCTATATACCATTATTATTCTAAATTAGCTTTTATTTTTAGGTTTTTTATATATTTTATTTAATTGATTTGTAGGGGTGTAAATATTTGTTCTGTCAATTATTTAATAAGATTTTTTTTCACAATTATTCAATTATTATGGAACAGTTCATAATTATAAAAAAAACATGCTGAAAACATTTCAACTTCAGAGATAATTTGAGACAAAATAATGTGCCAGTATTTACATTCACGTTAAACAAATAAATCATATTTTCATAAAACATTATCGTATGTCGGCAAACTAACTCAAACCGATGTGAAGTAGACTGCAGGATTTATACACTTCACCTTTCAAGATTAAATAAGTATGTGTATATATTAGGGCTGTCATTAATAACATGCTTAATCGTGATTAATCGCATGATTGTCATGAGTTAACTCACGATTAATCGCAATTAATCACATATTTTTATTTGTTCTAAATGTACCTTAAATTTATACTTTAATCAACTCTAATCAACATGGGCATGGACAAATATGGATGCTTTATGCAAATGTATTTTTATTATTATTGAAACCATATTCAACAGAGCATGAAGTAGACATGTTTCAAAGGTAATAGATGTTTTTCAAAGAACTCGTTCATGTCTATTAGACATGAAAAAAGAAATACCATGTTCTCATTACTTCTCTTTCTTTGCATGAGCAATTTACTGACACAAACCCGTTTACATTTTTGCAGGACAGGGCAGCTCTTCTTCTGAACATGCAAAATGTACATTTATTATTTATTAATATAATTTTTTTCCCCTCTCTGTGCCCACATACTGTATTTTGATACAGCTAAATTCTCAATAAAACATTGATATATTTAACGGTTTCTGTTGTCAGACAACGGAATGAATATGAAATAGTGACTGAAACGCGACCCATTAAGACTAAATTAAGTTCTTAGCAATGCATATTACTAATCAAAAATGAATTTTTAATATATTTATGGTAGGAAATTTACAAAATATCTTCATGGAACATGATGTTTACTTAATATCCTTGTGATTTTTGGCATAAAAGAAAAAAATATAATTTTGACCCATACAATGTATTTTTGGCTATTGCTACAAATATACCCCAGAGACTTTTTGTGGTCCAGGGCCACATTTAGATATGAATCCTGTATGTTCTCTCTGTGAATGAATGGCGCAGATGCACGGTTTTGTTTACTACACATACTGAAGCATGCGTGACTCTCGCAGTGGTTTCAGCCTCTGCATGAACACTCTGATAGTCAATTCATGAACATTTTACTGTTTCTTCTGAGAAAAAACTATCGTCATATCAAATACAAACAGAAACTTGAAATTCTTTACAGCAACCCATCAAAATAGAAGTTGAAGAAACTGTGACAGAAATGTATTACTTAATGTAATGATAGTACTACTACTAATAAAATTTGCATTACTTTTAAAGGAATATTTACCAGAAAAAAAAAAATATATATTTACCAGAATTTATTCACCAGAAAAATGTTAATACACAACACTGTATTTCTGAAAAATAAATAAATACATAAATAAATAAAATAAATAACATTACTCATATTAATAATACAATGAAATCAATTAATTAGAGATTTTCTTTATTAAAATTTAATGAAACCATTCAAACGGAATCCAGAGAAGTTTCATGATTTCAATGAATTAGACATGACTTTGATTACAATTTAATTTCATTTAATTATTAAAACAGTCTAGAAAAATTCCAGAAATCCAGGAACGGAATCCAGGAAAAAAAAAATTTCATAGGTAAGGTGAAATGTACTTATTTAATTCTGTGGCAAAAACAGCCTTCTGTATTTCACAGGCTTGATAAAATGGAACAAAGAGTTTCTCATAAAAAGAGTTATGATGATCTATATAGATTTAATGCTAATTTTTGTCACAATAATAATTCAATGAAACCTGAATCCTTTTCAAGGTGTCATTAAACATCTGTAATCCTTTAAATATTGTTTTATTTGCACACCGCCAGAACGGGTCATTTCAGGGCGTTTTTTCACTAATGCACCAGGAATAAGATTAGGGCTCAGCCCACCTTTCATCCCTCAGTGTTGTGTCTCAAATAGGGATTAACAAAACGCTAGAATTGAAAGAGACCCATTGAACAGCTTCTGACTAAACTCCGCTGTTATTACAGGAGTAGAGCTGCCACATTCTTACCACAGGTGAAGATGAGATGAGAAAGAAAAACATCTCTTCAATTACGCCTCTCCCGAACAGATTCTACATTCTTTAAAACGCATGAAGAACGTTTGAATGAGAGGCTAACAGAGAAGGAAAATTAATTATTGATTCCAATTACACAGGCAAGAGTGGAGCCTATGCAGTTAGACATTTTATTGAAGTCTGAGTGTGTGAGAGAGACTGAAAAAGAGAGAAAGGAAAGGGTTTGACCTATCAGTAGATATCATCATGAAATTATCCAAATCATAACTGTGTCTGGGTGACCATAAATGTGGCAGGCTCGGGGGGGTTGGGTGGGGGCAGTCCTCACTAACTTCTTTAAACCATATAATATTTGTGGTATTACTATTAAAATGCTAATGAAGGTCATCAGCAGATTCATATGCTTTTATAGCACTCGGTGGTTCTGATGAAATTATACTGCGGATATTGCAAGGCTTAATCGCAGGACATGATGGAGATATGTCAATTTGAGATGATATCAGATAGAATAATGTTACAATATGGCTATTATTTCAGATGAGATTACAGTAACCACTGATGTAACTGCGTTTTGTGTTATAGAATAATGTCAGTAGCTTGCGGCTAGTTGCGGCAATGTAGCGTTAGCAGTTTTACACATGGGAAATAATCTTTTTGAGAAATAGCTTGAGGAAATACAGTTTTGAATGTATTTATTATTTATTTTCAATAGGAATTTGTCCAATTTTAAAACTGTATAATTTGTTCCATTTAAACAGCAGTTGTTTAATTAGTTATGCAAATTAAAACATAAAACTGTTGATAAAATGTTTAGGGAAAAACATTTAGGGGAAAAAAATGCACATTATATATACTTACATTATATATTTAAGCATGTAAAAACAAAGTGGGTCTGTTTGCCACAAAGGTGGGCTTTGTGTTGCAACTACATTTTTTATACATAAATATATAAAGATAAGTATATAATTTGCTTATGAAGTGAGGAAATCAACGTCTGAGAATTTAGGATGATGATGCTTTGCTTTTTATGCAAGAATAAATATTTAAAGAAAGGTACACCTCCCATGATTGATTACATTTAATAAGAATTCACTAAAAAGACCAACCTTATTCCTTTATAATACGGATACCGATTGATTATCAACTGTAAATCCAGCATATACACAATTACACGTACAAGAACGTGCGCGCACACGCACGCACGCACGCACGCACGGACCTGGCCAGGTCCACACAGACACACCATTGTCTGCTCTGTAACCCTCGTAATTGCTATTGTTGGTATCTATTAAGATGGCAAGTTGACCTTGTCTTATCCTTAATAACGTGTTGTGTGTGCGAGATGAGATTAGATTTTGAGGTCTCTTGGCGCTGGTATTCTCACGGTCTTATTCACACAGGGACGCTTTACAACATTCAAACTCTCCTCTGAGAAACAGTAAGAAAGAGATAGCGTTAAAGGGAAAGTCTGCTCTGTGTGACAGCACTTTGACACATTAACTATGAATAATTACATGCACAATTTGAATAATGAGGCTCACAAAATCGAGGTTTGCTTGCAGGTATCAGAGGGCTGTCAGCTCGCAGTTAGCAGACACATTTAATCTACATTAAAGCATTTTCAGAGATTAACACTCGTCATGAATACACAGAGCAGACATCCTCTTCCATCTCTCTGTTTCTCAGCTTGCATTTCTCATCAAGACCTGGGAGTAAGAGAGAAGAAACACTTCTGTCTGGATCAGAATTCAATTCTGTGTGTTCTCCTTGGACCCAGCAATTCATTTTTCGAGAGTCATGCCGATGAATTCTTGTGTCGAGATCATGGAAAAAAATGAAGGCTAGATGTCAGGAAAAAAACGTTTCTGTCACGATAATGAGAAAAACCATTTATGTCAAGATCACAAGAAAAAGTTGATATCTCTCAAGAACGCAACTTTCAATTTGTAGAGATCTAGCCAAAAATGGCACCAGAAAACTAAGTTGTGTCTCAAGAGAACATCTTATATTGACATCACGAGAAAATAAATAGTAAAGTTCTAGCAAAATAATGTCAAGCATGAAAAGAAAAAAGATGTTGAGATCAACAAAATTGAGTTACGACTGGGAAAACTTAAGAAAATTAAGTTAAAATTAAGACAGCTTTGGTTGAGATCCTACAAATGATATGTTAAGACAACAAGGAAATTGAAATGAGAAAACTAAGAGTTATGTTGAGACCACAATAATTAAATTAAATTACATTGTTATAATCTCACAAAAAAATACTTACAGCATGCTGAGACCACAAGAAAACAACTTATGTTGAAATTTAGGGGGAAAAGATTCAGATCATAAGGAAAAAAAAGCTTGTCAAGACAAGAAATCAAAACCTTGACCAACTTTTGTCATGTCAAAATCTTGAGAAGAAAATGTCAAAGTGACAAGAAAATGGAGTTGTGATTGAGAAAAGTTTATGCTGAAATCATAAGTCATGTTCACAATAAAACAACAGAAAAAAACGATACTAATACATGGCATCTCAGGGACTTCTGTGGGCTTTTTAATTATCAGATTTGTTTGATTTTCAAATTGTTTCTTATAAAGAAACATATCAGAGGTTGTCAGAGTGTTCCGTTCTTTTAGATGAACATTTGTGTGTGTGTGTGTGTGTGTGTGTGTGTGTGTGTGTGTGTGTGTGTGTGTGTGTGTGTGTGTGTGTGTGTGAGTCCCAGGAGGCATTATGAGCACTGATGGATCCACGGTCTTATAGTAAGCCTTGTATTTCTGAAAGGCTTTACATTTCTGAAATATGCTGCAAGATTTTCCACTCTACACCTTGTTTATCCATTCATCCTTCTCCCCTTCACCTCAATCATCATCTCCCTGTAGAGATGTGTCCATCAGCATAGACCGTGGGGAATAATCTGAGAGAAAGAAATGAAGAAATAGAGGAGAAAGATTTTCTCATCTGCATGTTCTCCCTCAGATGAAGTACAGGGACGGGTCAAGCGCACGGAGAGACAGACCGAAAGAGAACCGTCTCCATAGAAACAGAGTAAACAGCCTGAGATTTGTGATGCTGCGGCTCTCTGTGGTCCACTAAACCTATGATAGAGAGCCGGAGAGGGACGAAAGGTGGATGAGAGATGTGAATGAAAAGGTAATAAAGAGCAGAAACACAATAGCTCAGATGTACTGAGTAATTGTGTCTCCTGTCTGACCTCAACTCCATCCTTTAAAACCTGTCAGCCAATCAGACACCAGGGACTGGCCTCTGGTTATCGTGGGAGACTGGAGAAGAGGAAAATGATGTGGATTTGAGATTTTCTCAATTGCTTCTTTTGCCCTTGGGGTTATACATTGTTTCCCTGGCTCAAGAAGGTCTGTGTGTATGTGTGTGTGTTGCAGTACGAAGTCAATGTGCGGTAATTGTATTCAGTGATCGTGACAGACCTGGCTGTGAACTTCCTCCCACGCAAAGCAACCCATCGCACAAACACAGGCTACGATTGAGGCTAAAATTCTAAAAACATATTTTTCTCTTCCTCGCTAAAAGTTGTTTTCCCACATCACCAAAGCAAGTCTTTCATCTCGTGTAATTTGAAAGCTAAGTAGAAAGTGTATTTGTGTCTGTAAGAGCGGAGACAGATATGAAGGCTGACTTATCTACATCAGCTTCTAATCCTTCAAACATTTTTGTGCAGTTTTTAGAAAACATCTCTCAAGTAAAAGCTTATCGTTTTTACACAGACCAACAAAACCATCAATATTTCCTAAAGAGAATTTGAGTGCTGCTTCTCCAGATTTAAAACAATAAATTAAAAATCACTGCCATGATGTCGGTGGCTGCTACATGTTTGTCATCCAGTTTTTAGGGGGTTCTGGGTGATTGCTAAGGTGTTCTAGCTAAGTTATTGTAATGCACTGCTGTTCGGTCACTAGGGCATTCTGGGTGGTGGTTGCTTTTTGGCCCAAGTTAAATAGTGTTTACCCACAAGTCTTTGATATTTTGGCCCCTATATCAACCTTATTTTGCAATACATAATGAAGTTATTTTCTTTGAATGTACAAAACATAAGTTTCATTAGCAGCTGTAAGTAAATAACTAGAGGAATAGGTGCAAAAACTATTACAAATATTTACGCTATAAACTAGTGTTTATAATTACAACAGCACATTAAAAAAATATGATAAGAAATACCTGTTTGCGATATCAAGCTGCATAACAAACGGTTTTGTACAGATAAAATAGCTGTACCAGAAGCCTCAAATATATTCAAAATGGCTGTACCCACTCTTAGGATAAAAAATAAGGTGGATAGGACTCTGGTACTTCCTTTAAATAAAGTCTAAAATCACGATCACACCAAAGATGATGATAATGATAACTATAAAGTTTTAATAATTGTTCTGATTCTATAAGAATTGAGAATGCCACACCACAACTATAATGATGATGACACAGCGAAACAATATCATTGGAATCTCTTTCAGAAAAAAAAAATTCCAAGCTGATGAATGATAAAAGCATTGACAGCCAATCAGAATCTATCCTGCTTTTAATGGTCCTGATGGATGGATGATGCTTATAATGAACAGATCATTATTGTGAATTGATGTGGCCATATCGTTTCATTTTCCATTTGTCTGGATGCTAATTAAAGCCTTTCTAAATTCGCTTGTTTCTGTAAAGACATTCAGCATGTTTTAAAAAAAAAAACGACATTGTGAGAAAATGACAAGCAATGCAAAATCCGATCTGGGCGATCAGACTGAAACAGATTTCCAGAAATGCGATTTAAATAGGATTTAAAACCACATACGGATGTGGCTTGAAACGGATTTGTAAAAATCAGATTTTATGTGATTTTTTTTTGCCGTTCAGACTTAATAAATATGATCGGCTTTCCAATCATATGCACAAAAATCGGATTTGGACTGACAGTCTAAATAAGGCTATAGTTATTGTTATAGTTTTTGATCTGAAAGGGTCTTTAGGGATTTTTACATTGTTGTATTATCCACTTTTGTAGTATCGGTAAGTATCGGTTTGTATTTGTAGAATCAACAAACCAAAGTAATTTTTCATGTTGAATAATGATGCAGTATGATTTTGCAGTATGTGCTAATGTTTAATACCCAAGAATGCTTATATTTTTTATAGTATAATATGATTATATTGGATATTTTACAGGTTTTTACTCTAGAACACACGAAATTCAGTAGTTTGGATCCTGAAAATACCAAATTCAAATGAACCTCCATTTTTGGTTTCAATATGTACATTTATGAAGAACATTTTGCCTTTCTGGGGAAGGCTGTTTTCGGACGAGCCTCACAGGACACAGAACACTCAAATTAGCTTCAGCACGGCTTGCTCCAGTGGTTCAGCCCATCTCTGCAGCCATTACAGAAGCAGTGTAATTAGTATATGCTAATGCACTGGCGATTAGCTCCCGTCAGCTCCCAGCGTCCTGTTCTACAGAAGAGAGTGGCAGAGCATCTGAACCTGAGGGCTCAGGGTACTGACGCAACCCTCTGCCCCTCACTCATTATGCCAGGATCAGGAAGTGATCGCTGCTGCTTGGCCTTGCCTGTCATTCCTCCCTTCATTTTCCTTACGAATATTTTGTTTAGAAGAGCAGGGAGGACGTGCTGATCCCAGCTGTTTTAATGAGATGGGAGCACTGTTGTGAACGACAATGAGCCGAAACATCACAGAAAAAACACTGTGGAAGTGATGCATTCGCTATTTTCAGAATCCCCAAGAAACACTCCCGCATGGTAGATAAACCAATATGGCATGGTATGTCCAGGTCTTGGTTTATTGATGACACACACTAGGAGTTGTTTAATAGTTATTGGAAAGCGATTGCATCATGTGCCAAGTTCTTAGAAATACAATCTTTGATTCATGTTGGTTTCATATGGTTTTGAAAAACTTTCAAGAAAATATATAATTAATAATATTTATATGTTAATTGATTTGTTAATATGTAATTTATTCTTGTGATTTGAGAGCTGAATGTTTAGCATCATTACGCCAGTCATGTGACACTGAAGACTGGAGTAATGATGTCAAAATCTTTGCTTTGATCACATTAATATTTCACATTTAAAATATATTCAAATAGAAAGCAGGTATAGGTTAAATAGTAAAAAATTCCCAATATTACTGCGTTTGCTGTATTTTGGATCATATAAATGCAGAGAATTCTTTCAAAAAACATTAAAAATCTTACTGACTGGTAGTGCACATATTTCACATTTTATATAAATATCATGAATTATGAAGTTTAAATGTAATTACATGTTTTTGGGGCATTTATACAACCTTACTTAATCTTGTGCAGTCATGAAAAAGTACAATTATATTAGACAACAAAAAAACATTTTTCTTTTAACCTGAATACACGTGAATGTACACGTTTTATAATGAAATCATGACAATTGTATCACTCTGACATTTTTTTGACAATTTTACAGTCCTTCAAGTAGTCACTATATGCACGTGTCAATAAATCAATAACTTCTGCATGCAACAGAATAGAAGCCTCAGAAAATTCCCCACACACCTCACATAAACGCACACATTATTAATGCCTTAGCTTTCCTCTCACCCACAAACACCTGAAGAACAGAGTCGTGTTGAAGCACGCTAGTGCATTTAATTAAGACAAGAGCCTCTTGCCATGCAGATTAATTCCATCACAGCAGAATTGCCTTCTTAAAAGCTGTTGTTAAGTCGCTGCGAGTTTCTGACTTTGAATGAATTTCCATGCACAGCACTAATGCGGCTTTTTCAGGTCTGCCTGTTTGATCGAATACTGCACAATGGGTTTGATGAAAAGGGTGAAAAGATCAAACCTAAGTGTTTGTTCTTGGATCCGTTGTACTCATTCATTTTGGTTTAGCCACAGTGACCGCAGTTATCGGTTATTGGTCGTTTAAGAGATGTTTTCTCATCCAAAAGCAGCTTACAGTACACTTACCACGGGACAGTCTCCCTGGAGTTACACCTGAGGTTAAGTGCCCTGCTCACGGGTATAATGATGATACAAGATCTCAGTCTATTGATCATGTTTTCACCTTTGAAGTCAACGGGACATCAAAATTGACCCTATTGACTTTCTTAATACACATTTCTGGGCTTGTTCGTGATTCAAAAGAAAAAAAATCTTGCTTCCAATCATTCATCAAAACAGGCCACATTTTTCAAGATCCAGCAAGTTCCAAGTGAATAAATCAAGTCATTCCCTATTTTGTTTCCACTGGTATATTCAGATCCTGTATTTGTCACATATTGGAGGTAAAATGGGTTGCAAATGCCATTTTATGTTGACTGTAAATTTAAGTCCGTTGCTTGTGGTGGAGATACTCATGACCTTTAGAAACCTTCAGAGAAGCTGTAACTGAAAACAATTGACAACTGAATTATATTGCATCAGACTATAAAAACTCCATTATTTTTCCCATAAAGCTTCTGTTCTGATGGAGATGAAGAGGATGAAGGCTGCGCTTAGTGGGGGAACTCCCTGTCTCTCTCTCTCTCTCTCTCTCTCGAAGAAGAATAAAACATGAGTATGGTGACATATACAGAGGTTATATAACTCTCTCTCAGTTTAGTTCTCCGTTGATCACTCCCTCGCTCTCATTGCTTGTTCTCACCTGCATCCCACTGTTTTAATTATTCTGTAGGAGGGCTCCTTGACTGCAGAGAGACTTTCCTGTGCTGTATGGAAGCTTGAAAACATGTTTGTAGTGCAAATTTCGTTCAGTACCTTTTCTTGAATAATTGTTGTGAATCGATGAATCATTCGTAATTAAAGATGCCTCATTGTTAAAATCTCCTGCTGAATCAAAAGCAGTAGTTCTGTTCTGGGTGATGCTTCCCAGCATGGGATGCTGATGAGATTGTCTCCATGGACAAAATGAACAAAATTGGCATGCTGGTCCACCGACTTGGACCAGCATGGAAATTCAGGCTGGACTTTGTATTCATTTCTGCTCATTTGAAACTCCTGATCAGGCTGGATTATAGAAAAGATTCCTGATTATACGTTGAATACTGAACAGCACTAAACAACAAACATATCCAATTTTGATGATAAACATGGTCTTTTTGCATATCAGTTGAGTCCAAGCATGTTTACATGCACATACTTAACCTGATTAAGCCGGCAGGTAAACGAGTTGACCCATTTTTTTTATCGGTGTAAGATCATAAACAGCTTAATAATAACCCCAATCGAAACGGCAAGATTTCTGCCTGGCATATAAACACTGTACCCTGCATTCTGTTGACTTCTATAAATACCTTACTATGTGACAGAAAAGCATCCTTGTGAGTGATTTATTTAAATAAATTCACATATTAAATATGTATTTTCTGTAAATAAGTTTGCTATGACATCTACATTTTAGATACCAGCGAAATTTCACAATTCTCAATAACACATCAGAATACTAGGGTAAAAAAAAAAGACTGAAATTGTTGAAAAATTATTAAACAGTAATACAATACAACAAAAAAGCAAAGGATTCAAAGTAACAGCTAACAGCCTTTTACAGAAAATAAACAATCAAATGTAAAATAAAACGTACTCCGTTACTAACATAACCTCAGTTCCCTGAGATACGGAACAAGTACTGCATCTGTTAAGATGCTAGGGGAAAATCCTTTTTCTCCGATACTGAAGCCTTTTCTTTTAAACGCAGTGTAACTGCACACCTATTGGTTTGTTCAGTGCGCTGCAAATAAACCAATGGCGGCAGCGGCGCTGCACAGCCTATGGCTGGAAAGCCCGCCAAAGCCTGCCAGAATGGGTGGGGCATATGGCTATATAATGCGGGCATTCGCCAAAGCTCCTCAGCCAGCATTTCCAGGCAGTTTATGTGAAGGTAACCCTTCCTTCTTCGACCAGAGGCCGAAGGCCGATTTGCCATCGCACTGCACCCCCCAATCTAAGTTGGAGGCATCTGTCGAGACCACCTTCCTTCTGCAGACCATGCCCAGGGGCACGCCCCGTTCCATCCACTGATGGTTCTTCCAAGGGGCCAGAGCTGCAACGCAGGCCTGGCTCACCTTGACATGGAGGCATCCGTGACGCCAAGCGTGTGGAGGAACTCGAGGTTTCAGCCAGTACTGAAGGGTTATCTTTAGGTCACGTCATGAACTCGTTATCTTTAGGTCACGTCCCAAAACCATTCAAGCTGGCGGTTATTAAGCCTCTTATTAAGAAACCAAAACTAGATCCTTGTGAACTGGCAAATTACAGGCCCATTTCAAATCTTCCGTTTATGTCAAAATTTTTAGAAAATGTTGTTTCTGCTCAATTGTGCTCCTTCTTGCAAACAAATTATATCTATGAAGAATTTCAGTCAGGTTTTAGGCCCCGCCATAGCACAGAAACTGCACTTGTTAAGATTACAAATGACTTGCTTTTTGCGTCAGACCAAGGCTGCATCTCATTGCTAGTTTTACTTGATCTTAGTGCTGCGTTCGACACTATAGATCATGACATTCTGATAGATCGATTACAAAACTATACAGGTATTCAAGGGCAAGCTTTAAGATGGTTTAGATCCTACCTGTCCGATCGCTGCCACTTTGTTTATTTAAACGGGGAGGCATCTCAATTATCACCAGTAAAGTATGGAGTACCACAAGGATCTGTCCTAGGTCCTCTGCTATTTTCAATATACATGTTGCCCCTTGGTAATATTATTAGAAAATACGGGATTAGTTTCCATTGTTATACTGATGACACTCAACTATATATCTCAACAAGACCAGATGAAACTTCTAAACTATCTAAGCTAACGGAGTGTGTTAAAAATATAAAAGATTGGATGACCAATAATGTTCTCCTATTAAATTCAGATAAGACAGAGATATTACTTATTGGACCTAAAAACAGTACACAGAATCTCTTGGATTACAATTTGCAACTAGACGGATGTTCTGTTACTTCCTCTACAGTCAAAAATCTGGGTGTTATATTAGACAGCAACCTATCTTTGGAAAATCATATTTCCCATGTTACAAAAACAGCATTCTTCCATCTTAGAAACATTGCCAAGATGCAGAAAAGTTAGTTCATGCATTCATGACCTCTAGACTGGACTATTGTAATGCACTGCTAGGTGGTTGTCCTGCATCTTCAATGAACAAGCAACAGATAGTACAAAATGCTGTGGCTAGAGTCCTTACCAGGTCAAGAAAATATGATCATATTACTCCAATTTTACAGTCTTCTGCACTGGCTACCTATTAAGTTCCGTATCAGTTACAAAATATTATTACTTGCCTATAAGGCCCTAAATGGTTTAGCTCCTGCGTACCTAACTAATCTTCTATCACGCTACAATCCAACCCGCTCCCTAAGGTCGCAAAACTGGACTCTTGGTAGTACCTAGGATAGCAAAGTCCACTAAAGGAGGTAGAACTTTTTCATATTTGGCTCCCAAACTCTGGAATAGCCTTCCTGATAACGTTCGGGGTTCAGACACACTCTCTCTATTTAAATCTAGATTAAAGACACATCTCTTTAGCCAAGCATTCATATAATGCATCTCATAATGTTGTACTGCAGTTATATCTGATCAAACGCACATTATTATGCTTTAGCTTGGGTTGAACAGATAATTTTTGCCTGGATGGAACAACAGCTACGCTAATTGTCTTTGTTTTTCTGTTTCTGGATTAACATCCCATGGTAACTAGGAATTACACAAGCTCCAGTCTGGATCCAACCCTTAAATTATCTGAGATGACCGAACACCTGAGAAGAGATGATGACAAACCCTCGGAGGACCTCAGAGGAAGCCAACCATCAGCGATTATACTGAATTAACCAAATTTTGCCATAAGTTAATTATATTGAGTTTCTACAATATAAATCTATTTTAGAAACTTAATTTCCTGTGAAGTTGCTTTGCAATGATTGTATCGTAAGAAGCGCTATACAAATATTCTTGAATTGAATTGAATAGGCAGACTTTAGCTGTTGCGGCGTGCCGCGTCCGGTGTAGACACGGTGTTACTATCCTATCAGGAAGAACCAAAGCAACCTCGGCATCCAATCACAGGCCTTTCGCTCCTTGAGTTCTCTCCAGTGCTGAAAAGCTGATCCGATATTTACATCCTATTTCTTGCCTTATCGTTCCCGCAGACGTTTTCCTCTTTAGTTTTTTATCCGCCATCTCTATTTTTATGTCGCTCGGCTGGTTGCTGAACGCTCCCTCCTCCACATCATGAGTAGACACGCCCCTTACTGCTGATTGGCTACAAGTTTGTTTTGGTAATCGGCCCCTACTCAGTTTTCTAAAGCGGTTTTGAAAAATGACATACCCCACCTTTAAGCTAAAGGTTCTCTTTGCTCGTCTGTGTTTTGTTCCGTGTTGGAGCACACGCACAGAAAGCCTCCTGAGGAACAGCGCAAGTTCTCTTTTGCATTGCATGATTTTATTGATTTGCACGTGAAGTTTGGGCTTGTATGGAGGAGTGAAAGTGCACTGCTGGAAAGCAAATGTGGCACAATAATAGTTCTTCTACAATCTCAATTATGGTATTCTCATAATCGTTGGAGGCCAAAATCAAAGTTTTGATTAATTGCACAGCTTTATAGCAAGGAGGACTCATTCTTGACCCATCTTGTGCATAAAAAGTAGAAGTGATACAGTTAAAATGCTACATGCTGCATTCGTAGAAACATGCGAGGAGAATTTGAGTCTGTTAATACTTTATTTAACATCTCAACAAAACAAGCCGAATACTCAGATACACGAATGATTATGCTTTGCCATCCTTACCCAGGATATAACCTGTTTTTCAGCATTGTAAACATGGTTTTCTTGTGTTGTCAGGTTATTTGTTTGCATGCAAAACAATAAAACAGGTTAGTTAAATTTTTGGTATTATCAGCATATTGGTGTGCAGGTAAACGTGTTCAATATCATTTAACAGTGAAATTGTTCGTCTTATTAGATTTTCAGGTTTGACGGTATCAGCCCCTCTTGGTTTTGATATTGTTTACCCATGTTGTTTACCTGCGGTTGTGGTTTAGCATGCTAGGCTCTGAATAAATGAATCAAATCACCGCTAAGAGCAGCCATTTGCCAGCCTCTCCTGCTAACAGGATTCAATTATTGTTTCCCTGCAAAATGATTAGATTCTCTTGTCTGCTTGTGAACTTGCAGCGGATGGAAAATGTGAATGTAAATTTGTTGTGTGTGTGTGTGGAAAATAAATTCTGTTTGATTGTTCTAGTGTGGTGTTTAGGAAGCTACTTTAAAACTGTTGCTTTCCAAGCCACAAACTACTCATAATTTAAAGTGGTTAAAGTACAATAAACTACTCACCCTCACTGCAAATTAAGAAAAAGTAGCTAACCACTTAAGTACTCTAGGAACAACACACTTAAAAAAAAAAAAAAAAAAACATGTTTATCTCATTTCAAAAAACTAAATATAAATGCTTTTTGCAATTTTGTCTCAGACTTTTAGAACTCACTGTATATTCAAAAGTTTACAATGCTTTTCCTCAGTTATTGAGATATTATCACACCTGCTACTAGGCTTGACACCATACCTGGCTCAACTCAGCTGCACAGCTAAACAACAAACAGCAAGCAACATGTTTTCTAAAAATAAAACAGAAAACAGCAAATCACCCGAGCTATAGTGAATCATTTTAAACAGCATATGAGCAGCGGTATGTCTGCCATCACGCTTTAAACCCTGTTTGGCTCCTGATTGCTTTTGTACTTGTTTCTTGTTTTCAAAGCCATAGTTGCACATATGTCAGTGAATATTCAGGAAACGTTTTAATGCCTCTGAGCCATGTAAACCCTCAAGGCCTGTGATGAAAAAAGAAAAGACAGGAGCGTTTGGAACGTCATGAAAGAGAGAGAAAAAAAAAAAACAATTCCGTTCTTTGGGAATGTGCTTGGCACTTCAACTGAATACTGCCTCGTGTGATGCCTGCTGAGAAACAATGCCTGGGGAAAGAGACGCGGACAAATATTTTGTGCTTTCCATAGAAGAAAAATTACTCAAAAAGGAGGAAAACTTGGTAGTATGCCATGCCATACATACATATAGGCTTCCACCATTCCAACCACAAGACAAAAATTAAACATTTGATTATGATCAGGGTCAGACGAGACACTACGAGGGTGACTGACTTATTTCACAAACTGAGTGTCAGGTGACTGAATGAAGAGAAAATGTTTGTTTGGTATTTCACAAGATATTAGCATACTAACTGCAGAGCTGCCAGCGGGGAGAGTACCCAGATATCTCTGGTGCTGAATAATGAATATTTTGTTATATTTGTATGCGTAGTTTATTTGTATGCATATCTCAGGACGTATTCCTCAGCAGCTTCCATCCCTAGTCAAACCCCCATCTCAATTAGCATCTTTCTTCAAGTTTGCTTTTACGCTGTAGCAAATATCATCTGCTAGGTTCCTGTTTGTTTAGAAATGCTACCTGGGATCTTTTTTCATTTTATGGTCTCTCCTCTTGTCTGTTTTCATTTTGAGGTGATGTAGCCTAGTGGTGCCTATACCTAAAAGACCACCTGGGACTGAGACGGAGACTGGATTTTTGCTAGTTAAAGCTGGTTTGTTGCTTTTGGTGCATGCTGTTAAGCTACAAAAATAGTTTGGTAAGCCTTTCTCTGCAAGCTTTTTAAAAATAAGCTGCTCACTCCCCTTGTGACATAGAAAGGGTATCTTATTATAATATTACCACCCCAATTGACGTTTCCACCCACGGCGCCACCATTGTGTTTTCGCAAAGGACAACAGTGTACAGTTCTTACGCCATAGCGAAAGTTTGAGCAAAGCATGCTAACTGTTCTGTCTTTGGCTGTACTTTCAAGCACAGAAGACTATTTAGAGTCCCAGCCACAGAGGAGACAAGAGAACAGTGAATAATGCAGTAAATAAATCAATAAATCCACTGCTCTCGTCTCCTCTGTGGCTGACGCTATAAACTACATGCTATTTCTTTCCCAGCCGTTTACCTTCACAGACATAACTGACTGTTTTTGTAACTCACGCATGTTTTTACCAAACTTGTGTATATATTGACAGTTTAAGCGCAACAAGACATGAAAGAGAACCTAGTTTAGTACTCACATGCCGCGTGACAGCCACTTTCTGTTCACGTGCTTTGAACGTGTGTGCTCAGAAAGCTGTATATAAGAAGTTTAAAATAATATAAAACTTATGATTTCAGCACGATACACATGATAATCAAAACCAAACAGATGTTTTTTTAGTAGAGTATCTGAGGTACAAGCTGTAAAGGCACAGCCCTATTCTGGAAAAGGGGGCGGGGAGCAGCAGCTCATTTGCATTTAAAGAGACATGCACAAAACAGCGTGTTTCTGCTTCCACTCAAAATAGGCATATTCAAAAGGATATAATAAATGATCTGTGGGGTATTTTGAGCTGAAACTGCACATAAACATTCTGGGGACACTTAAGATTTGTATTATATCATGTAAAAAAAAAGCTTAATAGGTGCTCTTTAAGCCCGGGAGCAATTATGGCACTCGTCTTGATTACCATTTTGGGGTAAATTAGTACTTTAAAGAGGCCTGATGTGGACACCAGCATTCACAGAAACACGTATATCCTACTGACTAGTCTGGTTGATCTTTTCATCAGTAGGAGATCTGGACTAACAGCAAGGTTCTAAACTTGAAACATGCAAGGAATGATGAGTCCTTGCTCCCTATATCAAGGTTGCTCTAGAGGAATTGTTCTTTTAAGTAGCTTTGTAAAAGTGCCAAATGAGTACTTATTTTTGTGACCTTCAGCAACAGTGGCCATACATTATCTTCGTCCATTACTTTTGATTCTGTCACCTGAGAGGTGACAGCCTGATTAATGGATGGTGTTTTCGTTCGCTTAAATTACCCTGTACGACGTCTACTTAAAAACCAGCTGTGAACACATGTTTGGCATTTGGGCGCATTGATTTCAAACACATCAAGATGTAATTAATTGTTGCATCGATTGACTGGATTCCAGCTTTTCAGTAGCAAGAATGATCCAGGTCAATCAAGGCGATGGGCGTTTGCGTGAGTCACATTTGAGCTGAAAGCCCCCTGTGGGTGTGTATTAAGGTAGAGCGTTCTACATTAGACTTCTCCAAATCCCTTTCATCTTCAAAATGTAGTCCCATTAAATCATATGCATACATGGGTGACTCGACCAAAGTAATCAACATGCAGCGATTGGTTTTCTCATCTGAGGCTCGAGCTGCACATCAAAGCCTTCAGGACTCACTACAATGAGCTTTTTGATCTCACCACTCAAATTTAGAGCCCTCATGTGTGAGTTCATGTGCCCTCGTGTGCCCTCGAGGCTAAAACTCTTGTGCACATACACAAGGACACACATTTCTCTGACATATTTTTATGTCACCTCATTAATAAAATCAATTAGTCAATGTGAAATCAAAATTGACCCTATTTACTTACACGTCGCTAGTCTAATTATGCACAATTAATCAATGCACATTATTACAAAGATGTCCGTCTTAGTAGTCTTTCATCAAAATGTAATAAGCTCCGCCTCTGTAATGAATGTATTTTCAGCTGGCAAATAGTAACAATATTTAGTGCAGTATGCAGTAATTTAAGGTTAAATGAGCTTGAAATTCCCATTCCATTCACATTTGCTTACTAGAACTCATCCAGTCACGTTCAATAGTATTATTGAATATTATAGGGATTATGTTAAATTTAACCTTGTTATACAATCATTTTGCAAGGTTATCCATTCAAAGATTTTTTTATTTACTGCAACTGAAATTATAAAAATGGATTTGGCATCAGTGTCATGCCCTGGTGAATGTAAATAAAAGTTACAGCAACGATAACAAATAAAGATAGATTTGAATAAAAGGCAAAGTGGCTCTTCACAATCCACTGCAAAATCATATTCAGTTTTGGCTCCATTCTTCTATGGAACACCCTCATCTCACAATCCAGTCAATTCCTGAAAGATACAATTAAATGTATTGCAGATGCAGTTTCATGCTGACTTTTCACCCAGCACTATGAAAAAAATGGTGAGTGAATACATCAAAGTTATTTATTGACGTTGCATATGGAGTAAAGAGTTTAAAATAGATGAATCACTGAAATATAGACTTGATGAGAAATATTTAACCAATTAAACATAACTGCGCTTTATAGAAAATAAACAAGAACTGAATGACCATTGCATATTTGTTGATTACATAAAGTAATTACCAGCAGTTTATTTTTAATTCGTTCATTTTTTTATTATTGAATACATTTTTCCATACAGGCATTCATTTTGCATGGTGAACCAATTGATTAATGTGGGAAAAAATGGCAGATGGTAATCGGTGAAATTAGGCTTGCAATAGTAGGGTTTTTTTCTCCATTCATTCTCTCCCTCCTTTACAAACTCTTTACCAATGATCAATTATAACTTAAGCCATTGCTGAGCTACAAAGCAGGGCCGAGCAAAATTGTGAGCACATAGTCAAGAGTAGCATTGATTTATTACACAACTGTCATTGTGACATTTCACAATATCACCTTGTTTATACCTTTGATTCTCTCCAAAGGGCACTCAGATCCATCACCACAGCAACACCGTGCTAAAGGAAGTGAACCTTTGCTACTTCGTTCTTTACCCATAATCCCTGCTATAGTAGCCCACGCAAAGTTTGACATAACTTCATAAGCAGTGTAAACTTTAAGTGAGAGAATGAAAGCGATGTACCTGCATACAAAAAAGACTTGATGTTCTGAGCTCTTCTGTTTTTAGTGCGTCCTTCAGCTTTTAGAGTCCAGCTGGGTTCTGCTTCTTTCTCAAATGCTCATAATGCTGCAGCAGCTGTGTATTTATGTCACATACAAGTGAAGATTGTCAGATTTAAAAGGACAGGCGCAGATGTGAATCAACTGTTTGACTATCTTATCGATTCCAGAGCTTCGTAATCTCAATACACCACTAAAAAGTCTCAGGAGTGAGCAAACATGGAAAAAAATAATATAAATCAAGTGAATACAGGAGTATAATCGTTCAGTTACTGATATTTTGTAGCATCCCCTTGTGGGTCAGTCAATGGCTGCTTTTGTATTGATTTCAGTCTGGCTAATGTTTGTATTTTATAGCACTGCTCTTATGGGAAAGTACCACCCGGGATTGACTGAAACATGGATCGGTTTCTGTATTTATAGTTCCTTCACCGATACAGAACATGGTAAATATATGTAGCTGAAGGCCTATCTGAAAAAAAAACTATTACTGTTTAACACAGCCAAAAGGATGTTTCTCATAACATGTCTCGTATATTTGGATCTGTGAGCCTTGGAAAACTAGACGCTCCCCCTGTGACTGCTGCTGAATTATGACCTGTGAGTTCATGACTTCAGCCCCATCTATTTTTCTGCCTGAGCTAACCCTCACAAGAGATGTCTAGGTCATATTTTACCTACAAATCAAAAGAAAAAGATATGTTTGCATTATAGAAGAACTCTCCTTGTTCAGTATAACATCGTGTAATATCTACACAAAAAAAATGTATTCAACAAAGACAGTTTTAATGTTTCTGTACCACAACATTTTGCAAATATACTTTCTGTACCACAACATTTGACAAATATATTAAAAAGCACTGTTTTCAACATTGAGAATAATAAAAATATGTTTCTTGAGCACCAAATCAGCATATTAGAATGATTTCTGAAGGATCATGTGACACTGAAGACTGGAGTAATAATAATAATAATTGTTATATTTATATAGCACTTTTCTAGGCACTCAAAGCGCTTTACATAGTAAGGGGGGTATCTCCTCATCCACCACCAGTGTGCAGCATCCACCTGGATGATGAAAACTCAGCTTTGCTATATTAGGAATAAATTACATTTTAAAATGCATTACAATACAAACAGTTATTTTAATAATATTTCACAATATTACTGTTTTCACTGTATAATAAAAAAAAAAAAATCCTACCGACCCAAATTTTTCTCAACAGTATTTGGTCTTAAAATTTAAAAAGAAACTGCTGTATAGAATGCTTTTAGTTTTGATTTAAACGTGAAATATGATCAGATATTTCATAACTTGTATCCCTCTATCTCTCCTCCATTATCTGTCCTTTTCTTCTACATTCCTTCCTCTTTCTCCAACTTTGTCAAACACCAAGTATAAAGTGCAGCAGCAGCAGGGAGTGTGATGGCCATGTTGATGAAGGTCTTTTGGAAAGAGTTCAGGAGACGCAGCCTCAGATTTACATGACAGGGGCTGTAAATGGCACTCTAATTTGCATGCTGATGTATGTCCAGCAGCAGATATATGTCATCACCGTGCCAAGATCTCCAGACTGTCTCAAAAAAGAAGAAAAAAAAAGCTCCAAAGAAAAGCTTGATGCAAATGTGTAAAAATGTGCCTTAAATATTACACACAAAGTAACCACACAAACCTTAAAAAAGGCTTGTTTTCAAGTTGTCTGAAACACTGAAAAGCCAGACACACTTCTTTGTCCTGTAGAGATGAGAACCGCCCACTAGACACCCATAAATATCATTGTGTTGCTTAGCAGCTCGGCTGGTTCCCCAGGTCTCATTGAAGCAATGGAGCAAACGTAATGGCTTAAAATTCTCACATTTATCTCAGGGCAGCCTGTCGTCTGTTGTTCCGGTTTAAAGGGGGTTAGAGCTGATAGTGGATTGAGGACACACCGCTAATGCGTTTGAGAAGGGAATACTGTGATGTTAGGGCCATAGTCATGTTAAAAATAAAACTGACCCTTGAGTGTTTAAAATGTGCAAGCTCCATTAAGCTCTTAATACTGTAGTCATTTTAGAAAATAACTTTAATCTCTGTCTTTCTCTCATCCTCCCTTCTTCTGTCTGTTCCTATACCTCCATCTCCCGGGTCCTCTTACTGTCACCTAGTTTTCCCTTCAAGTCCAGCATATTGAGTAAAAAAATGTGGAATTTGATTTGCTGTTCTGTTTATGGATTCTGGGGAGGACCTGGTCAGCGCTGACAGCCATGAGCTCAAATTACTCTTACATCCACTCTGACCAGGCCACGGGCACAAATGTTGAATCTCATTACCGTGTGCCTCAGTCTGCTCTCGTGAGGGGACTCGAAATATGCTTCACCTAAAATTAAAGTTTGAGAATGAATGCAATGGATTTTAAACGTGATTGAATATGACATGTCGTTTATGAATGCCTTGTATGAACGCTCCTGAACTGTCAACATAGCTGAATTGTTCATAATAGCTCTGTTCTAAGGCCTAGCGAGACCTTTGCTGTCTACTGTCATTGTTGGCACCAAACTGAAATGTAGGCATTTGAACTGAAGTGAAACCTCATGTGAGACTGATTTGGAAATGACAATTGATTGCAATGGAGTCTTAAAGGGTTAGTTCACCCAAAAATGAAAATTAGCCTGTGATTTACTCAACCCTCGAGGCATCCTAGGTGTATGACTTTCTTCTTTCAGACTAATCCAATCGGAGTTATATTAAAAATGGTCCTGGCTCTTCCAAGCATTATCATTGCACTGGGTGGGTGTTATTTTTAGGTGAACTAACCTTTTATGTTAGCATGTTGCTACGCTAACTACAAAATAGAGAATGCGGCTGTTTTGGAACCAACTTAGGTTTATCAATGCAAGTATGTTATTTTGAAACTGAGAGCATTTCTTAGAGAGTTTTCCCTTTATTTACAGATTTTGTTTTCTTTTAATAATTTGCTTATGTGAGAAGCCAGGAGTTGCATTATGCAACTACGCCGCATATTAGTCATTAGCCCCTATATATTAAAGCAGGTCAGCAGTGCCCTGAGCTCCACAGATCCTGAGTCAGCCTGTGACTGTTAACCCCAGTGGAAAGCTCAGTCTATGCAGGTCTCATAACCTCTGACCTCCAAACATCCAGGGTCAGGTAAAAACAACCCAGACCGAGCCATTAGGAGCAAGCTATATCCTCAAAAGACTCATCATCAAACTGGAAAGCTGAAATAATCATCAAGCAAAGCAAATTCTAAAAATGTGTCGACCAGACCGTGGCAGTTTATTTGTGTGTTTTGCTGCATAGACATTTCCCACAATAAGCTGATATTGCACTTCTTCTTCAGGTAAAGGTGGCGGAGGACAAAAAAAAGAGGAAAGAAGTTACACTACATCAATTGTAGCACATTTGTGTGTGCGTGTATACATCTCAATACTGATTTTGTGGCATGTTTTACATGATAGTTCTTGCTTTTCTACACCTGATTCCCTGGCTTGCGTTATGAAATATTCATTCTAATGTGTTTGTTCACTTTCATTTCTTGGCAACATTTTGACAGGAAAGCGCCAACCCTCAACCTATCGTGATTCATGTAGTATTTCCCTGTGGCCTCTCCAGATATCTGCAGATCAAATATTTCTGCTGATGTTGTATTTGGGTCACAGAGAGCCCATTCCAGTCCCCTTCCTTTAGCTTTTTTAAATAAAAGTTCTATGGCTATTTATAAGTAGAAAGGCCTGCCTTATATTCATCAATAGTGTGCAAACTGAAATCAAACATATATAAAATGAAGACAATCACTTTGAAATCAGGGCAGCTGTCAACACTTTTGAAAGACAGAATTATTCCCAATTGAGTTTAAAACGAATAGTTTGTCAAACATCAAAAATACTGTCATTTGCTCATCTTTATGTCATGCAAAAACTGGATTTTTTCCCCCTTCAAATGGAACACAAAAGAAGAAACTTTGAAGAATGTTCTGTTTGCTTTTCTCAATTCCGTTACAATAAATATCAAGTGTATTACTCTTAACCAGGCACGTGCACAGGTAGGGCTCAACCTGTGCAGAGAACATGCCCTTTTCCCCCATACACTCCGAAGTGCCCTTTTTGGTGGTGGTGTTTTCTTTCTTTCTTTTCTTTAAATCACCCTTTATGTCTACGTCTGTCTGTTTTACAAATATTTAGCCAATGAAACATTGAATAGAGCTTGTGAATAAAATCTTGTTGGATCCGCTCAAACTGTCAGTAAAACCTCATAACTCCACCCCCTCTATCTGGACTGAATGAACTGAAGTTCCACAGCAGCAGTGTTGCCAAGTCTGCGGGATGTTTTTCATGTCCGTAGGTTGAGGCGACCTCAATAACGTCATATTTAGCCCCTGGAATGCGAATTTAGCAGGCGAACCTCACCAAACAAAACCTGTGTATTTTACCCATAGACTGCATGCGATTTTTAATGGGCGGCCCCCCTCGAAACACGATTGGGCTAGTTTTGAATAGCAATTGGGAGGGTTTTGTTGTGAAAAACTCGCAACCCTGCACAGCAGCTGAATGACGTCTTGCAAGGTACATATCTTGTTGTTTGAATACGTGTACAGTGTTTTGTTTACGCAAGAAACACTATGTCTATAAAGGCTCATATTTTATGAATTTGAGGTCTGAGACAGGTGGGACCCTAGAAAGAGGGGTCTATCATTTGCCATCTTAGTCATACACTTAAATAGCCTGTGCGTACAGACAGTAGCAATTCATCTTTAATCAAAAGAGATTTTGGCCAAATGTATTTTACACTTTGTAAACAGTTGATGAAAACGTAATGTGATGCCACCATTTTAATGACGGAAGAAATGCACATTTGCACACATTCGCTGGTCAAAAACCCGTAACTGCATTTGAGTGATCCTCAACCTATATTTCTAAGAAATGTCTTCTTTGATTTATGATACATTTAGTTTGTTAACATTTAATCACATTATATGGTTGCAATGTTAATGTTTACCCTGTTAATATGCATGTATTAGCTAGCAAAGTTTTTAATCTAGCTCGTCTTCAAATGTATAAACGAAGTAAAACACGGTTTTATTACAGTAATGTTGTAGTAACTAAAAAAATACAGAACATTACAGAATCAGATCACTGTGAAATCTTTATATTTTACCATGCAGTTATATAGGATTCGGAGGGGAGAGCTCTGCCACAATTCAAACTTTTCACTATAACTGTACTTTTCACAATGTTTCATACATTTTTACACTGCTGGCTTATTTTAGGAAAGGTATAGTGAATAAGAGATCTTCAAAAGACCATCATCCCTGGTCCTCCACAGTATCAAGTGTTTTGCCAGATATGCGGATACATGTTGGATATGCTATAGTTTCTTATAATCTCCTATTTTGACTGAAATTGTGTTAGACATAATTATTTAAATAATTTTTCAAAATAGCAAAAATACTCATTGCTTTACCTTCCCCTCTTCTCAATGACATACATAAACATGTTAACCAAATAATGCAAATTAGCTTATAAAACCAAACAGAATAGCTAAAAATAAAATTATAAAAAAAAAAACTTTTTTCTTCAAAAATATTTTTATTGAACTTTGTGTAGAGAGGGACATCCCAGTCGATCACAGTGAAGTCAAAAACATCTTCAAGCACACAGCTCACAGAAGATTTCTGTTGTAATAGGTTTAAAGAAGCCCTGAAACCCTGTATATCTACTGTATATTATCATTATGATTGTTATTTATAGGAATTAAATGTAAAGATTTTGAGAATATTAATTTGTGTTTTTAATTTCATTCCAATCAGCACATGAACCCCTCAAAAGGTTTGTGCACGGCCCTGCTCTTAACTAAACTAAAATTAAAACAAACACCATGAAAAAAATTGTTACTTGGAATAAAATGATCTTTAGCCTAAATTAAATAAAATATATTTTATATTTTGTTCTAGTTTATCTTAATATACTAAAATAACTAAAACTAAATTAACATTAAATGAAACCATCTAGACAAATCACAACAAAATAACAAAACTTTAATTGAATTTCGAATGAAACTATAAAACAAAATATCAATTGAAATATTAATACAAACTATAATCATATCTCAAATTGTATTAACCCTTTGAGGGGCTGGAGCTTTAAACTTCAAAAAGAACATAAAACCCCCTGTTTTTGTATTCTTTGTCTAATCTTGGTGGAAGAGCAGAAAACCACAGGCCACATGACTTAACTGACTGAAACTGCTAGTACATTTTAAGCAATTACAAATAAATGAATAACACTGAATTAAAAATAAATTTTTTAAAGGCTTGAATGTACTCCATTAATCTTCAACAACAAAAAAAAGTTCTTTCAATTGTACTTCAATGTTAGCAAAGTCTTATTTCTAGTAAATTTCTAGTGCACCTGCTGAGAAACGATCACAGATGTGAAGGTCAATGACAAGGGTTCACAGTGATGTACAAAGAAGCGTTTTGTGATAGAGTTCTGGAATTGGGCATCCAATTATTGCCGTTATCATTCGACTTGCACTATAGACACGTTTGACCCAGGGGTGAAGCCGGGCTATTGATCCTGCTTATCTACTGTGCTTTTTTGTTTTCACACTTCAATGGATGGGTCTTGTGTACCATCAATAATTTAGTCAGAGATTAATTTCACTGTAGAATTTACGTGTTGGAAAAGCTTTCAGCAATCAGATAACATTTATAAGGCTTCGGTCGAACTGGAGCAGGGTAAGATTGGGAAAGGGAGGCTGAAACAACACGCATATGCTTTATCGAGCCAAACCTCATCAAATTCCCCTCAGAGTTGCCCAGTTGAATGGGTTCGTCATTTCCCTTTCAGCAGAACCCTTCCAGCTTAACCCTTATTGAACAGTCCTAATAGTCCTCCCACCCGGTTTCTATCTATAGTGCTGCCGCTGACAGGGGTTTGCGTCCCGGATTAATCCTGAGTCTCTGTAAGGCTGTGTGCTCGGTTATGCCAGAAGCAGATGTGCTGAAAGCTACCCGTGCTGTAGTTGATGAATTAGCCAACAAACACCATATGATGACAGCACTCGTTTGATCTCATGTCAACGGGTTCACACTTATCAGACAGAAATTAAGGTCCCACTTTATATTAAGTGGCCTTTTACTATATGTACATGTAAATTAATCATTTGAAACAATGCACTTATTGTGTACATACATATTTTTTCATTGGACTTATATTTAAAAAAATACCTGCATGTAACTGCATCTGTAATTCATTTCCGTTATGACATTTATAATTCCACTGTTGACCCATCCCTTACACCTTAACCCACCCTTAAACCTACCCATACCACCAAACCTGTCCCTAACCTTACCCATATCCCACCTCAACAGCAGCAGCATTTTGCAACACAATATGAACACAGTAAATAAAATGTACTTATTTTTGATGTAAGTACAGTTGTAGTTAAGACTGCTCAATACAAAGTTGGACCGAAATAATTTCTTAACCTTAAAAGTCATGAGTAGAAATACATAAACTTCCTTACACCATGTTTTTTTTTAATTAGTTGTTCAAATAGTTAATAAGCAGTGAAGCTAAAGTTAAAATGCTTTTTTTTTTTTTATAAAACAACTTCTTGATGGTTTTCTTCTCAATTTAAATGTTTAAGTGAGGCTAATTAATGATGTTTCTTCACTATTTCATATCAGGACAGTTGTATTACCCTGATCTAATTGATTTATTGACTCAAATAATTGACTTGATTTTTAAATGTATATTTTACTTTTAATTTATTAATTTATTCGACGTCTCATTTCATGGATCCTAAAGGTATTTTGCAATACCAGAAAAAAAATACACCAACATATACTAATGGATGTAATAAAAGTACAATTTGAGCTCAAGTTGTCAACAAGGCTGTATACAGCATCTGTTAGTCAATATTAGACTGGGCTCATAAAAGTGTCATTTTGTACAAACATCAATAAGAACTAGAGGTCTTCAGATGAGTTTCTTTAATAAGTCCCTACAGAAAGATAATAGAATGGATTGATCAATAGCCTAGAGCTGGAGAGATTCAGAGATCTCGATAGGGGGAACTTAGTTGAGGCAGTTTTAATTCAATTGGTATCAATCCTGTTTACACTGCGTTTTGTCCAGGATAGCTCATATTAAGGTCATCTTAAACGAAGGCAAGGACTTAATGAAATGCTAGTGAGATTTTTCCAATCATAAATCACATCTGTACAGGTCAAAACCAAAGCGGCTGGTTTCATAAGCACTATAGCTGTGGTTTTTCCATTGACAGCACTACAGGCCTAATATGTGTCCAGGAAGCCAACAAGCTGGAAACTAACTTAAAGCACAGTGTTTAGATGATATCTGTGAGTTTTCTCTGATTCACAGCAGACACTTGGGAGATGTTCTTAGCACATCCAATATCAGTGGCATGATGAATAACTAGATCCTTGCAAAAACCTCAATCAATCACATGTGAATGTTTTCAGCTCCTGCAAAACACTTCTGCGTGTACCATGTGCGTTGGCAAATCCGATCAATGAAGAGACCTCCATCTCCTACACGTCTAAGTGTGGCTGATTGATGGTTTCATTCGAAAGTTGCCTGAAGCTGTGGAGCGCAGCTTCGGCATCTAAAAACGCACTTATGATATTCAATGTTGAAAACAGCTGATGAATTACAGAGTAAACTTGTGTGACTTAGCCAAGACGGAGCTGCCGTTAAGGCCAACATTGATGTTTTTATGGAAATTACATCTTTATTTACATAAAATAATAAACATTTAGGTATTTGGGAGGCTGCCAGAAATGCAGAGCGAGATCTGGCAAGGAAGCAGGCTTTTTTGAGTCTTTTAGTCCTCATAACTGCTCATTAGTTTGTACTTTGTTGAGTCTACATTGCCTATTAGTGTGGGCATCAAGTTTGTTAAATCTCATTGATGGTTGGCATTATCATGGGACGTTCAGCGATGTATACCGTGACTGGAACACAATGAAGAGGAACAGCACTGGCTTCATCTATGTGAAATAGTAAAGGAGAATTTGTTGGACACAGCTGCCCGCAGAGCTTTGAGAGTTAAAAAAAAGTGTATAAAAGGGCAGCTATACTTTATTGCTGGCTACGAGCCACCTGACCTCTTGTTAAAGGAAGCCCGAGGAAGTAAACTTGTCTTTATACTTTAAAAGCAATCCACAGGGCAAGGTCCTGAGAAAACCTCACAAATCAGTGTTTTTTACACCTTGTTGCTTCATCCTGTTGTAAATGAGATGTTCCTCAGAGGACTCGTGCTCCATTTCATATGCAGATATTATTCTTACCGCCAACACATGTCTTTCTCCAGATGTCTCTGGGAAGGAAAGGTGACTGACGTTTGTACAGTTACTCATCCCTAAATAGGCCCGAGAGGACTGGAGTCTGAATGAAAGATGACCCAGGTAGGTGGATGGCTTATAGTCACCCATTTATGATCAGAGAGAAACACATAGGTCTGTAAAATCTGCTGTAAATATTTCTTACATTCAAATGTCTAATGGCACTTTGCTTGCATATTATAAATTAGGACATTTCTTTGACTCATAGGGCACGCATAAGGAAAATCAGACTGGCTTCTGTTTGAATTACAGTAAAGGATATTTTTTACATTTGGCCCTGAAAGAGAATTCTCTAACCAGGGAGTGAGAGAGTTTTTAACCATTTTGTTTTTTAAAAATCCAAATGAAACCAACAAGGAAAGGAAAAAGCTAAAAGTAGGAGAAAAAAATCTAATTTTGGGCAGGTTTTTTTTCCACGCTGCTGGATAAGTATACTGTAGCTGAGAAAACATGCTGAGTTAATCTAACCAAGCAAGCTGGATTGCTCATTTAACTCAGCAGGCTGGGTTACTCAATTAACCCAGCTGATATCTCATATTGGCTACAATGCTGGGTTAATTTTACCTCATAAAATGGTTATTATTTTCATTTTTCTTAAAGACAAATCTGTAAATTGGGACTATAAAGAGTAAGTGTTAATTGGAATAGACCTAACTTTTTAGACCTATGTGAAATTACACTTAAAATGACAGTTAAATAATAACTGCACCTGGGTAAATATATAAAAATAACCCAATAAAATGACCCAACAAGCTGAACCCAGCATTTGGGTTAAAAAATGTACTCCCTGGTCTCATGGCATTTACGTACCTGGGTGCACTTTTCAGCGAGACACCAAATACATACCAATAACTACATATTACTGCAGTTTCCAAAAGAAACACTAGAGGCAGTAAAACTCCGACATCTTTTACTCCTTTTCACACAAATTTACAGAGTTTTGATTAATAAAGAGTAATTTTTGCACAATTACTTAAAGAATATCATGTTACGACTTCAAAACAATATTAATATGCTGGGAGATTTGAAAACTGATGCTTTTGAACATTAGCATCACACATATCCAGCTTCATATCTATGGGTTTTCATAGACGGTAAGTTTATTCGGTAGTTCACGGAGTACAGAGATGTATTCAGGAGGTGAGGAGCTCCGGTTCGAATCCCGTGTAATCACGGTTCAACAAAGCAGTTCAAATCTACGTATAAGGAAGTTGAAATGGCACGGTTGCATCAACAAATACGTTTTTATATCAGTTTTGCGTTTGTTAACACTATCAGGTAGGTTTAGGGTTGGGTTTGGTGTAGGGCATATTTCCAACATGATAGAGCATTAACTTTTATGGACAGACCCCGGATATTTGAATTATGAACCGCTGCTATATGTACCTGTAGTACATATAAAACACTGCAATATGTACCTATATCTACGTAATAAAATCGTGCCAGGGTTCACGTATTTAACCTGTGTTTTAGCACAACTCTGAGGCAAAACGTGCAGTAAGGTACACCGTGCAGTAAGGTACGTAAAACGGTGTCGCAGAGAAAGTGCACAGAGGTACGCATTTTTATGAGACCAGGTTGAAAAATTACCCAATAAAATGACCCAACAAGCTAAACCCAGCATTTGGGTTGAAAAAATAACCCAGCACCTGGGTATAAATATAAAAAAATAACCCAATAAAATGACCCAACAGGCTGAACCCAACATTTGGGTTAAAAAAATAATGTTTAAATATGAATTAACAATATTAAAATAAAAATGTTGAATAGGTGATGTCTGTGACAATTTAGTATGAACTGGCAAAATAATGCCTTGAAAAGGCAATAATACATGCTTGCAAAGTGATAAAGAAAAAAAAACATGTACATGGCTTTTCTTTGTGTCATTTTCTCTGTCGGACATTGAAGTTTCCCCATCAAGCGAGTGACACCTCCCACTAGTGGCACAATGACACAGCACAACTAGATTTCTAGAGAAATAGAGTGTAGAGTGTGACGACTGCTTATTATAAGGCGAGCAAATTCAAAAACGCAGTTAGCTATTTTCAACAAAAAGCCAATGCTTATATTCCTACAGCAGCCATATTGAATGTTACATTTTCCCCCATTCTCCCAAACAAGCATCTGTTACACCGTTGGCATTGTCGTGTCTTATACACAAAAGTCAGTAGAATCACGATTGGCGTCAAGTTAGCCAAAAGCCTGAAGTGCCTTTCCTGCCCCAGATTCTCAGTCTCAGGATTGGGTAGGGGAATAGATCAGATTAGTTAATTAGACAGATTTGAGCTTGTTAATTCTTGTCCCAGAGTCTTTAGACATGTTCCTCATCCATCTGGTAAATGACCCAAGAGAAGATGTGGTTTAATCGTCTCCCTCTCTGTACATCTTAATTAACTGCAGCTCCCTCCTCTTTACTGGATTTCAGCTGAGGCCTGAAACCATATTGTGTTTATGGGGGGGGGGGGGGCAAACAATCTGGTTAAAGAGAGATGTCCATTGAGCACAACACTGTGCACCAGCTTAAAGTGCATATATAAAGTTATCTAATTATGTAACAGTAAATTATGCAATTTTTAGAAAAAAAAAACTTTTCAAAGATTATAGTGTTTCTAAAGTGTAACTGTAAGCAAGTATCACAAAGTTGAAAAAAGTATTTGCTTAAAAGTGTGTTTGTGCTTAATGGCCTTAAAATAAATATATTATGCAGGTTACATCATTATGCCAGTAAGTGGTGACGAGTGACTATCTCCAAGTTAATTATTAATTGTACTGGTTCATACTAAACACTGATACATTCATGAAATAACACTGCTTTGTATTGCTAGGAGATGTCCAGTGTGTCTGTGGTGTCTTGGAAATATTTTTGTTGGCGAAGCAAACAACTAAATATTAAAACAACTGGCAACATAGTGCCCAAAATGCAACTTATTTAATATGAACTTGTTTACTGAACTGCTGTTTAAGCACACTGTGTTTGTGCTGTTTTTCCGAATGTCAGCACGCCTGCGATTACCTGCGGCATTCTGGCACTCCTGCTTGTGTGATATTGCTTAAATCTGACACAATGACTTTCATTCATTTTTAATTGTAACTGTAGCTACAAATATCCTGAAGTACATTTTTGGAGCCACAGATGCCATATATATAGGCTCTAGCACATCCTAATATGACAGTTTATACTGCAGACTTCCCTAAGTTTTCCCTTAATGCACTTTTCAGTGGAGGGAAGTATAAAGTATTTTTTTCCACTGCAGTTTTATATAATGTAAAGTTTATGTGTTGTTCAAAACACTGCAAACGTTATGTTTATACAGTGTGCAAAACTATACTACACTACCTTTTTAAGAGTTCCTGAGCTGCGATTGCATCCAGCTTGGAAATAAGAGGCCAGTTAGCTAGTGGCACCACACACCAAACCCTCCTCCCTAACCAGGCTAATGAGTTCTGATGCTAAGCGTGCACAGTGGCAGGGTCATTTTGCAAAGAGACAAGAGGCAGGGGCAAGGAAACGTTTACTTATTTAAATGGAAAGGTCATTAGTGCAGAGACACAGAGGGCCTTTGACAAATGAAGTCAAAGCCACTTAGTGTCCGTTCCTCAAGCGAACGACCGTATAATACATAAAACCAAACTCAACTGCTTTGGGGCTCAGTACATGCGCTTAGGGACGGCACACTGAACTTCCTTCTGCTGTAGTTCCCAGAGATGGAAATGAATTGCTCCCTCATGTTTAATTTTTCATTATATTGCCATTTTACACTAAACAGCGTCAAATATTTAATTTAGTGAAAAGGTAATGTGTTTTCTCTTTGCTGTTTGAGTAATTAGATTGGTCTCTGTATAACACACACAGCCATCAGGCAGGGAGAGAACCGACTTCTCACCATAGACAAACACTTATCTAAATGTGGACATTCCCATTTACTTCTGTTGTTTTTAGATACAGCTTACAACTTAGTCTTAGCTTCAGACAATACACCCACACTTGGTGTGCCTGACAACAGTCACGTTTACAATGCATGTCAGTGCCATCTAATTTTTTGAAAGATTCTCCAGGTACACTCTGCTTTATTTATGTCTGTGACAGAACCATAATACATCTGAACAGAAATTCTGATGACAGTGTCTTGTTTCCAATACTATTTCAGTACAAACATTTATCAAGAAGGCCTCAGAAATATCAGATTTTTATGACATTTTACAAATTTTTGTATTTCAAGAAACCACACTCCTAAACAGTATTTTAAAAGGACCAACTAGATTGATCACTTTTATTTATATCAGATAGTCTTTGTTTTTTAGATTGTAAAACTAAAATAAACTTAAGAATTGTTAATGCTTTAGTTATTAATAATTTTACCAGTTGAGGTTTAGCTAATTTCAGGGAACAAATGTATACATTGTATAAGCTTTTTTTAATTACACAGTCACAGAAAGTCATATACAATTAAGGTGACCAGATGGCCATGGTGAAATATCAGCTCATAATAGAGACACAGCCATGCTTAACTTTGAATGTTCATATGTGTGTTTGTTTATTCTTTCTAATTCACAAAAATCTGAAAACAACAGGAAACTAAACATCTGATCTTTGAGTACATCTGATTTTTGGACACTTTGGTACATTTCAAACTGAACTTAAGCTTAATTATCATCTAGACACGGCTCATAAAGCAGACTGGTTTTATCGGGACATCTGGTCCCTATTTCCAATCACTGCACAACCAGATGAGTACAGTATCAGAGGGATTCTCCAACATGCTCTCTTTCTCACTCTCTCTATCGCTCTCTTTCAGAAGCGTGTGCTGAGTTTCCTCAGGCAATGATACTACAGCTGTCACATAGGACATTTCCACCCGTTGCATGCCACACACACACATATGGTGCACATGGTGGTCACATGCATGTTGCCCCACAGGCAAACACGTGTCAAGGGTTTGTTTTAGATGCTGCTGATTGCTTTCCAAGTAGTGTGTGTGGGTATGTGTTTGGGGATGCCCATCTATCAGCTCTGAGGTAAAATAGGGTGTGTGTGTGTGTTTGTGTTTACAAAAGACAAGTTCCTTCCCAGCTTCTTTATTTGTCATAGAATCTAGACAAGAATGTCTCATTCTGTCACACTCCAAATCCCATGGCTAGGCTGAGCAGAAATAACACACTTTTCCTAGAATTTGAATTGTAACATATTCAAATGCATTCTAGCTCTGCAAATGGCAGGAAATCTTTATGCATCAGGAAAAGGAACAATGAACACGTTCTTAAACGTCCTAATGGAAGAGAGGTTAAGGTCAAAAGTTGAGTGCATTTAGGCTGCTAATGCCCACAGTACCGGAACATCCACTCCATTATATGCTCTTATATCTGTCTGCCTTTCAGAGAGATGATTATAAATCACTCACAGAGCAATGCCCCGGGCCCTTTGATGACCACTGATTAAAGTCCCCACAGTCTAGGGCCATGCTCATGACCTTCGCTCTACTAGCTGTTGATTATAGAAATCAACTAGCTAAAAGATGCCCATGATGAAATGCAGTATAGAAAAAAAGCATCAAAAAACAATCCCTACCCAAGCCCCCATTTACTCTCATTTGCAAAGAGTTCAAAGGAAATGACAACCAGTGCCATTAACTAATAGGAGGAGGACAGCTTTTAATGGCTGCCAATATCCTCCATACAGTAGGATTAAGGAATGTTTACCTATACAGTACATAACTTACATACATTTCTTGCTCTAGTGACCTTCAGAGTAAAAGAAAGAGAGAGCCATTTCACTTTTATGCTGAGATCAGGCACTTTCGCGAGTTCATCTCAGATGGAGTGAAAAAGGAAATTGATGGCCATTGATGTCATCCTTTTTTCTATTATTAAATCATTTCTCCATATTATTAAATTGGAATGGTCTTAATCTGTGGAACAGGACTGGTTGTATTTTGGATTAGAGGTAAATCTAATTTAGTCACCCTAGAGAGCTGCTGTTCTCCCTCGCTGATAAATGATAAACTTTACAGACGTTAAAAACGAGCAGCCATTTCAGAAGTGGGCAGAAGCATCTGGCAGACAGGAATATTATCATATCAGCAAAGAAAATAAAACATATCATGATTCAGTCAGGCCAGTAGTAGACTGAAAATCTGAAACAAGCTGGAAATTATACAGCTATAATGTAACTCTACAAACACACTTGAGCTGGAATCAATGGCATATGATGCAAAACATTGATTGTTCATAAGTTTCAACACATTTATGCAAAAGCGTTCAAGACTAGTCTTTTTTTCATTTTCAATATCACATGCTAGAAATGCAGCAACAAATGTAGAATATATCACAGAAAACCAAATGCTTAAGTTTGCAAGGCATAAAGCTGGATCAATGAATGCACAGTTTTCAGTGACAACACAGCGCTGGAACAAAAAGGGCAATTCTGTCAAATGGCCCAAACATTTCACACTTGCCCAAACTGGCCCAAATCTCTCACACTTGGCCCAGGCCCTTAGCAATAAACCCTTCAGGGCTTAAACACAAGATACTGTTAAACAGCAACTGGCAAATGCAGGCATTGCTGGTGCATTAAAGGAATATTTTAACCATTTACTCACCCTTTGTGTTGTTCCAGGTGCTAATGCTATTCTTTTCTTCAAGGCTGTTTGAAAACCTCTAGATTCCTACATCTGGGACTTGTTCATAGAATATCATCAGTCTTATCCATTAGGCTGGAAGTCCATGTGGTTCTCCTGCTTTACATTTTAACATGCTGCCCATGCCATCATTGGGTGACCTGTAACCCAGCTGTCGATGCCCAGTAATTCCTTTTTTATCCATCTCATATTCCTTCTGCCACATCCCATCTGGCGATCAAGTTAAACAACACCTGCAATTGACCGCCAACCCCAGAGCATAAAAAAGAGGGGCTTGTGAACAGGTGGGGTTTGAATAGATTGGTGTCCGATCAGCTTTAAACATTACATCAAATTACACTACATTACTATCCTGTGCTCCCAGGTGTGATTATCATACAAATGGACGATTGTTCATAATGCACTCATGATCCGGCAGGAAAGGATTCCATTTCAATGCACAGTCAGGGCCAGAAAGCATTTTAGCACAGTGAGAGATTTGACTCGCATATCGCTCTCAGTCGTGAAGGAAGGTTGCGCTCAGTATGATGAGGGTCTTTTTGGATATGGCGGAGTGCTGGTGAAAAAAACCCAAGTTGACAGGTCTAGGGAGATAAGAGCAGTCACCAAGCGACAGTTTGGATGTCAAAAGCAGCTATGCATGACCCAACACACTGCATCAGCCTCCACCAAATAACCTCGCTTATCTTCTGTCGCTGCCATCAGAAGAATGAAGAGCGACCAGTTTGCTTTTTTCCCCTTCTTCTCTCTCTCTGTTTGTCTCCAAAGAGAGTACTGTCTTTCAGTTGGAGCAGTGATTTCAAACTCTTCTCCTGAAAGGCCATCTTCCTGCATGTGGAGCTCTAAACACCTGAACCAATTAATCTAGGTCTTCAGGAGTACTCTACAATTACAGACAGGTGTGTTTGAGCTGTATGATGGTGACTATTAAGTAGTAGAATTTAACACTTGTTCATTACAAAAGAGACTCTTTGTTTGTCATTCTTCCTTTATTATTTCCAGCCAGTCACTCACTCCTACAGTTTGCCTAACCATATTTTCAGACCATGTGGGATTTGAACCCATGATCCTTGCCTTCAAGACACTGGCTTTTACCACTCAGCTAGAGGAACTTTCACATGCACTGGGTGTTTTTAACTATGTTTAATCTTAAGCCTATAGGGGGAGGCATGAAATTCTTAGAGCTGTTTCTGAACTTGGAAAAGAGAAGATTCGAACCGTCAATTTCAGAACTGTGACGCTGTATTCTAGCACTTTGAGCTATCAGGGGAACCTTTGGTGTAAGGTTAAGAAATGACCACAACCAAACTATTATTGCTTTTAAACATGCAATTTGAATATTGGAAAAGGTGCTATTTGAACCTGTGATTTCAAAATACCAAACTATATTCTAGTGCTTTGAGCTATTAGTCAGCAGTTAGGTTATTCCCAAAAAATAATACAAACTAAACTATAATAATTCCTAAACCTGCAATATGAACAACAACAAACAAGATTTGAACCACTGATTTCAAAAGTACCAAACTCTCTGAGCTATTAGTTCAGTTCAAGGTTGTTTTTAACATAGGTTAAACCGTAATATCTCTTTACCATAATATGAAACATGATATTATTTTGAAAATCTGAGATTTGAACCCATGATTTTTAGCCTGTGTTTTATTTCAATATTCATTCCCTTTGAGCTTTCACTTTCATCATAAACACAGCAGACCCGAGTAGGCTGAATCTGAATGCTCTTTTCTGACTTAGGGCTCTCAAACCAATACTTATGTATTACAGAGAGCATCTTGAAACTGTACAGACTCCTCCTAAATCTAAGAGTGTATATCTCTAAGGTACTTGAGGCCCATTGATGTTAAGGACCTTTGGACCTTTGGACCACTACCATATGTTCAGGAAATCACACCAATACCATGTCAATAGTCAAAGTAGTTGAGGGACATGGACCATGTCAACTACTTTGATTGATTTTGGATTAAATCAACCTTAGCTTAAATGCTTGTTTAGATTTTAGGGCCTTATAATTATATTGTGTACAGTTGTAGCTTCTTTTGAATCCTGTGGAATGAGCTCAATTAATCCTTGCCATAAGCAGATTTTTTTTTTCATTTTTACTGAAAAATGCTTCATAGCTGGGGGGGGGGGGAGGCTGGACAGAAAAAAAACATTTGTTGCAGTTGTCCTGGTGTAGCCATGGTGATGAAAGGAAATATTTTAGCTCCAAACTGAGACAGCAGCTTCTTGTAGATGTAATTTTCTGTAAAAAAATTTTTACTCAAGCAATGCCATTTACCCTTAGTGAAATGGGGGACACAATGAAACACAGGTACATTGACATACCCTGACATCCTGTATAAGATTTGTTTCTAACTTATGTGTGAGGCAGATGTTTCTAATATTTGGCAGGTCAAATAAGGGTGGTAATATTTTGTTGTCAGAATACAACCAAACAACACACTGCTAGAGTGTAGAAAAGGACCCCATTCTTTGACAAATTAATCTCTCTCTGCCTACAGGTGCACCACAGGAAAAGATGGATAGGAGGATAAAAGCAGAGGATAGGTTTCAGGTACGCAAGTCTACGGGGAACCTCATTCACACATTTGAAGGATATCCTGGGGGAAGTGAGAGACTACTGTGAAGGCACCCACCCTGAACACACACGGGAACCATCACCATCTGCAATGAAGACAAACTGATTATCTTGTTAGGCATCCCTTCAGCCATTCTGGGTATGATTATGTATAAAGGAACTACATGAAAATAGACATGCTCTTATGGAATAAACAAACCAGTGTCAACATGAATCAGCTACTCACAGCATGGGCATCATGTACGAGTTTAATGCATATTTAACATACTGGGAGTGCTGTATATCATTCACACATCACTGGTCTTGATGCTGGATCACTAAATGCTCCAAAGCAACACAGTATGTCTTGAAGCCTCTGTTTCCTGGAAGAGACAGGTAGATTTATACTCTGAGAAAAAGAAGCTTCATCATTTGAAATTCATTGCAAGTAGGGATGCACAATTTGAGAGTTAAATGTAAATGTGATTTTTCTCATTAAAATGATTGAGATTTAAAATGTGATCCAAATATTAAAATAAGTTATTTTACTATTGTAATGAAAATGTCACTGTAAAATACCAAAGTATTTAAGACTGCAGGGAGATTTATAAATGCTTCTTATTAAAAATTGGTGAAATGGATGTTATAAGTTACTCAAACTCTGAGATACTAAAAATTCCAGATAATGGGCTGCACAGGATGTAAATTAACACAGTGCTATGCTTGTATTTAATTAAATTTAAAAAAGTCTGGGTTTAGGCTTTGTTTTTCTATTGACATGCCATGATTGGTTGATTTTTTACAGTGCTTGCACATTATTGGTCAAACTACTGTTCAGTCTCTACCTTCAGCAAGTATGAAAGCTATAGGGAAACACAGCCCAAACCCAGACATTTTAAGTAGCCTAATTAAGAAATCTCATACAGGACATGTCTGGGAAAAAGAGGAGGTATGGTGACTCGTGTTAATTTGGTCAGACACTTCTAATTTAGTCTTTAAATTAGTCTTAGACGTGTGTCAAATGTAGGCTACTTTTTAGTTATTATCATATTTAGCCAACCTTGTCCTGTTTTTGTTTAGTCAAGTTTTAGTCGTCTAAATGTCTAGTTTAGACGCATTTTAGTCTAGTTTTACTTAATGAAAATGTATATGATTAATAATTAATAATGTTTAACTCAAAGACTTAAATAAGCACTCTCTGCTTTACATTATATATAAAACTGGTAAAAACAAACGACTACAAAAATATTTTAGAAGTGAAATTCCTAATAGTAATTCCAATACATTGTAACAACAGCGGCTGACAGACTAACCATTTCATTAAGCCGAACATCTCGCATTGAGATTTGTTTGTCAGCGCTTCTGTATTGTAGAGCGAGAGCATGCGCATGGTTGCCAGATTGCTGATATTAAGCAAAACACAGGGAAGAAAATGTATGCTTTTAACAGAGTACCTCTGATTTGGGGATTTTAACTATTGATATCTGGCAACCAACCGCGCGCACATGATGAAAGCCTGCGTAGTAGAGGTAAGTACAGCAGTCCGCAATCATATTTTATCTCCTTTTCGTGACAAAAATGGAAATAAATAGATATTTTGGTATAGTTTTTATTTAAAAAATACATTTTAGTCTCATCTATCGTCAACCTATTGACCTTATTTCATCTCGTCATATCGTCTCGTTTTAGTCAGGGGAAAAAAAGGTCGTCAACGAATATCTTTCATCTCTAAGGTTACGTTACTCTACTCTAGGTTTTGCGATTTAATAATCACTAATACATATCACAGTTTGAATTTTTCAGCCCTAATGCCAAGACCTTTTGCAAAGACGAATTATTCTTGTATGTAGGCTAGTGGAGGTGTAATTAGCACAGAATTCTGGACCTGTTCATCCCAAACATGTCCTTGTATGTCTGCCTCATAACACACCTGACTGAAATCGTCAACTCATTAATAAAGACTACAAGACCTGAACTGGGGATCCAAAAAGGGAAACATTCAAAATCTGCAGCGCTGAGGCCTCCAGAACAGGTTTAGGTAATACTGTTGTAGACATTTCCTGGTTAAACTTCAGTTCTTTGTTATAGGACAGTATTTTTGGGATAGTGCCATTTGAGCCCTCAAGAGACTGAGAAGCAGGAGCATAGAAGAAATCTTCATATTAAATATTGATGTAGTACTAGGAACCCCTCAAGTTCTCACAGAAAAAAACCTTAACACTTTTCAACAACATTATTCAGGGGAAAGAAAGCATGATGGGAATTGTGTCAGCTCCACTTTATGTTCAACAAATAGCACTGCAGTGGTGCCTTCTGTATATATTTGGTGTTACCCATTTCAGGTTTCACATCCACAGTAGCCTGCACTGATTGCATCTTACAATTGAGATTACCTGAATTTCCTTCTTGTTACATACACTTTTCTTCCCCCACAGAGGCAGTCACGGTGTAGGTGTATGCAAGACCCGAGGGTTCTCCAGAGACATGACGAAATCATGGGACCTTTGGTGTAACAACTGGCACTTACTTACAAACATACAAGTTAGTAACCCTTTTTTGTTGTTGTGTCGGAATCATGAACAGTAGGCTACATCGCTTGCAGCAGGATTTTACACCACCTCTGACGAACATGTCACATGACAAGCATACATGCATGTGTGTCTTTGACTCTCAATAGAGGACTGGATCCGTCAAGGTCCATTGCTTCTTTTGAAAGTCCAGTTTTATAATGGAATCTGCTTATATGTGACATGAAGGCAGGGATGTGGATGAATGAACAGAGATAAATAAGAGTTCCAAACGCCTGAAAAAAAACCTTCTGATGACCTTGGGAAGATAATACAGGAGCAAAGCCATTAAACACACAA
The DNA here is from genome assembly GCA_027422405.1 of Ptychobarbus kaznakovi. Taxonomy (NCBI): domain Eukaryota; kingdom Metazoa; phylum Chordata; class Actinopteri; order Cypriniformes; family Cyprinidae; genus Ptychobarbus; species Ptychobarbus kaznakovi. The sequence continues at coordinate 33,683,270 of CM049795.1, read as the reverse complement.
TACAAGACAAAAACTCCAGTAATTGCATATTTTAAAGGTCATGGGTGTATTTTTTCTCTGTTACTTTCACTTAGCACCAACATGCTATAAAATGTGAAAAAGTGCACAGGGTGATGAGCAGCAGTCATGTAGTGTACGCGTAGTCTTTTAACACATCTGTGGAAGACATGGAGAGTTCATTTACGTGTATTCTTTCGAAAGGGGATACGGCTCGTTTAAAGCAGGGTAATTAGAGGGCTACCCTGTGTGTCAATGATGAGGACGAGAAGAAAGAGAAGCTGATTGGAGAGCACTCATCCCAACACTTCCTGTCTGAATGCTTGCGAAAACGGAACCCATCTGTTTAAACAATGCACAATTACCAGCATTTAAACAGCTAAATTCGTTAAAGTGATTAGTCCTGGGTTTACCATAAGCAACACTCTGTACACAAGATAACAGGCTCATCTGCATATGCTAATTAGGGCAATTAGATATGCTCCACAGAGTAATTTCTATTCAGTCAACCTACAGGCAGTTTTAGGAGATTATCAAAAATAATGAAATAATTCAATCAATCACATAAAGGCTAATATATGCGCAACAAATGGCAAGGGGCAGCCCGAGCGACAGATTTAATGTCACAAACAGCAGAAATAAACCTGGTCAACAACGGCCATTTTTTCTTTTAGGAGATTACCAGCTTCCTGATTACAAGAGGGCAATAACGATGGACCAAAACCCCCCTAAAAAAATTATGACCTGACACTGTAACATACTCACCAAAATCCCCTTATAACAAACTGTATCCCCCATTTGTATATTGATATGCATTCACATACTCAGTGTGGTCAAATGTAGAAGCAAAGTTCAGTGATATTACAGTTATTCAGCATTACAGACATCTTTGCGCTCCTTTACACGGATGAGGTTAGAATGAGAGGAGGAAGATAGACAGAGGTGATCTTTATTTATGACAGTTTTTTGGATAATTGGATGGTAACTGGGCAAAGATGAAAATGCATATTTTTCCACAGTGTTGTTTTTTGTTGTAGGGCGCATGTTGAAAAGAATAAACCTAGGCTTCATTGATTCTTTCCTCCCTCCATCTCTCAAGTTATTAATCAAGGCCTGCAGTCATAGAAGATATGTGGATAAACACAGGAGTGGATCAGTTTAATTTGATGCTCTGATGCATTATCAGTGAACAGCGGCAGATATTAAACTGGGAACTGCCATCACTTGGATAAATGCAGAAAAGGAACAGACTCCCATCTAAAGCCCAAAGTTTACTTCAGGTTTTAATGCACACGCGAAGGTTCGCATACAGTGTGTGTGATGGAAATGTTGTCATCAGTATGCGCTGACCGCCTGTGTTCGCACACTATTCAATGGAGTGTACTCTGAAAGGCTATATTTTCAACTGTTCGCATACGCTAGCATACACAAAAAAATGAAGTATACTTTGGACTAAAAGGGCGTTTACCCAACAATAGTTTTTTGTATTTAGGCCATTCATGTACACAACAAGGTGTTTTGAGAGATTAAAAATGCAAACATTTGAAAACGAGTTTAAAAGTTCAAGTTTTTGAAAATGATAAACTGTGTAAAGAAAACAAATCTGAATTGTGAAAACGCTGACATCATACACATGCATACTGTGTTCAGTCTATAGATCAATTTCGGTGTTTGCAAGCATTTTTTTCATCTGGTGGCAGAAAATTACAGTTTTAAAGTAGCAGTCTGGAAGCCATGGAATAAAAGAATAGAAAAGGTAATTTCGAGTTTACATTTCAAAATTCTGATAAGAAAAATCAACTCGTCATTGTCTCTTTTCCCCTCGGCTCAGAGTTAATATCCCACACATCTGCATGGCTTTTTTTCTTCAGAATTGACATGCTCCCAATTGTTGAGTTAAATTGAGTTATAAAGTCGATTATTCTATAAAGATATTTGCATTCTGATTCTGACATCCAAAGGCACAACAATACTTTTTTTCCTCTTATTCCATGGATTTCATTTTACCCATTTTCCTCCACTTGTTACCAGTGTTTTTCTGCCAACACAATGCACACGCAGCTGCAAGTGACGTAACTGTGACGTCTACTCCAAACTATTCTGAATGTGTATGCTTGCAGGCACGTAGTGTTTCTTTACAAAAAGACTAATACCGCACTTTTAGTCATTTCACAGATCTGTCTGAACAGGGTTCGTTTTTGACAACATTGTCATCTAAACGCGAAACTTCAAAAGCGCAAAGGAAAATTAGTTTTTTTTCGTCTTATGTAGCCCAGTTCCATTAGTAGGCTCAAATACACTTTCATCAACATCAAACCAGATTTTTTTTATTTAAGCTTATATGGATATTACTCAGCATCATAATTAATATTATTCACTGATTATTCACTAATAGTCTAAAACTTCTCAGAAACTTTTCAACAAGTTGTTTTAAGCAGTCACAGAATGTAAACCCCTAATTGGGAATCACTGGTTTAGAGAGGCACAGGATAAGTGTTTGAGAGCCGGCCGACAGGGCGTGGCATCTGAGACCCTCAGTACAAGACAGATGATTATAGAATCACCTGATGTTACCGTAGCAACAGAAGCCAGAGGTTCACATGTTCATCCCACTGTGCTGCGCTGCGTTGCTACAGAGACACCCTCCTCTCCTGTTAGCACAACTGTGAACACTTAATCTGATCATTTTAGAGAGGTGCCATGTCACCTCAAGCACTTTTCTCCACCTGCTATTCATGACACCAACTAACGCTTAAAGAAATGAGACAACGCTATTATACCAGGCCAGATAACGTAGTTTCCTTCCTCTCATGACAGTGAGAGATTAGAGTTCTATCTAACAAGTCCTCTGAGATAGGGGAGCTCACAGTGTTAGTAAACAGAAAACATGGGGACGGGAAAAATGGCTGACTTAAACTTCACGGCTCTGCTTAAAACCGTAGTGAGCGGTCTTGCTGTCAACATAGTGACTGAATCAAAATGCTCTGCATAGCAGCTACGCTACCATTCAAAGGATTTTTAAAGGATTAGTTCATTTCCTGAAGGAAAATTTCCTGATAATTTACTCAACCCCTGTGTCATCCAAGATGTTCATGTCTTTCTTTCTTTAGACGAAAAATAAATAATTTTTTTTGAGGAAAACTTCAAAGGGCTCTACACGATCCCAGCCGAGGAATAAGGGTCTTAACTAGAGAAACAATCAGTAATTCTCACATTTTTTAAATGTATATACTTTTTAAGCACAAATGCTTGTCCTGCACTAATTTGACCCACATGCATGACGTAATCACGCACGCGTTACATAGGCTGAAGAACCGACCTAGTGTTTACAAAGCAAACCTGCAAAGAAAGTCAAATGCCCTTACAAAAAAAGGTAACATTGCAATGTCATATGATTTTGAAGTTGTAGGAGAAAATTAGATTTTTTGTTCACATTACCCTCGATTTTAAACGTACGTGACTTTTTCCAACGTGATGACGTAATGCATGAAGATGTGCATGTGTAGTTAAGAGTATATACATTTTTCTTTATTTATTTTTTTTAGAAAATGAGATAAGACCCTTTTTCCTCAGCTGGGATTGAGTCCTTTGAAGCTGCATTGAAACTGCAAATTGGACCTTTAACCCACTGGTCACCATTGAAGTCCACTATATAGAGTAACATCCTGGCATGTTTTTCAGGCATGAAGAAAGAAAGACATGACCACACATATACATATATATAGTTTGCTGTTTTGGAACAGATTTTGTATCAGAAATTCACCTAAAACTGTTATTATCTCACTCTAGTTTTAAACAGATCCTGTGTTCTAAGGTTAGCATGCATATAGCTTTCATCAAGAGGAGAATGAGAGTGACTGTCACTGACACTCTATAGATAATTACACTCTTTGTCATTTATCTCTGTAGAGCTCTGCTAATGAGAATCCAACATGACTCAGCCGACATTAATGTTCACAAGTAGACCACAGTAATTCTATTCACATATGATGTGAATATATGTCCTCGATCATTTCCGAAGTTTATCCAGGATCTTTTTTTCATCCTCTGGCTGCCATGGTGATGAGTTATTCTGGACTCCTCTCTCTGTTCAATCTGCCTCGCAGTATGTGGCACATGGCTGTCGGAGGCAGAAATCCTCTTTTACTGCCTTCATTAGAGGTGCCCTCTTCCCAACGAGACCACACCATTTCCCTCTCTTGCTCTTGGCTCTCACACAGACCTCTCCTGAGCATCTGGAGGTCACTAAGACACATGCAGAAGACATGGAAGCAGGCTCGTATGAGCACCACACTGCCCCGAGAGATTGAGTCTGGGATCAGAGTTCGCAGCTATTGAGTTCCAGAAGGAAGCAACTGTGTTAAGGGTTAATGAGAGTCAAATACAAGAAAATATAGTGTAGCGGTTGATACCAATGTAACATTAAAGTGTTAAGTTTTACTCTTTCATTATCACAGTTGAAACTTTACCTTCAGTTATTAAATATATTGAAATATTTAAAATATAATGAAAGAATTTAACATGTTTCTCAATACTGGTTGAAATGAATCAGAACTGTGGTATAATATACAGGGTTTCTGCAGGTTTCATGATGGCAAATTTAAAACTTTTAAAGACCGTAAGACTAAATAAAGAACACTTAAGGAATAAGTTGGAAGGAGCACAATACTAATCTCTAAATGTATATGTTTTGTATTAGCTATGCTTCAAAGATTACTTTGAAAAGAAAAAAGAAATCAAAGGGATTTCAAGTTAATATATTCCATTGACAGATTCTAGTTTAAATAGTTGTTCTTGCATAAACTGGTTTGGTTTAATTTTTCAGAAAACAAGACTTTGTATCTTCAATTTGCATCTCAAGTAAAAGTATCTTGATTTAAGGATTTTTATATTTATACAGAGGAAGCTTGCAACATTTAATGCCATGACTATATGAATTTAAGACATTGTGCATAAATTTTAAGGCCTTAAATTTGGCAAAATGCAAATTAAGACTTAAGACATCCAGAAACCCTGAATATTGCTAGCCCTAGTTTCAACCACCGTAAGAAATAAAAAACAATCTGTAAGACTTCTCAGATATTATTATGTGGAACAAATACATTAAGATTAAGAGCAACTGAACTGATCTGCCAGAATAACATTTGATGGAAAAAACTAATTCTGACCTCTGATCTTCAAGATAGTTTTACATCTTAAGTGTGAAAAGCACATATCAATTGCATTTCACTCCTTCCCCCCCTTGAAATATAAAACTTGATCAGTTTAAGAGCACTGAACAAACACATTGACTATTTCAATGCATCAATGCATGAAATTCAAATTCATTCTCTGTTGATTGTGTCTATTGTCAACAGACGCGTGTTTGCCATATTGTATAAGTGCACAGTTTGAAAGACAAGCTTTGTTGAAAGTATAGAAATTGATCCAATGTTCGCTTCAAGGGATGGTTAACTCAAATGAAAATTGTCATTTTTCACTCACCCTCGTGTCGTTCCAAGGCTGAATGAATTAGATTTTTTTTCTGTAGAGTACAAAAGCAGGTGCTGTGCTGGTCTCTTTTCAATGAAGACTGACGATTTCTAGCTTAAAAAAGCATCATCAATTAGACAATAGGATACATGCGCTATATCCCAACTCCACAACAGCGTCCTGTGAGAAACAGACTGAACTAACTTGTGAATAAACAGCTATACATTTGCCATAGAGATGTTATTTTTTATTACAGTTGGCTACATTGACACAAGTGTTGTCTTCTGTTTCCTCTCACACCTAGAGTGTCCACACCATGGAGAAAACAAGAACCAGAAGGAGAAGAGAGAAGACACAAGAGTTCCAAGCAGGCAGTGGCGTGCACAGTGCCCTTGCGGTCCAGTCTCTGCGATATGAACGATATCGTGGAGGTGAGTGACAAAACTGCATGGACCAGAGCACTCAATGTCGGTCTGTCTCTCTCTCACACACACACACACACACACACACACACACACACACACACACACACACACACACACACACACACACACACACACACACGTGTACTATAGCAGACTGAGGCACTCATGTAGTTCTTATCCCATGATGAAACGCAGGTTAAAACAGCAGCAGGGTGTTTCCCCTTGAGGACTGACAGATGTGAGGATGAGAGGAGAAACACAGCTGGAAGGACAGATAAGAGTACTGAAACATTCTGGACATCTTGAGGTAAAACTTACTATAAAAAAATGAAACATTTAACACCTGCCTGGAGAGAGAGAGAGAGAAAATAAATATTATGAAAGTAGAAATTAAGCAAATTGACACAACGAGGCAACAAATGTTAATATCTTTCACAGCTCTCCTAAATATTCCTAAATTATACTTTATTTATCAATATACCCACAACAAATCATGATAGCAAGTTCTAAAAATTATATATTTTTTTAAATAAAATTCTTAAAGTTCAGGATTAATATCGCACCATCTTAAACTTTTGTTTCATGTTTTATTAATGATATAATGAAGAGAGGGCAAGAAAAAAAAGATATGGACATAAGGTGGATTTAAATGTGAATCTGAATCATCTGTGTTCACCACGACACTTTCTGCTGCGCCATGGCTCTGGCCTACATAATGTTCATCTCAATTTTCATATTTCTCCATTTGATTGAATAAATATGGGGTTGAGTCCTTAAATTATTTAACATAAAAGGTTTAGAAAGGTCATAGAATTGAGCCAATCAAGCTGAACATTAATAGATTCACTGAGGGAAAAAAGACATGAAATGGAGATGAGCTTCATTTGACAAGAAAAGGACATGATGTCCTTCTGTTAAAGGCCAACACATATTACATGAATGTGAAGTTAGATCTCATTAACCTGAAAAAGAGTTATTTCCAGTGTTTTGACTTAATAAAGGGCTGTAATAAAGCTGGAACAGCACATCGGTGTAGAAATCTGTTCTAAAAGTTATAAACTAACATTAGAGAACTACATTATACCATAATCTCAACAAAAAGCCCTCTCACAGAGATAATAAATAACCTGAGTTGCACTGGGCAAAACCAGGGGGTTATGGTTCATTAGGACAGTGGAGAACAGACATGATGTTTTTAGTAGATGACGGCCATTCAGCCCCAAATGCAGGCAATTCCTCAAGCGCAGTTTTAGCAAGAGACCCAGTGCTCACCTCCATCACGCTGGGTGGATCTTCCACTATTCTGAATCCAAATGTGGTTAAAACACGAGGATTGCATTTTATCTTTAAAAAAAAACCATTGAGGGAGAACCATTCTCGGGACTCATTAAAAATGCATTCATGGATCTTCTTAGCCTTCATACACTTTTATTTTAATCGTATGGTTGCTGCATTTCACTGAATGTGACACTAAAAACTCAGTTTAGTTATCGCAGAAATAAATTACATTTTAAAATATATACAAGTAGAAAATCATTTAAAATTCAAGTATTATTTCAGAATTACAGTTTTTACTGTATTTTTGATCAAATAAATGCAGCCTAAAAGACTTTTCAGCAAACATCTTACCAAGCCCAAACCTTTGAATGGTAGTGTAACACATTGACTGTATTAAAGGGGTAGTTCACCTAAAAAGGACATTTACTTAGCCAAGTTGTTCCAAACCTGTATGAGTTTCTTTCTTCTGTTTAACACAAAACATTACTTTTTTTCAGCTTTTGGTCCTCACTAATTCCTATAGTTCCCCCCTTATTATGGAAGTCAATGGAGACCAAAAATGATTTGGTTATACACATTCTTCAAAAAAAATAATGATATATATATATATTTGTTTTCAGCAGAAGAAACAAATTTGGTAACACTTTATTATATGGTGTCCTTGTTACATGCACTTACTATTAAAATAACAGCAAATTAACCCTAAGCCAGATCCTAATCCTAACCATATAGTACATGTAGTTGGTTAATATTATGCAGTATTTAAATGTAGAATTACACTGTAACAAGGACATCTTAAAATAAAGTGTAACCATACAATTTATAGTTTGGAATAATTTGAGGGCGAGTACATCATGACAATTTAATTTTTGAATGAACTCTCCCTTTAACTTAAAATTGTATTTTATCAGTATTAACCATGACAGTTAATACCAAATCAATGAAAACACCAGAAATCTCAAATTAAGCATTGGTGTAGTTACTGTGTAGTGTTTAGTAGTAACTATAGTATTTTATATATCGTTCTTCATGTGACACAAACTGTGTTGTAAATGTAAAAAAAACAGAAACTCCACCCCAACCCCTCAAAACCACTCAGACAACATGGCGCTTTGCTCATTTTTATTCCTCAGATTTAAATACAATGACAGGGTCTACCTCAGAAGGAAATAAATTCAAACACTGTTTCTGTATGGAGGGCAAGAGCGGGAAAAGAAGAAACGATGACCGTTGAGTAAACCTCACAGAGGAGGCCGAGAGACGCTTGTAAAGGGGCTGGCAGCTGTTCTTTTGCCACAGAAAAAGAGAAAACACACATCCTACACAAACGCCCAGAAATGTCACTGAACACTCAGATCACATCAGAGAGAGACAAAAATACGCTCAGTAAGTTCACTTGGTTAGTTCTGATCTAACTTCAAAATATCCGTATATATATACTGAAATATAGAATCTCATGATTGAGGAGGCGTTTTCTCAGCAAGCTGTTGAGTTCACGGTTGCTCTGTGCATCCCCCTCATTTCTTTAAAAGTCTTGCCCCAAAATATAGAAATCTGATTGGGCAGATCAGGTTTGCTAGGATGGGCTTTGACAGCTGGTGATTGGCTAAAAATTTACTTGAAAAAGATGATTGGCTAATGTCAAAATATAAGATTAAGGTAAGTACGTTGGTCCTATTTGAAGCAGCTACAGGTAGATTTATCTGTAGCCTACTCGCTTTAAAAAAAATAGAAATTGACAAGAAAAAGTCCTTGGGCAGAATAGAGGTTATGCACAGAGTATTAAAAAAAACAACAGAAAGAGGCAAATGTTCAACATTAGAAAAAATAAGAGCATACTGATGTTTTGTTGTGGGTGTTTTTGTCATGATTTTAGTTTTTTTTGTGTTCTCTGCGAATGCATCTTGTCTTCCTCAAGGTCTTTGGAACTTGACTTAGCGGCGATACCCGAACTCAGCTGCGTCATCATCACGGAAATCTCCATAACGCCAAATGTTAAGCTGCAAATGAAAAGGAAAATAATCAATTAAAAACAGAGTTAAAATATAGCTCTAACTGTACACTGTGGGATTGTCAGGCACGCAACTGGTGAGAATGTAAAAAAAAGCTCTATTACTAAAATTAATTCAGATTTCAAATGCAGTTTGGACACTTTCATTGTGGCTTTGCTAAAGCTAAGCTGCCAATATAGCATTAGGTTAAAACTTTATATATTTTAAGCACTGTAACCATGCACATGAGACTTTTATTGACCCAGCATTGAAAGCATCATAGATTATAATGAAGACGAATCCTCAAAGCAGCAGATCTTTGATGTTTTAAATGAGCTTCTTCATCTGAAATGGACACATAGAGTAAAATAACTGCATTGAACATTTTTTTGAAAGAAAAACATTTTAACCCCCCCCCCCAAAAAAAAAATTCTACATAACTTCCATAAAACATTAACAAGCAGCAAAATGAGGCTTTAAGTCATTTGACAGCACTGATTCACCATCATTAAATTCTGATATGCGTTTTTGCCCATGTATCTGCGCAGATGGCCAGCGTGTAGACAGGATCATTAAAACACAAGCTGGTCTGTAACATCATCACACCTCAGTAATAACGAGGCGAAGGGTTGTTTACCGTGCTCTTCGACTCTAGACCTTTCACATCCAGTCATGCGTGAAGCTTTACCTCCAACAAATTCCATCGCAGCCCTCCTATTTTACATTGGTTTTGCCATAAAGCAGCGAAACGTTTCATCTGTGCGAAAGTGAATCGTTTCGGCTTCACAGATTCTTAAGGAAGATGGGAAACAATTTTGTATGTCATACAGAGGCTTTTAATGTTTTCTCTCCATTTCTGTCGTCGGTGTGCATGTGGCTGTTAACTCGGAGAGAATCACAGCTAATTAATGTCTATGATAATTAGCGCCGTCGTTAGCAGGGACATCATCATCAAGCTTTTAGGTTGGCATGGTTCTCTCTTCTGCTTGAGTCTTGTTAAACAGCCATTGGCTTGTCATATGGAGCAATGTTTTAGCCAAGAGTCTGCTCAACGTGCACAGCGCTGCATAAAAGGCAATGTTACAGGTAACAAAGTCAAAACCAGTTCTGACTACAAAACTTCGGTGTTCTGTGCCAACAAGGGCATTAAGCAATATAGACAAGCAGCAGGGAAGGAGAAATGCAAGTTAAGAATAATAATAACAAAGAATCTAACATGAACTGAGGATGCCTCAAATATACAATCTAGCGCTAGAATTATATAAATTATATTGTGTATATATATATATACACCTATGTATTTAATACAAATAATAGGTCAGACTTGGGCCCTGTTTACACTAGTGCGTTTTATTTTTAAAACGGCGTTTTAGAATGAAGATGATCCTCGTCTACACTGGCGTTTCAGAAACGATCTCCTTCTACACTACACAACCAAAAACGCATGTCACATGACCCTTTATGCAGAAAAAAACATGTATGGGTAGATTCCCTATTATTTCGATGGTGAACGTGTCTATGTGCTTGGAGCGGTCGATTGGGGAATCTATCTACACGTATCTATGGGTACAACAATGAACACGGTGTTATTGTTTACACGGTCGTCAAGTATACGCAGAGCGATTATGGGCAGCAAGCACATCGTTTTCGAATGACTCCGTTTTAGTCCGTTTACACTGAAGCGCAACCCTGGAGTTTACAAACTAAAACGGGGTAGCAGCATTTTCAAAAGTCTTCGGGGCTTCAGTTACATGAGGTTCCATTTGTTAACATTAGTTAACTACATTAGTTAATGTATACATTTGTATTTAATGAAAAGTAATAAAAATACAGTAATAAATGTATTCCCCAATTGTTAGTTAATGTTATTGCATTTACTAATGTTAACTAATGGGTTGGTTGGTTGATGTTTTAATGTCATGCTAGTTTTTTATTTTCATTTACAATGTGAAATAGCATAAAAGAGCAATTTAAAACCTGTATCACGTTTTAAAGTTCACTTTAGATAACACTAAAATGGATTCAGGGTTGAATGTGTTAAAATGTCTTAGTGTTTGCGGAGTCGTATTTCCTAAAAGACTTTAAACGAGCACAATTTAATTAAATGAACTCACTGGCATGATTAGCATATTGGTGAATCTTCCATTTCATATTAAAAACTTGTCTTTTAATGTCCTATTCAGCATCATGTATATACTATTTAGATGTTTTATGTACTATGTATATGTATTTAGATCTGATCCTAGTGATTACTGAAAATAAAGATGCAACTTTTACCCACAGTAGGGTTAACTTCATACACTGATCCCATTTATTTTGCCATTTGTTGATGACGTAAGATACTGTGGCGAGTTAAAAAATCTGAGGGTGGCATGGAACACCTTTCAATATCTGTGAATAGTGCTTCTTTGGCAGCAGCATACGCTTGTTTGTTACCTAATGGGACCTTATTTTAAAGTTTTACCTATATAAATATAAATAAATGAATTGCTGCAACATACTGTGGTTGACCAATCAGAATTTAGAGCTGTGTGATAAAGCAGAAAGATTTACAGCTCTTACCCTGGCCCTCTTGGCAGCTTCCTGGCCATTCAGATATTCAGTCACCTATGACAAGAAAAAAGTGCTTTTAGACAGAGAAAGGCCTAGTGTTGTGTTTAACTTCTTTAACATAGCCAAACAACATCCTTCAGCATCTTCAACAAAATAAATGACAAGTCATTATGGAGGACAGATTGCTTTAAAAATGACAGCATTTTCCCAGATTGATGCTGTGCAGAATCCACAAGTCAATCACCGTAAGTGCACCTTGTTTAGATGATGTTTTAACAGACCTTCATCTTGTTGTGTCGTGAAAGCCATGTGCTTGCAGAGTATGTATTCAATAAGTGAAAGTGTGGGTGGTTACAACCACTAGACGGCCTGTGTGTCTCTTGCTCTCTTTCTTTTCCTGCACCACAGACACAGGCCTGAATAACACTAACCATATTGACCGCTTCTGCCACAGCAAGCATTGAGAGTCACTGACTGAGCCATAGATGAGATTGTCTTTCGTTTACTGTTCAGAGCAGTATCGGCAATACCGTTAGAAAGCTGGAAAGGTCTGTGTTTTCTGAAGTACCAGGTACAGATGAGATCACAGCTGAGGATTCAATGCACAAAGACGGCAGATGTTAAAAAGCGTAGGGTGTGCTCTTTTAGCATCGTGTTTGCATGTGTGGGCTGTTATTTAGAGGGGGTTAATTGGCTGGCTGAAGATCAGGTGATTCGTCAGTGCTTTAGGACACGCATGAAAAGATGCCGAGGTATATCTGGACTCTGCAGCTGCAGACGGCAGAGAAAAGTGCAGCTAACGCAGTCTCCATCCATCAAGAATCTGATGCACCACAACATGCAACACAGCACCTCGCGCACCACATTTACACACACCACCACCATCATCAGTAGTTTCACAAACTCTGCTGCTAGCATCATGACATCAACATTTCAAGATTAGGGAAGCACAGATATTATAGTACTGCTAAGCTGATGATTATTACTGATAAATGGCTGGTATCAAAAATTGACATTTAGATTTAAATTGACAGTTTCTATTAGATCATGCGATGCAAAATAAGTTACTTTGGATAAAAGCATCTGCTAAATAATATTTTTTTTTTTTTATTAAAGCTTTTATTAAAAGTTATTCAGGTTTTGTATTGGCTTTATTAACACGACAGACAGCAGCTGGTATATTGGCTGCTGTCACTTTAAGACCGAATGCACAGATTCAACATACTGATACACGATTTCTTTCCTAATTTTTAATGTTCCCTTAAGACACAACACACTGCGCTTACATAAATACTTGCCAATACAGTCAAAATGCCGTGTATTTGACTGTTGAAGAGCAATAATATGCAAAAAAGCACTGAATTCAGGATCTCATGCTATCTGAGAGGCAGCTTTCAGTGCGTGCAAGTACCACATTAAATGAACTCTTTAACATTAAGCACATCTGTGCTTTATTTTTTCATTCATGAATGTTTCTTTATCACTCTAATGTGTTGTCAACTTATAAATATAGTATCACCATCATAACAGAGTCTGAAAACACACTTCTCCTTTCGAAGTGCCATTTCTGTGTCCTCTATTCACAGCCCTTACTCTTGTAGGTTCAGTCTTTTACCGTCTCTCGGCATGAAATGATGGGACAGTGATCAGATTTGTGGTGTTCTTAGAAACACTCTATAATACCCAGTAATGCAGGCAGCCTGAAAATCAAAGTGATCATAGACACAGCCGCACAGCATTCGAAGAGAACAGTTTGGACTTTGATCATCTCAGTACAGAGATTAAACAACAAAGACGCTGGAGCTGAAATGGCTTCTCTGTCCCAGATCAAGCCTGTGTTCAATCCACAGGGCACAGGAATGAAATGGGGTTTTTAGGCAGCGATGCGTGTCATTCAGCATGTGTCCCGGCCCGTTTGTGTGGATGAGTGTGTGTTTGATACTAGAGGAGCAGAAAATTCCCCTTTCTAAGCTTAGCTAACTTCTACTGGTTAATGGGTAATGGAGCTGTCAGGAGCGAGGCATGATGGGATATGACTGGACATGGGGTGCCCTGTAAACGCCTGATTGTACTTTAGCTGATTTTTAATGATGTGTCAAGTTAAAAATAACTTGGAAAAAAATTTTGAAAAAAAGTTTTCTAAAAGCCCCCTAAGCAATATGCCCAACTGGACTCAGGCAAACTAATTATACGATGGTTCCGTTATAGCAATTAATTTAACAAATTAAAGACATGTTTAAGGAATGAAACAGGAGAGTAACAGAAATATTAACCACTATTTTAAACCCCAGACGACTTTCCATTAAATGCTAAAAAGCTACAATTCTCATAGGACAATTTCATCACAACAACTAGGGCTGAACGATTAATTGCATTAGCGATAATATCGCGATATGAAAAAACATTTTTCAACCACAGAGGCTTTTTCAACCACAGATTACTGCGATTACGGTCACGTGACACGCAAGAGTAAAAAGGTGTGTTCGACGAAGACCGATCAGTGTATGGCATCAAAGTACGGCGAGAGAAAGCATAAGGAGACGTCTGCTCTCTATTGCGGTACTTTGATGACACACACCGATCGGTCCAGCAGCGCTGCTTTAAGTCGAACACATCTAAGCAGTCTTCAGAGGAAGCATCAAGTTGGCATGCTACAGTGTTGCCAAGTCCGCGGTTTGCCTCCAAACACGTGATATTTAGCCCCTGAAATGCAAATCTTCCCAGGGGAACCCCTCCAAAAAACCTGTATTTTACCCCCCGAAATGTGATTTTTGCCGGTGGACCCCCTTCAAAACAGGATTGGGATAGTTTTGAGTAGCAATTGACCTTTCGCAAAACCCGCCCACCCTTAGTTACTGTTGCTATGCCCGACATACAATGCCACTCTCACACTAGACATCATGTTCTCACAGTGAAAAATACATCGCAGAGCAAAGAGGAAACTGACAACACACCGACAGAGAAGACAGAGCAGGTTGCTTCTGGTATGAAACAAGATCTCAGGACTCTCAGCTTTTAAATTGTAATTTTTAAAGAAATTCAAACAATAAATACCGCTTTGTGGCTCTTCATTGTGTCGTGACAGATCACTGTATTCCCTCAGTTCAAACACGTGAACCGATCGTCGTTTCATATTTACTTAAAGCACGAAATGAGCATGAATAAACTAGGGGTTGAACGACTGCTGATTTTTTAAAGTCGACTTTAATGTGATGAAAGTCGAGTCGATGTCGACTAGTCGCTGATGACGTCATTAATGAACAAAAAAGCTGAGACTATGGCATATGACACAGCGCTGCCCACATGGATATTGCTCCTATAACAGCTTATTTTGATCAGATCTTTTGTCTTTGGGTCGTTATATTTCTCACAGATTTCTGCTCGTTCTAAATCAGATACAGATAAAGTTGCACAGTAAAGATTACATTCATATGAATGAATTAGTGAGAGAGGGATTGCTTGTGTCAATTAATTTTACCTGGCAGCATCTCTCTACTAGTAGTGAAGCTGTGGGATTTATTTATTAAGAAATATATGCTTGAACTTCTCAGTTTCTAAGCTATTTTATTGAGAAATCACAGAACAGTGTTGACAATACATTTCCGCGCTGAATGATTCGGTGCGCGTGATGTATTGTACGTGCTACTGTCTGAAGCCTGTGTGTGTGCGTTACAGTGCAGCAGCGCATTCGATTAGACCGGCGATTAACTTACCTTTACAATAAGCTGTTTAAAACGTGCATTCTCCCGTTCAATTTCGAGCATGCAATAATAATTTCACATGTGTTGTGGAGCGCTTTCGGAGTATGCATTTATTTGTAATTCGTTTGGAAACGGACCGGCAGCTAGTCGACGTCAAGCTGAAAGCGTCATGGCAGAGCACTGAAGTAGACTAGTCGATTAGTCTGTGCAACCCCTAGAATAAACACCAGAAAGTCTTTAATTTCAACCACGGAAACACACCATTTTTTAAGTTTAAGTCCACCAAAGTTAATCTAGTCTGATTTGTGGTTAAGGCTAGAAGGGATACAGCTGCAGCTAAATTTTACAAGCCAACAATATAATGTGAAACCTATTAAAATGTTTTTTTTTAAAGTACATAGCGCCATAGTTTCATCACTTTAGAGTGACCGTCTTTTTGCAGTAAAGTACCTGTCATAGTTTAATGAGTGGGAAGATGACATGAAGCGACGCAAGGAGAGCTGCATTAAAAACAGATGAGCACACATGTGCATATACAGCTCCCGATCGGGCGAAGTTCACAGGATTTTGTCCACAGAATGATAAGAGCACATGTTTTAACATTTTATTATTTGCACTCAGTATTTTAACTTAAGTGCAGCAAGCCATGCATACAGCGCCGGACATGACAGATTTTCTGGAATGCAAAACAAGTACTTTAAAGGAATACCTTAGCTTATTGCCGTTACCGTGGCAGCCAACAACAGCACAGCTTAACCCTCCGCACATATCAAGCTCTTTGCGAAAGATCAATGGGCGGGTTTTGTTTGAAAGCGTATATATGAACGTACTTCAAAACTGCACATGAAATTACTCAAGCAGTAACAGTGTAACAGTATGGTGCATTTCATTACTGAAGACTTCGACCTTAAGATAATATAGGCTATATAAAATAAGGTAATATTGTTATTTATTTATTTAAAGTCTGTCTAAAGTTAACAGGCAGTGTTTAAAAGTGCAATCCACATGTTTACATATGTTTATTACAGTGACTTTGAATTCATTACCCAAATACGGAGTGTGGTAAAGCAACAGATTAGTTTTTATATTTCTGCAATCTACTTAATGTGTGCGATTTGTTACTGACATTCATATTAATGTTTACACCAGGCTTATTTGTCAGCACTTTATGTTGTCATAATTATCACATGCTTACAAGGCTGGAAGTTCAACAAATCAGTCAATATACTACTGTGATTGTAGTTGTTAAATAAAAATGTTATATCAATTCATGCATCACCTAATTTCATCATAACACATTGGCCTGGCCTACAGAAAATAATATTTATGTTTAATCTATCTAATATTGTGTTGGTCATACTATACAATAATTTATTGCTTGCCTTTGTTGAATACAAAACATAAAGAGCTTTAAAAATAATTGCATATTAAATCGCAATCGTAACATTGGTAAAAAATAAAATATAAATTCGCTATTAGATTTTCTAAAATCGTTTAGCCCAAACAACAACCATAATAAAAAATACTACACCTCCCTTGGGCTATCATCTGGATTGTGCAACTCAATATCACCAGAATATGAGAGTGAGAAAGAGAGATATTAACAGTGCTATGTTTCATCAAGCCATCAATAGCACGACAGGTTTGTAGAACATCTCTGGCTGATATCAGACCATCTTTCATGCCTTAATTAATGTCTCCAAGGGAAGGTCATTATACAGCAACAAGACCTACAAACTCTTTCTGAAATGATAAGTTTAGCCCTTTTAAATCAACAATCTTAGTCAATACTGGATGCTTAAGGAGAATCTCCCAGAACAAATCTCCAATAAGACTGACTGCATTCTATGACTGTAATGCTAATTGGTATGTGAGCTTGTAATTAGCTTGTAAAACTAATGAACGTGAAAAGGCACCAGTGTCACTGCTGGTACGCTACAGTAAGCATAAGCTTAGCGCTGATGTAGCATTAATACAAGGAACCTTTGTTCCAAACCCTGCAAGCTGGCTTGTTGTCTACTCCCTAAATAGACTGCTACCTTGCATTAAATAAAATGATGTATAATTACTTCTCTTGACTCCTGTCATCTTGGAGGTTAATTTCACTGATCTTGCTGTAGTGCATTGTTGCAGACCTTGTTGGAACAGTCTTTGCATGAGAAGTCTTTGCCCACTAAAAGCCCACCAAGCTTTACATGCAGAAGCAGCACTGCTAAACTAACCTCAGAGCAGCTTGGCTTAACGTAAATTCGCCCCTTTCAATCGCATCCCGTCTGATAACACACAGACATCTCATCCAGCATGCCAGGACGAGGAAGAAAATCGGAGAAAGAGAGAAAGACTGACACACAAATAAGAAAGAGCAGTGTTTGACAAACACAGGGAGGGAAATGACACATTGATTTCAACTATCGATCCCGAGAACTGATGAAGCTCATGCACACTTATCCTGCGTTATCCGCGCGCAGGTGGAGAGAAAGAGAACCGGTGGGCTTTATCTGTCACTCTCTCCCTGTCAGACAGACCTCCCCATATCTGACTCCTACTTTCACTCTAAAGATTTCCTTTCCCTTATACGGATATTCAAGGACTCATTTCTCACTAGACCACAGTGAATGTGACGGACTGACTGACGTATGGACTGAAGACTTCAGCAGAGTAAAGATTTGCTGATAGCAGGAAGTCAAGCATGGCAGATACCCTTCAGCAGCAGCAGAGAGGACGTTGGGAAAAAAAAGATCACAGAGCATATTGTGTTTAAAAGGAATAAAATATCACAAGACAGACAAAGGGGTGGGGGGTCACGGATGGGATGGCAGCATGCATTATGAAGGCAGAGTAAATAATCACTGCGTATTAACAGTGTTTTAAATCACAGCTAATTTACTAAGGAATGAAAGGTTTGATCCACTGCTTTGTCTTTAATTCTGCAGATTATGATTTATCACACCGCTTTCACCGACATGCAAATACATGCAAATTTCCAAACTACATCCTCCTGCACACGGTGTACTGCACTGGAGGCCAAACCAGCAGCAAGAAAAGATGGGGAAGGAGAGAGAGGACAGAGAAAGAGAGCGTGAGTGGGAGAGATAATGAACGAAGGAGAGAGTGAGATGAGAGAATCTTTATGAAAAAGCCAAGGGTGAAAGCAGAAGACAAGTGGCATGGCGCCACCACACTATACTAAAGTGCCAACGCTAGCCAGGCTGTGGACCCGATCTGGCATACAGGATGTGCCCTTCATGTGCATTTACTGATGATGAAACGTAATAAGATTCATAAACATACAAGTCTGCATTAATGGCAGGAAAAGTGGCGAGGACTATGTTTTTGGAAAATATATTACAATGTTCAGATGATGGAATATTTCCATGTTCAATTCACTAATTTCTGTGCCACTAGCATCAAATGAAATGGCAAAGATAATGATCAGTTTCCTGAACACGATCTGCCGTTGGTCGGTCAAACAGATAGTCCCTCCCATAAACGCATGCAGTTGGGTGAGCCAATGTTGTGGTGTTAGGCTGATCAGGATGCTCAAACGCTTTCAGTTGACAATCAACCTAGAAATGTCTCATTTATAGCCATGTTTACATGTCTCAAAACTACTGGAGCTTTCTTTGGATGTACATTGAGCTAGCATGCTGAACTAGAGCATGTGTACAGTATTTGAGTTATTACAGTTTCATATCTTTGTGAGTGTGAAACAAGAGCAGAAGTGAGTGCCACTGAAGTCAGACAGCTCAGCTCTATACATGCACCTCAAACAACCTGTTAGCACAATAGAAAATGAAGAAAGTGTGAGGGAGTGAGAGGCGGGGACGAGTGAACCAGAACAGCAGTGTTCCTATGGGAACAGGGAAACGGTGGACCTGACGTGACTGTCACAAACACCCTCCATCGGCTCGGTCTACAAACCGCTTCAAGTTCATCACAAGCAGACTGCAAGAACAAACCTGTGTGGTTTGATTCTGGAGTAAAAACAAATGACGTCAGGGTGGCAGAGGGTCATAGGATAAATAGCTGATCAAAGAATGGGTTTCAAATGTCTCAAATCAAACTGAAGATGAAGAGTTTTCTGAGCAATTAAGAGTCTCACCTCTAAGTGCTATCAGATAAACAACTATTAAATGAAAGTTTCCAGAGTTTAAACACATGTTTAAATGTATAAACTAGGGCTGTGTGATTTAGTGATTTAGTCTCAGTCTTTTTAATCAGTCTTAGTCCTATGTCAAATGTACTTTTTAGTTATAGTCAACCTTGTCCTGTTTTTGTAAAGTCAAGTTTTAGTCGACTAATTGTCTCTCTCTCTCTCTCTCTCTAGCTCAAAATTATAATTGCAATGATTGTTGTCATTTGAGAAATGTATTTTTACATTTCATGTATTAAACTTTCACCAATAAGCACAAACCATCTGAATGTGAACTCATAACACGTTTTATTTGACCTAATCTAGTGCACTGATTTATTATAGGCTATTTAATATGTAAATTAATATCATAGACTTAGATATGCATGCACTCTCTCTGTAAAAAACAAAAAACAAAGGTTGAGATCTCATGAAAGAGCACATGACACTCATTTAAACTGAACATCTCACAAGGAGATCGCTAAACTTTAGCTTGTTTGTTGGTGTTTTCAGATCATCGTCAGCACTTCTGTAATGAAGAGCGAGTGCATACGTCGCTAGGTTGCCAGATTGCAAAATTAAGCAAAACACCAGGCAGAAAATGTATCCTTTAACAGGGATTTGAATTCTTAATATCTGGCAACCACACACAAAAGCTTGCATAGTAGAGGTATGTACAGCAAATCCACAATAATATTTCGTCTCATTTTTAGTTGAAAATAAAAAGATTTTTGTATAGTTTTTTTAAATACATTTTAGTCTCATCTTTTATCGGCAACATTATTGCATGTTGAAAGAGTTATCATTTATTGACCTTATTGTCATCGTCTTGGTTTAGTCATGGGAAAAAAAGCTTGCCAACAAACATTTTTTATCATAGTTTTCATTAATGAAATTGACACCACTGTGTGATTAAGTTATACTTATAGTATAAGTGATGTACTTTTACAACAGCATTGAATAAATTAATACAATTATTTATTTTACAGTGAAATATTACAATAGTATTTTTTTATTTTAATATTTTAACAATAATACAATCAAAATGTTGGGGCACATTGTGCATCCATAGAGACAAGCATAGCAAATATGGAGCTTTTAAAAACAACACATAAAAAAGCACTTTAAATCAAATTTGATCAGAAAATGTATTTTTCTCCTCTAATCGTGCAGCCCTAGAATAAACGAATCTCCGACAGTAAAAACTGCTTTCAAATAAAGAGATCTAAATGCTCAAACTATTGAATTAAGTCCCCTAAGGTCCTGTGTGAGCGGCAGTGTGTATGTATGCGCTTGACACAATGTCACAAATGAATGCAGCAAGTTTGAAACATGCTCAAGAAATGGCACAAGCATTACATAACAGGAAAGGATAGAGCGAGACGGATAGAGAGCGGATAACAAGGGGAGAACTAATGGTCAGTGCTTCATAATAATACAAAATGGCTCCCGTCAGAGGCCCTGCTGTGAAACAGCGAGGTGTATTTCAGGGCACATAGATTACAACAGATCCCAGTTAAAGCTAATGCCCCCTCTGGCTCAAACTAGCTGACCAGTGGCTTCACACTTACTATTTGGGTTCTTGTATTTAGATGTGTGTGTGTTTGTCACTCACCATCTTCTGGAGGTACTTCTCTTTTCGTACGTCCACCATGACAAGGCCTTCCTTCACCAGACCCAGACCCACGTCATCTTTCGAGTCAGTAAACTGCAGCGTGACGTGCTGGCAGACAGCTCCACTGTATTCCACGTTCAGCAGACACTGTGTGTTTTGAATGTCCCTGACCACACTGTCCACAGCTTCGGCCCGTGCGTCTTCCTGTGGGTGGGGTCATCATAAGAGCATGTCACATATCCATCCATCCATCCAAAACCAGGTTTCATTTCTACACACTGCCCTCAACACAAACACTTACAATTCCACACACTATTGATAGACACTTCAAAGTCCTCAGTGTGTGCTCCGAGCCAATCAGACTCCATCGTTCAAACTCTCCAGCTGCGGAGTTGCTCATTCATCACACTTACACACACAAGCGCTGCGATTATGATAAATGTAGATTTGCAAACAAAAAACAGATCAAAATACCTCCACACCAACACAATGTTTCACAAATGTTCGACGCACGAGGTGAGAGATACAGATCTGATCTTTCGCTCTCGTACACACACACACACACTTTGCTCTTGTGAGCCAACCCAGTCTCCATGGCAACCTCAGAGCATGTTCCCCTTGGGGGGAGTTATGGTGGGGGTAAAAGATACAGAGGCCATCCAGAACGAGAGAAAGAGACAGAGAGAACAATGCGCCTACCTCAAAAGATGGACAAAATCACAAAACAACAGCAGTATTCACAGGGCAGGTGGCATGATGCCACACCTACACACAAACCACACCTACACAAGTACAATCGAGCTCCGCACACAGACCAGGTGGAAAACTTACTTTCATATGCATGTCCTCACAATTTAACCAACAAAAAGGCTTGAACTGGAATATCAGCATTCTATCATACTGCTTACTGTTAAGTAGACGTTGAGTATATAGGATCCCGTTTTATTTTTTCCCAAGTTCCGTTTTATTTTCTTCCAAATTCAGTTTTTTTTCCATAAAATTTTTCTAGACTTTTCTAGTTTTAATGTTTACATTTAATTGTATTAACCAACATGCCTAATTAGTTGAAAGCATGAAACTTACACAATTTCCTGGTAAATATTTTTTCTGGTAAATATATTATTCCTTAAAATAATGTTTTAATAATAATTGTATTAGTAGTATTAGTAGTACTATCATTACATACAGTATCTGTGTCACAGTTTCTTCAAGTTAAACCAAACTTTTTATTTTTGCCGGGTTGTTGTGAAGACCTAAAAAGTATGTCTATATTATATGAAGATAGTTTTTCTCAAAAGAAACGGCTGATGAAGTGAATCTCAGAGCAGTTCTAGAGATTATGGTTGTGTGTTCATCAGAGGTGTAAAGTACTTGAGTAAATGTAACTAATTACTGTACTTAAGTATCTTTTCGGATACTTTGTAGTTGTACTGAGTATCAAAGATATTAATAACTTTTACTCTCTACTTCACTACATTTCTGAATGAGTATCTGTACTCTTTACTCCACTACACTTGAAATGAGTGTTGCAAATTACATTTTGCATGGCACCTAGCTTTTCTGCAGCAGTTTATTTATGCTACAAAAGATGTGACATCGCCAACTACAGG
Source organism: Ptychobarbus kaznakovi (assembly GCA_027422405.1). Taxonomy (NCBI): domain Eukaryota; kingdom Metazoa; phylum Chordata; class Actinopteri; order Cypriniformes; family Cyprinidae; genus Ptychobarbus; species Ptychobarbus kaznakovi. The sequence goes on along the minus strand of CM049795.1, from coordinate 33,660,496 downwards.
GCACTGAAAGTGCTATATCTTGTGCATTTTGACCGGACTTCTATGATTTTTTCTTCTGTGTCCTTCGTCACACTGTAATCTTCATAACTTCTCCCTACGGGCCCCGCTAGGCCAGGAGAGGTATTGCAATTTGGCTCAAAGCGCATGCGTCGAATGTCTGTCTACGAGTCAAATTGAGTATACTTTGCAAGGCTGCGCATACAACTGCGCATACGCTAACGTACGTGTAAAAAAAACAAGAAGTATACTTAGGCCTTTACTCACCCAAACTTGTCAACAAGGTTACTTTAAGTGAATGCAAGCTCCTTAGCAAGTAGTTGTGAATCACAGGTGTTTTATATATGAGATGAGGACATGACTGCAGCTGCCCATGAGGCCGAAACCAGCACATCCAGTGCAAGAAGACTTTATCCTTTATACTGTAGATACCTTTATGAAGGTTATTGTTTTTGTGTTTTTGCAATTTTGAGGTGTTCAGTTTTATTTTGGTTTTAGAAAATAAGTGTGATTGCTCTCCTCACAAATCAGCTCTTTCTTGTTTTTGTTGCATTTTCTGTGCCTTTTCCTGGACTTTTATGTCACTTCCTGTCTCTTGTGGTGTTTGTTAGTCAGTTTGTATCTCATCTTGTTCAGCTTGTTAGCCTCCTGTATATAAATATACAGCCCTAGTGTTTCTTTAGTTCTTTGTGAGTTGTTGAATGTAATGGTTGTTGTCTTATTGTTTGTTCTAGTTTTTTCCATTAAATGCCGCAGATAGATCCTTGCTCTGCCTGTTTTCCCCAGCTGCACATAGATCCTTGCTTCTGCTGTTTCCCCAGCAGTTTTCTCCACAGCGTTTGGCATTTCTCTTTTATGTCTCTTTTAGAGCATCTTTGAGCCTATATGTAGTATAAGTAAAATACTTTAGTACTGTTAAAATCAGATACTCTAATACTTTTACTCAAGTTGTTTTGGAATTGGTGACTTGTAACTTGTAGTAGAGTCATTTTCACTGTAAGGTATCTGTACTTTTACTCAAGTATGGTTTTCAGGTACTCTTTACACCTCTGGTGTTCATGTACTCATATTGAGGCGGCAGAGGATAAGTTAAGCAAGCGTCACACACGCTTCAGTATGTGTGCAGTAAACGACGCATGACGCATCTGCGCCATTCATTCAGACAGAACATGCAGGATTTCTATTTAAATAGTATTTTGCAGCTTAATATTCACAGACACTAGTCCATATTGTTTCTTCGATTTGTGTACTAACATGCTTTTGATTTATTTCTATAAATTTGACAAATTCCGTGACATTCTGCGTTATACAGTAAATTCCACTTTTATGGCTGGATTCCAAGATTCCGTCCGCGTTTTCCCCATCACGGAAATCATAGGACCCTAAGTATAGTACGTTACATCACATGACGTCCAAAAATAATGAATGCAATGTAGTGTGCTCTTGTTGTGTACTTTACACTTGAAGTGTATTCTATGCAGAAAATGATCATACTTTGCAGAAATACGGTAGTATGCCATTCCAACAGCTTAACTAGCATGACGTGACTCACAATTCCTGTCTTTTATAACCCGGATGCGACTATGTTGTGCGTGCATGCTCTATGTGTCCTACAGGACCCGTTTGAAGGCCACGTTGCGTGATGAATCACACGGGAGTGCGCATGATGTGTTTGTGCAAGAACTTACATCCTGTGGGACCTGGATGAAGGCAAATGTGTATTCTGTAGCCTGTGCCGGAAGCGTACGCGTGCTGAAGGCTGGAGGAAGGGCTGCAAGACGCGTGGAGGATAACATCTCTCTCTGAAAGGACAAGAGCAAGAAAGATCGTCACATTGTTGTGTTATAAAACAGGATTCATACCTCTTTCATACACTGACTGCTTGTACAAGGTCCTCATTAAACGGAGGAGGTGTGAGTACAGCACAGGAGATAAAAGCAAAGTCAAGGATAACGCTTAACTCCTCCACATGCCACACTCAAAGCCAGCAACACAATATGAGAGACACACACTCTCTACTGGGTCGCAGTTGAGCGCTGTGGTCATGTGTCTTTAGTGCAGAACATGTGAACGCAGCAGGCTAAAGAGGCTGGTTAGCACTGAGACACCACAGAGGCTTGTTTCAGCTTTGAGAATGAGAAATACAGGCAGACAGAGAGACTAGAAAATGGAAAAAGAGACAGAAGATAGATGAAAGTGCAAAGCAAAAGACTGGCTGGTTCTACGTGGGGGGTTATACAGCAAATCTTCAGAGGAAGAGATGCGGGAACACACATCAAGCACACGGTGGGCCTAGAAATATTTGGACAATGTTTGAATGTCAATGCATTTGTCTCGATTTATGTTTCATAGAAATGGGATTAGTAAATGTAATAATTAAATCGAGGCAAATTTTATCAAACAATGTTTAAAAATCACAAAACAGCAAATATTTGTCTCAGAATGAAGACAAAGACCATTTCTGGCTGTCAAACTTGAGTGGATCATGTTCATAATGTGATGAACTCTGATTTAATACAGTCATGTAATCAGTTGATTAAAAGTAAAGCAAAAACTGACTCACATAAGTTATAATAATAAATAAAATAAATCTCTACAAGGTTAACATCTCCAAAATAAGTTACATGTATTTTATAATATTAAAGAAGGTTTAAAACGGCAAATTTCGTGGTGTCTAAATCAGCGCGTTAACGCAGGCAATGATTTTTTTCAGATTAACGCAAAAAAAAGGGGTTGGTCACCCCATTCACAACTGCTACCTCGGTCTCTCTTTTTTTTTTTAAAGGATTGCGTTTATTTAGATGCAGAACGTCTTTATGACCACATCAAATTGGAGACGTTTCAGACAGGCGTCTAACTTCTCCTCCGCGCCAGGCGCGAGTCAAACGAGCGCGGAAAAGATACTGTGCTCGTAGCGTGCGCTCTTCAAATACACGCACAAAGGTTCCGGCGAGCGCTGTAGCTTGTATCATTTCATATCAAACAGCGAAAGAAACTACGTGCATGTTGTCCTAGTTATGCCATAAGTTAAGGCATGACGTTACCAAAAAGGTGATTAAAGCTGCCTGAAAACTGTGTGCATGCATGGCAATGTGTTATAAATGCTTCACATTTAAGAACATGTCTCTGAAATGGTTTTAAAAACTGTCCTAGAGGCACCCCAGCACTGTCTCCCTCATCTAAAACACCCGATTCAACTCATCCGCTCATTAGTAGAGACTTTAAGACCTGAAGTGGCTCAGAAAAGGTAAAGAGCTGTGAGAAAATAAGATGCGTGTCAGATCCGCGTCACGTTCAGCAGCAGCAGCTTTTAAAGCAATAGCAGGCAAATAATATAATAACCAGCTGCTGTGATGTCTGTTAATCCAAGAACTAAAGAAAAAAAAGAGGAAATCAACAACTTTTATAGCTTTACGGGGTTCATCTATATTTAATTTAAAATTGAGTGTTTGGTTAATATTCATTTTCTGTATATTTCTGCTGAAGGGCACAGGTAGCTAAATATGTCATTTATTATAATGGGTTCGTGTGAAGATTGATTTAAGTTCACTTAAATTAGAAGTTAAATCTAATAAATGTTAAAATTGATATACTGAATTGCCACAGTCAATGGTTAAATATTAAGGGGAAAAACTATTTTATAGAGACATCAGTAGTATTGATATCAGTGATGCTGGCCTTCAATCATAAAAAATAAAAAAATAAAAAATGTTTTATATCAATCTGCTTTATAAAAAAAAGATACTGTCTTTATGTTGTTTGTACATAGTAAATTTGAAGATTGAATGTAAAATGATTGCAATATAAAAGTATATTTAAAAACTTTAATGTTAGGAAAGATTAATTGCGATAAACTTTAGATAAATGTGCGCTTAATTAGTATTTTTTTTAATCGATTTACAGCACTAGTCAAATGATATGTATATTAAAGCAGATTTTGTTACATTTAAGATCTGCTACTTAGTCTACATTGTCAGATTGTTATATGAAATCTAAATTACAAAGCTTAGACCAAAGACCCCAAAAAAGAGGAATTTAGGCCTTTTAGTAGCGCATTAAAATAAAGATCTGTCCCTCAAGACACTGTCCAGCGAATCGGAGTGATTGAGCAGAGATGGAAGGCAATAAACACTGATATCAGATTCAGCACGATGCTCTTGCTCCGAGGGTTAATATATGTGGGCAAAGAGAATAAAAGAATGAGGTGGAGAGTCTGTGGATAGAAAAGAAAGAGGAAGGCACAGGGAATACAGAGATGAGAGAAAAGGCCTGTTGTGTGAGAATTGTTCAATCACATGACCACCTGCATCTTTTCTCTTGTGCTGGCCTGAAGCCTTAAGCCCCGGGCACAAAAACAGCAAAGCATGCTGGGTACTGCAACCTTCAAGCTGCTTTTAAGCATGCTAACATTATTTCCCTTGCATAAATGCATTTATTCTGGATTTATGGAGAGGAATTGTTTTCCACGTGGCATTTTGACTGATGGATTCAGTGCTGGCTTTTGAAAGCACATGCAGTATTTTAAACAATTCAGAACATTCATCAGTCAGCGCCTTTCTCAAGAGACGCTCAACTCAGGAGATGCTGTGCTACATCCAGATTACGCATCATCCTCTCTGCAAGCAGATACTCACGTTTCCATAGTCGATGTAGAACACGTGAACCTTTGCTGGAGATTCAACTTTCTCAACACGAGCTCTGTACCTACGGAGAGACAGAGAAGAAAGTGTCAGTTCCACTCACTGATCAGAGAAGAAATAAGTTTAGTAGTTCATCCTCAAGCACTGGAGAAATGATGTAGAACACCAGAACAAAAGAACAAAAAAGTTTGGCTTTGCCACCAAATGGCACTTTGGTACTCCGAACTGCCTTTTCTACATGGAAATGACTGAAAGGGGCCACAATGGGCACCGGTACTGGGGTATAAGTGACCTCCAATTTCACCCGGGGTACTGTGACCTCCAATTTCACCCGTGGAAACATTTGTAAAGAGCAAAATACTTTTACTGCCCCTTTACTGCCCCTAGAGTACTGTAGACAGATCTTTTATGGGGTCTGAGAAAGAGTTCAGATCTTTTATGGGGGTCTGAGGAGAGAGTTCCTCATCTTGTATTCATAACCTCACACTCTGGAAGTGTAGGAAGCCTCTCATATTCATAAAGAGCAGTTCAAAGCTCTGCATGACACCTCAAACAAGAGGAAAAAGTCAAAGAAGAGTATCATATAATCAAACTTAGACATTCCAACCCACTCCAGACCATCCACTTATGCTAAAACACTTCAATAATCCAAAACCCCCGCCTGATCCAGGGATGCCCGCTCGGAAAAATGCCTTTCTGCTGGTATCACAGATTTAATGAGCTCTTATGCCACCGAATGACATAGTTCTGGTGCATCGTGGGAAAACATGACCAACCTGGGAAATAAAGAAAGATAACAAATATGACAACATGCTAAAAAAAGAAAACTTGAAAGCAATTAAAGGAGAAATCCTAGGGATGTTGCTGGGTGGAGCTCAAACAAGCTTTTAAAAGAGCAAGACAACATCAACAAAAACACCAGCAGATGCCTGAGTAATGAGTCGCCCCACTGAGGATGCAGCCTGTTCAGACTCTACATGAGGACAACAGAAGCTTCCAGACTCCCTAAAGGACAAAGGACTCATCTAGGGCAGATTACCCCAATATAACATTTGAGTAAACCAAAAATACCCATAACCAACAGAGGGTTTACTATAAAACTATTTCAACAATGAATATGAGGTTAAATCAATCCCTGTGAAGATAGTCTGCTGAGAAATGCTGCCTTTCTGCTTTTATTCTTTTTCCTCTGAAGTCATCTTTCATTACAATTAAAGACACACATCCGTTATCAACATTTCTAATAATATTACAATATTAGAGATTTTATTATAATTATTATATAATGCAACTTGGCATTATATATAATAATTGCGGTCATTTAACACTAACTTGAAGTTCAAAAAGATAAACATAAAAAAAACATCCATCTTTCCTACTTTACATTGTTACAAGGATGCTACTGTACATGTATTTGTAGCATTTAAATGGACTATTTAAATGACTAAATATTTATATTGGTCATTAGCAATAACAAATTATCAGCATGTGCCAATATTTCAAAATCAGTGCATTATTACTTAAAACATCAAATCACCTCACAAATCAGCAAGATGACTCATTACCTCTCAAAACTAGACAAGAACATCCTGCCCAGCAGCTCTGACAAATATTTTATTACATTTATTTATTAAAGGATATTAATAAATTAAAAGGCCTTTTGCTGAACGCAGGAAACTCTTTTTTAGCAGATGCCATTAGGAGAATTCTTACCATTCTCCATCAGCAAACTTTGCGATGCAGATATCCCCTCTGCGCGGGGCAAAGGATCCTTCCACCGGAGGCTGGGTGGCAATCTCTCCTCGCATGCTCTCCATCAGGCTCTCCAGCTTAGTGCCTGCACAGATAAGGACGGCAAAAAGGTGAAAATCTCCATGCAATCAATCACACTTCTCAGGAAAGTCTGAAAACTTCAAGCTTGTGTTCCTGGATTTGGCTCCATGTTGGAGAGCGCCATCCTGATGGCATAATTACATGATTTATACCATAACATGATGATTTGAGAAGGAAGAGATGCATTAACTTGCGAGTGACTGGCCTCTGCCAACATCGTTTCTCCAACAATGAAGCCCTGATGGCTCTGGAGAGGAAAGCATAATATTTTCCTCGTTCAGCCAAACAGCTGAGCAAACACTAAATTACATTCTTTTGTTGACAACCAACATCCATTGAGTTTTTGCCGGGCCTGGGGTCTGTTGCAAATACGGAAATAAAATTAGATTAAGACCCACAAATCCTCACCGCTCTAGCGCACTACGGCCCGCTTAAGGGGGACGTGTGACCCAAGCAAGCTCTCAAATCAACCAAAGGCCAGTAAGGTTTTAATACATCAAAATGGCTTGAAATGCCTTTCTAATGAGAACGTCCACTACAGATATTTACTTTTTTCAGCCGTACTCTTGCAGCTGTTCATTCATTTCTCCCAACAACAAGAGCAATCAGTGTAATCGCTGAGGTGTGGGTTTGCTGGGGTATGGAAATGTGACAAAATGGCCCCACAGTCAGGCATGAATAATGTTGTAGGATCGCAAAGCGGAGGGAGAAAAAAAAGGAAAAAATAGTGAGAGCTGTAATGTGTGAAAAATACCAAACATCCCTCCAGGAAAGCTGTTAAAATAAGCCAACTAATGGGCCTGTCTTAAGCTGCTCATTTTCGCCCCCCCTCCACCAACGTCATAGGGTTATGATAATTGTTTGCTAGCATCAGAATATTTGCATGCATTAAATGAAAAGACGAGGATGAAGAGAAGAGAGAGAGCGTTTAAAACATGTAGCGTAAATCTACATTTAAGCAGCCTAAGCCTGCATGCAGCTAATTAGCATGATGCCAACTCAAACAGAGCAGCGTTAGCGTGTGATGTATGTTTTGTGTACGTGTGAGGGGTGGGTGGGGGTATTTAATGGCAGATTTCCAAACGGGGTGTGGCTTTAATGCTCTATTTAATTGGCTAACCACAGCACCAGCCTGCTAAACGGTTAATTAGCACTTATGGGAAGACCACTGCACACACACACACACCATACACACACTCACACGACACACACACACACACACACCACACACACACACACACACACACACCTCTCAGCTGATTCTCGCACAGTAGAGAATGAGATATAGCAACGTTTTGAGGAGGCAGCAGTTTTTGAGAAGTTAAGGCGAGGGAGAACGTGGCTGTGTGACTGTGGGTAGAGTAGCGTGTCAGATGACAGCTGAACGTGCAGCTTTGATCTATTAAACTAATTTTAAAAGTTTTGCATTTTCTTCCCAGGCAGCAGGGCAGCGAGAGTGTGTTCCCGGCTTCGTTCATCCATGACCCACTTCCAGCCCTGCTAGAGCTTGCTAAATAATAAACAAGGAGTGGGGGGGGGGGGGGGGTTGGTGTCCTCCGTATGCATTATAAAGGTTTAATGGAGGCAGCGCATTTAACCCAATTAATCCAAGAAGCACTCAATTAAAACGCATAGACTGGGCAGAGAAAAAGTCTCCATTATAGACAATGGATGCTAATTAAAACAAATGCACTGGCTTATAATACGTGTCAAATAATGCAAACCTCAATCCAAACTCTGCTGAAGGGATCATTCACTCAAAATGAACATCCAACCATTATTTAATTACCTCGTGTCATTTTAAAACCATATGGAGAATCACTGAAAATCCCTCTTCTGTAGCTCTCAAATCAAAATAGGCTTTAGACTTCAGGTTTCACGCTTCATCAAGTGACAAAACATGACAACTACTGATGGCACTATTTTAAGGTGGCAAAAATGGTAGGAAAACTACTGAAGGCGACAATTTTTAGTGAATTAACTAGTTAACCTTTGGTCTAGTTGCCACACAAAATGATCATTTGATTTCAAAACATATTGAATAAAGCACAAGAATCAAATTCTCCTTTAGAGTGAAATGGAATGACATGGAGTATAAAATAATGACAGCTTTAGTTTTTCATTCTGGGTGAACTGTCCCTTTAATTCACATGAGAAAGAGTTAAACAAACTCTATAAAGCACATCTGAAACATTTTCAAACATTTCTAAAAAAAAAACGTCACAATGAAATCAAGATAAATTGTAGAATTAGTATTTTAATTTATCCATATCATATTTTATTTTCAGCTCTGATATGTGAAATTCATATGGGAAATTACAACAATCTAATGATCCAATCAAGTCCCGACCTATAATTTTTTTTTCTTGTTTGAGAAGGTGTTTCATATGCAGAGGTGGGTAGTAACGAGTTACAATTACTTCGTAACATTTACTTGAGTAATTTTGGGGTAACTAATACTTTGAGTATATTTAAAAATGGGTACAATTTTTTTACTCAAAAAAACTTTAGTGAAAAAACTTGTACTTATACTTCGTTACTGTGGGCGACGCTCCTCTCGTTACTTTCTCTTAATGCAATACAATGAAGTTGTACAATACTTAATGCAAACGTTACAAATGCTTCAATTTATTCCAAACGCACAGTCTACTTTTCTCTGGGAAATGAGACGATGCCGTTCGCGAATGCTTCATTCTTTTGAGTCAATTCTGTTCAAAGGCTTGATCAAACCAGGCAACCAGTGAATCGGTTCAGTTTGAATGATTCGTTCAGTTCCCTGCAGCATGCGCTGAGTCGTCTGAAGCGGTTCCCGCTTTCAGAGTTGTAACTAGGGTAGCCATACGTCCGGATTTTGGCTGGACAGTCCGGATTTTAAGCCTCTGTCCGGCGTCGTCCAGCGCAGCCTCAAGCCGGACACTAATTTGTCCTCCTTTTAGGAGTTGCACTGAATCGGCCTTAAAAAAAACCTGCTCTAGAATTTTATTGGGACGCCATAGCATAGCGTCTAATGTCATAAGATCTCTGGTCAAACAAATGATTGGCTGAAAGCGGTGTCAAATAAATATCTGATATATCATTGGTTAAAAACGTAAACAAGCCTCCACGTGCTGCTACGTCACATCATAACGTTAACATGCCGAAACGTCAGACCTCATTTAATCCGGAATGAACAAAAGAGCACGAATTTATATCAAAAAGCAGTAGAGACTCTTTTCGTGGATTTTGCACACTGAGTATCTGTGAAATGTGTATTTATTCATTTTTTGCATTCATTATTTGTTTATTTATGTATTTCATTATTTCCAGAAGTCCAGAAAATGTTATGTTTTCTGGCACTGTGCACTTTGCAAGACAGGTTCATCTCAGTGGTCAGTTTTTGAAACTGAATAAATACAAATACTGTGAACAAACACTTTTTTGCCTCTTCTGTTACACATAGGTCTACATCAAGATATATGGTAGATCAAATTGTCTGGCAATGAATAGAGTAGGCTATTTCAGAATCACTGTATCATGATACCATCGATATGATGGACAAAATTGTATTGTAGTTGCGAGTACACCAGAATCCTATGCAATTATTCTTGCCTCACTAAATGCCGCAAATTGCCCTCCTTTTTGGTGTTATGGAAATGGCCACCCTAGTCGTAACAGAAAGTCTAAGAACATTAAGAGCGCTGTTCCAGGAGGAATGCCTTTGCCTAGACACAATTAATATTGATATTTTCACAATATTTACGCTTGCAGAAATATAGGCTACATTTGTTTACATTTTGCAGAACATACGGAAGATCCGTCAACGTGCATTTGTTTCGTTATGTTCAGATGTTCTGTAGCAGTCATGTGAGGAGTTTTCACTCTTCTCCGTGTCAGGTGATATATATAATATACTTTAAATAGCCTATAATTTAATTCAGTGATGCAGATCAGAAATTTCGTCAGCTATTACTCCAGTTTTCAGAGTCATTTGATCCTTCAGAAATCATTCTAATATATTGGTTTATTACCAGTGTTGGAAGCAGATTTGCTGTTTAATATTTTTGGAACCTGTGACTGACGTTTTGTTCAGGATTTTGATAATATAAAGGATCTAAAAGAACAGCATTAATAAATCAACATATTGAATATAAAGCTAAAAAGAACACTTGAAAATAACTCAATATTGGAATTGCGTATTTCTGAAGGCAGATAAATTTCTGTTTGCATCATAAGTACTGTGTAAATAAATTACATTAAATATATTTTGAACGGCAGTGGTGCATCACTGTGTACACACAAGTTTGTGTTTAAATTAAATTAATAATTTTGGGACTGCAGTCCATTTGGGTTGTACAAACTATTTTCTATCGCCCTATTTTTAGGATTTTATGGGACAACCCCTCACCATACAGGAACTTTGCATACTTTCAAATGTAAAAAAATAACTATCGCCGAAAACACCCTACCCCTTCAGGAAACTTGTGCATTTTTTATGGTGACAAAAAACAAAAATTTACAATTCTGTCTATAAATCACATTCTCCTTGATTTGTAACCCCATTTTGATATGGTGACAAATGTTGTCTCATAAACCACAAACACTCACCTTCTCCTTGTAATATATGTCTACCATCTATTCTAAATAAAAATAGACTACATTTACAGTGTTGTCCTCATGCTAAACCTAGCAAAGTAACTGAATAACTATTGATTTCTAATAGTTTTTTTTTAAAATAGACTTTTACAGAGGCTCTTATATGGCCACTATTCAGTATCATTTTACTTGAGGAGTAAATTTTTTATTTAATTCTTTTACTCTTACTTTCAAGTACTTTACTATAGACTATCACTTTTTATTGTTTTTGGGTAAATATTTCTTAAGTACTTTTACTATAAGTAGTTTTGGGTCCACCCATCACTGATTCACAACAGGGAAGGAAATATCATCGCAAATTGTGTTTCATGCAACTTGACAGTAACATTGTAATTAGATAAATACTTTATTAAATGAATATTCATATTTACATTTGATATGTACTTCAAAAGAGCATGACACTACCCTGTGGTGGGAAAAACTAATACCATAGATCTTCTATGTTAATTGGAAACTTATTTAAAACTCTTGGGGAGACTTAGTCAACTTTTAAAAATGAATTACTGTTAATGTGTTTTGATCTAAAAGTATGCTAACAAGACTAGCAGTGGTCCATATGGTGTGGGTTCAGGTGTTCAGCCCTGCTTACATTCCCTGTATGCTTCATTACATCCTCCTTGGCTGATATACAGGATGATATAATGAAGGATTCAGCTTTAATTACGGTGGGGTCAGGTTCTCTAGTGCCTACTGTAAATCTGCAACACTCCCCTGACTGTAAGTGTGTGTGTGTGTGTGTGTGTGTGTGTGTGTGTGTGTGGTGTGTGTGAGAGAGAGTGTTTTCAGTGCATCGTGTCTTTGCACACACATCTAGCTCCCGGTCAGCATGTTATGTTAATTAGCACGAGCAGAACATGTCTACGGATTTGGATTCACCCTCCTGCTCTGACGAGGGCGACGTGTGAGAGTTATAGAGGACATGAGGTAGAAGCTCACAGATGAGTCTGAGAGAGTCCACGATGAGATGAAAAGTTCCCTATTCAGATAACACAGTGAGCAGGACCGTCAAGGACTCTTCGCTAATGCAAATGTTTAATCTCCCAAGTCAAAGGTTCTCTGCTCTGCATGAAAAAATACTTCCTCTCTCACACACACCAGGGTTATCTTTTTGCATTTTAAATTACTTTTCATTTAAGCGCTATTTTCCGATTTAACACTTCATTATTTTTTTCGATTTTCATCCTTTTTAGTAATTAAAACAATTTAATAAATATATTACAATAGCTATTATTAGTATATTAAAAACAAAATACTAGTAATAAAACGTTATCATCAATGATAATAAATAATAATAAATATATATTGCATTTATCACACACTTTTATCAAAAGTGACATACAATGCATTGAAGGTATATCTTTGATCAGTTCATGAGTCATTCCCTGGGAATCAAACCCTTGATCGTCTTATTGAAAATATCTCACTTTAACATATTATATAATTATTATATTAATATAATAATGCTGTTATTTATTTTAGCAATTAAATAGTTTAATAAAATATTACCACATCAAATTTGGAAAAAAAATGATTTTCTGCCTTTATAACCACTAGTTAAAGTTTATTACACTTTTTTAGTTTACATTTCAGCATGCTATTTAATTCAATGTTTTTTAAACCAATAATTTATTTTAGGTGCAGTTTTTAATAATATTCATGGTATGTTAGGAAGCTGTCAAAAAATTAGCATTTCGATTATTAGTCGAATTTTAAATAAAAATCAATTTTTTTTTTTTGCTTTTGTCAGGCTGCCTTATCGGTGGCGCACGAGATGTGATGAAAATGTAGGTAGGTGTCATTGCATTTTAATGCTTTTTTTAAGCCTATCTAGTTGAACCCACTGGATACGTTGTTCATTTATTCGAATACTGCTGAAAAAGAGAACATCAAAGCGGAGATGATGTTGTTTATGTCAAAACTGAAAAAAGCGTTCACACAATGCATATTTTGCATTTTCTAGAGGGACATCTATCAACGTTGCACTCACGTCTCGTAAAAGAGAGTCGGATATTTAGAAAGACATTTAAAATTATTGTAAGTTTAACTTTGAAAAAACATCTCAACTTTATGGCGGTATGGGTCTCTCTCCAAATCATTTTTAAATCATTACCCTTTGTGATTGGTTTTCTGTGCTTTGTACTAAATTTTTATACATGATGCTGTTTTGTTTCTAATTGTTTTAAGCAACTTAATTATAGATGGTTAAACATTATTTTAAACCTTATGCACATTTTTTCAATTGTCGTGTTATTTTATGCTTTGAAGAACCATGGATTAGTAATATTTTGCTCGATGTGCCCTCAGGAGAGAAGCCAAAACGTTTTTTTTCCCTAACTGAAATTAAGCCTTTTAAATTCGAATACAATTCGAATCTTGATAATATTTAAGTATAAAATTTTAATTTAGTTTTTCAGCCATTTTGACAGCCCTACTGTATGTAACATACAAATGCATGTCCTGGAGTCATGTTTTACAATATACTGCTCTGGATTTTGAGTTTTTTCTAAAGTCTTGATATAACAAGCACATCTTGCTCGCCTGTTGGCCCTCTGGCTACTTATCAACACAGGAATACTGTCCATTTCAAACCCGTCACTAAAACCTATGTCCATCATGGATGACTGATCCACTGCTGGAACCGTAGTTTGGTGATAAAAGACTCACATGGAGGATGAGCTATGAATATGTATAAGAATGTAATACAAATTGTAGAATCCTGTACTGCAGGAAACAGGTTTATTTGAACGGTCTCCATCTCAGTTTCTCTATATGGATGATTCACTCCTCATATATGACACACCGCCTTGACATTACAAGCTATGAGCGATGAGCGCTGCCTGTACACACATGGCATAGCTGCAAAAAGCACTATAAATATCCCACACCTGCGTTTATTTGCATTGGAAAGATGAATATAACGTAAATCTCATTCGGTGGGTCAAAAACTTCCACGCCTACCTCACGTTTCCCACAATGCAACCAAGTGGGATCAACCTCTCACTCGGAGCGTTTTACACCATTTGAGAACAACAGCTGGAGAAGAAGAGAGAGAAACCCACAGAGAAAAAAGCAGATCCCACAGCGATAGGACAGCATTTCAACAAATCCCATGCTCATTCCTTCTCGTTAGCCCATAATTAATTGTGTTTACTAAGGCAAACTTATTTACTTACTATTATTATGGCTCATGCTAAGGTTTAGGGATTTGAAATAAGTAACTCATCCCACATCCCCATGGCTTGTTGATGAGAGGTGTGCTATTACTTTTGAGTGATCAGACTTACGAATTTGGTCTGGCAGGTGAAATTGGCAAAAAAAATCCCATTGACTTACACTGAAAAAGGCGGCACCTTTACATATACAGTCTGGAATATCAGAGATAGGGGGACTCTTGACTTAAGTAATAACCTAGAACACCCTAGCAACCACCCTGGCAACCACACAGTGTACCAATGAACACCTTAGCAACTCCACAGATATGCCCTTCTTAAAATATATTTAAATGTGCTGCTATGCCTGTAGCTGAGAGCAAATACGCAAATGCACAGAGAAGAGTGATTAGACCTAATATCAATGTTACTGCGATATTATTCCATGAAACGATTCCCAGAGGGAACAAGACTAAAGAAATGAGACAATACCAATACTGATGTCTCCAAATCACCACATTAAACAGATATTTAGCTACCATTCCCAAGCATAAATACTGCATGTGGGTGAATCTCACAAAATCAGCAAACAGTTCTTCCCGAATTCTCATTACTGTACAGAAAATAAATGTCATTGTTATTACTGCACTGAGAAAAATACAAAAACAATGTATTCTGATAAAAATACTATATTACAAAAAACTATTTGAGAGTAATCAGAATAAAAAAATAAAAAAGTGAGAAAATGTTAATGCAAAAAATCGTAATGATCCTAAAATGGCTTCATTTTCTTTAAGCACAATGTATTTTTTTCTTTTCAGGTGAATTTTGACCTGCACATGCAATGACACATGACAACAATCAAGTCAATTATGCAAAAATGCTAAAATAATACAACAATAAAATAATGCATGAAACATGTTCAGCACTTTTAAGTTATAAGCAAACATGACACTGAAAGGGGTGTGTGACAGGTAAAAAAACCAAACAAAATTAGTGGTTATAATCAGCTTTCATTTTTTACAATTTGACTACAATTAATAGGAGCACCACCCATGAACATATATGTTAAAAAAGCACACACTCGCCAATGATCACCCCTTCTCTCCAAAGCATTTGCAGTAACGTCTATCTCTTTGAAACCGTGATGTTCATTCCTATTTTCCTTCCTCTCCAGGTAAAAGCGGCAGCCCACGCCGAGCTTAAGGACAAAGCCACATTTCTCACTGACACCGGGGCAGCACGTGGTGATGTGGGCTGGCCCACCTGCCCCGCTCGTCTTCATTAAACATTCATTGGCGGGTGGATGGGGTCCGTTCTGCAAGGATAAAGGTAGTATTAAAGAATTTCACCTCTCCTCCCGGCGCTAGTGATTGACTCTGAACGGGAGACGGGGCAGACGAGGCCCAGTGGGGGTGGGAATGAGGAGAAAGGCAGAACAGGAACGACCTCAACGAGAAAATAAAAAATCGACAGGCTCCTACAGCTGCTTATGCTGTTACATTAGGGAAAACAAAGAGAGAGATAAATATAACAAAACACATGTACATGGACACACATAAACCGGGATACAGACACAAACCAATTCCAGGGTGGGACAAAATGTGCACCGTTTTGGTGTATAGACGACACAGCGGTGTCACAGCAATCAGTGCCCGGTGCTAAATTACAGCTCTGTGATTTCAAAGCCATTGTGAAGGGAGGGCAGGGGCAGCATCTTTTGCTTCTCATCGTACAGGCTGTGGGTGAGACCTGACTCTGTTTTTTGATTGCAAGTTACCAAATATACCCATAATGCCCTGCTGAGCTCCAGGCTTGGAGGCGTGCAAAGCACCTTTTTTGGTTTCTGCTTCGTTAAATGCGGTCATGGTAAAGAGGCGATTTGGTTACTTGCTTCATAATCACAGAACTTCAATACCGTGTCAAAGTCAAAAGACTCAGAAAAGCTGGCAGTGAAAGCTGCATTTATTGCAATTACATCATTTGTTATGCTGAGAGTAGAGTAGAAACTCTACCTCCAGCTCAGGATGCTCTATAATCACATCTCTTCAACTCCACAACAAATCGTGGGCCATTATAAAATATATATACACTGCGCTGAATTTATCAGCCATTACTCCAGTATCACATGATCCTTCAGAAATTATTCTAATATGCTGATTTTCTGGAACCTGTGATACTTTTTCCTTTGATGAATAAAAAGTTAAAAAGAACAGCTTTTATTTAAAATAAAGATTTTTTTCTAACAATTTTAGTCTTTATTTTCACTTTTTATCCATTTAACACATCCTTGCTGAATAAAAGTATTAGTTTCTTTAAGAAAAAAAAAAAAAAAAAAGACTGACCCCAAATTTTGAATAGTAGTGTATATTGTAACAATTTCTATTTTGAATAAACACTGATCTTTTACAAATTTGAATTTATCAAAGAATCCTGAAAAAAATTATTACAGGTCCAAAATAAATATTAATAAGCACTATTGTTTCCAACATTGATTATAAATATTAGATGCATATTAGAATGATTTCTGAAGGATCAATGATGTACTGTAGGAGTAATGATGCTGAAAATGCAGCTTTGCTTCGCAGGAATAAATTATATTCACAATATAAATAAGAATTTAAAATGGGGGGAGGGGAAAAATATCGTTATGAAATAAATGTCTCTCAAATACACTTTGGACAATTATTGGCACCCCGAGAAATTCTTATGAGTAAAATATCTCTGAAGTATATTCCCATTCATATTCACAATTTTATTTTGAGCTCTCCAGCGTGATTATGAACATGAACTTATCCAGCCATGGCTTCCTGTTTCACAGAAATATAAATAGGATGGAAACAAAGCCAAATTCCCTTAATTACCAATCACAATGAGAAAAAACAAAGAATATATTTCTGATGTGCAGTAAAAGATAATTGAGCTTCACAAATTAGTGAAGTGGCTTTAAGAAAGCTAGAGCATGAAAGTTCCAATTTCCACCATCAGGACAATAATTAAGAATTTCCAATCAACATAAAATGTTACGAAACTGCTTGGAAGAGGATATGTGTCGTCCTAATGCACGATGAGGAGGAGAGTTTGAGTGGCTAAAGACTCTCCAAGGACCACAGCTGGAGAATTGCAGAATAAAGTTGAGTCTCGGGGTCAGAAAACCTTTATATTTACCTTCATATTTTCCCCCATTTCAAATTCTTATTATCCAATGAAAGGCTAGATTTTTGTGATTTTTTAAAATACAAGATCAAAGGGATTAAATAAACATAATTTTCACAGCCTTCTTTGATCATATTTACCAAGGGTGCCGATATTTTTGGCCATGACATATATATATATATGAGAAACATTAAAGACAATTACCTAAAGCTTCTATAAATCTACAGAACAGGGTTTCAGGAGATGTTCAGACTGCACTCGAGTACTAATCAAGAGTGCGGCTCACACCTCCATGCCTACAGACTCCCTCCACTGCTGAAATCAATACAAAGTACCAGCTTCACTTCCCCCCCCCCCCCCGTAATTAAATCAATATCAAAGCATCGCTTCCAGTCACTCCACTTGTAAAGCGCAACCAATGAAAAAGGAGGATGGCTTTGCAGAGGACCAACAGCAAGGTGTGAAATGGATGCAGAATGTTGTCCGGTGGTGAATGTTTTATGGGAACAGTGAGTACAAATGAAGGCAAAAGCTGGAAAAATACATTTCCCCCTGCTAGCGGCGAGTGGGCTGGCCTTCATTAGGTGTAAAACAGCTGTTGCGTGTAGGGGTGAGCGGCTGAGGATGTGTATAACAGGCACTTGGTAAGGGAAACAACTCGAGTCATTAAGCTGTGTGCCAGAGACGGCCTCTCTACTGCCACCATCCAAACTAATACCACGCCCAAGACACTCTTGAACCAGAATTATCAAACAGATGTACAGTATCTCACAGTCTGCTGGTTACAGGCAAGTAATCGACCAAGAGGAAGATGGGTTCAAGGAGAAAAAACTAAACGCTACAAGCATAACATTCAGGAGGACGTATACGAAAATAATTCCAGTTTTTTACATTGAAGTTTGACTATTTTTAAGTTTACTATGCATCATAAATAAAATAAATAATACATGTAATTAATTAAAAAAACCTGCAAATCTCTTTTTAGGTTATAATGTAACAATTTATAATAACATAAATATATTCAAATACAAAAATGTAAAGCATAAATGTCACAGTAAATAAAATACATATTATTTATATGAAAAATATTAAAGAATTGGGCAGAAATAATTTACAAAACTATTAATGTCATACAATAATTAAATTCAATTAAAATATAAATACAATACTATTTAATGTTATACAAAATATAATATTTTAGGGAGGAAAGAATCTACAATACTAATTGCTTAACAGGAAAAAACGAAAAAACATGACATTTATATTAAAATTATTACAAAAAAACATGGACAGAAACTAAGAAACTAACTATACTATTTAATGTTATACAGTAATTTGAAAACGAAATAAAAAAGATTAACAACAATGATCAATATTTAATTTAGGCAAGATCATTTATTTGATTTTATTACAATGGTCGAATTCCCAAGTATTTCCAATGTTTTCATGACAGTTCCAGACAGTATTAAGTGCTGGGAAAAATCAAAATCACATAAAAATAAAGACAGGAGACAAACCTGACTTATATAATTATACGCACTGCAAATTGACACGTAATTATACTCTCAAATATCTACACAAGGTGACAAACCATCTCGGTTCAGAATTACTCTCCACCAGCTGAAGACAAACAGCAGCTAATGTGCCTGTTGCAGACGTGTTTGCTAATGCCCAAACTAATCTGTCAGTGCGGGTAACCGAAAGTGTTCATTACTTCACTGAGGTTTCAGTTACACAACTACACAGCACCCCCACCCTAGAGAGAAATTACACACGGCCTCTGGAGATACACACAGACGCTCCTTTGCCCAAGGAATTCCGTTTCACTACTGATCCCACCACTTTGAGTAATTCAATCGAACTAATTAAAGAACAGGAAAAAGGAAAAGAAGTTAGAGACACAGCGAGAGAGAGAAAGTGCACCAGCTTTCCCAGCTCCGCATGGGGTGCTGGAAACCGGGATGTTATCAGGGCGATTTGTGGGTGTTTAGTCTTTTAAATGAAGTCGTGAGCTGAGATCATCACACCATCGGGCTGTGCATTAAACCGCAGACAGCGCAGTGCTCATAAAGAGATGGCAGATTCAGCCCTGTGATACCAAAAATCAATCAGAGCGGTTTATTTTCACTCGAGACATGTGTGGTAACAGCCCGAGTTTGAGTCTCGGGAAAAATAACTATGCAGAGGTTACAGGACACGTTCAGATTTTTGATCAAATTGATCTGTTATTTACACTGACATAAAGACAGTGGCTAAACACATGTTGCAGACATGTGACTGGATTTAATTGCAGTGTGACAAGCAGAAATATTACATACGTCTCTCAGACCTGGTCTGAAGTCGTCAGTAGAAACATGAATGAAGAGTAGCACAGCTCTTTCCTGCAGCTCATGTACTGATTAATGCACAAGTTTCATAAAAAACTGTGAATCTGTAAAAACAACTGCAAAATAGTCCAAATTTACATCTGAGAATCAGACTTATTTTTAGAGAAGTCAGTGAACTCTGCAACCACTTTGGTAATGGGGTACTATTATTGCCCATCAGATGGTCAAATTACGGTTATTCTGTTCTTGTCTAAGCTTAAGAACGAGATTGCGGTTATCCTCTGTAAAGATGAAGTGTTTGTAATATTAAAATACCACAGATTTAGTTTTTTTATATGTAATAAGAAATAAATGCTAATAACAAAAGTGTTCATAAATATATCATTTATTAAAAATAATTACATTTAAAAGTATATTTTTTATCTATTATTTAAATACATCTTTATTTTTATAGAACTCTCTCTCTTGTATATATATATATAGCTTTATAAGTGCTTATGAATGTGAACAGTCATCCCTTATTCACACTTGTTCATAAATCAGACCTTCACATGAACGGACATCCACACTGTCTATTTTCATCTGATCTCTCAGTGATGACTTATTTTTTTATATTATTAGAATTTTTGAAATTCATATAATACAAAACGCCAACATTCCTTTTTGCAACACCGGCAAAAGGGAAGAAAGTGGAATTTATTAGATGCGAAATTTGTAGACATAAAAATGCATGTCATAATCAAAAGGCTCGTCTTCAAAGGTTTATGAAAATCGTGCCCGCCCTGTTGGAATTCTCTGTCTTTCTGAAGTTGCTGTGAGAAACCGGTAATGAAATTGCAAAGCGACTGGCTTGTAGGTTTTTATAGGCTCTGCTTTGAAGTGCTCTACAAAGGAATGAGACTCCTTAACACAGTTTGGAGAGAGTGTGAGAGAAAGAGGAATGACTTACAGCTGAAAATAACAATCCTGGTTTCTCTAACGAGCACATCTCTCTCCATCTCAAACCTCTCAGTGGAAAACATAGCCAATTAACAAGGGAAAAGATGCACACTTGCTGGTTCATCTGACAAAAAAAAAGCAACACAACAAAAAAAGCTAAAACAGTGCAAAGCTGCAAACATACTGCATATTCAGTCAGCGTTTTCAGTCTTATCTTCTCACATACTTCCTGTTTTCTATCTCACACCGTCCTTTTTTGCACTATATATGCTGTGACCTGCTTTTTTCCTGCAGCTAACCAGATAACCTGAATAATTACCTCACAAAGAGCCGATGTGTGTGTGTGTACGCATGTGTGTGAGACTTGCTGCTGGTATTCATTGGTGTTGATGGGTTACTAGGGAACGCTGAGGTCCACAGCCATTTTTCATTCCTTCAGGGCAACCTGCAGGGGTTAAAGAGTCATCTGAGGGGACTAAAGTGATAAAATGAGGGTGGCCATAATCTCACCCTTTTCTTCTAACCATTTTCCTTAGTTGTTTTTTTTATGTGTGTCGCACCAGCGGATGTCTCTGATATGGA